>JAHZTW010000001.1:324953197-325057596 GCA_020283515.1 Alliaria petiolata | reverse complement strand
GAGCATGGATCACGACCCCGAAGTCGATATGGACAAGCGCACGACGAACCTCCACGAGTAGCAGCGACTTAGTCCCGAAAGGAACACCTCGGAGCGAAGATCCAGCAAGAGGATGCTATGAATACGGATATCGGAGAGAGGCAACGGGAAGTACCCGATTCGAGCAACAAGGAAGGCGAGCCTTCACGACATGATCCCGAAACACTTGCCCGATATGGAGACTGCCCGAAGAATCAGAAGAGTTAGCATATCGGCTTGCGCACAACGACTTGAGCCCGAAACGCTAAAATCCAAAATAGTACCATTTCGGGAAAATGGTCCCAACGTTTTATGTTTTTCCTCTTTTGTGTATAAATACCTACTCCCCTCTCTTATCCCTTCATCACGTTTTCTACTTTTATTTTCTGTCTTCTCTTTCAAACCGAGAACTACTTTTGTATTTTCCACCATTGAAACTTGTTCAAAGCTTTGATTTTTATGCAATCTTGAAGTTTTAAGTTTTATAGCTTAGTGTTATTTTCTTAAAACTTCTTCCTTTTCTTGTTTTTGACGGTCTTGCAACCTCTGAGTTATCCTCACATCCTTATGGATCTTGAGGTTTCTCAAATGGCTTGTGAGTAGTATTTTTAGGACTTTGATGGGTTGAAAGAACCAAGGAATCTCGGGTTTATATTTCTTGCTTAGCTAAAACATAAAGTTAAATTCTTTCTTGTTTATCATTCCCAAAGCTTAGTCTAGTCTGGCCATCTAGCCTAAATTCCACAAGTGTCTTGACACGAACGCCACGTGCTTGCTTAGCCGGATCTATGAACAAGAGTTTGATTTGTTAGGCTAAGACTAACCATCTGTCTAAGAGTCTTACGGTTCAATGGGGACGTTGTAGATGTTTGTTTCTTCTATAACACCACTATGTGAAAGCTAGTCTATGGTGATAAAGATTCAAAGAGTTTAGACCCAAACGCCATGGGCTAAACGATTTGAGGATCCCTTTACCTAAGAATCACCATCAATAGACCAAGTCTTGATGTGATCCAAAAGCTTTAGCTTGATAAGTCAACCGAGAGTCACCAAGTTCATAAAACCCATCAACATCCTTCTTTTACCTTGAAAGCTTATCTTTTTACCGTTCAAATATTTATTTCCTGCTTAGCATCTTTAAAGTTCTCTTTTTTATGGTCTTGAGTGACACAAGATCTATCCTTCAACCGTTTTTAGTAGTAAAGTCTCAATCTTTATCTATTTCGGACTTGACTTATGACCCCGATATGACTGATCTGTTAACTAACGCTCCCAAAATGGTTTGATACCCCATACACTGTACTGCTTTCGGTTGATAGTGTTGGGAGATTGCTAAAAGGAAGCAAAAATCCTATTTGTCATTTTCAAAGAGGTTTAATCATGGATCAATCTCGGTAGGTTGATAGAGATAAAGTTTCTTTTAGGTATCTTCGTTTATGTCTTGCTCTTATTGCATGTTTGCTTCTCTGATAATTTAGCAACTGATTCCAGGACGATTAGATACACGAACATGTAGTCTATTATCCGGATCTAGAGGTTAACTAGCGGACCGCACCGTAAGATGCTTAGGCATATCGACGGACCGCATCGCGAGTGTTTAAAAATAGGTGAATGATATGTTTTTACGGTTGTCTTGCATCGTGGATTGATAACTCATATCCGCGGAATAAGGCAAACGTAGGTGGCTAGATCCGCGAGCGCGGGGTAGTCATAGTCGACCGTTTCAGCTTAAGAACCTAACCCATTAAGTCACTTAAAACCTAATGTATTGCTTGTTAGATCCGATCCATGAACCACGGAGAACACCCCTGAACCCAACGCCTTTTACCTATTGCTTTACAACCGTTTAATTCTCTTATGTTGCTTGATATCATTACTGTAAACCGTGACACACAAACCTCCAATTTCCCTTTTGGTTTAAAGAAGTTAGAAAATCCTAGGACTTTCGCAAAACAACAATCTCTGTGAATTCGATCTATTAATATACTACTGTGATTGTTGTGCACTTGCAGCTATCTTAGGGGTAAAACTTGAAGTAACAAACCCCACCGCAACAGGCATTGAGGGTGGTTCAGTATATACTCGGTTTTCAGCAGGTTTGCAAGAAAAAGTACGAGATATGGAGTATGGTAGATGCAAACCCCTTGAGATTTTCACTGAATGAGTTTAAAGACCTCATTGGTCTCAACTGCGAGTATGTTCCAGCACTGGAGGATCAAGAAGTTACCCCTGAGATGAAACCTTTTTGGGAGAAGCTTGGCGTCAGTGTAGATGTTGGTCCGAGCGTTGACGATTTTACAGAAGCGTGTAAGCATGCTGGGGACTGGACAAGAGATGATAGGATTATGTTAGGATTTTTATCCATCTACGCTGGATTTATTGAGGCAGAGAAAAGGGATTCACCCACACGGGTGGACTATGCAAGGCTAGTCATGGATGTCGGGCCATTTGCAAATTATCCGTGGGGAAGAGTGGCTTTCAAGTTCCTCACAGAGTATGTCAAAAAAGCGGATTTGACAAAGACATGTTGGATTTATGGGTTTTCTGAAGTGTTCCAGGTTTGGGCGTACTATGCCATGCCGGATTTTGGATCCAATTTTGGGAATCTCTTTCCCAACAACCCAACTCCACCGGTGCTGGCTTACGGCGGTTGTCGAGGACAAATATACATCAAAGAGTCTATGCTGAAACAGGTAAATTTATATTTGTAGACTTCTTTTAAATACTTCTTTGCGTACACCTCGGTAAAATATATATCCCAATTGTTTGTAGGTTAGCTTCAATAACTTTACTATGAAGGAACGGGAAGAAATGTTCCCTATTTGGGATGATGAGGTATTTGATACTCTGATCGAGAACATTATCAAAGCCATATTTTGGGAGTTGGGTGAGGGTAAATGGAACTGGAAGTCCAGTGATTGGCGGTCCAAAGGTGTTAAGGAGTCTAATGTCGTGAAGTTAGCGGCCACAAAGGGCCAAAAAAGAGACGTTCATTCTGACGATGAAAGCCGGAAGAACACTTGGCCAGCCCCTCCTCCTTCCATAGACGATGATGTTTTGAATAGTATTGTCGAGACGATTAAACATGTCTCGGCATGTTGCACGAGATTGGCGGGGGATATGAAGGCTGGATTTGCGCCGTGCGATATAAAACTCGGACTCTTGACTGACAAGGTTGCCGCTGTGGAGTAAAATATTGCCAAGATTAAGGAGGCAAGGAATGAGGAGCAGGTCAAGTCCTGCGCTAGTCGGATTAGTTCCTATCCCTCTCCCAATACAACTAAAAAGACAAGATAGAATTATATAAGGAGTAGACTTCCCGAGTAGACTTCTCGTGGATAGACTTATATAAGGAGTATACTTCTCGAGTAGACTTCCCGAGTAGAATTCTCGTGGATAGACTTATATAAGGAGTAGACTTCTCGAGTAGACTTCTCGAGTAGACTTCTCAAATGAGTTATCAATCTACTTGGGAAGTCTATTTGAGAAGTCTACTCGAGAAGTCTACTCCTTATATAAGTCTATCCACGAGAATTCTACTCGGGAAGTCTACTCGAGAAGTATACTCCTTATATAAGTCTATCCACGAGAAGTCTACTCGGGAAGTCTACTCCTTATATAATTCTATCTACGAGAAGTCTACTCGAGAAGTATACTCCTTATATATGTCTATCCTAGAGAAGTCTTACCGTGTCTACAAGCCATTTCTGTGGAATCCTCAACAGCCACCACCAGTAGTTTATTGGACACTTCTTCGAGTCAAGAGTCGGCTACCACTGCAGACAAGATGAGCATACAATACTCAGGCTATATAGACCAATACTGCTCAATTTATAAATCTTGTTTCGATAGTGAAAACTTACGGTAGACGTTTCAGCCTGTCATTTAGAGCCTTATTCTTCACGGCATCAATGGGAGCAAAAGGATCATATCCACCACCTACATTTTCCTTCTCAGTTTTGATTACGTTTGGGGTGCTACTTCCCGCAATTGTAGAAGATATTGCCCTCCTTAAATTATTGTTGGCCTTGTCTTGTGCTACAATTCTTGCGACTTTCTTCTTAGACCGATGTTTCATTAACAGATCATATGGTTTGCCCCTCCCTACACAGACGACACTTGCTTCTACATCTTGGGCACAGTTTACACTTCCACATGGAGCTTCTTGTTTTTTCTGAAATAATGCATGATAAATGTCAATGACAAGAACAAACATCTCGAAATTAACGGTTTTATTAATTGGAAATTGTTCAAGTAAACATGGAGTTATTGTAGTTATTGTATTTTGTAACAAACTAATTATGGTGGTGAAGTCTTTGTACGCCACTTTTAATCTTTTGTAAATGTTGATGTGGTTGTAAAGTTTTTGTTGTAACCCATCAGTTTATAACAAGGACTGTATTGTTTCTTACATAACTTTTCAATCTAGTAGTCTTCTTATGTTAAACAGAGTAGACTTCTCAAGTAGACTTCTCGACATGAGTGTTATAATACAAAGTAGACTTCCCGAGTAGACTTCTCGAGTAGACTTCTAAAGTAGACTTCTTGACATGAGACTTATAATACAAAGTAGACTTCGCGAGTAGACTTCTCGAGAAAGGCCTACATGCTCTCAAAGTTACCATCATGTCCAGCTGCCACTAGCAAAACACCTCCATACTTCCCATTTAGATGAGTCCCATTCACAACAATCACTCGCCTCAAGTAATGAAAATTAGCTATGGAAGCTCCAAAAGAAATAAATAGGTACTTAAATTGATTCATCTCATCGCATACAAGGTCGGTGACATTTCCCGGATTGACTCTCCCAATTTGACGCAAATAAGAAGACAGCTTTGCATATCCATCTTCTGCTGTACCCCTCACCAATTCTTGGGCATATATCAAAACTCGATAAGATGTGGTGTAACCGAGGTTGAGACCGAACATCACCTTCATAGAATATTTGATATGCTTTGGAACAATTCCATCGATTATGCCAACCCAGATCTCCAACGTACTTGGGTGTACAACGTCTACGGTGAGATGGTCGTTCTAACATAGAACAAGTAAGATCCTTCAGATACTTTGTCACCCAAAATGTGTTTGCTTCGTTCTTCACACCCGCTCTAAGCTTCCATGTGCATCCTTTGACAGAACATTTTGCTACAAACAGAATCTTCGTAGACTTCTCATCACTGCCACCAATCTCAACTCTGATACAAGCTTGTCCTTGATAGAAAAACTCTGACCAACAAATATATTAGAGGACCAAGTAGCGTTGGATCGATCAAAACCACCACAACGCTCTTTCAAACCCTCAACAACAAAAGACATATCAATTTCATCCTCATCCTCAACTTTCTCGTGCTCACTGTAATTCACATCTGAGTCATCCAACTCATCTTTCACTTTCACATTCAGATTATCAGCTTCATCCTCATTTTTAGCGTTTTCACCCCATTCTTCTTCATCGTCTTCATCCCACTCTTTTTCATCATCAGAGCAGGGATTCGAGTGTCCACCTACATCAGCATTCTCATGGTCTAATATCCTACTCAAAACGCAAAGACGTACACCATGCATCCTACTCAACTCAATCAAGCTGTGAACGTGTCTATCATTTCTGACATATATAGGCGGAGAATCAGGAGGCATTTGTTGAAGCATCAGAGGTGGTAATGGATAGGATAACTCCACAAACTTTGTTTCCTTTTTCAGCATATAATTCTCTTGTGCCATTTCATGAAGCTCACCATGTGTGCAACCACCTCCCAAGAAAAACATTCGCCCTCCTTTTGCTATTATCAACCTCGAAATGCCATAATGATTCTTTCCTCACCCATTCTCCATAAACCGATGGTATGTGAGCCATTATCTGTAAGAAAACAAACTCCAAACCACATTAGAAATAGACATTGAAAAAGTAGACTTCTTCGAGAAGTCTACTACTAATATGCTAAATGCCTAATAACATAAGAAAATTAATTATAGCTCAACTATATTAAACAAACATGTAAAATTCATACATAACAAAGAAAAATAAAAAACACAAACTCAAGAGTCAAAGAATAATTTTTGTTTGTCATAAAAACAGATTAAAGAATTTTATAAGAAAATTAAAAAAGTAGACTTCATCTGATGTCCGCAAAAGTCTACGACTAATAAGTTAAGTAGCTTATAAAAAAAAAAACCTGATTCCACCATCCCTATAAGTTATAAACACGTATAATTGATACAGTAGAAACTCTATAAATTAATAATCTTGGGACCATGAGGTTTTATAAAAAAAATACATAGGCAATAAAACTTTCTAAAATAAGCTCAGGATCAAGAAAATCTTAAAAATTCGTTATATAATTGATAAAAAGCGTTTTAAAAAAAATATGGAAAAGTATATTTCTATGACGGTTAATGAAGTCAAGAAAAGTAGACTTCTTCAGAGAAGTCTACTCGAAAAAGTAGACATCTCCCACTTCTTCTCAGGCCAAAAAAGTCTACTTTTAATTCAACTTTTCGTCACACCAAAAAAGACGAGTAGACTTCTTCAGCTGTCCAAGAAGTCTACTACAAAAAATGAAAGATTGGTCAATTGCAAAAGTGACATGTATGAAGTCTACTTTTAGGAGAAGTCTACTATCTCGGAGAAGTCTACTCCATAAAAGTCAAAGTTTGGTCAATTGCAAAAATGACCTGCCTTTAAAAAAGTCTACTCGAGAAGTCTACTTTGTTCACGCGGTCAATTGCAAAACTAACCTTTTCGTTGACTAGTAGACTTCTTGAAGGCCAGATGAAGTCTACTTTCGCAGCACAAATCTAGAAAACACGAAATTCTACTGAAAAATTGACTTACCACTCGTCTTTAGCTTCTTTTCTAGCCGATATCTTCGATTCTAGCCACCACCAAGAAGTCCAATCGCAATGAACGACCAATTCAGCGGATATAGCAAGATCTAAGAACTTCAGCTTTTTAATACCCAAATTATAGAGTTTTTGGGATATAAATAGAGAGAAAATAGAAGAATAGAAGGTTAAAACAAGAAACAATGAGCTATTCAAGCTCAAAAAAGGATTTCGGTGCAATTTAAGCTTCGAATTGGTTGAAAATAGTGGTTGGGTGAATTGATGAAGGTGGTATTTCCGTGAATAAGTGAGGAAGATGAGGATTATTTGGTCAAAAGGATCTCCGAAAATTAAAGAAATTAATTTGAATCAATGGCAATTTCTTGAATAATTGAAAGTGAGAAATGATGTTTTGGAGAGAAAGTGGTGAATGTTAAAATGGGAAATTTGGTGGGTTATATTTGCAATTGACCTCAATTCTTGAGTCAATTTTGGAAACATCCCTTATAATTAAAGCAACTATTAAAATATGATTTTTGTGTTTTTCTTTTTTTTCTTAAGTTGAAATTTTGTTGGAATCTAGTTTTTCTTATAGATTAATTGTCTTAAATAGTCAAAAATAAAATTTTAATATTGAGAATGGTACATTTCTAAGAAAAATTGAGAAGAGAGAGTTTTTTATTACCGTGTTTGCTTAGATTCTTTTTATGTATTCAAATGAATAAAAAAAAATTTTACTTTGTTTTCGCTTTCGCTCGCCAAAAATGCGTTTTGACGTATTTTTCCAAAAAAAAATTTCCCGTTTTCTCATCAAAAAGTGTATTTGCGTTTTCCCGTATTAACACAGTTCTATGTTTGATCTCAAAAGTCAAAACCTGTTTTCCTGTTTTTTTGCTAAAAAAACATTTTCCGGCTAAATAGGTTTTTTACTGTTTTTCTGCCAAAAACAATGTTTTTCTGTCAACACGCTATTACACATTTTCTTGGCAAAAACTATATTCTTTATTTTCCATAAAAAAATTTGCGATTTTTTGCTAAAAACACATTTACACTCCAAAACAATATTCCGCGTTTTCTCACCAAAAGGTATATTTTGCATTTTCTGTAAAAATATATTTTTATAGGGTTTTCCGCCAGAAAAAAAAAATCATGTATTTTTTTGTGATAAGCGAAATTCAGATTTCTTGCTGAAAATGCTATTATTTGTTTTTCCACTAAAAAGAAGACTCTGCTTCGTATGGACATATTTCTATGTGGATAAATGATTATATATTAATAGGATTCTCAGCTATAATCAGTGTTTATGGACGATGTGGATATCACAAAAATGCAGTCTTTAGTTTCATGAAAGGTACTTGATGCCTCAGGAGATGGCCGCCCTAGGGTTTAGGAGACAGAAAAGGCGACTAGCAGATCCCTAGGGTTTCATCTCACACAACGGCGGATCTGGAGCTTTCTCATTGGTCTCGAGCAAAAGGTTAAGGTTCTCTATCTCTCTCAACCCTTAAAGCTTGTGTTCCGGTGTAGAAATACGGTTTGGGATCTCGGTCGTTTGTTCCTGGAAGGTGTGTGCCCTAGTTTTCTGATTAATACCATTGTTTCACGCTGTCTCCGATCCGAGTCAATCTCTAGCTGTGTGCTAAGTATTTCTCGGCTTTAAAGGCTCGTATTGTTCCCAAGGCTGAGACTCCTCTATGTTCTTTGAGTTGGTTTGGTGGGTGCTTGTGAAGTGGAGATTTTGACGTGGTTTGTCCAGCAAGTTTCCTAAGTTTCATAACCTTGAGAGAAAGAATGGTTGTAGGTGCAGAAGAGATCCGTCGGGGAAGCTCGTCAAACCAAACAAGAAGGTGTTTGGATCTCGAAGATGATATCATTAAGATCCCTGACTGTGATATCTCGGTTGTGTCGGCACGTTTCAAACAAACTCTGATAGGAAGAATGTTCAACCGGGAAGGTAGAAGTACAGAAGCCCTGATTGCCCAACTGCCAAGGGCAAGAATCTGGGATGTGGAAGGAAGAGTCCGAGGTACAAATCTGGGGAATGGAGGATTCCAATTTGACTTTGAGAAGGAGGAAGACCTTTTGAAGGTGCTCAATAAACGTCCTTGCCATTTCAATCGATGGAGTTTTGCGCTGGAGCGTTGGGAACCGTCAACCAGTGAGTTTTTCCCAAATATTATGCTTTTCGGGATCAGAGTAACGGGAGTTCCGGTCCATTATTGGAATGATGAAACCTTTAAAGCAATAGGGAAAGCCTTGGGAAAAGTCGTGCTAACGGATGCGGATGGAGCCAGAGTTCAGATTTCCATCAATGCTGATGAGCCTCTTCAATTTGAGCGTCGAGTAGGCTTTCCAAATGGTGACACGGGTAAAATCTCCTTTGAATATGAAGGGCTGCAGCGGTTTTGTTTTACGTGCAAACGCCTGTCCCACAAAGAGAGAACATGTCCGATGCTTTCTGAGGAAAAAAGAAAGGCTTTGGGGATCTTCAGAGGAGAAACAGAGACAATATGGGGAAATAAGCGTCCTCCACTCCTTCCTGTTGTACCGCATTCTCGCGATATGCATAAGAGATACAGATCCCCACCGAAAGAGGCTTATAAAGGAAGATTATTACATGGGAGGAATAAAGATTTTGCGAGAATTGATGAGCAAAGAAGAGATTCTGAGGTTCAACCAAATAAAATAAGCAGGTTAGTACCAGATTCCGATCGGTCTATTGGTTCTAAAAAACAGAGTGGTCAAGACCTGCGGAGGGAGCTACAAGAGAGAGGCCAGAACCGAAGTTATGATGTCTGGCAGAGATTGGAAAACCAGAATTATCCGCGTAAACGCGAGAATCACTATCCGTACCAGATACAGGGATACGATAAGAATAATTAGAAAAATGAATTCGGATCGTCGAAAGCAATTTGGAAACCAAAGGAGAAGATCGACAACAACTGGAACTCAAAATACCAGGCTCAGGTTCCTTCCCCTATTGGGGCCACATCAAACGCTAAAACTGACTCACAAAGAACAATCTCGGTGAACCTACTGGAACGTGGTGGGTTAGATAATCAGCAATCAGGGAGATTAGTAGTGCATCACAATGAATCGGAGGAGGAGCGTTTGAGAAGTCTCAAAGGAAAAGCCCCTGTCTCTGCCTTGTCAAATTCAAAAGAAACAGGGGAGTCTCAGGGAAGAGCTATGAATCCCGAAACTCTAGGAATCCGAGAAACGGAGATGCAATCAACACCAACATCGGGCAAAAATACAAAAAACAGTCCGCAGAAAGGACGAAAGGAAGACCCGAGGAATTTGGAAGAAGAAGTGGATTTTGACGAGTCGGAATAGGATGGTCATGATTTTCAACCACTAACAGAAAAAGAGGAAGAGGAAATTGATAAACTTGCTGAGGAATATGAAAACTTTCAGATGAATGAGGAAGCGGTGAAAAATGATGATCTTTTATGAGAAGATATGGAGATGGAAGGAGAAAAAATTGACGCTATTTCTCAGCTATCACCATCTCCTGTCAAAGCTGTTTCGAATGAGAGCCCTCCAAAAGATCATGAAGGTCAGAACCGCAAGAGGAGTATGTCGAGAGATAATCTGCAGTCCAATGCTATACTGTCTCAAAAGAGGCGTCCTAGCTCAGGTACAAGCAAAGGGAAGTCCCATAGAAGCCCAAAGCTTTTGGGAACAGGAGCAGTAAAAAATTTTAATGTCACCAGAGGGCGTGCTTCACCAAAGAAAAGACAGGGATCCGGTAAAGTTACAGGTCCCTCTCGTACTTCACATTTCCCTAGTAATGAGGTGTTTCCTTCTCCTCTAAGCAAGAAGTCTTCTGCTGTTTCAGGTTCGGTGGGGTCCCAGAAACCACCCAGTAAGGGAATATGAATACAATAGCATGAAATTGTCAAGGTGCAGGAGCTTATCTGACCAAACAACATCTAAAAGAGTTGCACCGCTGTTTTTCTCCCTCTTTTCTTTTTCTTTCGGAAACAAAAAAAAAATCTTTTTCATTCATGCAAGACTTTTTATTTTCTTTTGGTTATAATAAATTGTTCATCGTGGAGCCGGAAGGTACAAGCGGTGGACTAGCACTTTTTTATTTGGATTCTTTCGATGTCAAGATTTTGTTCTCAAATAATCGTATGATTGATATAGAGGCTACGGTAGAAGGCCAGAAAGTTTTCTTGACATTTGTTTACGGAGATCCGGTCATTGAGTACCGTGAATTAGTCTGGGATCGTCTCACGCAAATAAGTACAACGAGGAAGGGGCCTTAGTTCATGATCGGGGATTTTAATGAGATAGCTTTGACACCATGAAAAAAGGGGCGGACGGAAGAGATCAGATGCATCTTTTTTCCCTTTTAATTCGATGCTTGAAGATTGCAGGATGTTGGAATTTCTTTCGAAAGGTAATTCCTCGTTGGAAATAGACGGAGTGGACGAGTCCGCTGCAAACTGGATAGAGCAATAGAGAATGAGGATTGGCATGCCAGTTTTTCCCACCCTTCTGTGGAGTATCTAAAGCTTTGGGGCTCTGACCATCGGCCGGTTTTGGCACGCATACAGTCGAGAATGGGAAGAGTAAAGAGAAATTTTAAATTCGATAAAAGATGGCTAGACAAAGAAGGTATCTTGGAGACAATCATTGAGGGATGGGGGACGTTTCAAGCCTCAAAAACCTCGGATTTGTATACGAAGATAGGCAATTGTTGGAAAGCCTTATCCATATGGAAACGGTTAAACCCCTCGAACTCAATAAGAAAGATTGAAGAGATAAAAGGGAAACTGGAGTTGGCCCAACAAGATGATTTGGTTACAAACGACGAACTCTTAACGTTTGGAATCTATGTGCAGCGTTCCGGGAAGAAGAACTATATTGCAAGCAAAATAGCCGTGCAAACTGGTTAAAAGAAGGGGATAGATATACAAAGTTCTTTCACGCTTCTACAAAACAGAGACGAGCCATAAACAGAATCACCAAGTTAAAAACGCAAGTGGGGTTTGGGTTGAAAACGAACAAGGGCTAGAAAAGGTTGCTGCGAAATATTTCCAAAACTTATTCACGACGTCCCAGCCTCAAGATTTTGTCGAAACCCTCCAGTATGTTACCGTGCAAGTTACGCCTACCATAAATAGTGCTCTCACTAGAAATCCCTCCGAAGCAGAGATTAAAGAACCTCTTTTCGAGATTAACCCAAAAAAGTCTCCGGGGCCGGATGGGATGACTAGTCTTTTCTACCAGAAGTTTTGGGAGGTTATAGCTAGGGATATCATTAAGACGGTCCAAGAGTTCTTCGACAGAGATAGCTTCGACCCAAGATAAACCAAACGAACATTTGTTTAATCCCAAAAACGGCTAGACCAGCGGAAATGGCGGAGTTTAGGCCTATTAGTCTTTGTAACGTGTGCTACAAGATTATCCCAAAGATCTTAAGCAAGAGACTTAAAAGATTCCTCCAGAAGTTAATTTCGGAGACACAATCAGCGTTTGTAGCTCGACGTCTTATCACAGACAATATTCTGGTGGCCCAAGAAGTCTTTCACGCTCTACGAACGAACCCAATGTGCAAGGCAAAATTTGTAGCCATTAAAACGTATATGAGTAAAGCCTATGACCGGGTTGAATGGAGTTTTATGGAGGCTTTGATGCTGAAAATGGGGTTCGCAGAGAAATGGGTAACATGGATCAAATGGTGTATCTCATCAGTGACATATAAAGTCCTTCTCAATGGAGAAGCGAAAGAGAATATTCTCCCCTCAAGGGGGCTGCGTCAAGGCGATCCCCTCTCTCCGTTTCTGTTTATTATTCTTATCGAAGCTCTGATTGCGCAAATTAGAGGAGCAGAGGCGGAGGGTCGGAGACTGGAATAAAGGTAGCCAAAACTTGTCCATCTATCTCACATCTCCTCTTTGCAGATGATAGTCTCTTCTTCTGTAAAGAGGAAAAAGCAGAATATGAAGTGCTCATGAAGATCATCGCCTGCTATGGGAGAGCCTCGGGCCAAAAATTAAATTGTGCAAAATCTTATGTTCTGTTTGTAAGCAAAGTCGCACCGGAAAAGAAAGCCGAGATCAAAAGTGCTTTAAGTATCTCCAAAGAAGGGGGCATGGGGATGTACTTAGGACTACCAGAGAAGATATGTGGATCAAAGAAACAGGTTTTTGCCTTTATTCAAGATAGACTAAGGAATCGGATCAATGCCTGGTCTGCAAAATTACTCTCAAAAGGCGGAAAAGAAGTTCTGATTAAGTCGGTACCTCAGGCCTTACCTACATATGTCATGTCTTGCTTCCTACTCCCACAAACGATCTTAAAGAAGCTAAATGGAGCTATTTCCAAGTTTTGGTGGAGCACAAAGCAGAATAATAGGGGAATGCACTGGATTGCTTGAGATAAAATATGTGCTAGTCAAGAGAAAGGGGTTTAGGTTTCAGGGATTTAAAAAGCTTTAATATAGCCATGTTGGCAAAACAGCTCTGGAGACTAATCCACTACCCGAAATCTCTGCTAGCACAAGTCCTAAGAGCAAGATATTTCCGTTTCTCGAACCCACTTGAGGTGGAAAAGGCTAACAATCCCTCCTACGTGTGGCGGAGCCTTATGGTGGGAAGGGAGCTCCTACGGAAAGGACTTAGAAATTCGATTAACTCAGGGATAAGTACGCGAGTGTGGTACGATAATTGGATCCCGGTCTGTCCCCCGAGACCAGCTATGGATATTGGAGAATGGAGAGATCCAGATCTTTATGTGCATCACCTAATCGATCCAAATACCTTGGAATGGCGGGGGGATCTACTACAACAGCTTGTCATTCCGGAAGATGTTCCGCGAATTAAGAGCATTAGACCTAGTAGGGCCTCTAAACCGGATAGACTTGTATGGGCATATAAAAAGTCCGGAATGTACTCGTTTTGAACCGGATACGATCTGGCAACACAAATGCGTGAGGAAGAAGGTATGCCCCCAGTCTTAGAACCAAGTATAAATCCATTAAAGAGCAAGGTATGGACAAGCAAGACCTCTCGAAAGATTAAACATCTCATGTGGTAGGCTCTCTCAGGTTGTATGGCCTCGAATAGCCAACTGGTGTATCGACACTGTGGGATCGATAGACGGTGCCATCGATGTGGAGCAGAGGAAGAAACAATTAACCATGTTTTCTTCGATTGTCCCCTAGCTCTGCAAGTATGGACACTAAGTGTGATCCCCACTTCTCCGGGAGCTTTTCCGAGTTCGGCAGTTTTCCAGAACATTGCACACCTCCTAGTACGAGCTACAGAGCAAGGAGTGTATGCACAAGACATAGAGGCGGCTCCGTGGATACTGTGGTTTATATGGAAGGCTAGAAATGATAAGATTTTTAATAATATTGACATTCTGCCAACAACTACTTTGGAAATAGCTGTTCGAGAAGCCGAAGCTTGGAAAAGTGCACAACAAAACGCAGTTAGAGGAGGCGAACAGAACTTTATCCAGGAACCTCGAGGTTCGCGAGGAAGTAGAACATCTACTCAAACGGAAGAGATACTTGCGGTCTCACGACTACATGTAGATACCTCTTGGGTTAGAAATGGGGTAACGACAGGTGGAGGAATGGTTCTGGAGCTTCAAGATGGTAGCTGTAAGTTGGGTTTATTTGCGAAAGACCAGGTTCAATCGCCTTTACACGCTGAATTTGAAGCACTTCTCTGGGCAATGAAATCAATTCTTCCATTACAAATCCCCTCTTTGGTGTTTGAGAACGATTGCTTGCAATTGGTTAAACTAGTAGAGGAAGAAGAAGAATGGCCGGCGTTATCGTCGGAATTGGAGGAACTTGAGTTTTATCGATCCCATTTTCCTGATTTTACTATAGCTTTTATTCCGCGTTCTTTGAATGTTCGGGCTGATTGGATTGCAAAAAGCGCTCAAGCCCGAGGTTTAGTTTTTTTCCATGTAGAGTATGCGGCTCCGGAGTGGTTGGCTCTTGAGCCTTGCCTCTTTGGTGTTTAGTTTCTAATAAATGGAGATGTCGACGTCAAAAAAAAAAAAAAGTACTTGATGCCAAATTTTGTTATATTCAATGCTTGTACAATCTATGTTATCCAAACGTTATCCATATAATATCGTTCATAACCCATCATCCAATTAGTTTTTGTATTGATTGGATTTCTTGTTCAATACATTAAATATAGTAAAATGGATCTCAAAATATAGAAAAAATAAAACTATAACTCATAGCACATACTTTTTTTGTATCTCACAGTATGGAAAATCAGCAAACAAATCTTTACTCAAAAAAATTAGTTTATCAACTATCTACAACAACTATTCACTTTTTTTTTGTCCATGCGGAAGTGTTCTAATAGCAAAACATATCTGCTTTATTATACTATACGTACTAAATTGATTCTACCACTTTGAATTTTCGAACCATTTCAATAGTCATAAATCTGTTGATAAAAAAATTATTAGATGACTTAAATGTTTTTTGTCCATAAAAAACTATCTAAAACAACTCATTCACTGTTTTTTTTCCCATGCGGAAGTGTTCTAATAGCAAAAAATATCCACTTTATTATACAATACTAGGAGAATACCCACGCATACGCGCGAGTTTTTTTTATATATATTCTTTCAAAGATCTCTTATTGATATATCTCAAATCTTTTATGCTCACAACAATCAAAATTAATTATAATTTCATATATTTAACCATTATATATTTATATTAAAAGAGTATAAAATTTTTGTTTGCAATGAATTTTGTTGGGCCATGCAAAAGCAAAAATGGTAATGCATTAAGTGTGGTTTGATTGTACAAGGAAGTTTAGTCCAAATTTAATAGGTATTAAAATTCTAAATTATTTTTAAAATAAAATAAAACTCACATGGACGGAATGTGAAAAGAATGAAGACGGTAAGAGTCATTCCGTCTTCCTCCACAACTTGTTCCATTCACACAAACTCCATAAAATTAAACATTTATAACTTATATTTATTTATTTTTTAATTTTGAGTTTTTGAAGTTTAATAAATGAGTTTTATCTCTATCCTTAAATTATTTTTGATTAATTTCAATTTATAGAATTTGTTTGGATCAATTTTCACATAGATAGCAATTCGAATTCGCTATGTAGAAGATTATAAACAAATATTAGACCATACACCTAAAGAAAAATTGATGGGGATCTGTACATCCTCTCTAAAGCGCATATTAAACGATATTCATCAAACTTGCTAGAAGATGCAAATTTTGATTTGACTCTTGAGTAAGATTACATTATTGTGATTGAAAATCGATGAATATAAAATGCTACCCCTTGTATCTATTTCATCCATGCGTGGTTTTCACCTATCCAATTCACAAGCACGGACACGACTGACTTCAGGAGCACAGCTTGATAAATTGAAGAGGTCTTTTGGAGAAATTAAATAAATTAATGCATAAAATATTTTTTCCATATAATTAATTAAGAACGGATCAAAACTAACATGAACATAAAAATATGTTATTTCACTAATTAGAAATGTAAAATTTTGACTCAATTCAGAAATTCAAATTTACATATAAAACTATCAAATTTAAAGTACAAATACTATCATACAATGTATTTTCCATATAAGTGTTTCCAATTGCGAAAAACAAATTCTTTGAACTTAATGTTTATAACATAGAGATAATATCACAATTTTTTTAGAGAGGATTGTCAAGTAGTACTCATAGCCTAATGGATAAAACAGTTGTCATATAGTGAGAGGATTGTGGGTTCGAGTCTTCATAGGTGCAACTTTTAATTCAAATAAAATGAAATTTTGAAAATTAAATAATGAATGCCACGTGTCACTCTCTCAACCGCCGACGTGTCAAGTTGAGGGAGAGAGTTGGCCATCTTTTATATAATAGATGTACCAGTTTGTATTTTCGAACCATTTCAATAGTCATAAATCTGTTGATAAAAAAAGTTATTAGATGACTTAAATGTAACAATCAAAAGGAATGATATAATGAAAAAAATGAATGAAATGAATAAATAAATTTAATGGATGTCTAAATGACCTGCCACTTCAGCATCTCAGAGTATGTCGCGTGTCAATTATTAATGAATTTTCAAAAAATTATTTTATTTGTATTAAATCTGAACCAAATGAAATATTTTTATCATCTTATTTGCATTATGCGGATTCAAACTTATAATCCTCTCAATAAAAGAAGACTGTTCTTTCCCATTCTGTCATGTGTACTCTTTGACAATCCTCTCTAAAAACTTATTATATTGTCTATATATTTTACATATTAAATTAGAAGCACTTTTTTTAATTTATATGTATATCAATTATAAACTTATGCCCCAAACGCATAAATAAATAAATCATCAGAATGATAAACTGAAAAAGTAATAATTGTTTTTTAAAACGTCAAGTAACATAAATAAATATTAACATATGTACAATTAACTATACATAAAACCATTAAATTTTATTTTAACTATTTACCAATTATTATAAGTAGATGAAATTCTAATTTACTTTTTTTAAATAATAAATATATTAATATTATATAATATATAATTTTAAATATATCATTATATTTTTTAGTGATTTAATCATTATTTTCAAATAAATTATGGTAATTAAACTTGTGTATAAGTGCAAAACAAAATATGATATGGAATAAATTAAGCAGTTAACTTCAACCTATAAAATCTTAAAACACAACAAAATATTCTATAAAAATCGAGAAAATTATAAATTATATAAATAAAAATATAGAGAAGAAGATAAAAATAAAGAAAAAACAAATATATAAAAAATATATAAAATTTTAAAACATGGTAAAACATGGATTTAATTCAAGATATGTAAAATAAATCTTCAAATTGATAATTGAAAAAACAATTATTATAATATTAAGATATATATAAATGAGAAGAGTATAAAAATTAAAGAATAAATAAAGATTCATAAAATATGTATGAAAGAAATTGCACAGATCGTCAAGAAAAAAATGTAAAAAATTAAAATTCTTCAAAAAAAAACAATAGTCAAAATATATATCTAAAAACAATTTATTTTAAACTTAATTTAAAATAAAATCCACGTATTGCGCGGGTTCTCTCCTAGTATATCTGAATATTGAAAAGAAATTCTTCCTAAATAGTTTACATTTTGACAAATATCATATTCCTCCTTATTATTTTCCTCCAAATAGGTCACCAGTCTAAGCCATGGTGTAAATAACTCAATTTTGATTTGTTTTTGTTTGGATTTTTGCCTCAATCCAATGCAAAAGTAATTATTTTGCAGTTTAGCTGATGAAAATATTAATTTAATTCTCAAAATGATTAATTCCTTAGCGAAATTTATTTTTTTATAAATATATCTTTGTTGCATCACAAACTGGAGGCTCTATTCAAGGACCGATGGCTAGTGTTCGTGTATGCCATGTGATCCAGTCAGTCGCCCGCGTCGGTTATATAGTCGGCGGCTCTATATGTCACCGGCGATCAAGACTTCCCGTTATCTGGCTCGTTGTCACGGGTCAATTTCCTAATTTGCTTTTGAATTTTGTTATTAAATACTTTTCCTTTGGAAGGTTTAGCAATATTTTATGTTTCCTTTTGAATTTTGAATACACATGCGATTTCGTACTTTACTTTTGAATTTTGTTATTAAATTCTTTTCCTTTGGAAGGTTTAGCAATATTTTATGTTTCTCTGTTGAAAATGATGAAAATGTTGGAGTATTCTCTGTTTTATCAATATTTTGTTCACGCATTGTTTGTAGCTATTCTCGTGGGGACAAGTGGCCCATTGGATTAGATTGGGTTGTTTGTGTTTTCAGGTGTGATTGCAAGTAACGTAGACTGAGTCACGTGCGGTCTCATGTCCATGGTGTGTTTAATTATATGGGTATGTTGTTGAGTCTGAGTGTTGTTTATAGGATAAAGAAGTTTCACTTGAGGCTTCATCGAGTGTCCAAGGCTTGAAGATAGTGTGGGCTTTAAAGTACTAAAAGGGTACATTTGTTTTTCTTTTGGCCTTTGTAAGAAATATGTAAGCAATTTTAACATTAGGTTTAAATTCTACTAAGCATCGACAGTGTTATTAGAGTTCAAATGTAATATAAAAAGATTACCCTAAAGAGTTAGATAACATACATTACATAATGAATCATCTTATTTACTTTGATCTATATTTCTTTACACATTTTATTTCTTCTACAATTTATTTCAAGGTTAACTAGAGTGTTAGTGTGCTTAAACCGTCTTATTTGTTAACCTAATGCTGTTTAGATCACCTAGACCATTTAAATGGCCATACCACATAGTCTAACCCCTTGAAAATTGTTGTGGAAAACAAGTATGAATCATCTTAATTAACTGATTGTTAAAATAATTATTGGTCGTAATGACCAAGTAGAAGCCAGATTTGAAACCAAATGTTTCCACTTAACATTATAGATAGAAAAAAATCTTTCACTTTTTAGGAGAAGGGTCATAGTGACCAAGTAGGAACCAGATTTAAACCCAAATGTTTTTCCAAATAGGTTCGGTAAATCTTTCTTTATGTGAGAAGGGTCCACACTTCTCACAATTTTTCTTCCACCTTTCTAAATCTTAAATAAGAATATCTAACGGCACTAAAAACGGTTACATTTTAGAATAACCCCAAAAGAGAAATAAAATCCAAAACAATACATTGATTAGCTGTTTACAGATAATAAAAAAGATGTATTTGTTCAAAAGTACATTTTTGCATGAAACAAAGTGAAGTTAAAACAAAACACCTAGGTAAAAATTATTAATTTTCTATTTGAGATATTGAATTTGGGGAGATATGAGAATTTTGATTAAATACGTTTGTGAATATAGGAAATAACACTACTGGCATATAAAATTTACCATAAAAGTCAGTATGTTTTTGTGCTAATCTTTGCCACTTGTTGATAATTGTATGGTGAGGTTCTATTAAGTTTTATCTTGAGGTTCCTACTATTATAAAGCTTATTGCAAAAAGATAACACACAAAACAATTTTTATTCATTCGTCTAGTAATTTGGTTGGTAGTCAAAGAAGAAGTGGAAAACAAAATCTGAAGCTGTTCGTTCTGATTCTCTACGCAGAGGTATGCTATGTGCTTTATTATATCGTCTTATTTTTGTATTATATGCTATGTGCTTTATTGATTATATATATCTTAATTTGCACGGGTGGTTTTGGCATGATTTGTTTTGTATTCCACAGTTATAAGAGTTTTGTTGTGGATAAACAAGGTTTTTGTTGTTCTTCACAAGTCGAATTGGCTATTTGGTATTTTGATTTTGAATTTCTTTGTTTAATACTCATCTTCTGCGTTTTCTATGGGTATTTTGATTAATGGGTTGTTTTACAGGGTTTTAAGTCTGGATTTTTGTTGGGATATCAGATTTAGGGCAATTTGTTTTTTTCTGTGATTTCTCAATTGGGTACTTGATATTTGGTTAAGATCATTGGTGTGTAGTTTTTAAACTATATACTGATTTAAATTTTGTAACAAACTTTCGCGCGCAAGGTCTTTCTTGATTCGCTTTTGCTACTAAATTTCGCGCGCAAACTCTATATTGATTTATTTTAACAACGAACTTTCGCGCGCAAACTGTTTATTATTGCAGTTTTTCTAGATTTTCCATGAGTTGTTTGCTCCGAAGTAATTAAATTGATTCCCTTAAAGAAGGTTTATAGATTCCTTATCTAAAACTTCAATATCTGAACTTAAGGTTGAAGTAGATCTTAAGGAAAGCATATACTTTAAAGGTATCTTTGGATCTTATTTCAAGCTTGGAATTATTTAACTTTGGCGCCCAAACCATTCATATATCTTCTTCCACCACCATTTGTAATTTATTATCTGGATATCTCTGAATGATGAAAGCTTTGCTACTTACTGTTTCAGTTCAACAAGAGGTTTTAGATATGTTTGGTAAAGTTATTCTTTTGATTACCTTCTAAAAATGTTTCAACATTGTTCAAGAACTGAAACTTATATTGCTTGCAATTTTGGGTTGTTTCATTTTCTTATCAATCTCTCTTATCTTGCAGGATCTGAAGTAGGAGACACAAAAAGATCTTGTGGCTCTATCTTTTGAAGAAATCTTTCAAATGATGGATCCAAATATGGAAACCCTCAGACTAGGAGCTAGGCGAGCGAAAGCAATCGCTGTGGAGAAGTACAAAGCGGGTGATCTTGCTGGAGCCAAAGCATTTGCTGCCAAGGCAAAAGATCAGAATCCCGTGCTTTCTGGTCTTCTCCGTCTCAACGCAATTCTCGATGTCCTGATCGGTTTTGAGGAGAAAATCGAAGGTGAAGTTGATTGGTATGCGGTTTTAGCTCTTGACCCAACCGCGGATGTTTCAACCATCCAAAAACGTATCAAACAATTGCTTCTGTCCATTGTCATGGACGATGGTGACAACTCTGCGGGTAGCATTGATGAAGCCCAAAATATATTGGCTGATTCATGGAGTATTTTCCGCGACGAAAAGAGAAAGAAACACTATGACAAGCGACGACAAAACCAGATTAAACTACAAAATCTGAGAAGATCAGATTATGAAAAGGAGCAGCGGCTCAAGAGAACGAGCCAGGTTCCGAGCGTTACTTACACTCCGGTTATTTTGTCGGGGCCTAAATCTGCTCAAAACCCTTTTCAGTAAGGAATTGTTCAACAAACTCCACTGAGGGTTTCCTGTAATGTGAACCCGCCAAGGAGAGCCAGTCCGGGGATTTTGTCTCCTCGAAAACATTTGCATCCACCGCAGAGATATGGTAAAGGAAAGGAACCAATGGTTCAACCTCCACTGAGAATTTCCGATCAGGTTCCAAGCTTATATACTCCGGTGGTTTTGTCAGCAGTTACACCTGCTCAGAAACCGGAGATGTTTAATCAAAAAAATGAAGAAATCGTTGAAGTGAAGGTTGAACATATGGTTCAGCTTCCATTGAGAGTTTCTGTTAACGACCTTAGGAGAGCTGCTCAGGTTCTGAGCTTGTCAGCGCCTAAACCTGTCGCGTCGAAGATGTTTAATGAAAAAAATGAAGAAATTGTCGAAGTTAGGGTTGAACAATTTGTTCAACCTCCATTGAGAGGTAGCGGAGGAGAAAGCAAACGGAAACCACCTCCATCGACAAATGTGGTTCAAGTTAACCAGTTAAGAAGAATCACTGAAGACGTAGTCCTTTCAACAAACATGCTTGAAAACGCGCAGGTTTACAAGATTAAAGAAGGGAAAATGGATTAGTATGAGTATGATACTAATTCAAGAAACCCTTTTTTTTTTTTCCTATTTTCATTCTTGATTTGAATCAAGAATTGCAGTGAACCTGAGTTAGTATTGAGTATGATACTGATTCAATGACTTTATCTTTGCTTATTATTTTTGTTTTTTAATGTTGTTGGATGCTTTTAGAATATGATTGTATTTTGAAGCATGGTTATCGTATTGGAATGAGACTTTGATCTTATGTTATATCATTTTGAACCTCGTTTCTCCGTACGCATGTCAAAGTTTTAATGTGATTTGCAATGAGACTTAGAACTTATAAGAGATTCCTCTTTAATTCATTTTGAGATGTAAAGAATTAGGGTCTGACTGGTTTAAACGCAGCGGTTGCGGTTGCGGTTGCGGGAGTTTGCGGAAGCGGGCGATTGCGGTTAACAGCGTTATTAAGCAGTTTATACGACTAGCACAGCGATTGGAAATGGGTGCGTTGGCGGGTTACTTACGACTGGTTAACTTGCGGGTGCAGTAGCGGTTAAACAATAAATTAACAATATAAACAAATTTTATAACTATAAAAAACATCAAAAACCATATTATTATTAAAAACTATAAAATTATTAATTAAACATAATTATTTATAAAAATTATAAAATAGTATGTGTATAATAATATTTACGTTTATTTTTTTTTTTTAGTTTGGATGAAAGTTATGATTTCAGTAGAGAAATTGTTTTTATGAAGATATTAGATGAAAATAATTTTGTTATTATATATATATATATATATATATATATATATATATATATTATAACTATAAAAAACATCAAAAACCATATTATTATTAAAAACTATAAAATTATTTATAAAAATTATAAAATAGTATATGTATAATAATACTTACGTTTATTTCTTTTTTTTAGTTTGGATGAAAGTTATGATTTTAATAAAGAAATTGTTTTTTTATGAAGATATTAGATGAAAATAATTTTAGTTATTATATATATATCTATATATATACATTAGTGATGAAGAGAAAATTTATCAAAATAGTTAGAGTTTAAAGATCTTATACATATAAAATTATGAAAATTGTTAATAAATATTAGTTAAAAAGTGACAAATTTATTTAGTTATTTGTAATTATAATATTCTAATCTTATTTTTTAAACTATTATATATATCTTGATTTTAAATAAATTTTATGTTTTTTTTAAAAAAAAATTTAGTTATGCACCCGCAATCGTCCGCAACCGCAAACGCTAGCTGAAAGGAGCTTTTGATTTTGAGGGTTTAAAAGCGGTATGAAGCGGTAGAAAGCGTTTTGCATGATTGTTGTCAAACGCTAACAACCGCTATCACCCGCAAAAGCTGCGTTTGCGGGTGTTAGCGGGAGAACCAATCAAGCTCTTACTTAGTTTTATTAAATAGTCCGCTAGATGGCGAGCTATAAAAAAAAGAAAAAAAAAAGAAAGAAAGTCCGCTACATGGCGAGTGACCTACACGCCAAAACGTTTAAAAAATCCGATTAATATTTAATTCTAAATAATAATTTTATTTATAGTTATTTATTGTAGGGCAAATTTCTAAATAACATACTTTTAAGTTTTGTTTTCTAAAATAGCATTACTAAGCTTATTTTCCTATAGTACAAAAAATAAATTATTATAAGATTCATTTATTCTTCATAGCCAAAAATTAAAATTATTTTAAATAATTTCATAACTAAATATAATAAATAAATATTTAATTTTCAAAAATTACATTCATTGTTATTCAACTAAAATGAGTTTTTCCCACGTCTATCTGATTTAACTTTAAATTCTCAAATTAACCAAAAGACAAAGCAAAAACACATTTCGAACCATTGAATATATGCCTCACAAACTCGAAGCCCTATTCCTCAAATGGGTGGTTCATCTTCGTGTGTACCATGCAGATGCAGTCTGTCGCCAGCGTCGGTTATCTATTCGGTGTCTCTATCTTGCCGACAATCAAGACTACCCTAGCTAGGTTACAAACCAGAAACAGATCGCTCTTCTCGGAATCGCTAAGCAACCTCCATGAGGCAATCGAGTTGTCTCAGGTACCTTCGTGGTTAGCCATAGATTAGTCACGAATATTTCGTGGATATCTCAAGAAATCTAGGAAAAAAAAATGTCAAAACCACGAGAAAAGTCACGAAAAAGTCTATACAGCCACGAAAAATATAAGTAACGAATCTGTCACCATATAAAAAAATTATGATTTTTTGCGTGACTATAGGATCGTGACAAATTTTTTTCATGGCTACATGGATATTTTTATGGCTTTTTCGTGGCTAATATGTAGCTAGAGGTTCTTAGCCAGGCAGAGAAAAGCGATATGTTTGTGGTTTGTAAACTAGCGCAGTTTTGATTGCAGGTGACATAGAGATGATTGGGACAAGATATTACTTGTTCCTGTATATACGGAGTTAAATGATACAAGAAGTAATTATACAGTTTTTAGATTAGATTTTACTAATGAATCCTTACTCAAGAGTATGAAAAAGTGTTGCATGGATTGTGTAAAATATGTACGAGTATGGTTTGGAACAAGGATAGATTCTGATACAATATCAAAATATGTAATAAAATGTCTTTAATATGTGGATTTATTATTAGAGTCTCATCATCATAACTTCACAAAGTCAAATGATTCTCATTTAAGTCAAAGTAAAAATTGGTGGCAAGAAGATTTTTATTTGATTTAGCTTATTTTACTCTTTTTATTTAAATGTGTATAATTTTCTTTAAATGTAATTTATTGTAAAGATCCCGTGTAAGAGCTATAAAAGCTCAATTGTTCTCATTGTGAAAACACACTGAAATTTTTGAAAATATAAAAGAGAGAGTTTTCTCTAAAGGTTAGGCTTTATTTTATTTACCTAAGTTAGATGAATTTATATACTTAGTAAACGTTGAACCTATGTCTCTTGTGTGCGATTCCTTGAGACTAGGTTTGTAAACTCATCACAAGGGCTTTCACACCCTTGAGTGGCGTTCTTCGATATCACCCCCATCCATTCATCCATTGATCCTTTCTGAGAGAGTTGCACAACCAGCATATTTGATCTTATCTCAATCCACTTCGAATCCATCATCTAATCAAGCAAACAGAGTTCCACAACCAGTTGCTTGGTTCCATCTATCCAAAAAGTTTGTCAACTCTCGATCATCTGGTGAACATAAGTTTGGTGTGATTCCGATCTTATATCAGATTCAACTGCATATGATTAGTGATATACAGTAAGGAATATATATGCATTCATTTTATGTGCCGTAGTAGTGAATGATACTATTACTCTTTTTCATTTATCAAAGTGCATGATTTTCGTATCTAGGGTTGAATCTAATACATGTCTACTACGTTGTTTCTTTGCTGAATATACAAAAAATGTTAACTCTAGGAGATTTTTTTGAAATAATGCATTTTACTATTAAATGTATGATACCTAATGGAAAACTAATTCTCGTTCTGCAGTAATTGTGTGCTTCAAGATGGTATGGATGTACACTTATTTTTTTTAGAATTCGGTACGAGAAAGCCTTAGAAACTATCTACTATCGCAAAACTTGTAGATACAATTCTTAAGTGTTGGCCTATTTAGTTAATAAAGTTTGGAATTGAGAACAACTTTTTAGATTTGTAACAATTCTTAAGTGTTGCTGTTGGAAAGAACTTCTAGAACGAACTTGCTATATGATAGTTCACGATTCTTGGCTATTTGGTTTGTGTCTTTGCAGTATATTTATTAAGAATATTGGTTTGAGAGGAGTTACATACCGCTGGAAAAGAGAAGGATAGGAGAAGATTTCACATTGTTACAGGCTTTGGGACAAGCTGACTTATGCCATATATTTATGTCTCTGGTTTTTGGCGTCGGTTCGAGGATAACGGTTATAGACAATCTTGGTCAGATTTGTTATACCCGAGAGGGTATAACAACACCAAAGTATTCGTCTCACTGATCAGCATCTCCAATTTCCTCGGCCTTGTTGCTGGTGGCTACTTCTCAGAGCTAATCATAAGGTACAAAACCCTAAAATTATTTCACTTTCAGTTTTTTTTTGGGATTACTAGGAGGTTTTGGGTCAGAAGCCCGTAATCCCCTCAGGCGCGAAACCATAGTATGTAATATTAGTTTCGTCACAAGCGTCATTCGATCATGTGAGCCTTGGCTAAGGTACTTTTCTAGTCGAGCTAACAACACTTGGTAAAACATAAATGTTTAAAATAAACAGTGTTTTAACTAACATTTTAAATCTCTTTCTTCCTCTTCACAAGAAACCTCTCACTTCCAATAATATTGGCAATGTCAGAAAGCAAGTCTGTAGTGTGTTTAATGGCTATGGTATTGAGTCTGAGTGTAGTTTATAGGACGATGAAGTTTTAATTAAGGGTTCACCGAGTCTCCAAGACTTGAATATAGTGTTGGCCTTTTCAACGTACCAGAAAGTTGTATATCTTTTTTGTGGTTACATTATTTGGTCTTTGAAAGAAATCTGTAAGCATTTTCTACAATTTTGATTGTATTATTATAATTTTTTTGACCAACATATTGATTATATTAATGAAAGATGATTAGCCTAAAGAGTTGGATAACCTACATTTAATAACCATCTTATGAACTTCTGCCAATGTTCCGTTACACACATTTTATGTCTTCCATGAATATTAAAATACATCATCACATAATAATATAATGTCTATGATAAGAAATAGCTTCAACATTAACCCTTTGAAAATCGTTGTGGAAAACAAGTACGAAACATCTAAACTAATCTTTTTTTTTACAGCTTTTTTTTTTGTGACAGCCATCTAAACCTAATCTTAAACCCAATGTTTCAACACAACAATTTTCAGGTAGAAAAGAAAAAAAAAAACTTTCTCTTTCTTTTAGGGAAAGTAATACTTATTTTCTGTGAGAAGCGTCCACACTTTTCACATTGGATTCAATTTTTTTTTTGTTTTCTTACCTATTATTTTTTTTTTTGTCTTAAAACAACAAAATCCAACGGCAATAAATGGTTGAGAGAAATAAAACGCCTACATAAAACAATTATTACTCCAATAATCCAATTTGAATATGGAAATATTTGTTCAACGAGAAGTTTGACTGAATACATTTATAAATATAGGAAAAAACATAACTCGCATAGAAAACATTGTAAAGTTACCTTACATTAAAATTTTTTGACTAACTAAATCACTTGACAATATATTGTTGAATCGTATGGTTTACGGTTATTATTTTAATGCTTAAAAGAACCCAAAAAAACATCTTAAAAGAGATTAATGTTTTTGGTTAAGATCACTGGTGTGTCTGGGGCAGAACAAAAAGAGATTAGCTTACTTGATGGTAAATCGTGCTTGAATCCAATTTAGTGCTTCTTGTTTAGGGTTTGTGTTTTCAATGGATTTTTTTTGTTACGATTATATCAATTTTCCTTCTTTTGACATATCTATGTTGAGAACTTTTTGTGTTTATTGATGTTTGTTGTAAGAACTAAAATCCGATCTAACGGAAAGAATAAGAGTTTGTGAGGAAAAGAGTAAGTCTTTTATTGAATTAAGCCGTAGTTTGGAGATGATATAGAGGTGGTTAGGTCGTCGGAATAAGAACGCCGACCTAAACCTTTTAACGGTGAATCGAGATCTAGAACTTATGCCGTAGCAGAGTTTGTCCTAGGTCTCGAGAGAAAAATTTTGGATCCCTCGGCTTTCTAGGGTTGATGCCTATTTATACTGAGTATAAGTCGGCTCGATGATCTCCTTCCTTTTCGTGAAAAAGGAAATCTTCCTCTTTCTTCCGGCCGACCTCCTTATTCTCAAGGGAAAGTTTTCCCTTTTTCTTCGGAAAACTAACCCTATCGTCGGACTCCTTCCAATGACGGCGCCGACCTGACCTAATAGCCGTCTAACGGGCCCGTCGTCTTCTGTTAATGGGCCGAGCTGGATTTAGAGGGGTGCTAAACCCATCTCTAACAATTAGTCCCCCCCCCAGTTCGGCGAGCGTAGAGTAATGAGCTCGGAGAGCTCAGTTCGGCATGAATCCAGGTCGGGATATGCACAACCCTTGTAATTACGTCAAGATGGGATCTTTATTTTGGGGAAAGATCGCTAAAAACCCGGGATGACATCATTTTGCCGGAGTATGTGGGTCCCAGAGACACTAGGGTTTTCCTGCGCGAAGAGTGGGATAATTTCCGAATAGATTTAATCCGGGAAATATGAAGAGTCTCCGAAGTAATGATGACCCTCGATAACCGTTCTCATTTCTCTATAAATTGAGGAAGCTCTTCTCATTTCTTCACTTCTCCAACTCGCGAAAGAAAACAAAGGTTAGCTCTCTCTCCTTCTCTTTAATTATTCCGCTCTCAATAGTCAAAACGTTGTAGGCTTTAGGTTTTTCGGCGTGATTTTGCCTATCTGCTTTAGATCCGCCGCCCGTGTTCTTCGTGTTCGTCGTGTTCTTCGCTTCTCCTTCGAGCGAATCGATCAAAACGGAATGGGTTTGTTCCGAAAGAATTCGAAAGTTAAGGCGCTACGTGTTTCTCCGAACTCAGAAGAAGATATGGTTCCGACAGTATCGGGTCGGATTTCATCTAATAGTTCCTTAGATTTCGACCAAGAATTCGCGGACGAAACAGGGTATTCCTGTGCTCAATTGAAACTCCTGAATCAGCAAGCTGCAGCCGAACGATTTGAAGCAGCGTAGCTTGGTGCGACCCGTCGTGATGATGCCGAAGCATCCTCAGCTCGGCAGACTTTCGTCATTCCTCAGTTAATTGACGAACCTGATGGAGTTGAAGATGGTAACGATCTGTGTCCTGATGATGAAGCTTTCGTCACGGAGGCAGAAGCCCGAGCTGCGGCTAGTTCTGGTTGCAATATGGAGTTCGGTGATTATGGAATCGTCGATCTCTGGACTAAGCCAGAGCCCGAGACGAAGAAAGGTGAGCCCAAGAAGAAGAAAATCATTCCCGTTTTAAACAATCGTTGGGGCGTGATTTCGACTCAATCGACGGCAAAGTCTTTGCTCGCGCTGAAGAAACAGTGCGGGATCGGTTCGGAAGTTAAATTCATAGTTCCAGCCCCTTTTGAGCGTCCCTGGAACGTTCCCTCAGGCTGGATCTGCCTCTATGAGTGCTTCTTTACGCATTGCCACCTTTGGTTTCCGCTTCCTCGTCTCTTGTTCGAGTTCGGCAATGCGAGGGGAATGTCGATTTCCCAGATGGGTCACGGTGGCATCAAGAATCTGGTAGCGCTTTCGGTTATGGCGTTCGAGCACGGGATTCCATTCAACTGTCATGTATTCGAGGAGTTGACAAACCTCAAGCGGATGCCCGAAAAGAGATCGTATGGGCCGTTCTACGCGAGTATGCGGCCAAAATATAATATCTTGTCCGGGGGATTCATTAGTAAAATCGAGGACTGGCGAGATAGATATTTCTACGTCTACATCTTTGTTGAAAGTCGTTGGAAAAGAGAGATCGGTAGAATTTTAGTTTGTCTTTCTTTCTTTGACTCCCTCGTCTTAGTTAGTGCCCAACCTTATTTTTTTTCTTTATGCAGGTCAATACGCTCCAATTGGCCCGCTTCCCGATCACTTTGAAGAGAGTAAAGAAGCTTTTCTCGAGCTCAGTCGTCTGTACTAGCCGGATCTCACCATTCGTAGGATAGACCGAGCTGCTAAGTTCTTCTCGAAGTCTCCTCGGAAGAAAAGATGCCTTTAGCCCCTCGGGAAGTTTCTAATTATTCTGCGGACTTGGAGAAGGTCATAAAGAAGTCGAGCGCAAAGGCGCTGATAGAGGCATCTGGTTCGGATGCCAGCAAAGGGAAGGGTCCCGGAGAGCCCGAACTCAAACATGCGAGCGATGCCAAGAGGGCGTTGCGGGAAACGAACAAGAAAAGCTCCAAGAGAGAGAGCGCAGAGACGTCTGCCCCAGTTATTAAGGACGGGGATTTAAACTCAGACGATGTCACGCTCGCTGGTGCGGTGGGGTTTGCTACTTCAAGTTTTACCCCTAAGATGGCTGCAAGTGCACATCAATCACAGTAGTATATTAAGGGATCGAATCCACAGAGATTGTTGTTTGTGAAAGTTCTAGGATTTCTAACTTCTTTAAACCAAAAGGGAACTTTGGGGTGTAGTTTGTCACAGTTTGCAATAGTAATATCAAGCAGCGGATGAGAATTAAACGGTTGTAAATCAATGAATAAAAGGCGTTGGTTCAGGGGTGTTCTCCGGGGTTCATAGATCGGATCTAACAAGCAATGGGATAGGTTCTAAATGATTCAATGGGTTAGGTTCTTAAGCTGAAACGGTCGACTATGACCACCCCGCTATCGTGGATCTAGCCACCTACGTTTGTCTTACACTGCGGATATGACTTCTCATCCCACGATGCAAAACAGACGTGCATACATATCATTCACCTATTTGTAAACACTCGCGGTGCGGTCCGTCGATATGCCTAAGCATCCTACGGTGCGATCCGCTCGTTAACTTCTAGATCGAGACGATAGACCACACGTTCGTGTATCTAATCGTCCTGGAATCAGTTGCTAATTGATCAGAGAAGCAAACATGCAATAACAACAAGACGCAAACGAAGATACCTAAAGGAACTCTATCTCTATCAACCTAGCGATATCAGTCCACGATTAAACCCATTTGAAAACCCCCTTAAAAACCAAACTAGATGACTACTCGCTCATGGGAACGAGAGACATCTTTGAGATATGAAAGGTGCGATTTGTATTAATAAGAAACAAAGTGAGAAAACTTCTTCAAAGGAAATCAATTGAAGAGATCTTCTTAAAGTATTGAAAAACAAAGAACTAAGAACAAAAGATGAAAGGGAAAGGAAGAGGAAGTGGGCGGCTGCAGAAGAATTCTCTCTCGAGATCTTCAAATCTAGGGCCGTCTCTCTCTCTCTCTCTCTCTCTCTGCGGCGTGAAAAGTGTTTCTGAAAAGCTGTGTGTGAAGTCACGCCTCTTCTGAAACCCTAAGGTCCCTTTATATAGGCTCCTGGTCTTCAGAAAGTGGGCTTTGCGTTTTAACCTCGGGAAATATCGGATAAGTGCAAACGGGCTCGGGATGGGCCGAAATGGTCTGTCCGCGCGAGCGACCAGTCGTGGCACGGCCACTGGTCTTCTGAGGATCTGTGGCACGGCCGTCCTTCTTCTGGGGATGTGTCTGACGGACCTTCTTGCTTCCTTCGTAACTTGAGATCCAACCGTGGGATTGAACTCAAACCACCTTGGCATGAAAGACAGTTGAAAGGGCTATCTCATCTCCAAATATGAGCTCGATCTTGTGAAGGAAAGGTCGTCATCTGATGCTGAACTTATGGCTCCGAGCACATGTCCTAGAAGTTCCCGTTTTGCTCCAAAATGTGTTCTTTTTGTCCAATTTCCCTGAAATGACTCTTAAGACAAGGAAAGGTGGAAATCGCTTAAAAACCGTTGAAAACCGGGTTAAAACACTTGTAAATGATCTTGAAATAATAGGTTTTAGGAGTAAAATATGAGTATTATCAACTCCCCCAGACTTAAATCTTTGTTTGTCCTCAAACAAAACGCAGAAAAAGACTTGGAAAGAGGTTTGAAAATATAGGAACTAGCAAAAGCTCAGCGACCGTCCTTCTAAACCATAAGTCATCGAACAAGTCTATCCAAGCTTAGTCTAGAAAATTCTCTCTATAGTTCCTTCAACATTAGTCCTTTACGAAGCTTTCACTATCTAAACTCCAAGTTTCGGTCAACTAGCTCTCTAAGTTGTATTAAGAATGGCGTGATTCTTGTCAAGGGATATTAAGTTAGATTCAACGAGGTTAGGTGTATAAAGGTCTTTACTGGTGAGGTTTAGAGTGTTTCGGGTTACCGTAAATATTTCCGGAAGGTGCGAGATATTATGCAAAACAACAGGAGAAGGTGGAACTGTTGATATCCACGATTTTCAATCACTCTTCGCACGTACATATCCCCGAGTTTTCCTTGTTACCGCCATCCCCCGAGACTTAGTTTCTTGCTTCTGGTTCGGACTGGGTGGCGTCTAAAACTTTTCACCATATCGACCGGGCTCCGCCTCTGTGGATGTTCCGATCCTCTTAAGGCTCTCAGGCATATTCTTCCCGTTTCTTTTTCCCTCTTTTTTTTTATATATATATGTAACTCTCCCTTTTAGCGGATAAGTACCGTCATTACTCCAACGAGTTCGGGTCCTTTATCCGAGTTACTTTTCTTTTCTTTCTCTTTATTTTTTTTTTATGAAACGGGAAGTGCCTTGATGTAAGAGTCTTAGGGATCACGAGAACATTACCATTTCTTCGTGTTTTCCGAGGCATGAGTCATCCTTCTTTTGTAGCTAACACCTATGTTCCTTAACCATTCGATCCTTCGTCTCGAGTGACTAGAAATCGTGTCGTTCCTCCCTCTCTGGCGTTTTTGCACTTATCTGCATATGGTGAAAACAAGAGAGTTGCATGAGGTATGAAAAGATGGTAAGGCTTTCGGGCATGGTACCAACTATTGATGTGTTGGCCGTTCGGGAACAACAAGAGAGTGTGTAAAAATGGAAAAAGATGTCCCGAACGTTCTGGCTTTTTCGTTGGATGCTTAAATCTGTTGACAAGGAAATTAAAAGTCAGTTTAAAGTCCAATTAAAATAGAGCTAGTGTATTCCTTCCCTTGAAATCTCTATAGATCGGCATTCTCTAAGATTTCACATCTCCGGCTTTCTAGCTACCGTCTAGTCTAGTACTAAAGCTTGAAAGATCTGTCACTAGAAATAGCGTAGAAGCACACTGGTCGATAATCTTCCTTGGTTTTGCATCATAATCCCTAAAACCATATTATATAAATCGGGATACATCGTTCTTAGTTCTAAATAAAAAGAAAAGACTCAAATAAAACCAAAACAAAGCAAAGTCATTAGTACGAACTCCCCCCAGACTTAAATCACACTGTCCCCAGTGTGAAATAGTGGTGACAGGTCGGGAAATGACAAAAATAAAAAATAACATAAAATAATAAAGCAAGGGTAAATGATAAGGGTAGAATAGATGGAACCAAGCTCGTAAGCAGAAAGAGTGTAGGCCGAGACGCGAAGTCTTCTAGGAATCTGAACTCAGGGTCTAAAGGTCGCCATCTATGTGTCCTCTCTCTCGAAGCTGTCGCACCATCTTCTCAAGCATCTCATTCTGGCGTGCCAACTGCTCCTGAAGTGCGGTGATCGCGGGATCAGTCGAGGTGGACGGTGCAGCGGATTGTGAGGTGCTGCGCGTGGAGGAGGATGATGTGTGCTGGTGGATCCTCTGACGGATCGCCCCTCTCTTAGCCTTAGCGGTTACATACTCTCCAATGGTAAGCGGTAGACGTGAGAACTCTGTGCGGAACTCATCATGGCTCGGGATCCACTGTCGTGAACCCTCTGAAAGGCGCGGGACTGTGGGAGATGGTAAATAGACCGTGCGGTTATCTCCCTTCCCTAGTTGGTAACGGTATCCGAACCTGTCTGGATCCATGGTTGCGCCTGTCAAGTTCTTGTCCGTCTGAAACTGGGACAAGTCAAACCAAGCCTCATCTAAGGGCGTCTCAATGATGGTGTCTACTCATGCGACCTCCATAATCGCTGTGATGATGCCTTCATAAGTCGTGAAGGAAGTCTTGCATCTAGGTGCGGTGACGTCGTGCTTCACTCGCACGAGTCTCTCTGCTAGGATGCACCCAAAACACGCTGAGAGTGGCTCGTCCCTAAAGGCGGACTGAAGTAGGATGAGCTCTGGAATGAGGATGCATGATTGGTTGTTGCGAGAGTAAAGACGGTGTGATATGAGGCAGTGCACAAAACGCACGGCTGGATGTGAAAGAAAAGCGGACGGATGCCTTCCCTTGTCATAAATGCCTCGGCCCATGAGTCCTCAAAGGTCGGCACTCCATTCTTCTTCAATACTCGTCTCGCTCCTCAAGTCAAAACCAAATACCTCGCAGAGTCTAGGGATGCTCATCTCATAATCCCGAGAGCCAATGGCGAAGTAGAGAATACCGTCTTTCGGATGTGATTTCCTTCCTCTCCAATATGTCAGCTGAACTGAAGCTAAAAACTCTTGGGCGAGCTCCTTGTAAGTGGGTCGATCAATCTCCATAAAGTTCCTGAGCCTTAGCTTGTCCAAGTACCATGTGACATCCTCGGTGATGCCCAAAGCGTCTAAAGCGGGGTAATCGATCTTCAAGGTTGTTCTTATCTCCATCTTCTTCATCTCCTTTAAATAATCAATATTCGGGTACATTGGTACTCCAAAATTTCGGATCTTGCGCTTAGGAGGAGAAAGGCTTGGCTCTCTTGTTGGCTCTTAGGGTGGAGGATCGTCGCGGCTAGTGCATTCTCTTTGCGATTCGCGGAACTTCCTCCTTTGCTCCTTCACATATCTCCCTAGAGTGGTGTTGAGACTCGGGTTTCCTAGCGGTGTAACGTGTTCTTGCTGGTGTGAAGAACTCCTAGAAGAGCTTAGTTGCTCTCTATTCTTCGAACGTATTTCGAAGTTTCGGTCGTAGCTCATTGTACCTTGCAAAACAAAAACAAAAACTCGACCAAACATGTGAATTTGATGTGTCATATGGATTCTCAAGTGCAATGATACACAAGACATACATCAAGAGCTTCCAAGACTAGTAAAAATCGAGTTTATGCACTAATATTCAAGATCAATTTGGTACTCATGCTCTATTTTCGGAATTTTGGATTTCCACACCAAAAACTTTCCATTAACTCGATTTTGCCAACTTATTCTCATCAAACTTTGGTTTACAAGTAGTACCTAGTATGAATCAAGTCCAAACTAAGCAAATTGTCCAATATTACCAACAAAATTCGATTTCTAGAGCATGTTCTAATTTCTAACCTCCAAAGATTTCAACTTTTCGGAATTGGGTTGCAAAAATCGAAATCTAGGCAACCTAAATCATCAATCCAAGGTTCTCTACCATTATCCAAGCATCCTAGACAATTTTCTAGTCAAGCAAGAGAGATCTCAAAATTGAGTTCTAGGGGGATTTGTAGAATTAGAGACCATACCTTATAGATGAAGATGAATGAACTTTAAAAATTGAATCTTCCTTGAAAATAGATGAGCTTAAACCAAAGAATTTTTGAAAACGGTTCGGATTTGAAAAATTTAGAATCTTCCAAAAATCCCCAAGTCTCTTGGAAGAGAAGAAGAAAAGAGAGTTTGATCCTAAAATTCTTCTTTTGCTTTTAAAAAGGTGTTTTTATCACCAAAACCTTTTATTTTCAAAAATTTTAAAACGCGAAAACTTACCTTGCGTGTTGGCCACGAATCCATGAAATCCGTTATTTTCCATTAGCGGGAATAACTTTCGGTGCGGGATTGTACCAAAACGCGGGAAGTTCGGTTCGGAAGGAAAACGTGAGTTTTCCGGGTCGGTCGCTCGGACGACCGCTGGCTGCTCCATGCCCGGTCGCGGCCGTGGCCAGGCTTGTTCAGTCCGCATGGTCGTGATCCATCGCGCGGCCACGGTACGTCTCGCCGCGGCACGGGCCGGCGCTCGTGCGGCCAGCCTCCTTCGGAGGCTCCTCTTCATATTTTTGGGTTTTTCTCGCTTTTGTATTTTTATTTTTTATTTTTTTATGCCATACAGAAAACTTGCAAAAACCACCTGTTAGAAATGAAAGAAAGGAAAGTTAAAAACACAAACCAGATGGGTTGCCTCCCACCAAGCGCTTTTGTTTGAGTCGTTTAGCTCGACTTTGTTTGAAGCTTCAGCGGTTGAGGAAAGTGCTTCAGGAGTTGTCTCCCCTAAAGCTTCTCCTTGCTTCCGTATCAGCAGTGTGCCTCCATTTTTGTTCCTTAGAATCTTAGCTTCTAAGATCACCCACTTTGTCCTCTCAACTGCCTTTGACACTTCCTCTTCGCCCAACTCTTCTAGCTCGGGAGGAATCAGGATTTTGATTCTGGAGAAAGTCCTCGAGTGGAGTTGGCCTGCTCGTAATATCATACCCTTTTTCTTCTTTTTAGTCGTGTGGCTCTTTGTTTCCGGTGGCAAAGTATTTAGCTCCTTCGGGTAGTATCTTTTCTGGCTTATATGGAGGAAGACTACGAAGTTACTTACGTGGTCGATTCTTGCTCCTACCGTGGCCAAGAAGGGTCTTCCGAGTATCAATGGTTTGTCTTTGTCTTCCCCCATGTATAGTACGTGGAAGTCCGTGTGTACTATCTTATATCCGACAAGAAGTTGGACGTTGTAGACCACGCCATTCGATTTCTTCCTAGAGGAATCTATGAATACTAGTTGCGTAGGTGAGGGGAAATAGGTTGTTATCCCTAACCTTTCAGCGATTGCCGTGGACATGACATTGATGTTGGATCCTGTGTCGCATAGACAATCCTCGAAATTGATTCCTGTGATCGAGCAATGGAAGGTGAATGCGTCTGGATCTTCTTCTTTCTTTAGCCTATCGAACCCGCGATTCTCCGGAGTGTCAAAGGTGGATTGGTCGTTCCTTTCTTTATCATTGGGAGGGGTGGAACGAATCTGCACTTCTCTCCCATAGCTAGCTCTGGCTCCTTAGCTTCATCGCCGATTGCTGAGATCGCGTTACAGAATCCTTTCGGGTTATCTTCTACCTTTCCGGGAAAAATCTCTGCTTGTCTCTTCATGGTTTCGGCAGTTTGAGAGACTTGCATGTCCAACTTCTTCACATGTGAAGATAGGGTTTCGAACTTTCCATTCAGGTCGTTGTACATGCAATCTACCTTGATGTTGAGATCCTTGACCGATTTTTGTTGAGACAACAGCAGCTGTTGCATCAATCCTTCGAGTTTGTCGTCTCGTGATGGGTACGGCGCGTTTGATGCAGCTTGTGGCGCTCCTTGCTGGTTGCTGTAGAGCATAAATTGAGAGTTGTAGGGTTGCTTTGGTTGGTAACCTCCGTTGCTTCCGTAGTTCACGTTTTGAAACTTGTTCTGAAAGGGTCTTCCTTGAGGTGGATACACTTGATCTCGCGGATTCTCCACGTTCGGGCTTCGGTATGAGAGGTTGTTGTTGTTCCTAAAGTTGTTGTTGAATCCATTGTTGAAGTTTCGGTTTGGATATGAATTTTGTCCTCCTATGAAGTTTAACTTCTTCTTCTCGCGTGTAGGATTCGTCTCTGTCGTCTCCCGGGTTAGACTCTTCTCTCTCCCCGCGGTATCACACGCATTGATACTGCGCTATTGTCCTTTGAGCAGCTGGCTCATCATATTCTTCAACTCGGCTATCTGCTTAGAATCAGAGTCTCCGGTTCGTTGATTTCTATCATAATCCAGACAGTTGTTGCTGTTGCTTACACCAAGGTTCTCGATGAGTGTGCGCCCTTGTCGCTCCGTCTTTGTTGTAAATTCTCCATTACTGGCTGTGTCGAGTGAGAGTTGATATCTAGCCTGCAGTCCGCGGTAGAACGTGTTTAGCAAGCTGGCTCCGGAGAAACCATGATGAGGACAGTCGCGTTAATAGTCCTTGAATCGCTCCCATGCTTCAAAGAATGACTCGACTGGTCCTTATTGAAAACCTTGGATCTTGTTTTCAGCAGGTTGGATCAAGATTTAGTGTAGCAAAGATTGAGGAAAGCTGACTTGCATTCCACCCAGTTAGTGATTGATCCTGGTGGTAAAGTCTTTAGCCATCTATGACCTTTGTCGCTCAAAAAGAATGGGAATAGCTTGCACTTCAGATAGTCGGGAGGGATTCGGTTCGTCTTTGTAGTGCTCCAAATTTCTTCAAATAGTTCGATGTGGTCCATCGGATGCTCGTTTGATAGCCAGTGAAACTGATTTTGCTTCAGCAAAGAGATGATATGCGGTTTGATCTCCAACTCGTCCTCATGTGGGACATTAACTTGCATCGCGGCTCGATTCTGGAAGTGCTGATCAGGAGTATCGTGATCGGCTATGGTGCGGTTCCTCACTCGCCTGGGTTGGTTGGCGGGTAGAACAGGTCGGATGGCGTCTCGGTCATCTGGTTGGACGATAGAGTTTGCTTGGTTCGCGCCATTTCCGATGATCAGATTGTGTACTCCTTGTCGCAAGGCAAGATCGCGTTCGTCTCCGTCCGAGTCAGCCTCGGGGAGGGGGTTGATTGGGTTTCCGTTGTTATCGAGTTGTGGCTCCCCATCTTGTAGATCGTTGGGTGCCCGACCGGTGTTGCGAAGAACTTCTTCGCGGTTTCGTTGAACTCCAAGAGCGGCCTCATTTTCGGCCATGCTGATTTGTCTTCTTAACCTTCTGATTTCTTTTTCGTGTCTTTCGATCTCGATGTAGCGGGGCAAGACGTTGGAAGCGTTCCTCCTAGTGGTCATACACCTGAAACATGAGAAGTAAACACAAGAAAATCGTGAGCAATTAACGGAAAAGCTTGAAATTCAATGTGGTCTAAAAGAGAAATTAAAAACTTAAAAATTCGCAAAAGCAAACAATCCCCGGCAACGGCGCCAAAAACTTGATGCAGTGGGGTTTGTTACTTCAAATTTTACCCCTAAGATAGCTGCAATTGCACAACAATCACAGAGATTGTTGTTTGCGAAAGTCCTAGGATTTCTAACTTTTTTAAACCAAAAGGGAACTTGGGGGTGTAGTTTGTCACGGTTTGCAATAGTAATATCAAGCAGCGGAAGAGAATTAAACAGTTGTAAATCAATGAATAAAAGGCGTTTGGTTCAGGGGTGTTCTCCGGGGTTCATGGATCGGATCTAACAAGCAATGGGATAGGTTCTAAATGATTCAATGGGTTAGGTTCTTAAGCTGAAACGGTTGACTATGACCACCCCGCTATCGCGGATCTAGCCACCTACGTTTGTCTTACACTGCGGATATGACTTATCATCAAACGATGCAAAACAGACGTGCATACATATCATTCACCTATTTGTAAACACTCGCGGTGCGGTCCGTCGATATGCCTAAGCATCCTACGGTGCGATCCGCTNCATTAACTTGCATCGCGGCTCGATTCTGGAAGTGCTGATCAGGAGTATCGTGATCGGCTATGGTGCGGTTCCTCACTCGCCTGGGTTGGTTGGCGGGTAGAACAGGTCGGATGGCGTCTCGGTCATCTGGTTGGACGATAGAGTTTGCTTGGTTCGCGCCATTTCCGATGATCAGATTGTGTACTCCTTGTCGCAAGGCAAGATCGCGTTCGTCTCCGTCCGAGTCAGCCTCGGGGAGGGGGTTGATTGGGTTTCCGTTGTTATCGAGTTGTGGCTCCCCATCTTGTAGATCGTTGGGTGCCCGACCGGTGTTGCGAAGAACTTCTTCGCGGTTTCGTTGAACTCCAAGAGCGGCCTCATTTTCGGCCATGCTGATTTGTCTTCTTAACCTTCTGATTTCTTTTTCGTGTCTTTCGATCTCGATGTAGCGGGGCAAGACGTTGGAAGCGTTCCTCCTAGTGGTCATACACCTGAAACATGAGAAGTAAACACAAGAAAATCGTGAGCAATTAACGGAAAAGCTTGAAATTCAATGTGGTCTAAAAGAGAAATTAAAAACTTAAAAATTCGCAAAAGCAAACAATCCCCGGCAACGGCGCCAAAAACTTGATGCAGTGGGGTTTGTTACTTCAAATTTTACCCCTAAGATAGCTGCAATTGCACAACAATCACAGAGATTGTTGTTTGCGAAAGTCCTAGGATTTCTAACTTTTTTAAACCAAAAGGGAACTTGGGGGTGTAGTTTGTCACGGTTTGCAATAGTAATATCAAGCAGCGGAAGAGAATTAAACAGTTGTAAATCAATGAATAAAAGGCGTTTGGTTCAGGGGTGTTCTCCGGGGTTCATGGATCGGATCTAACAAGCAATGGGATAGGTTCTAAATGATTCAATGGGTTAGGTTCTTAAGCTGAAACGGTTGACTATGACCACCCCGCTATCGCGGATCTAGCCACCTACGTTTGTCTTACACTGCGGATATGACTTATCATCAAACGATGCAAAACAGACGTGCATACATATCATTCACCTATTTGTAAACACTCGCGGTGCGGTCCGTCGATATGCCTAAGCATCCTACGGTGCGATCCGCTCGTCAAATTCTAGATCCAGACGATAGACCACACGTTCGTGTACTAGTCGTCCTGGAATCAGTTGTTAATTGATCAGAGATGCAAACATACAATAAGAACAAGATGCAAACGAGGATACCTAAAGGAACTCTATCTCTATCAACCTAGCGAAATCAGTCCATGATTAAACCCCTTCGAAAACCCCCTTAAAACCCCAACTAGACGACTACTCGTTCATGGGAACGAGAGACATCTTTGAGATATGAAAGGTACGAATTGTATTGAATAAGAAACAAAGTGAGAAAACTTCTTCAAAGGAAATAAATTGAAGAGATCTTCTTAAAGTATTGAAAAACAAAGAACTAAGAACAAAAGATGAAAGGGAAAGAAAGAGGAAGTGGGCGGCTGCAGAAGAATTCTCTCTCGAGATCTTCAACTCTGGGGCCGTCGAACTCTCTCTCTCTCTCTCTCTCTCTCTCTCTCTCTCTCTCTCTCTCTCTGCGGCGTGAAAAGTGTTTCTGAAAAGCTGTGTGTGAAGTCACGCCTCTTCTGAAACCCTAACGTCCCTTTATATAGGCTCCTGGTCTTCAGAAAGTGGGCTTTGCATTTTAACCTCGGGAAATATCGGATAAGTGCAAACGGGCTCGGGATGGGCCGGAATGGTCTGGCCGCGCGAGTGACCAGGCGTGGCGCGGCCACTGGTCTTCTAAGGATCTGTGGCGTGGCCGTCCTTCTTATGAGGATGTGTTTGACGGACCTTCTTGCTTCCTTCGTAACTTGAGATCCAACCGTGGGATTGAACTCTAACTACCTTGGCATGAGAGACAGCTGAAAGGGATATCTCATCTCCAAATATGAACTCGATCTTGTGGTGGAAAGGTCATCATCTGATGCTAAACTTATGGCTCTGAGCACATGTCCTAGAAGTTCCGGTTTTCCTCCAAAATGTGTTCTTTTTGTCCAATTTCCCTCAAATAACTCTTAAGACTAGGAAACGTGGAAATCACTTAAAAACCGTTGAAAACCGGGTTAAAACACTTGTAAATGATCTTGAAATAATAGGTTTTAAGAGTAAAATATGAGTGTTATCACTCGCAGCGCGGAAGACTGCCGCAGACGCGAAGACTACAGCCGAGGTGTAGAAGGCTGCCGAGGAAGCAAAGAAGAAAACCAAATCGGCTGCCAAAAGGAAGTCTTCTGTGGTCGAGAAGTCGAAGGGAACTCTCGACCAGCCTTCTAAGCGAGCTAGATCGGTACTATTCCGAATCCTAGCGCCTTCCAGTTCGAGTATCACGGGAAGGAACCGCTGTCGACTGATCGACGTGCCTGTTCTCAGCTGATTTGGAAGCTTAAGACTAGGTCGATGGCTTATCCTCCGGTGGATGATTTTCTTTATCGGGGCGAGTACGAGCAGTGGGCCGCAGACGAAGTCCGAGTAAGGCTTCCAGAAATAAATTCTTTTTTTTCTTAATGTGCTAGAATGGGATTTCATATGTTCTTATACAAGCGAAGAGCAGCACGAACCATTTATTTGGTCGTCTCGCCCGTGATGCTAAGAAGGCCAAAGAGGCCGAGAAAGATAAGGCGGTGGGTAGAAGAAATTCCACGAAGCTAGCCTTAGTCTCGAAGTCGAGAAGCTCAAGTCGGAGAATCTCGAGAAGGAGATTGTCGAGCTTAAATCTCAGCCCGGAGAGTTGGAGGCCAACAACGCCCAAGTTTCTTATGCTCTGTTTCAGTCCTCGAAGCGAGTCAACTTTTTCCGTTTGGAGACCACGCGCCAGAGGAAGTCTCGTGACGAGATAGGCGTCTTCGCCCAGAATCAGGTCATCAACTTCTATAATGGCCTTGTCGAGAAGATGAAGAAGAGCCTCGAACAGCGCAAGGAGGCCGAGACGATCGTGTCGTCCCTTGCTGGATTTTTCTAAGGCAGCTGCTGACAAGATCAACGAGGATGTTACCGAATGGGAAGCCAAGGCTAACGCTTTTGACAAGATCGTCTTCATAGAGGACGAATTTGATGCCTATGCGTTGACCTTGCGCCATCCTCGCGATGATCCAAATGCTCGGCCTACAGAATTCAATGAGTTCGGCTCCAATGCGTCCGTCGTAACTCTTGCCGTAGCCTCTCGACTTAAATCTCTCGAGCCTCAGGTCGAGAGCACGGTTATTGCGAAGACGATCGTGCAAGCTGATGCTCCATTAATGCTTGAGTCGGCCAATCCAGTCGAGGATATAGCCGCGAGGAAGGGCGACGCGTAGCTCGAGACTCAAACAGTGGTTGATCCCACTATGGTTGACCCTACTGCCTCGTCCGTGAGACTTGAGCCAGAGGGAGAGCTCCTCAAAGGTGATGATCGAGTAAAGTATGCGGGGGAAAAAGATGCCGGTCAGGGACTCGTCCTGGCTGAGCAAGGAAAGGAGGAGACCAGGCTGGGAGATGATGACCAACTTATCGATGTTCTCGGGGATTGATCACCCCTTGTTAAAACTGTTGTTTTTGTGTTTCCCCAGGGGGCTTTTGTACAAGTTTGCCGGTTTCGGCTTTTGTAGAATATTTTTAATTCTAAATCGTGTTTCCGATCTGAAAAAAATACACTGCTGTGAGAGGGGACTTTATAAACTAGTCCAAACAGCTATGCCCTTTTGTAGAGTAATTTGGAGTTCGAGTACAAACATGCGATGCGATATCAGCTTTAAGTTGTTTGTACGACTCAGATTTTCCTAAGTGAGAATGTAAACGTGCGAGAGATCGAACAACTCGGCTTATTTAATGTTTACATGACTTAGGAATGTGCGAAACGAACTTTGGCTTTAAAGACAAGTGCTAATATGATCGTGCGAAAGATTAGCTCAGCTCGGCCTATATGGATCATACGACTTATTCCTAAGTACGAATATCAATATGCGATCAGGTCGGCGTTTAGTTATTGATACGACTTAGGAATTTCTAAGTTCGAATGCAAATGTGCGAGCAAGGCCCGGGTTATATGCTTTGCACGACTTAGAAAACTGCGAGAACAGGCTCGGCTTACGGTGTAGATTATTTTACCACGACGTCCATGAGAAACGCATGCAAAACGGATCTTGGCTGTTGGGGTGCCGAACTAAGTTGATTAGACTTAGTTATAGACATATCTAACGACTGGCCAATAAGTTGATATGTAAATAGCTCGGAAGCGTAAAAAATGGTCAAATTTAAAATTTTTATTAAGTTATAGCTGGACCCAAACCGGGCTGCCTACGTACCCAAATGGGATCAAGCCATTCGTAGTTCATATTACAAGAGAGAGAATTGCTCGGTTTACGAGCTCTTTTTTTTTGGTGTAGTTGCCGTTCATAAGGCTGCCAAACTGGTAAGTCGGGCTTAAGAGTAGAAGCGCTTAAGGCTCATTGAATTCCATGCCCGTGGGATTTCGTCGCCCGAAGTTATTTCGAGTCGATAGACGTCGGGCTTCATGACTTTTGTGGTGATGTAAGGGCCCTCCCAGTTAGCTCCGAGCTTGCGTGCGCCCCACTCTTTCGTGTTCTCATACACCTTTCGAAGGACGAGGTCTCCTTTGTCGAAGTGTCGATGGTGGACCTTCTTGTTGTAATACAGCGAAGCCTGATTTTGGTGGTTCTGCATTTGAAGGAGTGCTAAGTCGCGCAGTTCTTCGACAATGTCGAGGTTCGCGGTGAGAACGGCGTCGTTCACCTCGGGGTTCTCGGGCATCAGAGTTCGGCGAATGCTGGAAATGTTGACTTCGGCGGGAACCATTGCTTCGCAGCCGTGAGATAAGGAGAAGGGAGTCTGACCAGTTGCAGTGCGAGGTGTTGTGCGATGGGACCAGAAGACGCCATCCAGCTCGTCGGCCCAAAGACCCTTCTTCTTTTCGAGGCGTTTCTTGAGGCCTTCGATGATGGTTTTGTTCGTTGCTTCGGCTTGACCGTTGCCTTGAGAGTAGCACGGGGTTGATTTACTTAGTCGGATGTTCCAGCGTTCGCAAAACCCTTCGAACAGCTTGGATATGAACTGGGATCCGTTATCAGTGACGATCTCGTATGGAAGCCCGTGTCGGCAGATGATGTATTTCCATACAAAGTTTTGTACTTCCTTGTTCTGAATCCGAATGTATGCCTTTGCTTCCACCCACTTAGTGAAATAGTCGGTCATCACGAGTAAGTATTTGCGTTGTCTTGAGGACGAAAAAGGTCCGACTATATCCATTGCCCAGCGCATGAAGGGGTAGGGCGGGACTGCCGAGGTAAGCAGCTCGGTGGGTTGATTGATCATTGGAGCGTGCCTTTGGCAGAACTCGCACTTCTTGGCATATTTCTCGCAGTCTATCATCAACGAAGTCAAATAAAAATCAGCCTTTTTCACCTTAAGGGCGAGAGCCCGGCCACCGGAATGATTTCTCCCGGCTCCGTCGTGTGTCTCTTTGATCACGCGAGAAATTTCCTCGCCGTTGATGCATTTGAGCAGGACATCTGTTGAAGTCCAGCGGCAGAGTTGGTCGCGTACCATCGAATACTTTGCTCCACGGGCTCGGAGGTGCCGTGTTGCCCATCTATCATTTGGCACTTCTCCGTCTGCTAAGTATAGCATAAGCTCAGCACGCCAATCTTCGCCGTCGGTTCTTGGTTCGTTGAGTAGTTCCATTGGGTCGTCGAACTCATCCTCCTGATAGGTTAGAGTGCAGATCTCCTTATGTTGCATAATGTTGGAGTGGGGTATTGTTGCAACAGGGATAGTGCGTCGTAGGTCAGAGTCGATACTGGTGGCCAGGGCTGCTAGAGCGTCTGCGGCTGTGTTCTACTTCTGAGGTATCTTAAGGAGCTCGAAGGTTGTAAACTCTTTGGCCAATAGTTAGGCGATCTTGAGGTAAGCGTCCATCCGATCGTCTTTGACGTCATATTCGCCATTGAACTGATTTGCGACGAGCTGGGAATCACATAAGGCACGGATGTGGTCAATATGCATTTCCCGAGCTAGCCGGAGGCCGGCAAGGAGTGGTTCGTACTCGGCTTCGTTGTTAGAAGCCGGTAATTCCAGGCGAAATGACTGTTCCAGAATCTCTCCAGTAGGGGACTCGAGTTGTATGCCGATTCCCGATCAAATGCGTGAAGAGGCGCCATCGACGTGCAAGGTCCATCGTTCTATTGGTGCTTCATCGTGAATCAGCTCGGGTGGGAGTTCGATGAGAAAGTCAGCGAGGACTTAAGCCTTCGCGCAAGTGCGAGTTCGGTATTCAATGTCGTACTCAGACAGCTCGATTGCCCATTTGTTCATTCTACTGGATTGAGTGGGACTGTGATGTATGGTTCGAAGCGGTTGACTTGTGAGGACGGCTATTGTGTGCGTTTAGAAGTAAGGTCGGAGCCTTCGCAAGGCGACGACTAGAGCCAGAGCTAATTTTCCATAGTCGGGTACCTAGTCTCGGCCTCGTCTAGAGATTTGCTGATGTAGAAAATTGGTTTTTGCTCCCCTCGATCCTCTCGAATGAGGACTCCCCTGATCGCCGAGCTAGAGATAGCGATGTAAAGGTACAAAGTTTCGCCGTGTTCCGGTTTGGCTAAGATCGGGGGCGTTGACAGATAGGCCTTGAGTTGTTAGAAAGCCTCTTCGCACTTCTCGTCCCATTCGAAACGCTTGTTTCCCCAAAGTAGCTGATAGAACGGGATGCATTTGTCCGTCAATCGGGATATAAAGCGGTTTAGGGCGGCGATTCGTCCAGTAAGTCTCTGGACTTCCTTCGTATTTGTTGGGGGAAGGAAGGTTTAGGATCGCAGAGATCTGTTTCGGGTTGGCCTCAATTTCGCGCTGTGTAACGAGGTAACCGAGGAATTCTCCTGACCTGACCGCGGATGTGCATTTGGTCGGGTTAAGTTTCATGTCGTATTCGTTGAGAATGAGGAAACACTCTTCCAAATGTCGGATGTGATCTTCGACCTTTGCTGATTTTACCAGCATGTCGTCGATGTATACCTCCATAGTGTTGCCGAGCTAGTTGGCGAACATTTTATTGACGAGCCGTTGGTAAGTTGTGCCCGCCTTCCTTAGGCCGAAAGGCATCACCTTATAGCAATACGTTCTGCGATCGGTAATAAAAGCCGTTTTCTCTCGATCGTCGAGATGCATGACGATCTGGTTGTATCCCGAGAACGCATCCATGAAGGACAGGAGCTGGTTTCCCGCGGTGGCTTCGACGAGTTGGTCTGTTCGAGGAAGAGGAAAACTATCTTTCGGGCATGCCTTATTGAGATCGGTGAAGTCTACACACACTCTCCATTTTCCGTTCTTCTTTTTGACTACCACGGGTTAGCCAGCCACTCCGGATATTGCACATCGGCTATAAATCCCGCCTTGAGTAATTTGTCCACTTCGTCGTGAACTGCCTGAGCCCGTTCTGGTCCGAACTTTCGTCTCTTCTGCTTGATTGGCTTGAAGGAGACATCGATATTGAGCTCGTGGCTAGTTATGTTTAAGCTGATCCCCTTCATATCCTCCATGGACCAGGCGAAGGTTGCCACATTTTGGCGTAGGAAAGCGACCAGCTCGTCTTTCATGCTTCGGAGCAGATCGGTGCCGATCCCAACGCAACGGTTCGGGTTGGCTTCATCTATGATGATTTGAACTACCAGCTCACTTTTAGGCTTCTCGTGATGGATGACACGAGTCATTCTGGCTGCCAATAGTGAAAGTGTTGCGTACGCGCTGTTTGTCAAGGTAGCAATGGCGGGATTCGCGCTGGTCACCTCGGAGCGTATAAACTCCCCTTTTGGTCAGAAATTTAAGACATTGATGATACGATGATGGAATAGCTCTTATCGAATTTATCCACGGGGTGCCGAGTATGGCGTTGTAGATGGCCGGTCTATCGATGACGCCGAAGTCAACGATTTTCATGACACCTCCGACTAGGGTAGGGAGTTGGATGGTCCTGATGGTAGAAATCGAATCTCCCGTGAATCTGGTCAGTGTTCTAGGCGCGACCTTGATTTTGTTGTCTTTTATGCCCATCTTTTGGAGTGTCATCTTAAAGATTACATCCACCGAGCTGCCCGTATCGATGAGAATTTTGAAGACTTCGTCCTGGCCCATTCGCAACGAGATGATGAGAGGGTCGTTGTGAGAAAGGTCTATGTTTTTGGCATCATCTTCAGTGAATGTTATGAGCACATCGTCATCGTAGAGCAGAGTCTCGTTTGTGACGTTAACAGCTCGGCGCTCATGTCTCTTAATCGAATTTATCGACTCGGTGCAGTTGAGGAGTCCCCCATGATCATATTAATCCTTCGTCGGGGCGATCCCGGGGGGTCGGTGCAGGATCGTCACGCATTCGCTTTCGGCGTCTTCTTTCGGTTTATCGTCTCAGTTGGGTCGCGCGTCAGGTCTGGTTTCCTTCTCGTTGGTCTGTTTGCCACCGTTCCCAGGTCGGCGTTGGTCCCTCGCTGAATTCTGCGGGCGATTGTCAAGGTTAATCTAGCCCTTCTTCCATTTCCGTATTAGTCTCCCTGTCAGGTGATATGGGTCAAATTTACCCTAAGCAACTCTCTCAAATTAAGAGATCAGTTGTAGTACTTAGGGATCGAATCCACAGAGAAGGGATAGTCACACAATGAAATTCTAAGTTCGAATTAAGCTAGGAAGAATAATAAAAGTAAAGACAGAAAGCAATTAAGGACTTAGTAAATTCAGGAAACGAAACGCTAGGTTCAGGGAAATTCTCAGGTGAATCCTAATTGCAGGTCTAGGTGAATGTTAGTAAATATTAAGCACTGTTTTTGAACTCGAAACACTAATGTAAAATCAACCAACTCTCGCTGCGAAGACTTTCTATGTCTAAACCCTAGAATTTCAAATCTCTTTGCAAATTCAAACAATTCAGACAAGCATTAATATCAGGTTCAATTGTTCACAAAATCCTAAACCAAATCTCTTTGCGAATAGGTATTTTGATCATCTAACATTAGTTCAGGCAATCAATAATACTCTCGCATTTATTAATTAACCTAAGATCAGATTCTAGGTCGTGAAGCTAAAATCAGCATTAAACACAAATCCAGATGAAGAACTCTAATGATTTTATCCTAACAACTTAATTCAGCCTAACAATTCATAATCACCTTTGAAAAAACTCTAAACCTAACAAGCAAACTACTCAGACATGGTGAATGAAGAAAACATCATGAATAAAATAGTTTGCATAAAAGAAATCAATAGAAACAAAGGAGTTCCAAATTTGCTCTGAAGGAGACAAATTCTTCTCTTTAAAATCTCTAAGACAAATTATGAAAATGTATGTGGCTAAACAATGCCTGTAAACTATTTATAGAAGAGGATTTTCGTCCAGGGGCAATCTTGTAATTCTTCAGAACTTTGGGTAATTTCCTTTTTCTGATGGAAGTCGGCAAAACGCGTCGGTCTCGTCTGCTGTCGATCGACACACATGGTGTCGATCGACACTATGTGCGTGATTCTACTCTTTTGACTTCATCACTTCGCAGCTTCTTGCAGAATGCTCCAAAAAGATCCAGAATCTCCAATTATGCTCCAAACGTAGTCCAGCCTATAAAGACTCTAATAGGACTCTAAAAATACCAAAAGACTCTATAAAAACACTTATATCATGGTCCAAAAATTGGTAAAAACCATGATATATCAACTCCCCCAGACTTAGCCTTTGCTTGCCCTCAAGCAAAACAGAAACTAAATATAGAGTCGAGGTTTGAAAACCGAAAGATCCAGCTAACCTTCAGAACGCCACATATGTTAACACTCTCGAATCCACATGCTATAGAGCCAACCTTAGGTAGTGTTCAGTGTACTTACCACAAGCTTAGCAATCCTCTAGTTTGAATCCAGTCCCTTTTCTTTGTAAATTTTGAACTCTAACTGTGGTAATGCTACAGAACTTTTCTGATTCTTTCCCTTCCTTAGCGCCTAGACAAGACATACTTTCTACAGCTCTCCTATTTTCTCTTCCCTTAGTCAACTTCTGCCCATTTTCTGGGTGTTCTACAGATATTTTCATTGACTTTTTCTTAAGTCTTGGAATAGTGCTGCTCTTACTTGTGTTCCTTGTGAGGAGACAGGTTCATGAGCTCTCACTAATATTGTTCCTTGTGAGGAGACATTCTCATGAGGTTCTTTGCACTATTCCTTGATCAGACTTCTTATTTCTTTTCTTTTCTCAAGGGAAGATCAAGGAGAGACTGCAAATTTCTAATCTTATCTAAACTGAAAGAGGAATCAAGTTCTGCGCATACCTAGTTCTTGTAAGGGGATCTGAATTCGCCCTGTTAGATTGATCCACTTGCAGCTTTCTACTTAGTAAGACCCGCAATCAACTACTACAACAATGGTCCCTCAAGTATCAACAATCTGCGGTTAAGTTCTTAGAAAAACTGAAAATTTCACTGATTTTGACTCAATAAAACAAAAAGTTTTTGACTCTCAAAACAAAACACAAAGTCAGTAATCACCTCCCCCAGACTTAAACAACACTGTCCCCAGTGTTATCAAGTCCGAAGTTGGCTAAAAGAAAGATTAGAAACAACATAAAAGACCAGATAGAAGACTTATCTTCGTGTGCGCGTGGTGTCGATCGACACTAGTGGTGTCGATCGACACTGGTCAATGTCGAGTCCAATGTCTCCGTTTTTAACTGACTAAAACTAGGACTTAGTAAAACCAAAACAAAATAAAAAGAAAAACGTACCTAACAGTGGGTTGCCTCCCACTCAGCGCTCGTTTACAGTCATTAGCTTGACTGTGTTGAGGTTCAGACGTCTGGTGGATCAGAGGGTAGCATCGAATGCTTCCCAGACGAATGTCTTCTCATCCATGGTGGTGTATAAGCGGTAGGTGCATGGGATCGACCAAGGAAATGAGGAACAGCAGCAGGGTGGGCCTGGACTTTGGGTGGGACACTTCTTTTTCCTGCAGCATTGTCAAAAGAAACAGCAAGCCTTCTACGAGAATTTCGCGGCTTGGATAAGTGCGAAGCAGCTTTTGAACCTTTGAAATCCTTATCGACAATATCAGGAGGTTTGAAATTCATTCCAGAAAATGCATACATTTGCTTCCGTCGAGGTTTATGGGCAGAAGGAGTGGGAGTCGCCTTTTTGACCAAAGATGATGGACTTGCAGCATTAGAAGCAGCTTCTGGAGTGATCTGTGAAGGGTGTCGATCGACACATGTGGTGTCGATCGACATTACGTCAGTAGCTCGAATGTCTGCGCTTTTTATGAAACCCAGCTCTGCAATCCTTGTTTCTATCACAAAGACATCGTCCTCCATCAACTTAGCACTGATTCGAACATCTTCTCTGCTCATAGTCTTGAAGATATGATCATTTCCATCCCAATCTTCAAGCTCCACAACTTCCTTAGAATTTTCATTTAATTTCTCTTGAATAACCAGCTTGTCCACTTGCTCCTTAGAATCAGGTTCTTCTCCAGCAATCACAGCAATACAAGAGATGGGTTTGGAAATTTCAGTAGTAAGGACAGCCTTGTAGAACACTTCTTTGTCAACATTAGAGAATGACATTCTCTTATTGGGCATGTCTACAATAGCTCCTACTGTGGCCATGAATGTTCTTCCAAGGATGAATGGTATGCTAGACGTTCTGCTCACTTCCACAACCTGAAAATCAGTTGGAACTAGGCAACTCCCAACCTGGACAAGTAGATTTGGGATTGTACCATATGACACTGCGCTAGAATTATTGGCAAATTCAAGAGTTATGCTTGAAGGTTGAATGTCATCAATCCCTAGCCTCTCTGCAATGTCTTTTGTCATGAGGTTCACGCTAGCTCCTGAATTGCAGAGGGATTGTTTAAACTCAACTCCACCAATGGAGCATGGAACCATAAACATCCCAGGGTCTTCAACCTTAAGCAGCTGCTTCAGTGGTGGAGGTGTTTCCCTTGCTTTGTGAAAGAGTTCTTCCATCTCTTCAAAGCTTTCTTTGTTATTCTGGAAGAAGGCACATAAAGGATATCTCTCATAAGCTTCATCAAAGGAGAGTTCCTTAGGAATCATTGCCACCTTCTTGTTGAAAGCAGCCAGTTTCTCTGCACTGATGGGCGGTCTGAGATGCTTGGGTAGAGGAGGGTTGGGAACCTTGGCCTTGTAGACACTTCCTGATGCAACATGTGAACCTTTAGGCGTATCTGTGCAAGTTCGGGAAGGGCGTCGATCGACACCCAGCTGGTGTCGATCGACACAGAACGTTTGTGTCGAGGGTGCTGCGTCGATCAAGCTCGATTCGTCTGTTCTCTCCTTGGGTGTCGATCGACACACAGTAGTGTCGATCGACATCGACTCCGCAACATGTTCTACATCTTCAAGCTCCTCGGATTCTTCAGTATTTAGCCCTGTTTTCTTCACAGCCTGAAGGTCCCTTTCGTCCTGGATCTTGATGGCATGCACATTTCGTCTCGGATTTACATCTGTCTTTCCAGGAAGAAATCCTTCTTGTCGCTTGACAGCTTCAGCGTTTTGAGCAACCTGAACATCCAGTTTCTTCATGTGAATACCTAGAGACTCGATTTTTCCATTCAGATCAGTGTACAGGTCGTCGATTTTCCCATTGAAATCCACTGTCATCTTCTGTTGGCCTTTCAAGATCTGCTCTAGCATGGACTCCATTTTGTTGTCTTGTGCAGGAGGCTTCTGGTAAGAAGAAGAACCATAAGTTCTATTGAATCTGTTGCTCTGAAAAGGCTTCTGGTAAAAAGAACCATAGCTTTGCTGATTGTTAAATCTCTGTCCTTGAAAACCAGCTCCATTGCCATAGTTAACTTCTTCTTCCTCACGCTCAAAGGTATCCACTTCATTAGCAAAGTGAACTTGCTTCTTCCCCATCAAGATGTCCAGCTTCTTGTTGACTTCTGCAATTTGGCTTCCTCCATTCACCCCAGCGTGTTGTCTTCTTTCGAAGTCTGCGTTCTTGGTGCTGTTACTAGAGGCCTAATTCTCTATAAGCACCACTGCGTCTTCTGGGCGTCTGGTGTTGAAGTTGCCATTGCTTGCAGCGTCTAAAGCCATCTGGTACTTCCAGTAAATACCGCGGTAAAAGATTCCGATGAGTTGCGGCTCGCTGAAACCATGGTGTGGGCAATCCCTCTGGTAATATCTGAACCTCACCCAAGAAGCCTTAAATGTTTCAGTGGGTCCTTGAGAGAATGTAGTGATCTTCATTTTTAGCTCTTCTGACCTCGCGTCATCATAGAAATTTCATAAGAATGCATTCTTTGTGTCTTCCCATGTGGTCAAAGATCCTGATGGCAACTGCTTCAGCCAGTATGATGCATCTCCAGCAAGCGAGTAAGGGAAAAGCTTGCAGAAGAGATAATCATAGGCCACTTTATTGGCCTTAATGCTGGATGCCAGGTCTTCGAATCTCTCAATATGGTCCATGGGGTGCTCGTTGGGTAGACCATGGAAAGGATTCTGAGCTACGAGCTGGAAGTAAGCAGGCTTCAGCTCGAAGTCATTCCTTTGGAATGCAGGAGGACGGATCGCAGCTCTATTAGCATAGAACTGGTCTGGGCGGTTGTACTCGCCTAATGTTCTTACACATCCAGCTTCTGCAGGTGTGATTTGCATCGCTGGTTCGACTATGACGGCTCCAGCCTCATCAAGTCTCTGTCCTTGGGCATTCCTTCTGTTGCCCTCCAGGTCTGCGAAGTTTCCATCCGCGTCGCGTACTAGAATCAGACGTTCCATCTCGGTCTGTGTACGGTGTCGATCGATGCCAATCGTGTCGATCGACGCTGAGGGTTGGTGTTGATCGATGCTAGAGGTGTCGATCGACGCTCGGGCAGATGCTCGGTTCTCGCGTTCCAAACGACCGAGCTCCTGGTTCAGTGCGACTAGTTCCTCTTCCTTGTTGCTTCTGGTACTGGGCATGCACCTGAAACCAAAGATGAGAAACTAAATCAGTAACAAAAACAAAAATAAAAACCTAGACAAAATTCTAATACTAGAAATCTGTAGGCAACTAATCTCCTTCCCCGGCAACGGCGCCAAAATTTGATATGGGTCAAATTTACCCTAAAGCAACTCTCTCAAATTAAGAGATCAGTTGTAGTACTTAGGGATCGAATCCACAGAGAAGGGATAGTCACACAGCAGTTTTCTAATTTCGAATTAAGCTAAGAAATAATATGGAATTAAAAGACAGAAAGCAATTAAACGATTTAGATTCAGGAGACGAAACGCTAGGTTCAGGGAAATTCTCAGGTGATCTAAATTGCAGGTCTAGACAGAATGTTAGGAATTATTAAGATCTGTTCTCGAACTCGAATCACTAATGTAAAATCAACCAACTCTCGCTGCGAAGATTATCTATGTCTAAACCCTAGAATTCCAAATCTCTTTGCAAATTCTAACAATTCAAACAAGCATTAAAGTTCAGGTTCAATTGTTCACAAAACCCTAAACCAAATCTCTTTGCGAATAGGTATTTTGCTCATCTAACATTAGTTCAGGCAATCAATAATACTCTCGCATCTATTAATTAACCTAAGATCAGATTCTAGGTCGCGAAGCTAGAATAAGCATTAAACACAAATCCAGATGAAGAACTCTAATGATTTTATCCTAACAACTTAATTCCACCTAACAATTCATAATCACCTTTGAAAAAACCCTAAACCTAACAAGCAAACTACTCAGACATGGTGAATGAAGAAAACATCATGAATAAAATAGTTTGCATAAAAGAAATCAACAGAAACAAAGGAGTTCCAAATTTGCTCTGAAGGAGACAAATTCTTCTCTCTAAAATCTCTAAGACAAATTATGAAAAGGTATGTGGCTAAACAATGCCTGTAAACTATTTATAGAAGAGGATTTTCCTCCAGGAGCAATCTTGTAATTCTTCAGAACTTTGGGCAATTTCCTTTTTCTGATGGAAGTCGGCAAAATGCGTCGGTCTCGTCTGGTGTCGATCGACACACATGGTGTCGATCGACACTCTGTGCGTGATTCTACTCTTCTGACTTCATCACTTCGCAGCTTCTTGCAGAATGCTTCAAAAAGATCCAGAATCTCCAATTATGCTCCAAACGTAGTCCAACCTATAAAGACTCTAAAAGGACTCTAATAATACCAAAAGACTCTATAAAAACACTTATATCATGGTCCAAAAATGGGTAAAAACCATGATATATCATCATGGTTCTGCACTCTTCTTTAGTGTGGCCTGATCTACCGTGCCATCTGCAGAAGAAATCGGGATTGAAGGGTTCCTCATCATGTCGGTCAATTCGCCAAGCCCATGTGTTCCAACGGGATGATCGAGTCAACGCGGATACATTGAATTTCCGAGATTTGTCGTCCAGATCGTAGTGTTGTCTTGGTTCCTGATAATCGTTATGTTTGTCCCGAGCTGCTTTATTTTTATCCTTGGCGGATTCTTCGCGTTGCTCGGCAAATTTCTCGTCTTCCAAACTCATAAAATCGGTGGCCTTGTGCAGTGCCTCTTCCAGTTTTCGGTCTTTCGCGAAAGAGTTGGTCTTTGCGAAGATTTTTGAGCAGCGCGGCTACCGCGGTATCATCGGATGCGTTCGTGCGGGTCACCATGGCGCGAAAGCGGATGATGAACTCTCGGAGGGATTCGTCTTTGCCTTTGACGCAAGCCCAAAGGTCGATCGTAGAGGCTTCTTGCTCGATGTAGATCGAGTAATGCTTGAGGTATGCCTCAGACAATTGCCCGTAAGTTTCGATGGAGGCAGGCTTGAGTCATGAGAACCATGTGAGAGCGCTGCCACTCAGGCTTTCGACGAAGTACTGGAAACAGCTCGCATCGCGCTCTTCGTCGGAGAAACGTGTTCGGGCCATAGCTATGTTAAACTCCGTAAGATGCTTGTTGGGATCACTGTTCCCGGAGTAGGAGGTCAGATTCTTGAGTTTCCCGTGGTCTCTAAGCGGGATGCTCGTGATGTTGGAGGCGAAAGGGGTTTGCTGCGTGAGCTGCAGCATCTTGTTGAGCTCGGGGGCGGATGATATGGCCCGGTGGACTTGCGATCTGATGTCGCTGATCTGCTTCTGCATGAGTTTCATCACCGTAGCTTCCGTATTGGGTGGCGCTAGGAGGGTGTTCGGCATAGAGACAGGGTTTGTGACTACCGGTGAGCGGATCGGAGCGGTTTTGGTGCGAGAAGCCGCTGTGTCTTTTTGACGACCTGGTAGATCGGCGGTGGGGGTATCTCCAAAGAGCACCCAATTGACCCCCGATACGGTTTGAAAGACAGGTTGTTGCAACCCTGGCGTGATGGGATCGTTTTGAGTCCTAAGGCGTCGAAGGTCGTCCATCTCATCGCGGTGGGCGATTTGTTGAGCTTGGATCTCATTCAGGCGCTCCATGACGGTCTGCATGAAGGCCGTCACGTCGGGGGGTGGTGGCGGTGTGTTGTTTACACCCGTTGTATTATGTGGGAGATTCCGGTCTCCGACTCCGGTGGAGGCGTTGGTGGTGTCTTCGAGTGGTGGTGTTTCGACCATCTTCGAGCTACGTAGCTTCTTAAAGACTTGTCTCCTTTTTCCCCACAGTCGGCGCCAATTGTAAGAACTAAAATCCGATCTAACGAAAGAATAAGAGTTTGTGGGGAAAAGAGTAAGTCTTTTATTGAACTAAGCCGGAGCTCGGAGATGATACAACGGTGGTTAGGTCGTCGGATTAAAAACGCTGACCTAAACCTTTTAACGGTGAATCGAGATTTGGAACTTATGCCGTAGCAGAGTTTTCCCTAGGTCTCGAGAGAAGAATTGCGGATCCCTCGGCCTTCTAGGGTTGATTCCTATTTATACTGAGTATAAGTCGGCTCAACGAGCTCCTTCCTTTTCCGGAAAAAGGAAATCTTCCTTTTTCTTCGGACCGACCTCCTTATCCTCAAGGGAAAGTTTCCCCTTTTCTTCGGGAAACTAACCCTATCGTCGGACTCCTTCCAATGATGGCGCCGACCTGACCTAATGGCCGTCTAACATTTGTTTGTTACCATGTCTTAGGATCTAGCCAAATGAAAGACCTCTTTGAAATCTACATTGTCATAAATTTATGAGCTTTAGTCTCAAAGGCTCTTTCGCGCGCAATTTATTCTTATCTATTCTTATTTAGTTATGTAACAAACTTTCATGCGCAATCTCTATACTAAACTAAAATTTGGGAAGAATTTTCGCGCACAAATTATATATTAATTTAAATTTTGCAACCACCATCTTCCCGTGCAATCTCTATAATAATTTAAAATTTTTAATGAACTTTCGCGNATCGCCGCCGCGAAGAGAACCGTCCAGAGAGGAAAATACAAGAGTGCTAATCCCGATGACCAACCGAAAACCTTCCCGAGATCCGAAGCGACGGCGAGGTAGTTCAACTGCACCTGTGAAATCCCTAGAACCGATTTCAAATCCGACGAGTACGTCGAGAAATCGAAATTCGTACCAGTGAAAGCTTGAATCCAGATCGTCGCCACCAGGATCATCCATTTCCGCGACTGTCCCGCCATCTCTTTCCACCGTCTCTAACAATCGCCGACGTCGATTCCTAAATCTCCGGAGATTTTTGTTTGTTTGTTTTCTCTTTCTCTCTATTCGATGTGTTTGTTTGTGTGTAAGCGAAGAAGCTTCGCTGGTTTTAGTTGGAATCGAGAACCGAGAAAGAGGCCCAAAAAGGAAACGAACGAATCATATTGGTTTACGTGGCGGCATCTTCCTACAAAGTATAAACCGAGTTGAAATCGATTTTTTTCCGGTTTACCTTGTTTGTTTGATTGGTTGTTTCACTATGGTTTCGGTTCGGTAATTAAAAGGGTTTTTAGTGATAAAACCCCAGATGATTCGGATAAAAACCGCTCAATTAAAACTTAATGATAAAACCTCTTAATTTAAAGCATGTTAGTGAAACAACTTCTCCGTCTGTATTGGCGTTAAAAAACGAACGGATTACGTTAAAGCGCCAAAAAAAAACAAAGATAATGTTAAAACGACATGATTTCTTCTTCAAACAGCAAGATGTATTAAATCTCGAAATCCAAACATGTGAAATCTCTAAACTCTAGGGTTATTGGTTTTTATATTTTAATGGATATGAAAATCCTCTTTGGATTTAGGAAATACTCAAATCCAATCAAATAACAAGGTTAAATCAAGTATTTGAATCTTTTTATTTTAGTCATGAAAATACTTCTAAATCCATTCAAATCTAATAAAAAATCAAATTTTTATAATACTTGGATTTTAAAATCTTAGAACAACACTGGATTTCAATATAGATTTTAAAATCATAGAACCAATAACACTAGATTTTAATATGGATTTTAAAATCATAGACCAATAACACTGGATTTGGGTTGGATTTCCAAATCCATTAAAATATAAGAACCAATAAAATCCCCAAATTCATTCATCACATGACGCATCCTAATCAGATTGTAAAAAAAATTTTGTGGATAAAAAGTGGATTGGGAGAGATTAAGAATGGACTGTTGTGGAAATTTGAACTAACAAGAAGCACTTCAACAAGCTTATCCATGGCTTCACGATTGCTCCTTATATGGCTTAGAGCTATCTTATATGTACTGTCTGATAGTTTCTTCACTTCAGAATCAATATCCTCTGCAAACAAACGACACCTAAAAACATAGCTAATTTGTTCTTGCCAGAAGAAATCAACAACAATTTTGATCTTTCTTCTAACTTCATGTTCTTCAATTCAATCTCAAGAACTTTGCTCTTCTGTTTAGTCTCTTCTCTTTATTTCTCGGCTTTTTCTTTATGTTTTAGCTCAAAATTCTCTCCAATTTCACCTCTCAATCTCTTCTCTCCAATTTTCTGGTTCTTCTTTCTGTTTCACTTCAAAATTATTCTCATGGTGAAGCATATTGAATCTATGGAAATCGATAATTCTATTGATGGTGTATACTCTGCTTATATACAGAGGAGGAGATCTCTTTACAAGGAAACATAATATACAACGGTAACAATATTAATCATACATTTAATTAGAGGAATTGGCGTGATATTGATGAGCTGTTGTTTCCATATTCTATCACACCCCCTCAAGACGGACGGCCAGGAGATAGTCCGATCTTGACGATGAGTGTTTGAAAACGAGCGCGAGGCAGAGGCTTTGTCAACGCATCCGCCAACTGATCTGCGGATGTGACATGTGTGACGCGAAGCTGTCCACTTTGAACAAACTGGCGCACAAAGTGATAATCCAATGCAATGTGTTTCATTCGGGAATGAAACACAGGATTAGCCGCTAAGTATGTGGCACCTATTTTGTCGCAGTAGACAACTGGTTTGTCGGGAATGGTATTGCCAAGTTCCACCAAAAGAGAAGAAATCCAGCAGAGTTCCGATGTTGTTGATGCGAGAGCTCTGTACTCAGCCTCGGTTGAGGAGCGAGCTACGCCCGTCTGTTTCTTAGACGACCAAGCGACCGCGTGACTTCCAAGATACACAACGTACGCACTTGTGGATGTGTAGTCGTCTTTATTTCCTGCCCAATCAGCATCTGTGAATGCATGATGATTCATCTGGTTGTTTGCATTGAAGTAGATGCCGTGATTCATAGTCCCAGCTAGATAACGCAGAATCCGTTTGACAGCCGCCCAATGTTCATTTGTCGGGCTATGCATGAACTGAGACAACTTGTTGACGGCAAAGGAGATGTCAGGACGCGTGAGGGATAGTTACTGAAGACTTCCCACCATAGTACGATACTCTGTTGCGTCGTCCAGTCTAGTGCCCGAGAAGAGTGTGAGTGAGGAGTTAGCTTCCATCGGCGTAGCTACGGGTTTTGCATCTGTCATATTGGCCTTGTGTAATAAATCTGCAACATACCGATTTTGTGTTAAGTGTAGCCTAGTTGCTGTTCTTGTAACTTCAATACCCAAGAAATATGACAAATCACCCAAATCTTTAAGAGAAAAACGTTGAGAAAGAGAATCGATAAACCGTGATATTCGGGAGCTGTTGTTTCCAGTGATGATGATATCATCCACATACACAAGCATGTAGAGGAGGACATCGTTTTGATTGTAGATAAATAGTGATGCATCTGCAACAGAATTCTTGAAACCGGATTGGAGAAGGAAGGTTCGCAGTTCATTATACCAAGCTCGGGGAGCTTGTTTAATACCATATATAGCTTTCTGAAGTTTGCACATTGCTTGCGGATTGTCCTTGTCTTGAAATCCAGGTGGCTGCAGCATGAAGACCTCATCCTTTAGTTGTCCTTGCAGGAACGCATTGTTCACATCAAGTTGACGCATGGACCAGTTTCTGGTAACAGCTGTGCTGAGTACAATGCGGATGGTGGCTGGCTTGACAACCGGACTAAAGGTTTCTTGAAAGTCTATGCCTGGTCGTTGATCGTACCCTTTAGCCACTAGCCTTGCTTTGTAACGTTCTATTGAGCCATCTGGTTTCCTTTTGATAGTGAACACCCATCTGCAACCAACAACATTAGAGACATTATTTGGAGAAACGAGATTCCAAGTGTGATGTCGGATGTGTGAATTGATCTCATCACTCATTGCTTGTCTCCAATAGGGACTCTTAAGTGCCTCAGCCACTGTCCGAGGAATCGTTTCAGTGGGAGGTGAGACTTTTGTATGTAGATTAAGCTTCTGTATTGGCTTTCTGGTTCGGTTGCTTGTCCGTGTTGGTATTGGTGGAGGTGCTGGGACGAGAGCTGCAGGTTCTGGTGGTGCTGCTGCAGGTGCGGTTGATGCTGCTGCAGGTACTATTGATGGAGCTGCAGGTTCTTGGGAAGAAGCTGCAGGTGCTGATGATATAGGTGCCGGTTCCGTTGATGGAGCAGGGTCTTGTTGTAACGCTGAAACAGAGGACCTTTGTTCAGTAACATGTTGTGCTGTCTTTGCAGGAGCCTGTTGAGGTAGCAAATATGAACCTGCAGAGAGATTAGGAATAGCAGTAACCAATGGAAATGACGATGGTGATGAGTCAGTTGCAGGCGTATCTATTGATTCTACAAGTTGCAGAGGAGAGTTAACAGAGAATGGGAATACGTGTTCATGAAAAACAACGTGACGAGATGCATAAATCCGAGATGTTGAGCGATCAAGACATAAGTATGCGCTCTGCGATATTGAGTAACCGAGGAACACACAAGGTGAAGATCTAGCATCCAATTTATGAGATGTATATGGACGCAACCATGGAAAGCAAAGACATCCAAAAACTCGTAATTTGTCAAAATTTGGTGATCTATTATATAAGCGTTGAAACGGATTTTGCAAATCAATAGTGGGGGTTGGCATTCTGTTAATAAGATAGACAGCCGTTCCAAATGCATAAGTCCAATATGACTTAGGCATAGACGCATGAGACATAAGAGCAAGTTCCGTCTCAACGATATGACGGTGACGACGCTCAGCAATGCCATTATGTTCAGGCGTGTGATGCGGGCTTGTCATGTGGGATATACCGTGACTAGAGAGGAATGGCCGAAGGCCAATGTATTCACCCCCATTGTCCGAGTATAGAGTTCGTATCTTGATTGAAAATTGATTTTCCACCAAGCTTTTGAATGTCATAAAAACATTGAAAACATGAGACTTTTGTTTTAATGGATATAACCAAGTGTATCGAGTAAAATGATCCACGAAAATAACGTAGTACTTAAAACCATTGACAGAAATCCGGGGAGATGTCCATACATCAGAAAACACAATATCAAGAGGTTGTGAAGATTGCAAAGTAGAAGTTGTAAAAGGTAACTTATGCATTTTATTGATAGAGCAAGCGTTGCAAGGCAGAGCCATTAAAACATTTGAAGAAATCGGTAATTGAAATTGCGAAACTATTTTATGAAGAATAGGCGAGGCAGGATGCTCCAACCTAGAATGCCAATCAGTCAACGTGGTTTTGGTGGTGGAAGCAAAAGCAAGAGACGGAGGTGTGGAGGATGTTGATTTTGGCCACTCATAGGTACCATCCTTAGGCTTGCCTTCCAGCCGAAGAGCTCCCGTGGGTAAGTCCCTGACCTGAAAGTAGGTTGGAGTAAATGTGACAGCAACGTTATTTGTTTTACATAATTGAAATACAGAGATAAGATTTTTATCAAGAGAAGGAACACATAAAACTTTTTGAAAGAAAAATGGACGTGTGTAGGAGGGAAGAGAAAAAGAACCAGAGTGCGTAATTGGTAATGAGGAGCCATCACCAAGTAGCACATCATCGCCTCCACCATATGGATTATGAGCCGCAAGATTGCCCAAATCAGCAGTCATGTGGTGCGATGCACCAGAATCAACTAGCCAGGTAGAGGAGTCCGAGAGCATGGCAGCATTGGCACGAGGTTGCCAGGATTGTGGATGAGAGGTCTGCTGCCACGGCTGAAAGTTCTGAGATTGATGTGGATTCTGAGACGACCATGACTGACCCGAGGAGGATCCTTTGACAAGACGAAACTCTGGGCAGTACTTGGCACCATGTCCGATCACGCCACAAGCCTGACATTTTCCCAGATACGGTTTGGAAAAACGAGTCTGGTTGTTGTTGTAGCGCTGCTGATTATTGTAGTTGGAGCTTCGATTGTGATTGTAATTGGAGCTGTAGCTTTGATTGTTGTTGTAGCGATGTTGTGGACGGTGACGTGCATCAGTCGCATTTGCGACAATCGGAGCCGCAGGGGAGACATCGGTACAAAGAATCATAGCTTCACGATTCAGAAGGCGCTCATATAGTTCTGTATAGGAGATCGGATTGTCTCGTCCGTTTATAGCATCTATTTCCGGCTTGTATTCATCCCCAAGGCCATCGAGGATTTGCTCCGTGAGATCTTCTGGATCCATCGGCTTTCCAAGAAGGGCAAGGTCGTCAGCTGTGGCTTTGATGAGACGCAGATATTCACTTATGGACTTGGTTCCTTTGGTACATGTGCGGATCTGATGTTTGAGTTGGCGAACATGACCTCGCGATGGATTACCGAAGGCAACAGCAAGGCTGTCCCATACTTCTTTTGTGGTTGTTGAGGTGGAGACAATCGACTGAGTTGTTTGTGAGAGTGCACCAATGATGGAGCTGTAGAGGAGCCTGTCTTGACGACGCCATGGTTTATAGAGGATTCGGAGTGGAGACACCATTAGCAGNTATTGAATCTATGGAAATCGATAATTCTATTGATGGTGTATACTCTGCTTATATACAGAGGAGGAGATCTCTTTACAAGGAAACATAATATACAACGGTAACAATATTAATCATACAGTCAATTAGAGGAAGTGGCGTGATATTGATGAGCTGTTGTTTCCATATTCTATCACTTTGTATCCATGGTCTGGAAAGGTTTTCAATTGCACTGAGGCAACTCTGAATATTAGAACGACAAAATCAGAGAATGGTAAAACAGAGACACAAGGTGTCATGTGTGAAAAATCTGGTAAAGCATCGGGTTCAAAGTATGAAGCAGACATCACATTTGATTGTAACAAAGTTACAACCACGATAGAACAAATTTTTGTAGTAATTATGTTCTTCAAATCAAAATTACACTGCTTGTGTTTTTGGCACGACATTGCTATTCTTGTAAACTGGATAGTAGAGATAAAAACTACAGAAACATAACTCACATTCTAAACCAGACACTACATATAAAGCATAATCTTACAACAGTTGGTCATAAAATATAACTCACATTTTATATTTGGATCTGTGAGTTTTCTATCATGTAAGAACAAATCTGTACAAAAGAAACCTGCAACATGTCAATTGTCAAATATTATAGAATAGAATATATTATTGAGTTGTGTTTGATATGAGATCATAAGATACAATATATAGTGGTAACATTAACATAATGCTAAATCCACAAAATGTAAACTTTCCTAAACACATAAGATAAATATGTTAATAGTAATATTGAGATTTAGAATATTCTTCTTTTGGGTTCACGGGCTTCACTTTATAGACGGTTCGCAAGATAAATGTCTTGCTTCCCAAGTTATCTCCAATACAACAAAAACCAAAAAGAGACATTTCGAAAATACTGAGGTTGGTAAAAGTTGAAGAAAAATATTGAGAGTACCCAATACATGAATTATGTATGAATCCAGATAAAATGAGAAGTCAACTAACTTATTTATCACATCGTAGTGAATGTTTGCTAATTCTTTTCCAAGTGGCCACTTCCAGACGGACCACACCCTCCTCTGTTAATAAACAAATAACCAGAAGTTACTCTTCATGGCTAAATAATATGAAAGGTGCTTCATAAACCAGTAAAGAGAAAGATCTATACCTTCAGAGTTAGAAGAAAATAACAACTGAAGTTAGACTACAGAAGAAAAAAGGGTGATTTTATACGTTTTATGATACACACTTTAAAGAATTGATTTGGAAATAACTGATATAGACTTAAGGATTTCGGTTTACATACATAGCAGGGTTTTTTTTTTTAAGTTTTTCTTAAGACATTGGTGATTATAATACCCATTGTTTTCCAGAATTCTCCAAGCCTTAATCTGCAACATCAAAGCATTAAAGCCCCAAATCATGCGCTGAAATGTAGGAAAAATCAATTCCGTTTTGCTGAAACATAGTTGCACATTAAGATAGGAGAAAGAGGTAAACCTTGTCTTTCTCTTTGGGTGGTTTGCGGCCCCTCGACGTTTGACGCAAAACTCAACCAAATGAGCCACCGATTTCTCATCTCTGAGTGACTCACTTGCTAACCAAGAGCCCAAAATCCATCGCCGATGTGGTAACCAGCCACCAACTCAAACAACGCTTTCTTGCTTTTTTCTCTGTCATGATCTAATGCTTTGTAGCCATGACTGTGGTTTCTCATCGTTATTGTTCGATTCATCTATATATATAAAGTTAACTTTTCTCTCTTCTCTGAAGACACATCATCCTCCACATCATTGCCACATCATATTTTTTAATCTAATTTTTTTAATTCCAAATTTAATACACATACTAATTATACTTTTTTAACATAAAAAGAATTCCAAAAGACACCATTCATATTCTGAATTAAACCAAAAATTAATATGAATATAATTGAAATAAATAATAAAAAGTTTTTAAAAATGGTTATACTAATATTTTTTCAAATTTTATAAATATTTAATTAGGTTAAGTTGTATCCCTATGATTATAAAAAAAACTACGATATCAAAACAATTCCTAACAATTAAAAATATAACTTATCCTAGAACTAAATTTATAAAGAATTAGGTTAAGTTGTATCGGTAATATTATAAAAAAACTACGATATCAAAAAATTCCTAACAATTAAAAATATAAGTTATCATAGAACTAAATTTATAAAGAAAAATATAAGTTTATAAATCTTAACATCTAATAAAAAAGATAAATAAGTAAAATTAAAGTATAAATAAGTAAAATTAAGATGTTAAAAATCTCATACTTTAATAAAAATATGTATAGAATGAAACGTAAAATTAGTATAATTTATGTATGATTGGTTAATTTTTAACAAAATAATTTTAAAAAATAAAATTGAGAAATCATGCTTATTATTCCTCACTTCTCCTTCCACCTCATCCTCTTACATTTGACAACACATAATTGTGACAAATTTCAATACCAACCTCACTGAGTCCAATTTAAAATCACTCTGATTTCTTCTTCCGTCGTAATCTCCGCTTTCTTCTTCAGCCATGGAAGGTCTTCTCGATAGCATCACGGTGCCGCCATGTAATATTTATAGAAATTATCCTCTCAAATCTTTTTTTCTCAAATTCATAGACTATTAATTACTTTGAATTTCCAGGCCTTGCAGATATGCAGCAGAAAAGGAAAATTAGACTACAACTGTAGTTGAACACAAAATTAACTGCATAAGATAGCACAACATGATCTGGGTTCCTTCTTCAAGTGATTAAATACAGTTCAAGTACAGTTATATAAGGATAGGGCAATTGAGAGTTTGTTGGGGATAAGAAAGTTGATTTAGATCCAGAGTATCGTCTGGATTGTTGACGGTTGAGAGGTTGTATCCATTGATTATCATCACGGCGTGAAGCGGAGGACCTTCTTGGTGGCCTTCATTTGCTTCTCGCTCGGTATCTAGGAATTGAATCAAACTCATTGGGTCGAAATTCATGTTCTTTTCAGGTAATTACGAGCCCAAACAAAACCGGGTTAAAATAATGATCAATTGTTGGGCTTCTTGCGCTATTGGGCTACATAAGGGGCTGTGACCATAAAACAAAAAACGTGACCGGTTATTAATTTTAAAAATTATCCATACATTACAATGATTACCTTTTAGAATAAAGGGAAAACAAAATTAATACAAACACTCTTCAATTGTCCGCTTCGAAATTAACTCGAACTCTACCTGAAAAAATATGCAAATTCATTTGCATATAATTTAAGTAACACAACACAATGAGTAAGAAAATAAATCAAAACATGGCCATAACATCAAACACATAAGAATATTCGAGAATTACCAAGTATTAAATAACATTAAAAACACAAAACATAAATAATATATATATAAAAAATTCTGCTGCAAAATGAAAGTAAGAGAGCATAGATCAAGATTTGACGTGAACGAATATTATAAGAACTAAAAGATATATCTAAAGAATAGAGAATGTATAATGAATAAACACAATAGTAGAATAATTATATTATGGAAAAAATACAACTAAAAATTAATGACAAAAAACTCATGCGCGAAGCGCGGGCCAACCACTAGTATTTAAATAAAGCTCAACGAAACGATGGACATAACAGAAGTGGAAACGATAGAAGTGGAAACGATAGACATAACATAAGTAGTGGGGTTACAATGTTGATTGTATTTATGTTCCTTTAAGTAGCATTGAATTAGCCGATGAAGAGTGCCACGTGGCTGCTATTTTTCGTTTGCTGATGTGGCAGTAGCATAGAACATTTTAAAAAATCCGAGGTGGAGCCTCTCACGAGCCCCAAATATAGACTTTTATTAGTATAAATTCTTAAAAATAGACTTTTATTAGTATAGATTCTTAAAAATTATTATCTTATCGATTTAAGTTCTATTTTGAACCGGTCCAACTCGGGACCGGAAAATTTTATTAGCTTATCGATTTTATTAATTTATCGAGTATTAATTTATAGAGTTTCCACTGTACTTAAATATCTTTTTAAGAAGTTTGATAGATTCATTATCTAATTAAGACTTCAATATCTTCATTTATACTCTAGAGAAACAATATACTTAGATCTTAAATTGTTTTTAACCGTTCAAATATCTCTTTCCACCACTTATGTTTTCATTTATTTGGAATTGTTATCTCCATTGAGATTTCTGAAACCCACTTTCTGTTTCAAAATTGTTCAAGAGTTTGAGATAATTTTTTGTAATGTTTTCTTTAATCAGCTTCTTCTCTTTGTTTTGTACTGTTTTTCTTTATTCACTCTTTCTGTAGTCAATTTCACATAACTCCCTCTCAATCAATTCACACCTCCCAACTTCTGCCCTATTATGTATTGCACCACATATATAGTTCCTGCCATCAAAGTTTCACACACATAAACAAGATCCAAAGTTGAAGATGTGAGCATTATTTCACAAATCACAATACAGTAAAGTAAATAATTGTTACCCAAAAGGGTCTTGTGCAAGGTGGAGAGAGTTTCTGGATATTGCAGCAACGAGCTTCTCATGTTGCTCCCCAACAGAGTATTGAACACAGTGTTTCAGCACGCAACTGCAACAATGCGTTCAATACCCTATTGGGGAGCAACATGAGAAGCTCGTTGCTGCAATATCCAGGAACTTTCTCCACCTTGCATCAGACCCTTTTGGGTAACAATACTTTACTTTACTATATTGTGATTTGTAAAATAATGCTCACGTCTTCAACTTTGGATCTTGTTTATGTGTGTGAAATTTTTGATGGCATGAACTATGTGGTGTAATACATAATAGGGCAGAAGATGGGAGGAGTAAATATAATGTTTGGATTGAGAGTGAGTTATGTGAAATTGGCTACAAAAAGAGTGATTAAAGAAAAACATTACAAAACAAAGAGAAGAAGCTAAAATTTTTGATGGCAATGTTTTGTAATATCTCTCAATTTCAAACTCTTTGTTTTCTTCTCTTTCACAAAAAAAAAACCACCATTCGAAGCCCATTATGGATCCATCATTTCCTTCGGCACGCATTAGAAAAAATATTCGTATAACCACTAAATAGCCACATATTTTCTGTGTATAACTCGAAAAAGCCAAAAAAAAACTAGTCGTTGATATATCATGGTTTTTACCTGAGAATTTCTCTGAACCTAGCGTTTCCTCTCCTGAATTTACTAAGTCTTATTTACCTGCTGTCTTCTAGTATTACATTCTCACTTAGCTTAATTCGAAATTAGAAATTTGCTGTGTGACTATCTCTTTCCCTGTGGATTCGATCCCTAAGTACTGCGACTGATCTCTTAATTTTAAAGAGTAGCTCTAGGGTAAATTTGAGAGCATATCAAATTTTGGCGCCATTGCCGGGGAAGAAGATTAGTTGCCTACAGATTTCTAGTATTAGGATTTTGTCTAGGTTTTTTTTTTTTGGTTACTAATTTTAGTTTCTTATTCTTGGTTTCAGGTGTATGCATAATCGCAATACCATGAGCAACAAGGAAAAGGAGCTAATCAGACTTGATAATCAGGCGCTAGGACATCTCAAGCGGACCAACAGAAAAGCTGCAAGAGCGTCGATCGACACCAACATTGGCATCGATCGACACCAGGCGCAGATCGCAATGGATCCTGTGATTTTAGTCCGAGACGAAGCTGGTCACATGGTTGATGCAGAAGGGGACAGAAGGAACACCCAAGGACAGAGACTCGACGAGAATGAGGTTGTTGTCGTCGAGCAGGCAGTGCAACTAGCACCACCTGCAAATGCTGGACATGGCAGAACGCTGGGAGATTACAACAGGCATGATCAGTTCTATGCTAATAGAGCTGCAATTCGCCCACCTCCTTTTCAAAGGAATGATTTTGAGTTGAAACCTGCTTTCTACACACCTGTGGCTCATCATCCCTTCCATGGTCTTCCTAATGAGCATTCCATAGATCACATTGAGAGGTTTGAAGACATCAAGCATTAAGGCTAATGGAGTGTCTAATGACTATCTCTTCTGCAAGCTTTTCCCCTACTCGCTTGCTGGAGATGCAGCGTACTGGCTGAAACAGTTGTATCCAGGATCATTGACTACTTGGGAAGACACAAAGAATGCATTCCTGTGCAATTTCTTTGATGATGCAAGGTCTAAGGAGATGAGGATGAAGATCTCCACATTCTTTCAAGGACCAACTAAAGCATTCAAGGCTGCTTGGGTGAGATTCAAGGCCTATCAAAGGGACTGCCCACACCATGGTTTTAGTGAGGTTCAGCTGCTGGGAATTTTCTTCAGAGGAATTGATTGAAGGTACTAGATGGCTTTAGATGCTGCAAGCAATGGGAACTTCAACACCCAATATCCAGAGAATGCTGTGATACTTATAGAGAATTTGGCATCTAGCAAGAGTACTAAGAATGCAGATTTGGATAGGAAGAAGAAGGCTGGAAACATGGATGGAAGTCAAATTGCTGAGGTGAAGGCTAAGCTAGACTCAATACATAGCCTTCTTGTGGGAAAGAGGCAAGTCCAGTTTGCTGCTGAAGTTGATACTTTTGAACCAGAGCAAGAAGATTTCAATTACATCAATGGTGCTGGTTTTAAAGGTCAGAGATTTAACAATCAGCAAAGTTATGGTTCTTCTTACCAGAAGCCTTTTCAGAACAACAACTTCAACAGAACTTATGGTTCTTCTTCTTACCAGAAACCTCCTGTACAAGATAATGAGGTGAAGTCTATGCTGGAACAGCTCTTGGAAGGTCAACAGAAGATGACTGTGGATTTCAATGGGAAGATAGATTCATTGTACCAAGACTTGAATGGGATGATTGATAACATGAACTCTCATATGAAGAAATTGGATGTTCAAGTGGCCCAAACTGCTGGAGCTTTGAAGAGGCAAGAGGGATGTCTTCCTGAAAAGACGGACGTGAATCAGAGGCATCATGTGAATGCCATCACGATTCAGTGTGAAACAAGTTTTCCACCAGTGCTGAAAAGGGGTCTGAATGCTGCAGAATTCATGAAGTTTCATGCTGAAGAAGAACATGTTGCAGTGGCAGAGTAGGTGTCCATCGACACCACTGCTGAGTATCGATCGACACCATTGCTAATATTCAACCTTCAAACATGACCCTCGCATTTGCTAACTCTTCTATCGCAGTCCCATATGGTACAATTCAAGACTTGCTTGTCAAAGTGGGGAATTGTCTAGTACCTACTGATTTTCAGGTTGTGGAAGTGAGCAAAGAGTCTGTCATGCCATTCATTCTTGGGAGACCATTCATGGCTACAGTAGGAGCAGTTGTGGACATGCCTAACAAGAGAATCTCTTTCTCTAATGTTGACAAAGAAGTTTTCTACAAGGCTTTCCCTACTACTGGAACTTTAAAGCACGTCTCTTGCATTGCTGTGATTGCTAGAGACAAGATGGCAGACGTTTCTCAGGAAAGACCTTGTGACAAAAGTGATGCAGATAAAGTCCTTGGTGGAAATCCTATCATGATCACAAAAGGAACCAGAAAGTGAAGAAGATAGTGGAGAACCAGAAGATTCAGGGAGGTCCTCAAGTCACTTTGATACCTCAGAGCTTTGATGGAAACGCAATTGAGTATAAGGTGAAGGACAAAGGCACTTCTTACATCTGAGATGAAGGGGAAAGGGCTAGATGCTGTGAAAGGAACATCGGGCAGAGTGTTGAAGTTGGAAGTGTTTGAATGTGGAGCTTGTTTTGTAACAAGTTCTCATGAACAACATGTCGTCTTACCAGCCATTCAAGTCAAGCTAATGACTTAAAAAACGCTTGGTGGGAGGCAACCCACTGGTAAGTTCTCTAATTTTCGTTTTATTTTGCTCTATTTACTAACTATTTTCTGTTTCAAAAAAAAATAATAAATAAATTGACAGACTAACGGACGGATGTCGACCGTGGTCGACACAGGAGCTCGACATGAATAGTGTCAATCGACACTGTTCATGGTGTCGATCAACACCCCCTCGGAGGTAAGTTTACTCAACTTGTTTTATTCATATCTCTCTCAATTCTTAAAGGATTTGAGTGATTTAAGAACCTAAGTTGCGTAGATTTTTATCCTTTATCCATCTAGTCTGTTATCTTTTCTATTTGGATTGTTTCCGACCTTAAGATTTCATCACACCGAGAACAGTGTTGGTTAAGTCTGGGGAGGAAAATACTAATGTATTTTCTTTGTCTTTTGTTTTGAGTCAGTTGGGTCAGTTCAAAAAAAAAATTTATTGAGTCAAAATCAGTTGAAATTTTTAGTTTTTCTTGGAACTAACCACAAAACATTGACACTTGAAGGACCATTGCCATAGCAGTTGATTGTAGGTTTTACTAGGTAAAAAGCTGCAAGTGGATCAGTCTAACAGAGAGAGTTCATATTCTTGTTTAGAGCTTGGCATACATTGGACTTGATTCCTCTTTCAGCACTGACAAGATAAAAAAACTCCAGTCTCTCCTTGATCTTCCCTTGAGAAAAAAAAAAGAAAAAAAGAGAGTGTAAGTCAAGGAATAGTGCAAAGATCCTCATGAGTCTGTCTCCTCACAAGGAACAATATTAGTGAGCGCTCTTGAACCTGTCTCCTCACAAGGAATACAAGTAAATAGCAGCACTGTTCTAAGACTTCAAAAGAATAAGAAAAATTCAATGAAATGATTTGTAGAACACCCTGAAAATGGGCAGCAGTTGACTAAGGGAAGAGAAAATAGGAGAGCTGTGCAAAGAATGTCTTGTTCAGGCGCTAAGGAATGGAAAGAATATGTAAGTCCTTTGGTCAATACCCTTTGTTTAATTTCAAAAACATTGAGAAGAAAGGGGTTTGGACCTGATTTGGGAGATTTCTAAACTTGTGGTAAGTATACTGAAATATTATCTAAGGTTGGCTCTATGGTATGTGGATTCAAGAGTGGTTGTTCAATGTGCCGTTCTGAAGGTTAGCTGATTGTTTCTGTTTTCAAACCTCGACTCTATACTTAGTTTCTGTTTTGCTTGAGGGCAAGCAAAAGCTAAGTCTGGGCGAGTTGATATATCATGGTTTTTACCCGTTTTTAAGCCATGATATAAGTGTTTTTATAGAGTCTTTTGGCTATTTTCGAGTCTATATAGAGTCTTTGCAGGTTCATGTACGTTTTGAGCATAATTGGAGATTTTGAAGCATTTTAGAGCATTGTAGAACAAGCTGCTGAAAAGATAAAGTCGGATTGAAGCTGAATGAACAGTGTCGATCGAAACTGTTCATGGTGTCGATCGACACCCCCCCCCCCCAAAAAAAATCAGAAGACGGTCGTGACTTTTACAGAATTGAAGAAAAGGAAATTGCCCAAAAAGTTTTCTTTATTTGCAAAAGTGCACAATTCGTGTTTCTACCCTTATATATAGTTTTAAAAGCCATTGTTTAGGCATTATCTCATATTTTAAGAATCATTGAAGTTTAGGTTTTTGGAGAAAAAAATCAGACTCCTTTAGAGCATATTTGGAACTCTTTTATTTCTTCTATTGATTTCTTTTATGCTTTCTAGTCAAATAATGATTTCTGTTTCATTGATCATGTATGAGTAGTTTGCTTGTTAGGTTTAGGGTTTTTCAAAGGTGATTGATGAATTGTTAGGATAAAATCATTAGAGTTCTTCATCTGGATTTGTGTTTAATGCTTATTCTAGCTTCGCGACCTAGAATCTGATCTTAAGTTGATTAATAGATGCGAGAGTATTATTAATTACATGAACTAATGTTAGATGAGCAAAATACCTTTTCGCAAAGACATTTGGTTTAGAGATTTTGTGAACAATTGAACCTGTTATTAATGCTTGTCTAAATTGATAGGATTTGCAAAGAGATTTGGAATTCTAGGGTTTAGACATAGATAATCTTCGCAGCGAGAGTTGGTTGATTTTACATTAGTGTTTCGAATTCAAGAACAGTTCCTCATAAATTCATAATATTCTGTCTAGATCTGCAATTAGGATTAACCTGAGAATTTCTCTGAACCTAGCGTTTCGTCTCCTGAATTTACTAAGTCTTATTTACATGCTGTCTTCTAGTTTTACATTCTCACTTAGCTTAATTCGAAATTAGAAATTTGTTGTGTGACTATCTCTTTCTCTGTGGATTCGATCCCTAAGTACTGCGACTGATCTCTTAATTTGAGAGAGTAGCTCTAGGATAAATTTGAGAGCATATCAGTCGTGAATCTATAGCCATGGAAAAAAATTTCGTGTATTTTTCCATGGCTAGAGTATCGTGGGTAAATTTTTTCACAGCTATATTGGCATTTTCGTTGCTTTTTTATGCTTTTTCGTGAGTTTTCTGTGACTAATTCGTGGTTATACAAATAACTTTTTACTACTATAGCCAAGTTTTTCTTTCCCCGTTTTCCGATCCTCTTTCCGTTTTCCAACGTACCACTTTGTGGTATTTCTAATCGTTTTATGAGTTGGTTATAGGAACCATCAGAAAACATCGCACCATCATGTTTTTCGAGTTCTAACGTCATTGTTCGTTTTGTATGAAACTTGTCTCTGAGAGGTTGAAAAAACTCCTAAACATATTTATTTAATTTTCATAACCAAAAATTAAAATTATATTAAGTAAAATTACTTTTTGACTAAAAATAATAAATAAATATTTATTTTGGGTTCTTTTCAAAAATCTCTTTCATTATTATTGAAAGAATTTTTTTTTTTTTTTTTTTGATAGCTATCCGATTTATCTTTTAATTCTCAAATTAAGCAAAAGACAATGAAAAACACATTTAGAACCACTGAATATGCCTCACAAACTCGAAGCCCATATTCAACAACCGGGTTGTTCATCTTCGTGTGGTACCGTCTTCGTATGATTTAGGACAAGGAGAGATTCAACTGCATATGATTAGTGATATACATTAAGGAATATATATGCATTCATTTTATTTGCCGTAGTAGTTAATGATACTATTACTTTTTTCATTTATATATCAAAGTGCATGATTTTCGTATCTAGGGTTGAACCTAATGTTGGTGTTTCCTCCTAGTGGGGTGTATATATATATATACTTTTAATATAATTGTGTCGTTAGGAAAAGAGAGGAAAAAGTGAGAGAAGAAAAAGTGAGGTGAAAAACAGTTTTCGTCTAGGTTCTTGAAGACTGCGATCGGAGGCTTGAAAGTTTTTTGATCGGGCTGAAATTTTGTGGAAAGCTTCGTGACTCAGTGGGTTTGAGATTCAACGGTGGGATTTTCATTTCAACGGTTGGTTTCTCGTGAATCCGGGTTTTAGCGTGGCTGTTCGCTGCAGTTGTTCAGCAGGTTATATCTTCGGTGTTTGGAAAATCCGACGGTGAGTTCTTCTCTGTTTGAGCTGAAATTTGGCAGAGTTGTTGTTGACTGGTTCATCTTTGATTTGTACGGTTGGATCTTCATCTGGTGTCCGGAATCCTAGTAAACCGAAGTCGTTTGTGACTGCTTATTTCGAGCTCTTGTATTGCTCTTGTATTGCTCTCTTGTTGAGCTTGTTGTATTGGAGATTGCTCTGTTGGAGCTTGAGTCTCTGGATCTGTTCTGAGGGAACAGGGAGGACGTGGTTGTAACTCATATTCATTTCATATAGTGAATTTTTGAGTGGACTATGGTCCCGTGGTTTTTACTCCTCACATCGAGGAGGTTTTCCACGTAAAATAATTTTGTGTCTCATTTACTTTCCGTTTTGATTATTTTCTGCCATCGTCGAAGTATCTTCCTCACAGGTTCACACAAGTGCGGGGAACTTTATTCCGCTGCGCCGTTGTTGCGTTTTGTATTTTTCCCAACAGAGTGGTATCAGAGCTTCTGGTTTAAAGAGCTTTGAGTTATTGATTTGCTTGTGTGAACGATGGAAAATATGGGCAGGATGATAAGCTTGAATGGAGCTAACTATCATATATGGAAAGGCAAGATGGAGGATTTGCTTTTCGTGAAGGATTTTCATACGGTGTTTCAGGAGACCAAACCTGATATTATAACCGATGATGATTGGAAGTTGCTGCATCGCAAAGTGTGTGGTTCGATAAGACAGTGGGTGGATGATAATGTTTTGAATCATATTGAGAATGAGATTGATGCTCGTCTTTTGTGGTTGAAGCTGGAGCAGTTGTATGCTCGGAAGACCGGGAATAACAAGATGTACATGATTAAGAAGTTGATTGAGCTGAGGTATCAGGAGGGAACTCCGATGACGGATCACTTGAATGAGTTTCAGGGATTGCTCAACAAACTGTCTGTCATGGGAATCAAGTTTGATGATGAGATTCACGGTTTGTGGCTTCTTGGTACATTACCAGATTCTTGGGAGGTGTTCAGGATGTCTATTTGTAACTCCACATCGGATGGTGCTGTTTCGATGGACTTAGTGAAGAACAGTCTCTTAAATGAGGAAACAAGAAGGCAGTCAAATGCTAGTTCCTCACGTTCAGATGTTTTGGTTACTGAGTCAAGGGGGAGGAATACACATCGAGAGCCCAAGAAGGACAAGAGCAGAAGCAGAAGCAAGTCTAATAGATTTGCGAATATAGAGTGCCACTATTGTCATAAGAAAGGGCACACGAAGAAACATTGCTGGAAGTTGAAAAGAGACAACAAGCAGCAAGGAGATGGTGAAGATCGGGTGACAATCACCGATGATCAGTTTCTGATTCTCCATGATTGTGATGCCATTAATGTTGCATGTCAAGACACCAATTGGGTGGTTGATAGTGGAGCTACTACTCATGCTACATCGCAACGGGATTTATTTTCTACCTATACTCCGGGTAATTATGGTTCTGTGAAGATGGGTAATGATGGTTTAGCTCAAGTTGTTGGCATTGGTGATATTTGCTTGGAGACTAGTATTGGTACTAAACTTGTGCTTAAAGGAGTTAAGCATGTCCCAGATGTTCGGTTGAACTTGATATCCACGGGAAGACTTGATGATGAAGGTTTCTATAGCTTATTCGGTGGTGGTAAATGGAAACTTTCAAGAGGTTCTATGGTTGTGGCTCGAGGTGATAAGCTTTCATCTTTCTATTGGATGCAAGCTAGGATCTCTAAAGACATTGTTAATGCTTTGGAGAATGATGATGCCATGGAGTTGTGGCATAAGAGACTCGGTCACATGAGTGAGAAAGGATTGACTGTGTTGTCTAAGAAGGAGTCTATTCCAGGGATCTCCGGTTTGCACTTGCAGAAGTGTGCGCATTGTTTTGCGGGAAAACAACACAGGGTCTCTTTCAAGTCTTTTGCACCTTCTAGGAAACCTGAGATACTTGATCTCGTGCATTCAGATGTATGTGGTCCAATGAAGACAAAATCTCTTGGTGGTGCATCATATTTTGTCACTTTCATTGATGATCATTCCAGGAAGTTGTGGGTTTACACTATGAAGACAAAAGATCAGGTTCTGGGATATTTCAAGCATTTTGTGGCATTGGTTGAGAGACAAACAGGAAAGAAGTTGAAGTGTATCCGCAGTGATAATGGTGGAGAGTATTCTGGACCATTTGATGCTTACTGCAAGGAACATGGCATTAGGCATCAGTTCACGCCGCCTAAGACTCCACAGTTGAATGGGTTGGCTGAGAGGATGAACAGGACGATTGTCGAAAGAGTGAGATGTTTAATCTCACAGTCAGGCTTGGCGATGACTTTCTGGGCTGAAGCTTTGAGCACGGTTGTTCATGTGCTTAATTTGTCACCAAGTGCTCCATTGGAGAGTGATATTCCAGAGAGAGTTTGGACCGGTAAGGATGTTTCTTATGGTCATTTGAGAGTCTTTGGGTGCAAGGCATTTGTGCATATTCCTAAAGATGAGAGGTCGAAGCTTGAGTCGAAGTCGCGACAATGCGTGTTCATTGGTTATGGCCAGGATGAGTTTGGATACAGATTTTATGATCCTGTTGAGAAGAAGCTCATTAGGAGCAGAGATGTTGTGTTCATGGAAGATCAAACGATTAAGGACATTGACAAGTCCGGAAAACCAGCTCAGAGTTTTGAGAGTTTGATTGATTCAGAGGTTGCTCCTTCTACATCGGTCCACGGTGAGATCGAAGGTGAGGTTCAAGTTGATACACCCAGTGCAGATGCTCCTGCACATGATGATGATGGTATTGGTGATCATGGTGACGATCATGATGGAACACCAGCTACCGAGAACCTACCTGCTGTTAGAAGATCTGAGAGAGGTCTAAAACCGTCGACAAGGTATGATCCTAGTGACTATGTGTTACTTACTGATGGGGGAGAACCTGAAAGTTTTGATGAAGTTTTGGAAGATGAACACAAGGATAAATGGCTTTGTGCCATGGGAGAAGAGATGGATTCTTTTGATGAGAATCATACATTTGAGTTGGTGAAGTTGCCAAAGGGCAAGAAGGCATTGCTTAATAAGTGGGTGTACAGGATTAAGCATGAAGATACCAGTTTGCTACCTCGATACAAGGCTAGATTGGTTGTGAAAGGATTCAGCCAAAAGAAGGGGATTGATTATGATGAAATCTTTTCTCCTGTTGTGAAGATGTCATCCATTCGAGTTGTACTTGGATTGGCAGCGAGTCTTGATCTAGAGGTTGAGCAAATGGATGTAAAGACAGCTTTCCTTCATGGTGATTTGGAGGAGGAGATTTACATGGTACAACCGGAAGGCTTTGTGAAGAAGGGCAAAGAGGACTTAGTTTGCCGCCTGAAGAAAAGTCTTTATGGATTGAAACAAGCACCGAGGCAGTGGTACATGAAGTTCAAGTCTGTTATGGGGGAGCATGGTTATAAGGAGACTACTTCTGATCATTGTGTGTTTGTGCAGGTGTTTGGTGATGATGATTTTATCATCTTATTGTTGTATGTTGACGATATGTTGATTGTGGGCAGGAACTTGAGCAGAATTCAAGAGCTAAAGAAGCAGCTTAGCAAGTCCTTTGCCATGAAAGATTTGGGTCCAGCGAAACAGATTCTTGGTATTAGAATTGCTAGAGACAGAGGTGCGAGGTTGATTCACTTGTCTCAAGAGAAGTATATTGAGAAGGTACTTCAAAGGTTTCACATGGACAAGTCTAAAGGTGTTAGCACTCCTCTTGCTACACACTTTAAATTGAGCATTCAACAGAGTCCGAGTACATATTCTGAGAAGGAAGATATGGCGCGGGTTCCATATGCTTCTGCAGTTGGTAGTTTGATGTATGCCATGGTTTGTACAAGACCAGATTTAGCTCACGCTGTTGGTACAGTTAGTCGTTTTCTTTCCAAACCTGGAAGAGAACATTGGAATGCTGTGAAGTGGATTTTGAGATATCTTCGAGGGACTTCTAGCTTGAAGCTTACCTTTGGAGGTGATAAGCCATTGCTTGTCAGTTACACTGATTCTGATATGGCTGGGGATGTTGATTCCAGGAAGTCTACTTCGGGTTACTTGGTAACCTTTGCGGGTGGAGCTGTGGCATGGCAATCAAGGTTGCAAAAATGTGTTGCACTTTCTACCACTGAAGCTGAGTTTATAGCCGCAACGGAAGCTTGTAAGGAGTTGTTGTGGATGAAGAATTTTCTTGAGGAGATCGGTTTCAAGCAGGATAAGTATGTGTTGCTTTGCGATAGTCAAAGTGCAATTTGTCTCGGGAAGAACTCTACATTTCATTCGCGTTCAAAGCACATTGACAAGAGGTATCATTGGATACGTGATGTGGTTGCTTCTAAGGAAGTGGAACTTGTGAAAGTTCATACGGATGATAATGGAGCTGATATGATGACGAAGTCATTGCCGAGAGGGAAGCTTGAAGTTTGCCGAGAGATAGCCGGTATGGCTGTTTCCTCCACCTAGTCGGAGGGGGAGTTTGTTGGTGTTCCTCCTAGTGGGGTATATGTATATATATATATATATATATATACTTTTAATCTAATTGTGTCCTTATATAAAAGTAAAAGCCAAGAGGAAAAATAAAAAAGGAGGCAACAAAAGTCAAAAGGACACTTAAGCTCATTTTTGTGTTTAGCAGAAAAAGAAAGACAAGAGAAGAGAGAGAGAAGAAAAGAGAGGAAATAAGAGAGGTGAAAACTGTTTTCGTCCAGCTTCTTGAAGACTGTGATCGGAGGCTTGAAAGTTTTCTGATCGAGCTGAAACTTTGTGGAAAGCTTCGTGACTCAGTGGGTTTGAGATTCAACGGTGGGATTTTCATTTCAACGGTTGGTTTCTCGTGAATCGGGGTTTTAGCATGGCTGTTCGCTGTAGTTGTTCAGCAGGGTATGTCTGGATTGTTTGGCAAATCCGACGGTGAGTTCTTCTCTGTTTGAGCTGAAATTTGGCAGAGCTTTTGTTGACTGGTTCATCTTTGATTTGTACGGTTGGATCTTCATCTGGTGTCCGGAATCCTAGTGAACCGAAGTCGTTTGTGACTGCTTATTTCGAGCTCTTGTATTGCTCTTGTGTTGCTCTCTTGTTGAGCTTGTTGTATTGGAGATTGCTCTGTGAGAGCTTGAGTCTCTGGATCTGTTCTGTGGAACAGGGAGGACGTGGTTGTAACTCATATTCATTTCATATAGTGAATTTTTGAGTGGACTACGGTCCCGTGGTTTTTACTCCTCACATCGAGGAGGTTTTCCACGTAAAAGAAGTTTGCATCTCCTTTACTTTCTGCATTGATTTTTTTTTCTGCCATCGTCGAAGTATTTTTCTCACAGGTTCACACAAGTGCGGGGAACTTTATTCCGCTGCGCCGTTGTTGCGTTTTGTGTTTTCCCCAACACCTAATGCATGTCTACTACGTTATTTCCTTGCTGAATATACAACAAATGTTAATTTTAAGAGTTTTTTTTTGAAATAATGCATTTTAATATTACATGTATGATACCTAATGGAAAACTAATTCTCGTTCTGCAGTAACTTGGTGATTCTAGATGGTATGGATGTATATTGATTTTCTTAGAATTCGGTACGAGAAAGTCATAGGAACTATTTACTATCGCAAAACTACATTGAACATATATGATATATGTTGAAGATACAATTTTTAAGGGCTGGCCTATTTAGTTAATATAAAGTTTGGAATTGAGAACGACTTGCTAGATTTGTAACGGTAGTGGCATTAAGTTCTAATTACATAGAGTTGTGTTATCCTGAGTGATTTAAGATCAGTTCCACAACTTATCTTGAATTATAAGGAAAGTTCTATCTCAATGGTTGTCACCTTTAAACTTTTAAACTTTTTGTTTTTCTTCTTTCAGTTTATAAACATTTGCTTTTAATAAGTATTTTGTTTCCTGGGGATTTACTTGCTTTAACAAGCACTTGATATGTATATTTTTTTCCTGATTCTGGTTTCTTAATCTATAGAAAGTATCATCTCTTGTTTCATCCATTCATAACTTTCTAGAGAGTTGTGGGAATCCTCAAGAGGGTTTTCTGGTTTAAGCGGAGCAATCTTGACTTATGTTTATTTGATGTTCAATGTTGTCTCATGATTCTTTGGTTATTCTCATGGTTGCTGTTGGACCACCACTCGTGGTTCTTGCTCTACATTACATATCATTGTTAGACCCCATGGAAAGAAGTTGCAGAACGAACTTGCGATCTGATGGTTTATGATTCTTGGCAATTTACGGTTTGTGTGTTGTCCTTGCAATATATTTATTAGGAATATTGGTTTGAGAAGAGTGATTTCACATTGTTACAGGCTCTGGGACAAGCTGACTTCTTGCTTATATTTTTGTCTCTGGTTCGGAAATAACGGCTATAGACAATCTTGGTCAGATTAGTTATTCCCTCGGGTATTAAAAACACCAAAATATTCGTCTCACTGATCAACATCTCCAATTTCCTCGGCCATGTTGCTGGTGGCTACTTCTTAGAGATATTCATAAGGTACCAAAACTCTAAAACCATTTCACTTTCATATCAAAACCATAAATGTTTAAAATGAACTGTTTTTTCAACTAACATTTTTAATCTCTTTCTTCCTCTTCACAAGAAAACTCTCACTTCCAAGAACATTGGCAATGTCAAAAAGCAGACGAGACCCCATAGAGACTGAGTCGCTCATCTGCACGGGCCCAGTGTGATATTCAGCCACGTGCGATCTTATGCATGTGGTGTTAATGTCTATGTTGTTGAGTCTGAGTGTTCTTTATAAGACAAGGAAGTTTTACTTCAGGACTTGAAGATAGTGTTGGCCAAAGTACCAGAAGATATCTTTTTCGTGGTTACATTATTTGGTTTTTTTAAGAAATATGTAAGCAATTTCTACAATATTAATGATTGTATAATTGAAAGATTATTAGTCTAAAGAGTTGGATAACCATCTTATGGACTTCGGCCAATGTTCATTTACACACTTTTTATGTCTTCCATGAATATTAAAATACATCATCACATAATATTGTCTATGATAGGATATAGCTTCAACATTAATCCCTTGAAAATCGTTATATATGAAAAACTAGTATGAAGCATCTAAACCTAATAGTAAACCAAGTGTTTCCACACAAAAATATGTAGATAGAAAATAAAAAAATCTCTCTTTTTATGAAAAGTAATTTTTTATTTCTGTGAGTATGGTCAACACTTTTCTATTCAAATTTTTTTTGTTATTTTACCTATTTTGGTTTTTTATCTTAAACCAAGAAAATCTAACAGCAATAAATGGCCGAGAGAAATAAAACGCCTAGGTTAAAGGAGTATTACTCTAATTTGAATATGGAAATGATTTGTTCGAGACGTTTGACTGAATACATTTTTAAATATAGTAAAAAAACATAACTCGCATAGAAATCATTGTAAAGTACTTACCTTAAATTAAAGGTTTTTGTCTTACAATTCACTTGACAATTGTTAATCGTATGGTTGACGGTTATTATTTTAATGCTTAAAAGCCCAGAGAAAGGATCTTTTTTTTTTTGCCAAAACACAAAGAAAACATCTTAAGAACATCTCAAAGCTCAAAGAAAACATCTTTTTTTGTTTGATATTCGGTAATTTGACTTTGATTTTAATTTTCTTTTTACTTGTTCTATATTCTTCTCCTGCGTTTTAAATTTCTGTGTGATTTTAATAGTTGGGTTGGAATGATTTAGTGTTCTTCCTGTGAATTCAATTTAGTGCTTCATGTTTTTGGTTAAGATCACTGGTGTAATGATTTAGTTTTCTTCCTGTGAATTCAATTTAGTGCTTCATGTATTTGGTTAAGATCACTGGTGTGTTTGGAGCAGATGTTTAAGAGATTAGCTTACTTGATGGTAAATCGTGCTTGAATTCAATTTAGTGCTTCATGTTTAGGGTTTGGGTTTTCAATGAACTTTTTGTTTCGATTATATCAATTTTCCTTCTTTTGACATATCTATGTTAAAGAACTCTTTTGTGTTTATTGATGTTTGTTTGATTCCATATCTTAGGATCTAGCTAAATGAAAGATCTTTTTGAAATCTATATTATCATAAGTTTCACAGTTTCAACAGTTTTTTCGCACGCATTCTATTCTTATTTAGTTATGCAAGGAACTTTCGTGCTCAAATTATATACTGATTTAAAATTTGTAACCAATTTTTTGTCCAAACCGTCAAATAATTATTTCAGTTTTTTTAGATTTGGGATGAGCTTTTGTGTATATGAGTACTTAATTTTTATAAGAAGTTTGATAGATTTTTTATCTAAGACTTCAATATCTGCATTTATACTCTAGAGGAACAATATATTTAGATCTTAAATTGTTTTTGACCGTTCAAGTATCTCTTTCCACCACTTATGTTTTCATTGATTTGGAATTGGTATCTCCATTGAGATTTCTGGATTCCATTTTCTGTTTCGAAATTGTTCAAGAGTTTAAGATAATGTTTTTCTTTGATCAGCTTTCTTCTATGTTTCAGCATTGTTCAAGAATTGAAACTTAACACTGTTGCTATTTTTGGGTTTGCTTCATTATCTAATCATTCTCCCTGTCTTACAGGATCTGAAACTAAGAGACATATAAAGAATCTCGTGGCACTATTTAGACAAAATAAATGATGCAAATGTACGACGAATCGAGATTGAAAAGCCGTAGAGTAGAAGCAACAAGAGCAAAAGAGGTTTCTGTGGAGAAGTACAAAGAGAGTGACCTTGCTGGAGCCAAAGAATATGCTGTCAGGGCAAAGAATTTGAATCCATTGCTTTGTGGTCTTCTTTGTCTCAATGCCGTTCTGGATGTACTGATCGGTTTTGGGAAGAAGATCAACGGTGAAGTTGATTGGTATGCAGTTTTAGCCGTCTAACCAACCGCGGATGTTGAAACGATCAAAAGCCGTTACAATAAAATGTATATGGACATGATCTTGGACAATGACCAATCTGTGGGTAGCATTGTTGAAGCAAGCAATATATTGGCTAATTCTTGGAGAGTTTTGTGCAATGAAAAGAAGAGGAAGGCTTATGACAAGAGACGCGCAATACAAAATAAGAGAAGAGTCCCCAACGTTTTTGCGGGTACTAATTCATCATCAGCATCATCAGCATCACCATCAGATGATAGTAGCTTCTGGACTACATGCCCTTCTTGTAGCTTTAAGCACAAGTATCCAAAGAGCTGCAAAGGTCAAAGTTTTATTTGTGCTAAATGTAGAAAGCCATTTGAAGCTATTGAGCATTCGGCTTCATCGATGAGTGGTGTTAATCCATGGAGTTATGAAAAGCAGCAGATCACGAGAGAGATTCCGAGCTTGAGCTTGAGCTTGACTGATAGTCCGGTGGCTTTGCCAGCGCCTAAACCTGTCGTAAAACCTCAGAGTCTTGTAAGTTACGTTTCTTCTTCCGAACAGTCCAATGTTTGTTCTTTTGCAGTAACAAAAGTCCCTCGAAGGTCCAAGAACACTGCTTATATGGTTAAGGAAAAGGAGGAGGAACCTGCTTTAAGGATTATGAGTGTACCACATCCTAATTTCTACCAGTTCGACAATGATAGAACAAAATCTTCATTTAAAGAAAACCAGGTATGGGCTGTTTTTGATAATCACGATGGAATGCCCCGGTTTTATGCACTGGTCCATGGTGTTGTCTCTCAAGAACCGTTGACGCTGCGTATATCTTGGCTTAAGAGCAAGAACAATGAGGAACTAGGTCCAATGAAGTGGATTGATTCAGGGTTTTACAAGACTAGTGGACGCTTCTCGATCGGGAGACGTTGCAACTACGAGCCTCTCTACTCATTCTCTCATAGAGTCAAATGTACCAAATGTGACAAAGGGTTTGTGCAGATCTATCCGGAGAGAGGACATGTTTGGGCTCTGTATACAAACTGGTCACCATCTTGGGGCTTTTCAACTCCAGAAGAAGTTGTGTACAAATATGAAATGGTTGAAGTGTTTCAAGATTTTGATGAAGAAAGAGGCGTGATTGTTGTGCCGCTAGTTAAAGTCCCGTGGTTTAAAACTGTGTTCCGTCGCCATGCGATTCTGAAAACATTCCCGAAGGAAGAACTTTTCAGGTTCTCACATCAGGTAGGTTTTCATTCGCTAACAGGTCAAGAAGGTGAGAATGCTCCTAAAGGTTGCTTGGAGCTTGATCCAGTAGCTATGTCACCGGAGCTTCTCAAGGTTTTGACAGAGGAAGAGATGAGATGAAAGAACAGGAGAATCAGATGGTAACAAGATATCAATTTCGTCAAGAAACCTTGCTTTTTTTTCTTCTTTTTATGTTATTTTCTGGTTTTTTTATTCAGCAAACTTCATCTTTACTTCTTATTTATTTTTCTTTTTGAATGTCGTTGCATGCTCCTAGAACATGATTGTATCTTGATGCAGGGTTGTTTGATTGGAACAGGCTTTGCGATTTAGGGTTTAGTATTTTGTATTAAGAGTTGAATTATTAAAATTTATGGAAAATAGTATAGTATGATATTCTATTCTACTTGTCGCTAAATAAAATATCATATTCTTCAATTGTGACATTATTTACCTCTTTACAAAACTTTTGTCTATTTTTCAAAATTCAAATCATGTTAGACACACACAAAATAATTATGATTTTTGTAGTATTGCAATATTTAATCAATCAATAGTATGAGATTAACGCAATAGATAAGATCATTAGAGATGAACATATTTGTTTCTACACAGAACAATACATTAATCCCTCTTTCTCTCTCTACTTGCTTTTCTCGTCTTACTTTTTCGGGGTAGAATAGACCAAAAAATCTCATATGTTTACTCAGTTTATTACCTAATTATCATGGCTATAAGCTTGAATATTGAATAAAATAGGAATACCTTGTTGACTGACCACTCTTAAAACCTAAAAAGTAATGGTAAAGTTACAAAAAATGATAAAGAAATGTTCTTTGTGTAAAAAGTTAAAAATTGTTGTTAATAATATATATATATATTGTATTTTTTAATTTGATAGTATTTATTGTTAATAAAATAGTTTTATATGACGACAATGATAATGAAGGCAATCAAAAGCTGAGAGGTAGCAATTATAATGTTAATATTCATGAGATTGATAATACATGACATAATTTAAAATTTTAGATGAGTAGAACGAGGAACCACTATATGATCAAAATGAATACATAAACCAAGATGTTATGCCATACAAACCATGATTGGGTAATATGTATTCAGGTGAGTGAAATATGGAGGAGATGTTTAACTATTTTTCTTTTTAATATGGTGTTGGAAGAGAATCTACAAAAGAAAAATCGGAAGCGCAAGTATGTTAAATTGAGAATGGTGAAATGAGAGTTTGTACGGTCAAATTTTTCAAGTCGTTGAAGGAAGTATGAGTAACAATGAAGCGATTGATAATAACAATGATGGAGGCGTGGTGTGCCCTAAACCACATCTTCCTCCATGAGGATAGCATATTAGAACTATGAAGGTCTATACATTAACTTAACAATTTGACGCCTAAAGGAAATACATTGCAAATATTTTTTCGGATATCATTTATATGATGGAAACAAAGTAGAAGGGTGATTATGTTAGGAATCTTAGTGTTGAACTTGGATATGATGGTTTTGTAATAGTGCTGCCAGTAGGTAAAAGTTGTGGTATTGCAAATATGTCTAAGAAGTTTGTTGTTGTTTTAGTTTACTATCAATTGTATAATATCGTAGATTGCTATGTTAAAGTTAATGAGAAGATTTGTTTACTCCACGTATATGAAAACCCTAGCCCTTACTTACATAATAATCTATCGGAATAGTTGGAAAGAAATGCAACTACTACTATAAGGGTACCTTGGCTTATTATGGAAGTCTTTAATGAAATTAGAGGTAATGATAAGAAGGAAAGTGGTTCTTACACGACAAAAAAATCTGTTTTGGACTTTAGAAGAATGATTCTCCCTCCGTTTTTTAATACTTAATGTTTTAGAAAATTTTGTTTGTCTCAAATTAGATGATATTTTCAACTTCTAATGCAAGATTTATCAAATTTTTATGTTTTATAACATCTGTATTATGCAGTTTATTTTACTATTGGTACTTGTAACGCTCCGACCACCACCGTCTGTGGTCTCACGCCCTCTTTTGGCCGGTGGAGCCCACTCTTATCCGACAGCCACTGTGCTAATCAAGATACTCGAAAGACTTGATATACTGATTCTGCAAATTACCACATGATCTTTCCTAATGTTTTGTCCTCATTTAAACGTTATCAGAAATCACTTCTGGATAGGTCCACCATCATTAAATCATATTGTTCCTGCTCAAGCACACTTAACTTTACAGTTCTCTCAGGACAAGTGACGGAAAAGATAAGTGTACTTTGGTGACATAGTTAGTCAAATCAATTCTTTTTAATGCTTTCCACATGCACCACCATATTCCACAAATCGAAGTGTTACATGTCGATTTGTGTTAAAGTAGATAATTAATGATGTTTTTTTTAGAAAAAAATAAATATAAATTAAATATTTTCTTAATCTATGTGTAAAAAGCTAAAAAAATCAAATATTAAAAACGAAGGGAATACGAATTTGTGATTTTCATTACTTGAACTTCACATGAAATAAATTCTTATAGGTTGAAAAACACAGCTCACATCGTGTTGATTGTTATCTACATAGAACCATGGCTAATTTATAATGGATGACAATTTTGTTTTTTTCAAATATATAGTTTGCTGAGTTGGTTGGTTCTGGTCATAGAGCAGTTGTAACTAAGGTTTCTGTAGAAATGAAACAAAGGAAAGGCCAATTTCGATTTCGATATACAAAGAGGATTTTCCAGAAACTGTTAAACGAAGATGGAGTTCAGATGGTTTACATGATGAAAGTAATTTGGTTCAGATAATTGACCAGTGTAGAAAGAAAGTATGGTACTGTTTGAAAAAAATGGCATCGAACCAATGCAAATGAGAGAATATCTATCCTCAAACATAAACTTGATAAAGCATATATAATATAGACATCATGTTCTACAAGTAAGGGTGATTTACATAAACTCAATAATGAATTAAGTAGAGCATATGCAAATAAAGAGAAGTTCTAGCGATTAAAATATATAAAGCTTTAGCTAGTGATATACTCGTATTTTTACTGACTTTTTACTATATTTTCCATATGGTTTCAATTAAGATTTCATAAGGTTTCGGTGTTTTTAAGCTTTTTGATATATTTTTTCTTGAGATTTTAAATTATTTGGACAAAAGACGAAAATGAAGCAAATCAAACTTTTTTAGCATTGGACAGTTTTGAATCATAACTTCTTTGACATCAGTTGAAGAACTTCTCGCCATTGCATCGAACTCAAATAAGGATAAAAGATAGGGATAAAAATTACCTTTTATTTGGAGGTTGTTTGAAGTCATTTCCCAACAGTGCGCGAGGAGGGGGGGGAGGTTTTATTAAAAGTGGATGACTTGTGGGTACATATTTTAGTATAAATAAATGGATAATTGTATGCTTTTATTAAACTGGGGAAAAGTATTCGTTAATGTGATCATTTGTCTCTATATTTATTTATTTTTGTGCAAAAGTGTTAAATGTGACACAAACAACTTCATCCCAAAAGCTCAAAGGGATGAAATCAGTAACAAAGGACCAATGATAAGACATATTTTCTTTGATGACGATTCATTGAGTCTTTACTCAAGCGAATGAGAGGTAAAGCTATTTGTGCAATTTTGAAGCCATATGAAGCTATTTCTGGCCAAGCTATCAATTGAAGAAAATATGCAATTAATTTTGGTTAGAAAAAAAGATGTGCAATTATATTTTATTAAAGTTAAAGAAGGGACGCATAATTGTAACAGTAGATATTTATCCCTATGTGGGAAAGAGTTTCTACTTAAATATGGGGCTCTTTCAATGTCAATCTATACAATGAATCGCTTGAAGTTACTTCAAATAATATGTCATGATATTGAAAGTATTTCGGCAAATTAATGATAAAATAGTAATAGTAAAAGATGTACTGATTGGTTTGCTTGAAAAATTATAAATTTCCAAAAAAATGAACGTCGACTTATTCGATGTCCAGAATCATGCATGGGAGTTATTTTTCAGAGTCAAATATTATACATGCAATAGAACGGTCCAAAACATCTTTTGCATGGAGGTCTACTATCCAAGTAAAAGATCTAATAAAAACGGATCTTAGATTTATGTCTTGTCATCATGTATAGGCTGATCCATGGTTGCCTATTCATCTTCCAAGAGCCTAATATTGAAAGAGGGCATGATTGCTTATACGAAATTTTACCTAAAACAAAGACAATGAAATGGCACATCAGTCAATTGTAGTATTTTAGGATCAAATCATCAGAGATTTGAGTGCACAAATTAACCTAAATCAAAACTAGAGCTAAGTTGAATTATATGGTTTGTTTTGTATTAACCATTGCAAGTATTGAAAGTAATGAATGAATGATAACACGTAAACAATTTGATTAAAATTTTGGGTATTCGGAAAATCCTTAGCAATTGTAGAACAAAGTAGCAAAGTAATGGAAAGAAACAAAATTTGTATAACTATAGAGGCTTATTGATTTTCCTGGCGCTTTTATAGAGTATAAAGTCGTTTAGGACTTCGTTTTGGATAAATTTAGAAGACTCTAGAAAATTTCTTTTCTTTTTTGCGGAGGGTGATCGATCATATTAGGCGTGCGACTTCAGGTTGTTCGGGTAGTTCGGATCGGGTAGTTCGGTTCTTCGGGTAGTTCGGATTTAGAAAAGTTGGCCGAAACTAACCGAAATATAATTCGGTTCGGTTAGTTCGGTTCTCGGGTAGTTCGGTTATTAATTTTTAAAACCGAAACTAACCGAACTTTTTAATTTTTGGTTGAAATTCAGTTAAAATCGGTTTAATTCGGGTAAATTCGGGTAAATTCGGATAGTTCGGGTAGTTTCGGGTAGTTCGGTTCTTCGGTTCAGTATAATTTGGTATAGTTTGGTATGGTTTGGTTTAAAAAAAAAAAAAAAATTGGGTAACCGTTCTGTTCCCGGAACCGAACCGAACAAACCGAGAACCGAACTAATTTTCAGACTATAACCGAAAAGAACCGAACTAAAACCGAACTAGAACCGAGAACCAAAAAGTTCGGTTCGGTTCGGTTCGGCCAGTTCGGTTCGGTTATAATTCCCAGGCCTAGATCATATGGTTGATCATCCAGTCTTCAAATCTCGCAAGTGCTTGGTGATGGACTGGTTTGGTCGAACATCGGTTCGATCAAATGGTCGATCTGTAATTCTACAGACCTTCAGGTGCTTTAGTAAAGGACTGGTTTTTCAACCATGCAAGTAGATCATAGGGTCGGTCAGCTCCTCTTCCTCAGTTTGCTTCATTTTGATGCCACACAGACAACTCTTCAGTATTTTTGGTATAACTTTTGATCTAACTCTTGGATCGTGTGCAAACTACTTGCAGATGAAAGGTAAGATTATCCTATATAGTCCTAGGGTTGGGTCGGGTAGTTCGGGGTTCGGGTAGGGGTGGTTAGGACCCATTTTGGACCCGGCTTAAAATCGGGTCGGTTCGGTATCAGTTCGGGTCCGGAAAAATTAAAAAAAAAATTAGATAAATAAAAAATAAAAAATAAAAACCAAAACCCCCTTCTCTCTATCATTTTTCTCCGCCTCCTCAGTATCGATCCTCTTCTTTACTCATTTTTTTCATAGCAGATTGGTGGAGAAAAAGGGTCTGGTAACTAAACTCATTCTCTCTCTTTGTTTCCAGATCTGAGATAACACCATGGTACTTCCAGCTTCAATCTAGACAACGATCTAATCCGTTGTTGTTGTTTAGATCTAAAGAGATCTAGTTTTTTCTTGCGTTTTCCTTATTGAATTTATCTTGGAACAAAAAGAGAGGAGATTTAGAGAAGAAGTAAGAAGGGGAAAAGAATAATCAGAGGAAGAGAAGGAGAAAGAGAGAGAGAGGAGAATCAATCGGAGAAGGAGAGTTGATGAAGGAGGCGACTTAGACCATGATCAATGGTAGTTTCTTAGAAAGTTTCTTAGCCTATAGTATTATAATAAAAATTATTATAATAATAAAAGAGTTTATTAAAACTTAAGAAACTTACTCAAAAGTTTAAGAGAACCATATTATTATTATAATAATTTTTATTATAATACCCTATGTTAAGAAACTCTATAAGAAACCAGCATTGATCTTGCTCTATGTTAAGAAACTCTATAAGAAACCAGCATTGATAATAAAAATTATTATAATAATAAAAGAGGTTATTAAAACTTAAGAAAACTTTTGAGTAAGTTTCTTAAGTTTTAAAAACCATATTATTATTATAATAATTTTTATTATAATACTATATATTAAGAAACTCTCTAAGAAATCACCATTGATATTTCTTAAAACTTAAGAAATTTACTCAAATATTTCTTAAATAAGAAACTTTTGAGTAAGTTTCTTAAGTTTTAAAAACTCATTTTATTATTATAATAATTTTTATTATAATACTATATATTAGGAAACTCTCTAAGAAACTACCATTGATCATGGTCTTATTGGTTTTGTTTTAATAAAATTAGTTTATTTTTTAATTTTGTGGTTTGGTTTGGGTTGTTCGGTTACCCGATCGGTTCTCGGGTTTTACCCCAACCGAATCGGGAACCGAATCACATTTGCTCAAGAACCATTTGGTTTTTAGCCGAGAACCGAAAACGAACAGAATCGGTTTTTTCGGATCAGTTCGGTTCGGGTCCGTCGGGTCCGAGTTATATGCTCAGGAAAAATCCTATATATTGTATCCAAGTTTGAGCAGAATTGCACCCTGGGAACTCCTCCATCCGATGCAAAATTTTCCCAAAACACCCAAATTAACTTTAAAGAATTTAAAAAATTCCAAACACACTAAAAAAACTAATAATAAAAAAAAATCAAAAGTTTATTTATTATAAACCTGTTAAACACATATTAAAACTTAGTAAAATATAAGGTACTAGAATAGGATCCGCATATATGCGGATTTTTAATAAAATATTTTTAATTTGTAAAAATAAATTGAAAACAAATCGGATAATCTGTAAAGAAAAAATAAAATTTACTTTTAATATCCCAAATATATATGAATTAGGTTTAATTTTAATGTATATATATATATATATAATTTTGATGAATTAATTATCCTACTTTTATCATAATTAAAATCTAGATTAGGATCCGCGTATATGCAATATATTATAATAAAATTTAAAAGTTGTTAAAATATTTTTTAAGAAAATAAAAAACAAAATCTGATCACTACTGAAAAAAATATATGAAAAACTCAAAATCGAAATTTAAGAGTTATTTATTTATTTTAAATTTCTTTTATTTTCAATTAAAATATTCAAAACACATAATTTGTTGCGGGTCTTAAACAACATTAACCCTACTTCTCATATAGTTTACACACTTAATCAATTATCTTTTTCTGTTTTGAACTCATCATCATCAAATGTCATATCATTATCATCTAGAATTTCTTTTTTTAATTAAAATATATCTTAGGATCTCGAAAGAAAAAAGAAAAAGAAAAAAAAAAGTTCGCCCTAGCTGTTGTGAGGGTGAATTTTAGGCGATCTCCGATTTGTTCCGATGGGGCATCAGGCCTCGCCGGACATTAATACTCATCAACATTCAACGAAATTACATGTTACCGAGGAGCCAAGGAAGGTGTGGGCTGCTGTTGTGGAAGGCGGGGCAAGTACATCAAAGGAATTCAGACCCTCGTTTCAGAGAAAGAATGGTACGGCTTCAGTCGTAGTACCGCCGGAGATTTACGAAAATGAGGACCCTCTTTGGAAGAACTTTATCGTGGGATATTTCATCGGTGATGCTCCGCATGTGGGCAAAATTCATTCTACGGTCAACCGGATCTGGGCTGTTCCTCGTAAGCAACTCAAGATCAATGTCCAATTTATTGGTAAGAACACGGTGTTGTTCAAAATTGATGATGCCCATACTTGAGCTAGAGTGGTGCGTCGGCGATACTGGCACATATCTGAGGTCCCTTTGGTGGTTAATGACTGGAACCCAGAGACGGAGCAGGAACCTCCGGATCTCTCTGCCATGCCCCTCTAGGTGGATCTCAGAGAGGTACAGTGTAATCTGTATTCTCTCTCGGGGCTAAAGTTTCTGGGCAACACAGTCGGCAAGTTTGTCAAACTACATCCTACCACAGAGCGTTGTACCAGATTGGATGTGGCGAGACAGTTGGTGGAGGTTGATCTGCAGACCGAGCTAACAGAGCAGATCAGTTTTTTGGATAGAGAGGGTACCCCAGTGCAGGTGAAGGTTGTATATCTGTGGCTCCCGCCGAGGTGTACTGTCTGTCAAAAATGGGGCCACACCACTAAGGATTGCCAGGGGGAAAACATCACAATTCAACAGAGGGTCGCTTCTCCTGCCGGAGATATCCCAGCTAACTCGATAGTAAAGGATTTGATTCTTGAGTTGGAAAACACTGTGGTAGTTGTACAAGGTACGGGTATTCCCTTCGAACAGGCTTTTCCTGGGGGAGAAGAGAACGAACCAACAAGTGAGCCTGGTTCCGAGGCAGCTAAGGATACGCCAGTATGGGAGTGGGTTACAGTATCAGGTCCACGTCCTTCACCAGGGGGAACAAAAAACCCAAGTGAAGACACGTTTTCAGGGAATCGGAAATCGGGCTCTCCTCCTCGGTATCACATACTGACTCCTGATGCAGAGGACGAAGAGAAAGAGGATTTGGCAGAGGAAGTGGAAGAAGGAGAGGTTATTGAAGAGAGAAAGGAGCAGATCGGAAAGGGGGGCAAGAACGTTCGAGGAAACTGTTTAAAGTCTTCAATCCGGAAGGAAGGACTGTTGATAACCAGAACTAAGGATCTGAAAAAGCTTGTCACCAAAGAATCCAAAAAAGTTTCCATACAGAAACTATGACGTCTTTCTTCGCTTGGAATATGCGTGGGTTCAATTCCCCGCGCAAACATGAGGTGGTTCGTCGATGGATACAGCAGGAAAAGGACTTGTTTGGTTGTTTTGTAGAAACAAGGGTACACCAAGAGAATGTAAGTGGGATAATGAAGTCAGTTTTACCGGGATGGTCTTCCTTTACAAACTACGATAGCCATAGATTAGGGAGAATTTGGTTCTGTTGGTCGAATTCAGGGGGGGGTAACTTTGCTCCATAAAAGTGCGCAAATTCTGACATGTGCCATCCAGATTTCGGGTACAGGTGAAGAGTTTATATGTTCAGCGATTTATGCAGCAAACCTGGAGATAGAAAGAAGAGTATTATAGGAGGAAATACGGGCGACAAAAGCGGCTTATGGATACCTGTCAAAGCCATGGATCCATTGGGAGATTTCAACGAAACACTGGCATCCTGTCAATATTCGCGAGGTCTTACCCAGTATACTAATCGGGCAGGAACTCGTCTGCTCCAAAATCTTGTGGTGGATTGCCAACTGGTCGATCTTACTCATACATAAGCTATATTCACATGGTGGAATAAGCGTGAATGTGATCCCATTGGGAAGAAATTAGATCGTGTGCTGATAAATGGGGACTGGTTGAATGTGTTTCATTAATCTTATGCAACATTCGAGGCCAGCGGTATCTCTGATCATGCTAGATATGTTATTCGGCTAAGTCAGCAAGCTTCAGAGGTTCTGAGGCCCTTTAAGTTTTTCAATTATTTAGCTGATCATGATCAGTTTCTGCCTACCGTAGCAAAGATTTGGAGAGAGCAGCCCCAAATTCATCATTCCAGAGCAGCCTTGAGCATGTTTCACAAAAATCTGAAGTCCCTTAAGTTTCACTTACGGGCTCTCAGTAGAACACACTTTGGTGAACTTCCCCAGCGGACCAAGAATGCGTATGAGGAGCTGTGTGCTCGTCAGAATGAGGTGCTACTAGACCCGACGACAGAGAGGATGAGGGCTGCTTCTGTAGCTACAGATCGCTGGAATCAGTTAGCACAAGTAGAAGAGAATTTTTTTGGTCAAAAATCATGTGTTAAATGGCTTACTGTTGGGGATCATAACACGGGTACTTTTCATCGAGCAGCCGCTGGCCCAAATACTCGTAATGCCATAAAACAGTTAGTAACTGAATCAGGAGAGATCCTTACAGCGGTATCGGATATTAAACGCGAATCAGTATCCTATTTCCAGCGCTTCCTCCAAACACAGACAGATTCCGTTGAGGTTCCACTGGATTTTCTTGAGGAACTAATCATCTATCGCTGTGTTGGTGCCAGTGCGGCTAACCTTGTTGTTCCTATCTCTGAGGCTAAAATCAAAGCAGCTCTACGGTCTCTCCCAAGTGACAAAGTCTCTGGCCCGGACGGTTTTACGAAAGAGTTTTACGTTTCAGCATGGGCGGTAATAGGTAAGGAATTTTGTGCTGCTTTCCAATCCTTCTTTATCTTTGGATTTTTGCCTTCGAGGGTTAATGCTACTATTCTCTCCCTTATCCCAAAGACTGAGAATGCCCGAACAATAAAGGACTATAGACCGATAGCTTGCTGCAATCTTCTGTATAAGGTGATATCCAAGATTCTCGCAAATAGACTCAAACTGCTATTGCCAGAAGCCATTGCATCTAACCAGAGTGCTTTTATTAAGGATCGTCTACTGCTGGAGAATGTGTTACTGGCATCCGAACTGGTTAACGGGTATCACAAATCTTTCTTATCCCCTCGGTGTGTAATCAAGTATGACATTGCAAAAGCATTTGATACAGCCAAGTGGTCTTTTATACGGAATGTACTACAGGCGATGGGGCTGCCACTGCTATTCATCAATTGGATCTATAATTGTATCTCTACAGCAAGCTTCTCTGTGGCGGTTAACGGGGAGCAGGAGGGATTTTTTACAAGTGCGCGAGGGATTCGCCAGGGCTATCTCTATCCCCATACCTGTATGTGATACTCAATAATGTCCTAACGTTGATGTTAAACAAGGCGGCAGAGTCTGGGGAATTTGGTTATCACCCATTGTGTAAAGAAGTAAAGCTCACACATCTGAGTTTTGCGGATGACATATTGGTCTTTACAGATGGAACAGCTAGCTCTCTACAAGGAATCAGTGCTGTATTTAGAGAATTTGCGCTCATATCGGGTCTGCACATTAATGCATCCAAGTCATCCATCTATATGGCCGGTGAGGGAGATCTCGAGTTTCATTTAGCATTAGAAGTACTCGGCATCCCCAAAGGTACTCTTCCCATTCGCTACCTTGGGCTCCCGCTGACGACAAAAGGGCTGACTACAGTGGATTATGAGCCTCTGGTGGATCAGGTTCGTAAAAGATTTATTTATTGGGCGCATAGCACCCTCTCTTATGCTGGTCGGCTACAGTTAATCAAGTCAGTCATTACTAGCATTGTCAACTTGTGGTGCACACCTTACATTCTCCCAAATAAGTGTTTGGCTCAGATAGAGAGTATGTGTAATGCATTCCTTTGGTCGGGTTCTCCAAATGACTCTCATAAGGCAAAGGTGTCATGGGAAGAGATCTGTTGCCCAAAATCAGAGGGCGGATTAGGTTTGCATAGGTTGTGGGACTCATCGAAAGTATTTGCACTTAGTCTGATTTGGCGAATCTTCTCTTTATCGGGTTCTTTATGGGTGGCTTGAATTCATCTATATCTTCTTAAAGATACTTTGTTTTGGGCGGTAAAGCAAGGAAGCAAAGGTTCCTGGGTTTGGCGTAAACTGTTAAAGTTGCGAGATGAAGCGTATCCCTTTCTAAGGTATGATCTCCGGGACGGTAATGCTGCGTTTTTCTGGTATGATGATTGGCTGGAGGCGGGTAAGTTGATCAATCTTACAAGAGATGTGGGGACACAAATTTTTGGAATTTCCATGAATGCAAAGGTGGCTGATGCCGCAAATGGTATTCTTTGGACTTTTCGAGGGACCAGAGGAAGGCATTTTAGGGATCTGTATGCTAAGATTCTCACTTTGGCCCCACCAAAATGAGATGCTGGGAAAGATAAGGTACTTTGGAGACATGACCATGGAGTGTACCGCAATGACTACTCGGCTGCGAAAACTTGGAATCAGATCAGGTCGCGCATGGACACGGTTTCTTGGCAAGACTTGTCTGATTTTCTTAGGGAGTTCCTCGGCAGTCTTTCTTGGTATGGCTCACAATTAGGGACAGACTCTCCACAGGGGAGCGCATGCGGAGTTGGGGACTTGTCCAAAATTGTATCTTGTGTGATGAACCAGAAGAATCCCGCGATCATCTCTTCTTTGCGTGTCCTTATACCTACATGGTCTGGTTCTCGGTGGCTGGCGAACTTATGGGGGAAGCTGCCACACCAGATTGGAGCGACACATTGGCACATCTTCTTCAAGCAAGTCACCATACTATGGATCTTATTTTGTTGAGGATGGCTTTCCAGACATCAATATACATCATCTGGCGTGAAAGAAACTCGAGAAGACATGGAGGGGAATGGCTAACACACCAGCAGCTTGCAAGGATGATTGATAAGGCCATACGGAATCGCAGTAGCTCGCTTGGCTATCGACATCCGCACAAGCTTGAGGGACTGCGTAGGCGATGGTTCGAGAAAGGGTTCTCCACCATTAGTCGTTAGAACAGCTCTTTTTTTGTTAATCCGATACTGATATCTCTGTAAATTGCATGTTTTTGACACACATTTCATGCTAGTTAGGATTTCATTCTTGCACTTTTATCTTAGCTTGCATCACATTTTCTCCCATGATATGATTAGATGCATTAGGTTAGGTTTCTGCATAGTCTTGCATGTTTGGAGTGTGTTCCCAGGTGCTTAGGATGATCTGAAGAAGAGACCAAGGAGGGAGGTCACAAATGGAGAACGAGCCGGTAATATCGAGCATGGATCACGACCACGGGGCCGATTTAGACGAGTAGCAGCGGCTTAGTCCCGAAAGGAGAACCTCGGTGTGAAGATCCAGCAAGAGGATGCCATAAAGACGGATATCAGAGCAAGGCAACGGAAAGTGCCCAATTCAAGTACCAAGGAAGGCGAGCCTTCACGATGTGATCCCGAAATCCTTGCCCGATATGGAGACTGCCCGAAGAATCAAGAAGAGATAGCGTTTCGGCTTGCTCACAACGACTTGAGCCCGAAACGCTAAAATCCAAAATAGTACCATTTCGGGAAAGTGGTCCCAACGTTTATGTTTTTCCCTTTTTGTGTATAAATACCTACTCCCTCACTCTTATCTCTTCATCACGCTTTCTACTTTTTATTTTTCTGTCTTCTCTTTCAAAAATCGAGATTTTTTATTTTCCACCATTGAAGCTTGTTTAACGCTTTGATTTTTATGCAATCTTGAAGTTTTTAAGTCTTATAGCTTAGTCTTATTTTCTTAAAGCTTATTCCTTTTCTTGTTCTTGACTATCTTGCAGCCTATGAGTTACTCTCTCATCCTTATGGATCTTGAGGTTTCTCAAATGGCTTGTGAGTAGTTTATTTCGGTTTTAGGGCAAGGGTAGGGAAAACGAGTTAAAGTCCCAATCTTTGATGCGGATCTATGCTTAATCCATCTTAATCCTTTCTTATTTGATATTATTAATGCTTAGTCATCTTTGCTATTTGAACTTTGCCATCGAGCTTCTTCAAACAAATGCCATGTTTGAATGTTTGCAAGGACCAATCTCATAAGAGATTCGCTCATCCTAGCCTAAGAGATTAGATGCCTAGGGAGCGTTTTGGCATTAGTAGAGTTGTCTATTCAAGCTTGCTGTTTTCATGGATCACTACGTGATAGCGAGGTTAGGTCGTGAGAGAGCAAAGAGACTTATACCACGACAGTGGATTAGTCCAAATCCTGAACTCTACGCTAAAGGATTAGCCTTATAGGAAGTAAATCCAGCATCAAATGAAGGATCTTTAACGTTTTAGACCCGAAAAACTCCCTTGTCCCGTGAACCGATTCTTGTTTTCTTTTACAACTTCGTATTTTGGCCATCTTATTTTCAGTTCTTTAGCATTATTTAGTTTCAATACCTGTTTTCTGCTCTCTTAGTATCTTAGTGTTAGATTCTCACCATTTCACCTCTTTCTTTTATCCATCTTAGCTTGTGAAAGAATTCCATAAATGCAAAGCCTCGAAATCTCCCATCGGATTGATAAGACCCATAATCTATACTACATTCGGTTATAAGTAGTGGGTCATTGACTGAGTAGAACCCTTAGAAAAATCTACTTATCAATTGGCGCTGTTGCCGATTTGGGAGGAATTTGAGCAATGAATTTATAATTCTTAGCAAGACTAAGACTTTACTTTCTTTTTTGACTCTAACATCGTTCCTTTAGACTCTTTCGCAGGTACCTATAACAACACGTTCAGATGGATGACATCCACCATCCCCAAGAAGGAATGAATGACGCACAACGGGAACAAGCCGATATACCGCGACATCAACGTCTAATCGGCGAATGTGATTCCCCCACCAACTACAGACCACGAATCGGTATCACCCCACCCTCAAGTGATGTTGGGTACGAGATAAAGAGTAGTATGCTTGCCATGGTCCGGAACAACAAATATGAGGGTGAAGCCGTGGAAGATCCCCTAGACCACCTCGACGATTTTGAGAAAATTTGTTCTCTGACCAAACAAGAAGGAATCTCGGATGACGGTTTCAAACTACGTCTTTTTCCCTTTTCCCTGGGAGGCAGAGCTCACCAATGGGAAAAGACTCTCAAGCCGGGGTCTATAAAAACATGGGATGAATGCAAACGAGCCTTCCTCAAGAAATTCTTCTCGCCGTCAAGAACAGCGAAGCTGCGATTGGAAATCTCCACGTTCACCCAACTTGAAGACGAAAGATTCAGTGAAGCTTGGGAACGTCTAAAAGGGTACACACTAAAATGCCCCCATCATGGTTACTCAAGCTCCTCACTACTCAGTATCCTCTATAGAGGAGTGTCAAAGAAATATAGGGATCAGCTGGATACTGCAAGTCATGGCATCTTCCTCGGCCAAGAAGTGGACGACGGCATGAACCTCGTCGAAAATATGGCCACAAGTGATAGTAATTACGAGGACGACGTTGACAACGAACCAACCGAGCTGGATAGGCAGAGGGAAAGCGAGGTGATGCAACTACAAGCCCGCTTGGACGCGCTACTAAAAAGCCAACATGCTCAAAACGCTAAGGTAGCAAGTATCGGGGTCATCCCGACGGAACCAAGCCGATATGGGGACACAACTACTACAAACGAGCAAAGACAATATGGGGAAACTCCAATTTCGGCTACATTTCCTCCGCAAGCCCCTCCGTACAATGCAAATGCCTACACTCAGCAGGCATTTACTCCTCTTCCCCACTGTTACTCTCAACATCAACAATATCAAGCTCCATACCCACCACCACCATATGGACATTACGGATTCTACCCACAACATCAACAATAGCAAGATTCCGACATCAAGAATCTCCTCACTCAGCTGGTTCAAAGTCACTGCAGCAGCAACCAAGACATCAAATCAATCAATTCACGCTTGGACAAGCAGGAAGAACATATCAAGCTAATCCAACAACCAACGCACAATGCATCAACTACACAACCAGCCTACGTGCAAGCTGTAACTCTACGGAGCGGTAAGATTCTTGCACCAAAAGCTCAAGCTCCGAAGATCAGCGAGGACGCTTCCGATCTAGTGGGGGGGGGGACAGCTCTGAAAAACCAGAAGTCAACAACGAGGAAGAAGAGGTTCAAGAAAGTGTTGAAGATCAGCTGTTCAGCAAACTCAGAGAACGAAATATCGGGATGACACCGATACCTGCTGCCCATTTTGAGAAACCAAAAGAACCACGATTTGTTCCACCCGCATACAAACCTCCTTACCCCTTTCCAGGAAGGTTCAAGAAGGAACTCCTCGAGAAATACAGAGCTCAGTTTGCAGAGCATCTGAAGAAAGTGGAACTCACCATGCCACTCATGGATGCTTTGGCGTTGGTACCACCGTATCAAAAATTCATAAAAGATGCAATCTTAGCAAGAACGAAAGAACTCCAAGGCATGATGGTAATGACAGAAGAGTGTAGCGCCATTATCCAGAAGAAGGTAGTGCCGAACAAGCTAGACGATCCGGGAAGCTTCACTCTCCCATGTTCAATTGGTCCACTCACATTCAACAATTGCCTTTGCGATCTAGGGGCAAGTGTGAGCCTCATGCCACTGTCAATAGCTAAACGACTGGGTTTCACGTCATACAAGCCAAGCAGAATATCTCTGATATTGGCAGACCGATCTGTAAGGTTGCCTAAGGGACTACTCGAAGATGTTCCCATCCGGATTGGCGATATCTAGGTGCCAACCGATTTTGTGGTGCTCGAAATGGACGAAGAACCGCGAGACCCTCTTATTCTTGGGAGACCTTTTCTCGCCACGGCAGGCGCGGTGATTGATGTAAAGAAAGGCAAGATTAAGCTGAATCTTGGAAAGGATATCATCCTCAAGTTCGACATAAAAGAAGTGATGAAGAAACCCACCATAGGAGGAAAGATATTCTGGGTGGACGCAATGGATAAGCTGAACGATGAGCTCTTTGAAGAGCTTACTTTAAAAGATCCGTTGCTTGTAGCTTTGACAAAAGAGGGGAGGCAGCACGGGCATGTGGAACAGGAGAGCGAGGTCTATGTTATGCATCTGGATGCGAGGAAAGCCATGGAAGATGATGGATATCCAGAGGACCTGGAGCATGGGAGGCACAAAATCGCCTGGAAAACAAAAGAAGGGACATATCGAGATCAAGCCGATATGGGTACAACGAGCTCGGAAGGTCAAAGCATAAGAGGAGATTGGAACGAACTAGACGCTCCAAAACTCGAGCTCAAACCTCTTCCAGAAGGGCTAAGGTACGCTTTCCTAGGTCCTAACTCATCTTACCCAGTCATTGTCAATGAAAACTTAAATGAATTAGAATTGTCCTCCCTTTTACGTGAATTGAGAAAGTTTAGGAGAACAATTGGTTATTCCTCTGATGACATCAAGGGCATATCCCCTTCTCTCTGCACACATAGGATACATCTACAAGATGAATATATGACTTCTGTAGAACATCAAAGAAGGTTAAACCCTAATTTGAAAGAAGTTGTAAAGAAAGAGATTCTTAAACTTCTAGATGCGGGTGTTATCTATCCAATTTCGGATAGCACTTGGGTTTCACCTGTCCATTGTGTGCCCAAAAAGGGAGGAATCACTGTAGTCAAGAATGAGAAAGACGAATTAATACCCACACGAACCATAACAGGCCATAGAATGTGTATTGATTATAGAAAATTAAACTTGGCCACAAGGAAAGATCACTTCCCCCTCCCTTTCATAGACCAAATGCTGGAAAGGCTAGCTAACCATCCATACTACTGTTTTCTGGATGGCTATAGCGGCTTCTTCCAGATACCGATACACCCACACAATCAAGAGAAAACCACATTCATATGCCCATATGGTACTTTTGCATATCGAAGGATGCCATTTGGGTTATGTAATGCACCAGCAACCTTCCAAAGATGTATGATGTCAATTTTCTCTAACCTAATAAAGGAAATGGTAAAAGTGTTTATGGACGATTTTTCTGTGTATGGTCGCTCTTTTGGTGTTTGTTTGTCGAATTTGTGCATGGTACTCAAGTGTTGTGAAGAGACAAACTTAGTACTCAATTGGGAGAAGTGCCACTTCATGGCCAGAGAAGGAATAGTGCTTGGTCACAAGATATCGGAGAGGGGTATCGAGGTAGATAAGGCCAAGATAGAAGTCATGGTGCATTTGAAGCCACCTACCACAGTGAAAGAAATTCGTAGCTTCCTCGGGCATGCAGGTTTCTATAGGAGGTTCATCCGTAATTTCTCCAAGATAGCTAGACCACTCACTAGGCTCTTATGCAAGGAAGTCGAGTTTGTCTTCGACGAGGATTGCCTTCAAGCGTTCACCACGATCAAGGACGCTCTTGTGAGTGCTCCCATAGTCCAAGCCCCTGATTGGGATCTACTATTCGAGATCATGTGTGATGCAAGCGATTATGCCGTGGGAGCCGTTCTCGGTCAAAGGAAAGATAAAAAGTTACACGTGATCTACTATGCAAGCCGAACGCTAGACGATACCCAAGTGAAGTACGCCACGACCGAGAAAGAACTATTGGCAGTCGTGTTTGCCTTTGAGAAATTCAGAAGCTACTTAGTGGGATCAAAAGTGATCGTTTACACGGACCATGCTGCACTAAGGTATATCTATGCGAAAAAGGACACCAAGCCGAGACTGCTAAGGTGGATCCTCTTGCTACAAGAGTTTGACATGGAGATCCTGGACAAAAAGGGGATAGAGAACGGTGTAGCTAATCACTTATCCCGGATGAGGATGGAAGATTTGATTCCCATTAATGATGTTCTACCAGAAGAACAGCTCATGATGGCAGATGTCCTAGGAGGAATGTACCGAGTGAATAAGAGTTTGGAAATTGTAGCCAGCATGGAAGAAAACGACATTCCTTGGTATGCAGACTACATCAACTACTTGGTGAGTGGGGACATCCCAAATGACCTCGATGCTTACCGGAGGAAGAAATTCTTCAAGGACATTAATTATTTCTTCTACGACAAGCCGTATCTCTTCAAGAGAGGGATAGATGGGATCTACAGAAGATGTGTGTCGAAAGGAGAAGCGAAAGGGATCATATTCCATTGCCACGGTTCAGCCTACGGTGGCCACTTTGCCACGTTCAAGACCGCAACAAAAATCTTGCACGCAGGATTCTGGTGGCCAAGTTTATTCAAAGACACTCACGAGTATGTATCCTCTTGCGAAGCGTGCCTAAGGAAGGGGAACATTAGCAAACGGGACGAGATGCCACAGAACCCGATATTGGAAGTCAATATTTTTGATGTATGGGGGATTGACTTCATGGGACCATTTCCTTCCTCTTATGGCAACAAGTACATACTAGTTGTTGTTGATTATGTCTCGAAATGGGTCGAAGCCGTAGCTAGCCCCACCAACGATGCAAAGGTAGTACTAAAGCTATTTAAGTCAACTATCTTTCCAAGGTATGGAATCCCAAGAGTGGTAATAAGTGACGGTGGTAGTCATTTTATCAACAAGCTGTTCGAAAATCTCCTGAAGAAGCATGGAGTCAAGCATAAGGTAGCTACACCATACCATCCACAGACAAACGGGCAAGTCGAGATATCCAATCGCGAGATCAATGCGATATTGGAAAAAACAGTCGGAGCCACAAGAAAGGATTGGTCAGCAAAGTTAGACGACGCTCTATGGGCATACAGGACTGCTTTCAAGACGCCCATTGGAAGGTCTCCTTACGCCCTCCTATATGGCAAGGCATGTCACTTGCCCGTGGAACTTGAGTACAAGGCTCTATGGGCCATCAAACTCTTGAATTTCGACATCAAGATAGCTCAAGAGAAGAGGCTGATAAACCTACACGAGCTAGAAGAGATCCGCTTAGACGCATTCGAGAGCTCACGGATCTACAAGGAGAAAACAAAGGTCCTCCACGACAAGAAGATCAAACCGAAGGAGTTCGCACCAGGGAATCAAGTGCTGCTATACAACTCAAGATTGAGATTGTTCCCCAGGAAGTTGAAGTCACGATGGTCCGGACCATACACCATCAAGGAAGTATTGCCATACGGAGCTGTGACACTGTTCGGAAAGGACGTGGAGGATTACACGGTGAACGGACACAGACTGAAGCCATATTTGGGGAATGAGAAATACCAAGTTCTGGAAAAGACCGTGGTTCGTCTCCCAGACCCCAGCCAAGCTTAAACGGTCTGGAAAAGTCAAGCTATGAGACTCTAAACAAGCGCTCTTGGGAGGCACCCCAAGCTTATCCTTTTAATTTATTTTGCTATTTTTCTCTCTTTACTTTACATTATCAAGAATAATTATGAGTGGATCGGTGATATAGATATCAGGACTTGGAATATCGGGGAGCCATAACGGGAAGAAAAATGGAAGAATCGTTCGTTGCGGACGCAAAACCCATGTACCAGCCAGTGTGGAATACTCACACTCAGATATCGGGTCGAGATAACGGTCTAAGACCGTTATAAAAGTATAACCTGGCTGGACAAAACGGGTTCACGCCGTAACGATCAAACCAGACGCAGTCGCACCCGTCTGCAAATTACTGAACCACACGATACCGGACTCCTCCAACGGTCACACCCCGATATAACCAAAGGTAACACTTTCAAACCATTGTACATTCTGCTTGAATTTTTTACATTATCATAGAACCATATTCTTCCTCCCTTCCACCACACAGGGACTGTGTGATTTACGTTTGGGGAGTATGTAGTACATGCATTCGAATAGATTAGACATCTTGCATCCATAAAATATGCATAGAAAAACACAAAAAATTGAAAATTTTTGAAAATTTATCCCACAAAAAGAACTCATGTAGTTGCATTTTCATGTTAGGATTGAGTCTAGATGCATTCATTTAGGATTCATAAGCATTCGCATAGGGTGTTAGGTATGATGAATCCTTGTAAATAGCCATTTTTAAGTCATGAACTCAATGCCTTGGTTCTTGTTTGTTTGATGCATTTGGAATTAGACTGAGCTTAAGGCAGCACCACGTTTGGAATTTGTCTTGTGAAATTCGGTTTTAACTTGATGCATTGCGATTTGAACCATTTCCCCTATTGTACTTGAACCGTTAAAATGAAAATTTAAATATCTTGTTCACATTTGTCATTCAA
>JAHZTW010000001.1:324908105-324951653 GCA_020283515.1 Alliaria petiolata | reverse complement strand
TACCAAGGAAGGCGAGCCTTCACGATGTGATCCCGAAATCCTTGCCCGATATGGAGACTGCCCGAAGAATCAAGAAGAGATAGCGTTTCGGCTTGCTCACAACGACTTGAGCCCGAAACGCTAAAATCCAAAATAGTACCATTTTGGGAAAGTGGTCCCAACGTTTATATTTTTCCCTTTTTGTGTATAAATACCTACTCCCTCACTCTTATCTCTTCATCACGCTTTCTACTTTTTATTTTTCTGTCTTCTCTTTCAAAAATCGAGATTTTTTATTTTCCACCATTGAAGCTTGTTTAACGCTTTGATTTTTATGCAATCTTGAAGTTTTTAAGTCTTATAGCTTAGTCTTATTTTCTTAAAGCTTATTCCTTTTCTTGTTCTTGACTATCTTGCAGCCTATGAGTTACTCTCTCATCCTTATGGATCTTGAGGTTTCTCAAATGGCTTGTGAGTAGTCTATTTCGGTTTTAGGGCAAGGGTAGGGAAAACGAGTTAAAGTCCCAATCTTTGATGCGGATCTATGCTTAATCCATCTTAATCCTTTCTTATTTGATATTATTAATGCTTAGTCATCTTCGCTATTTGAACTTTGCCATCGAGCTTCTTCAAACAAACGCCATGTTTTAATGTTTGCAAGGACCAATCTCATAAGAGATTCGCTCATCCTAGCCTAAGATATTAGATGCCTAGCGAGCGTTTTGGCATTAGTAGAGTTGTCTATTCAAGCTTGCTGTTTTCATGGATCATTATTTGTTAGCGAGGTTAGGTCGTGAGACAGCAAAGAGACTTATACCACGACAGTGGATTAGTCCAAATCCTGAACTCTAAGCTAAAGGATTAGCCTTATAGGAAGTAAATCCAGCATCAAAGGAAGGATCTTTAACGTTTTAAACCCGAAAAACTCCCTTGTCCCGTGAACCGATTCTTGTTTTCTTTTACAACTTCGTATTTTAGCCATCTTATTTTCAGTTATTTAGCATTATTTAGTTTCAATACATGTTTATTGCTCTCTTAGTATCTTAGTGTTAGATTCTCACCATTTCACCTCTTTCTTTTATCCATCTTAGCTTGTGAAAGAATTCCATAAATGCAATGCCTCAAAATCTCCCATCGGATTGATAAGACCCATAACCTATACTACATTCAGTTATAAGTAGTGGGTCATTGACTGAGTAGAACCCTTAGAAAAATCTACTTATCAGATACAGCTTGTGTATATAAACGATCCATTCGAGTTTGATCAATAAATTTGATATTCTATCAACAAAATATATATATATATATATATATCTTAGTTAATCTATTTTTTTTCCTTTTGTTAAAATAAAATAGATCATTTTTTTACTTTCTTTTTATTAAATTGAAATATATTCTAATTAATTTTATTTTACTTTTATAATCTTAATCGGTAAATTTGACATTTTTTTCGAAATTCCTTTTTCTTTAAAAATAATATTTTACCTAGACACGTATCAAAATTTAAAGCAATAAACTTGACTTGTGTCGAAATATTAATTTGCCACGGATCACGATCATATAAATTACTAACTTTGACGTTTATTTTTTCTTTTTAGTAATATTGAAATATCTTATTTACTTTTGTTTTGATTTTCTTTTTCTTAATTGATATATGTCTTTTTTATCTTTCCTTTTATTTTATTTATTTTTCTTTAAAAAATAATAGTATTTCTTTTTTCTTTTAGGATTAGTATATTTTTTATTTATAATATATTTTAATCAAAACATGTGTCAAAATCTTACCGATTAACTTGACATGTGTCGCGATCAAGTGAATTAGCAACTTTGACGCATCCAACTTTATATAATAAGATATCAACTCTCCCAGACTTAAGACTTTTTTTGTTCTCAAACATAACAAATACCTAAATAAAGAACAAATGTTTGAAAATATAGGAACTTGCATATCCTTGAGATCATAGCTTTTAAAACTGCAACATATAATCCACATGTAACAAGTTAGTTCAAATACATCTTCATCTTATTCTACAATAACCTTCAAACCTTGTCCATATATCTCAAAACCTGTAAAACTATTGCTTCTCATCAAAAGACTCTCTACATTCATTTTTATTTGGGTAAGATTTCTCATTAAATGATATCATTTAGGGTAGATGGCACTAGAAATAAAAAGCTAATTTAAGTGATTAGGATAAAAGTGTTTTGGATTACCAGAATTCTCTAGAGGATGCACATTATTATGCAAAAACGCAATAGAAAATGGATGAATTTATATCTACAGGTTCCAACCACTTTCCTTATCGCTCCTCAGACTTAGATTTATCTCGGGAACCACCATAAACACATCCATCAATATCCACGTCACTACAAAAATTGGTTAGCATAGCTACGTTTTTTTCGTAGCTATGATATTTTTTTTGTAACAAAAAATAATTTGCTACGTTTTGCTACAAAAATTTTCCGCGAGTATGGCGGGGTAGCTATTTGGTTATTTAAAGCAATTTGTAGCAAAATTGTACAAATTACTCACAAATCGATTTTGTTACATTTTGAATCATAAAAGCTACAAAAATGTGAGTAGCAAATTTTTTACAATTAATTACAAAGCATATGTGGATATTTTACACAAATTACTACAAACTGGTATGGAAAATACAAACAAATTGTTACAAATGATTCGTCACAATTGGCAAAAAAAGTTTTAAAAATTACATTTTTTTTACTGATATTTGATTAATACCACAAATAGTTACAAATATTATGTGGCGAAATTTTTAATTAAAAAAAAAATAAAAAGCAAATTAAATTACAATAAATAAAAATATAATTACAAATTATTAAATTTATAAAGATTAAACATTTAAAAGTCATAATGTCAAATTAAATTACTATGTCTACGGGTTTATCCCTCAATATCTCCAAGCTAGGCCTGGACATTCGGGTACCCGTTCGGGTTCGGATCGGTTCTTTTCGGGTTCGGGTATTTCGGTTCTAGAGAATATAACCCATTCGGGTATTTTGCTTTTTTGGTTCGGGTTTGATTCGGTTCCGTTCGGGTCCGGGTCGGTTCCGGATATCCAAATTATCTAAAAAAAAATTAAAATAATTAAAATTTGATAAATATAACTAAAAATTTTCAAATATTCTGAGTATTTTAGTTATTTTGTTCTAAACATAACTAATATATTTGGTTTATAATTGGAATTTTGAGTATTTAAGTTATTTAAAGTATAAATACAACAAATGTTTTGGATATATAATTATATTTTGGATATTTAACGTACCCATTCGGTTCCCGATTCGGTTCCGGGTTTTCAGATATAAAAATATAGGACCCATTCGGATATTTAGGTCGGTTCCGGTTCGGTTCCTTCTAATTCGGATCGGTTCGGTTTGGTTCTTCGGGTCGGTTCGGTTCTTCGGGTCCGGTTCCATTGATTCCATAGGTATGTATAGATCCATCCATGTATATGTTGCTCATCTGAGTGATTTCGATCTTAAGTTCCATAGTTTTTTAAGATATTTGACTTTTTTAGTACAGATTTTGAGAGAATAAAGTTACTGAAGAAGTGCTTTAGTAACTTTATTGTCATGTTGTGTGCTTGTAAGTATGAATGAAATTGCCTAAATTATATGCTAAAACATTGAACTGCATTGCGCAAATTGAACAATATAATTCTGGTTAGATTATAGCTCTTTTCCACTTCATTTTCTTTGAAATTGTTTATTGTTATTTGCTATAGTTAGTTAATTGTTGACTTTTTTATAAGGGTTTTCCACAGATACTAACAATCACATGCGGAATTGGGATTAGATTCTGGTTATTTGATACCTAAAATCTGATTGATTCTTGATTGGAATAGGAACATCTTATTTGTTGCATCTTTGCTAACGAGTTGCGCCTATTGACTTGCTCAGGCGCAAGCATCTCCTCCAAATTCACAACCAGAACCGAGCATGGATAGAAGGGAAGGGAAAGCCGGTATGGATCTCAACATATTGCTCATGCGCAGAATCTCAACAAGTATGGCTTCAAGGTTCCATTGGTTCTCATGAACTCAAACTCACACTAAACTCACACTTACCGATTAGTGTGAGTTTGAGTTCACCTGTCATGGCCATGTTTGGTACCCCATTTCTGTTCCATTAAATGACTGTGTTTCGGAACAGAAATTCAACCACACATCAGTTGAGTACCAAGTAAAGCTAGCACAGGGAGGTTCAACAACAAATGAACAGAAACCAACCTATATCAACAACAATAACCTCAAGAACAGCTACTTAGAGCTAATGGAGATAATCAAAGTACACCTAAAAGAAGAATCAGATTCGAAGACACGAAGAAAATCACTTGAAAACCCATTGTTTGTTTTGAGGAAATGAACGATAAAGTAAGGTACTTTCATGAAAAACCAACCAGAGAATCAATCATTCATACCTTAGGTGGTTTGAAGAAATTATATACAGAAAGAAAGATCCCTCCTTCATACTGAGTTCCTGCAAAAGTCAAACTAAACCAAAATTAAAAGTTTTTTTTTGTTAGACCAAATCAGAGACTTGAAACCTAATAATCTTCTTAAAAACATCTAAAGAGAGAATAGGAACTAATCCAAGGGTCAACCATGGTTGCGGTCCAATTGTAGAGATTCAAATCTGAGAATACCTTGAGTGGCGGACAGAGCAAAATGGAAGCACGGTCGAAGTCACGACCGTCGGAGGGAAGACGAGCGGCAACGGCTGGTTGACATAGATGGAGACACTAGTGGAGGCGGCGCCTGGTCGGTGCTGCTAGAGATATTAAAGAAAGATAGAGACTAAGAGGAATTGAAAGAGATGCCGGCGACGAGATTGGTCGTGTCTGAAAATCTGAAGGTGTGAGACGGATGAGATGGTTCAGCCATATCAGCGGAGACGGTGAAGAAGTAGATCGGAGACGGTGGAGGAGTAGATCGGAGAAATCGAGGATAGAGGAAGGAGAAGAGGGTCGAGAGAGAGAGAGAGTTGTTCTTTTTTTTTTTTTTTAAAGATTTTTTTTTTTTGTTTCTTTATCTCCAAAACAATATAAAGAAAATGAGACTTATTGTGTTTTTTTGTCTAATATTTTTGATACATATTGTTACAGATTCTTTTGTTGCAATGGTAGATACAAATATTTTGTTGCTATTTGACATAAATTAGAGACAATTTTAAATTTGTAGCAAATTGTTATAAATTAGTCACAATTAGTTACAAATTTGCTTCACAATATCAACTAACTATATTTGTCACAAAAGTGTGAATATTTGTAATAAAAATTTGTTACAAATTAATTTTGTAACAAAAATAGTAGCTATGTTAACTGATTCTTGTAGTGCGTTGATCGCTAGCATTCCTTGGGATTTGTTTCTGCCATGAGATTCTATTTATGAGCAACCATATCCTTTCCTTCCGTGTTTTCTCGTTGTTTTTTTGTAAAGAAGAAACAATTTTATGCTTTAAATCTCATAGGCACGAAAAGATTACCTTATTATTGTGAATACCAAGGAAATACCAAGCTTTGAACTCCAACGACACCACTCCCCAAAGTTTTCTCAGTCCTGTGGCTGAAAAATTGTGTTGTTTCTCTCTCTCTCTTTCTAACGTTTTTGCACAAAACTGCATATATGAAAATGAAAAACAAGAATATGAGAGGTTTGAAAGGAGGTAACTCTTAGGATTCTTAAAGTAATAGTCAGTTTATGTGGATTTGATCACTTAATATACCATTGTGATTGTTGTGCACTTGCACCCTGTTTTTAAAGGTAAAACTTGGAGTTAGATTATCTCACATCACAAATCCATGCGAGTTTTTCCACGTTAACACAATGCACAAAATATCATACTAATTGGGGATGGGGTGGAGGGGGCATGGACTTGAAACAGCCCAACAAATGGTACTAGAGCCCGAGTTCATAAAAAGATGTACCGAGAGAAGTGAGAATGGGTTGCATGTTTGTTGTGTGAGGTAGAGCCCTCAAGATGACATCGCGATTAAAGGTGTTGATGCCTTGTGTCGAAAATCTTCCTAACAGTGGGTTTGAAGAGTTATGTTGGTGAGTATGGATGTACAAGATAGGTGTCAGGTTGTGTTGGAGGTTGGAGGCTAAGGGTTCTTGTGATCCTTGGTTTGAGGGAAAGATTTTTTGGATATCAATACAAGTCGCACATCAGAAGTTTATACCAAAATAGTCTAATATATAAATAAAGTCCAACTCCAAATAGTGTTTGGGAAGGAATAAAAAAAATATGTACAGTATTTGTCATCTAGGCCCAAATCACACTATGTCTATTATATAAAAAATGTTAAACTCTCTCCAACTTAGTGTCACATTATCATTTTTGATTAATATGAAGATGACATGTGTCATTCTCTCTAATTTAATGATGCAAATTTTGTAAAATAAAATTAACAGATAAATTTAAAGTATTATTTTTCAAACTACTAAGAGAACATTAAGAGTCTTTTTTATTAGTGACTCTTGGATAACTTACTTTTCTAAATATTGAATAATAATATATGTTCTAATTATTATTTTTAAATTGTTAATATTTCACTTATTTTCATTTCTTAATGTTGTTCAAACAAGTTCTATTTATTCACAACAACTTAGGAGCCACAAAATCTTTTAAAGATCAAGGTTTTGTATGCATCAAGATTCGTAAAATAGTTAATTCACCACAGCCAAGACCTCTTCCGATACAATGTTTAAGTTTATGATGGAGCTCCTACAATATTCAAGCTCTTAGACTCAGTAAATCTGAGGAAAAAAAAGAATTGCATTCGAGTTTGTTGGTAAAATACATGTGGTCCATTCAGTTATCTTCGGTAGTTCGTTTTGCTTCTTTGGTAAATTTAGTGTATAATTTTATGACAAAAAAAACTCTTTTGAATTTTAAGATTTACATGATTGAACTTAAAGGAAGAAATATGATAAACTCAAAGCTGATCAAGGTATGGTTAAAAATGTCGACCCTAAAATCAAATGAAAGAAAGCGTTATGTTCAACAATTTCCATGTTTAGGAAAACATGTGTTATCACACTATTTTTTAAACAGTTTAACGAGAAAAAATGAAGCTGAGCTATCTTTTTATTTTAAAATCCTAAAATTTTCTTACGCCTAACTTAAGACAAAGGTCAAAGATAACAATTAAGAGGTTACACAACATATAAGAATCAAAATAAAAAGTAATTCTTTAGTTTTAATAAATCAAATTATTTTTTTTAATAAAAAGTAGAAATTGAAAGGAAACACCAATTAACATATAGAAGTGTCAAGTTTACTACTATGTGGATCAAAGCTATGGTTAGAATATTTTTGCTGTGATTTTAATTATGTTGGTCATTTTATACATTTAACTTGGTTTAACCACATTTTTATAATAAAACCAAATATAGCAAATAAAACATGCGCGTATGAGCGGGTATTCTCCTAGTTATACTATAAAGAGGGGCTCTCCAGTGTTGACATATCAGCTCCCCTCGTTGGTCCACCTCAATCACTTTTTTACAAAAACCATCAAATAACACAAATAAACATTAACCCAACTATTAAAATACATAGAATTCATTTAATTTAAATTTAACTATTTAAAAATCAATATAACAAAACAAAAAAGTAAATAAAATTAAAAATTAATTTAAAAACAGCATAAGCATATAAATATTATATAATACAATATTTTAAATGTATCATTCCATTTTTTAAAGTAATTAAATCCTCAAGATTTCTAAACTAATAAGGATAATTTAATTTAAATGTAAATAAAAAATGAGGAAATTATGATATTGGATAATTTAAGAAGTTAACTCCAGCCTATAAAATCATAAGATATAAAAAAATATTCAAAAAACAATCGGAAAAATAAAAAATTATATTAAAAAATAGAGAGAGGAAGAAAAAAAAGAGAACAAAATGGATACAAAAATATACAAAATTTTAAAATATAAAAAAGGAAATGGATTCAATATAAGATATATATATATATTAAAAAAAATCAAAATAGTAATTTTAGAAAAGTTAAAAATTATTATAATATTAAAATGTAGACGAATGAAAAAAAATGGGAAAAATGAAAAAGAAATAAATATTAAATATTAGTAAGACTAAATCAAATAAATTAGTGAAATTTTTTTTGTGTATCACTCATCGAATATGCAGATAAACAGAGAGAATATCGACTGATTTGTACCCTATTGTATCAATATACGCTTCTGCTTCTCTTTAATATCAAATCCTCTGACAGTGTATCATCATCTAAGCTTCAATTTTTCTTTAAATATCAAACCCTCCAATAAAATATTTCACATCCAAAATACAAATTCCTAAAATTAAGAAAAAACCAATAAAACCAAATGATGAAAAACAAAGATGACATTACGCGCATCACCACTAGCTGCCACCGCCGTCCTTGTCATACTTGCATCTGCCACTGCAGACGATGATGTTTAACTCTGTTTCGCAGCAAAAGAGGCGGCAACTTAATAATTTTGGTTATTAGCAGATGGAAGCAAAACCGTCTTTGAGCCTAAGCAGACTAAGCATGGGCTTGCGGTTCTTATTTTTATATAAAAATTTTGTAAAGAGCCGGCAACTTAATACTTGCATTATGCGCACCACCACTAGCTGCCACCGCCGGCAATCAAAGATGACATTACGCGCATCACCACTAGCTGCCACCGCCGTCCTTGTCATACTTGCACATGCCACTGTAGACGATGATGTTTAACTCTGTTTCGCAGCAAAAGAGGTGGCAACTTAATAATTTTGGTTATTAGCAGATGGAAGAAAAGCCGTCTTTGAGCCTAAGCAGACCAAACATGGGCTTGCGGTTCTTATTTTTATATAAAAATTTTGTATAGCAAAATATTTCATTTTTCTGATTTTTTTTTTTAAATAGCTTTTTTCTGTAGCTTGCAGTCTTTTAAAATTTTATAAAACTCAGGATCAGCTCTGGATGGCAGTCGTAGAAGATTTCTAAACTCATCAGCTTCCTTTTTTTTATATTAAGAAGATGATGAAATCCTATCGCTTTCTCCACCAAAGCTCTGATCGTCTTCGCCAAGGCCTGTGAGATATTCGTCGTCGATCTCATGCCAAAAATTTACCAGCTTTCCTTAATTGATTTACAGGACCAAAAACTCTCGGTGGTAGTTATTGAACATTTTGTTCAACCTTACCTTCAACTATTTTTTCACAACACATCTTCATAAATCTTATGAAAAATATGGTAAAAAAAAGAAGAAGAAAAAAAAGAAATAGTTAGAATTAAAATTGAACAAATGGTTCAACAACCTCTATTGAGAGTTTTTGGTCTTTTTAACCATTTAAGTAGGAGAAATACCAACAGATGCATATCAATAACATGGTATTTTTTTTTTTGTCAACACAATAACATGGTAATTAAGTATGAGCAACAACCACTTTCTCTCTCTCACTGTTGATATTTTAAAGTCTTTAATGCCCCTTCACTTTTTAACTATTTACATAAAAATGGTTGCTTTTCTCTCTCTTCAATGGCTAATGTACTTCAGATGAAAACAAGAAATAAGAAAAAGAGGAAAGAGAAAGAAGAAGAAGAGGAAAGAGAAAAGAGAAAAGAAGAAGATGGTGGTGAGGGGGCGGGACTACAGTGATGGTGGCGTTGGAAGGGTTGGCGATGGCGGCGAGACGATGATGATGGTGACGAGACGACGATGATATGATGGTGGTGAGAGTGCTAACCACCGACGACGGTGGTGACAGTGGGCGACGGTGGTGACAGTAGGTGACGTGGTGACAACAATGGCGACGATAACACTGAAAATGGTGATGAGAGTGAAGATAAGAAAGGGATAAGAAAAAGAACGATAAAGGTAAACGATAACAAGTTCGCTAACTGGTTTATCGGTTTAATTTTGCATAAAATTATTACGGTAACTTATTTAGTTAATCACTAACTTATGATAACTGAGTAAACACAATAATTTTTCATGGATAATTGGTTAATATGTATGAATAATAACTGATTTAACATATATTAATGATATGATAACTAAGTTAACAAGATAGTTTTTCATGAATAACTAGTTTAACATATAATTCATATAGATAACTGGTTTAACATGTATGATGGATAACTTTGTTAACATGTTTTTTTCACAAAACGCTAACTTGTTTAACATGTTAAATACATAATTATAGTGTAAATGTGCATTTTTAACCTTTGATGAACCGTGTGTTCGGGGTGTGAACAGTATTAACGGCGAATAGTGAACAGTGTTGTCGGAAATTAAAGATGTCAATAGAGTTTTCATGCCAATGGTATTTTAAGTAATTATGTGAAATAGATAAGGACTTTTAAGGATTAAATTTTGTTTCTCTCTCATGTTTACCTAATTTTGAATTATCTTTTCCTACTTACTTAATTAATTGGTCAACTGATGATATACACTAAAATCACCCTTTAAGTAGTTGGTAAATAACTATTTGTAAAATCCAAAAAGATATTGGTAAGCTAACAAAATTTTTTTTTAAATGTTTCTAATTTATATTAGTTTGGCATAACCACAATCTACAACATACAATGTTAATAATATACGTCAAAACAAAATATTAATAAGATAATTAAATCAAAAATGTGTGAAATTTTCATATTTATATAGATATACTAGGGGAAGCCCCGCGCGTTGCGCGGATGTGTGATATGTAGTTTATGTTAATTTTTTATATTTTTCACATAGTTTGTAGTATATGTTTAATTTTAAATATCCGTTTATAATTTCTGAATTGCGTGTATTATTTTTTTAGCGATTGTTGAGAAAATAATAGTATTTGTAGTAACTACACGGTGTGTGTACACATAAGAAAATGAACTAACAAGTTCTATTTTATTCTTACCATTATTGAGGAGCACTGCAGGAGAGGTTTGTGAGATACTTTTTTTTTTCCTGATAATATTTGCCTCCTTCTATCTCTTGCTTTTTTTGCTTCATAAACATTTAAGAAGTTTTTCAGTACATAAAATTTATATATATACAAGTGACACTATGCAGATTTTTTAGTTTCGAAGATCCCCTATATATTAATTGAGAAACATTTTAAGAGAGTAAGTTTATTTTTTGAAATATTTACAGTGGTGTCATTTTGCTGATGTGTCACCACCACACTTATTCTCCCATTATTTTAATACAAATTTCCTTTTTGATTAGATTAATTAGATTATATGCTTTTATCTATTTATTACTTTTAATATAACCAGAAAATAATGTTTTAATCTTTGGATTATTTAAATTTGAATTTTAAGTTATGTGATGATTTATGATATACATCATATTACACAATACATTTCTTAAAAATGAATAACAAATAGTTTTTTAAAATATTATTTAATAAAATATAATTTATACACAATTTATGATATACATAATACTTTTTTTTGATTAGGCAGAAAATATGTTTACAATAAAAAAGACTTCGATATGTGTGATTTTAATAAAACAAAATAAAAATTATAACAAATTAAAACTATAATTTAGGTTATAATTTAATAAATTTTAATACCCTTAGGAACGATGGGTGGAAGTTTAATGAATTTTTATGTGGTTTTTGCTGGTGCCCAATATGTGTTTGGAATGGGTGTACTATTGTCGTCACCTAATTAGTCCTGTAGAATTTGTATTCGGATGAAGACGATGCTTTTTCAGAAAGTAAAAGTACTGAAATTTGATATTAAATAATTCAAAGTTGATAGAATAAGAATTTCTTGTCTCAAAGGGGAAAAAACCAAGAAGAACAAAACACTTAATAATTAAACCATAGAGAATTTGACTAAATATCATCATCCAGCTCAGCATCAGAACATGATTTGGTCAATGTCTCCTCATCAGAGTCGTCCAAAACAACATGTGCCTTGTTTTTCCTGATATAGAAGCACCGAGATAAAATTAAATTTTGAAAATCACGTGTGAGTGTTGAAGTGTAAACGCTTGGACAAGAGTTTCTTTTTCTACCTATTTGTAGGTTGTTTCTCGGGGTCGTAGCATTCAAAATAAATTGTCTTTATGACCTTATTGTTGTTGGATTTCTTCTTGCTACTGGGACCTCTGTCAAATAATGAGTTTCAAAACTATTTTAACTCTAAAAGAAATAATACGTAGTTAAATGACAAGGGGACTTTTCTAAACATACCTTTTTGGTGGCAATAGGGGGATGACTATTTGGGAGACCGAGAAGCTTTGGTATTTAGCAGTCTAATTGTATACTGAAACTTTCGCTAGGAAAATGAAATCTTGTCCAACAATATCTTGGATAACTTGCGGGACTATATCTCCAGAGTTGTCACGGTCACTTGCATCCTGTTCATAAAAAATATGTTAGAAAGTGATATGTTTGGAAAATATAAAGCTCAAACTTGTGTAAGGGTTACTTCTTTGGCAGCCAGGTCTGATGCAGTTGTCTTAAATAACTCTATGGCAGGTTCATCGAAGATAACAAATGTGGCAGTTTGGAAACCATCGTCAACAATAACTTCAATACGAAACCTTGGGAATAAAAATAGATATAATTAATACATGTAGCAGGAGTTAGAAGGATAGTAACAACAGTATGTGGGAAAATGTTGCGAGGCAGCGAAGATGTAATACATACCGAAGAACCCTGACAGTTTGTACGGTTCGACATTTCTCACAGAATAAGTTTTGACCAGTTTTGAACATGATATGAAGAACCACTCACTGGTTAGTATCACGTCAACCACTTTTGCCTTACACCAGATGGTCTTTACCTGCCCAGTACGTGAGATGATTACTTTACATCGACATTTACAATTCTGAGAGGGAGATAAGAAGGAAGAGAGTAATTACCATGCCCCCTTGGTCATTGACAAAATCTAGTATTTATGCAATATTGTGGGTTTCGGTAGGAAGGGTAACAACATTTCCATCGATAGTTGTAGGGAGAAGACCTTCCTCATAGTATGGACTGAAAGTTTAGTAGAAGCAAATAACAGAGATGGAGTGATTTGGCAATAAAGAAGATATTGTATGTGATAAATGTCTGCTTTGAAGCACATATTAGTACCTATTGCAGAATTCTTTAACAATTGGGGTGTCGAGGTTGAAAAATAACCGAGTAGGGGCGGTAGCGTTGAGATATAGTTGGCCTTACATAATTGGAGTACACAGGTTAGAGATTAGGACTAAAGCAGAAGATAATTATTACATTTCTGTGTATATCTATGTGATTTAAATTAATAGATGTCTCCCAATAAATTGCATTCACAATCTAAAAAGAATTTTAAGGAATTAGTGTAACTTTCTACGTTACTCTGTTTTTAATTAATAATGTAAATTGTAGCCCTCTACTTAAAAAACTTCCGCTTCGTAGCAAATCATTTACAAAACATATCTTACACACACACCTTTCTATCATTCTAATTTAATCTTAAAAACTTACCACCAACAGATTTAGGGTTAACGCCAGTGACAATCACAACAATAGGGGTCTTTTTTAGTTCTTCGATTTCTTCATGGACTTGGGAAGCATTTTTTACCATAGGGAGATGTAAGCTGACTCACCGCTGCGCAGCAATTATAGAAGCGTGTAAGGTAAAATAACTATGAACGGGAGAAATAGGGAAAATATTAAAAACAAGGGTAGGTCGCTGTTTACCTATCAAACGTACATGTGAGGGTAAGATTGAAGGTGATTTTGTTTCGTACACCTTATGGAAAGTTCGAGTGCTTGATATTTGTGCTACTACATCTTCAAGAAACCATACACAGAAGAAAGTGAATATGTTGAAAAATTTCATATTATGGAGGAAATTAATTAAGTAGAAACCTGGTAAGTTTGCTCCTTTGTTTGCCTGCATTTGGACCTCCTTAAATGGGCATATCCGAAAATGAGTGTGTGGAATCTGGTAAGCATCCTCAACGTTTTCCATAGTAGTAAGATCGTTGAAGTTGATTTTGAAGGCGTGGTCAGTCAACCGATAGTTGTTTGGTGTTTTCCTCACATCAAAAACATATATTGAGAATAAGTTGCCTTCTTCAAGCTTTTCCCGATACTTATGGAGGCGACGAGGGTGGATAGATGCTTGAATTACAGTGCCCTATATTATATTGGGGAAAGCACTATATGAGCCATGTGTGTCATATATGGGAGAAATATGGGAATAATGAAAGTAGATTAATTTACCTTTTCATCTAGAAGCAAACAGTTCACGCTAAGCAATGCATTGTTTCGCTTAAAATCATGAGCTTCCCATGTGCGAAGTAGCCGAGCAACAATATTTTGTGAGCCAAGGTTTTCATCTACTGCATCGAGGGAAAAATAGGTGGAGAGAGATGCGGCAGATTTAGAATGATTAGGGGCCATGTCATGTGGATGGCCTGACATTAGTTGCTATCTAAGTTGGGAAAAATATAGAATGGTATGAAGGAGGCGTGTGTTTTCTTATTAAAGGAAAGGGTTTGGAAATGGAGATTAAAACCTAATAAAAGGAATTCAAGTGGAGGAGAGATTTCCTTGTAACAGTTATGGAAGGAATTTAATATTGCATAGAATAGGCAAGGGATTTAATTTAGAATTAGGTAAAAATTTAATTTAGAATTTAATGAGATTTTCTTGTAATGGTAAGGGAAACGGAATTTATTTGGATACATTAAGAAATTAATGAGAGATTTCCAAATTATGGGTGTAGGAAAATACAAACATGGATGTACTTTCCAATAGATCGAGTCGTTGCTGCATAAGGCGGCGGTGGTGGCTTCGCTTTTCCAGAAAAAGCCCAAATATGAAATCAAACACAAAATAGACTAACCAACTAAACATACAAATAAACAAACAAGATTCAATGAATCAAGAAGGCAACGTAATGAAAAATGGGATTTGAGTCAAAGCTCGAAGATACCCATTTATTAGAATCAGAACTCAGCCTCTGGTTGTCAGCATTATTCAAAACCATGGCATTAAAGGTTATCAATTTTAATTTCTGGATTTTATTAGCATGATTTTAAAATCATGGCAATAATCTAATTCAAAATTCCATAGAGCCAAAATCATTTCATGAATGCATACAATTAAAATCCCATATATATTAATTGAGAAATATTCCCACAAACCCTTTTATTTACAACTGTGCCATTTTGCTGATGTATCACCACCACATTCATTCTGACATATCATTTAATGAAATTAATTAATGTAATAATAATAAATAAAAAAAATACTAATTTCGTTTTTGGGGAATCAAACTTAAGACATCGAAGACAACATAATAAGCACACAACCGCTTTCACAAAGACATTTCATATGTTTTCCCATCAGTTTTTTTTAAATATCTATAAATTACTTTAGATATTAAAATTATAAACTATTTACATTATATGCCATTATCTACCTTTTTTTTAATATAACTACAAAATATATATAAGAATTATTTTGCATCATTAGTAATAAAAAATAGAATAAATTTATCCATTAAGTCTTTTTGACATAACCAGAAAATTTATATAAAAATTATTATGCATCATTAGTAATAAAAAAATGGAATAAATTTATCCATTAAGTCTTTTTGATATAACCAGAAAACTTATATAAAAATTATTATGTTTTATTAGTAATAAAAAATAAAAAAATATAATGGCCCACAAAATTATTTAAATTAAGTCACTTAATTAAGAGCACTTTCATTAAGTCTCAAAATAAATTTAGTGAAACAAATCGACGAAAATATATTCCTTGACTGCCACTTTAACTCTAAGTCCCAAAATAAGTCTTATTCAATTAATTCTATTAAATACGAATTCATAGACTACAATAACACTTACCAAAATCGCCGACCTATAATTTTTATATATTGTGTTTTCATTATGTAAGGAAAGTTGGTATAAGTTCATAATTTATTTGTGATATATGTTCATTTATCTTTTTAATTGTTTTAATATTATACAAATTTTAAACTTTTTCCTACTATATTTTCAACATAACAATTTATTATATAAAAAACTGGATTAAAATATTTTATTATAGTTTAATTTTTCAATTATAAAAACTAAATAATAAATAAATTCAACTTCACTTAAACAAAAATAAATATTATTTTATTAATCCCGTTGATTAATAAGAATTTAATGAAAATTTGATATTAAAATAATTAGAAATTATATATTTTAAATTTAAATTCACTTACCTAAAAATATATAAATCTCACCCCGCGCAGGGCGCGGATTATCACCTAGTCTATTCTAATTAAATCGAAGATGTGAATAGAAGTATTGTTGCAGATACCGATCGAGGCAGAAGAATGGAAGATGCAAAGCAAATGGTATGAATGAGATAAATTCAGGCGAGATCTGCGGCCGATGTGGCTGAGAGAATCAATTTGAAGAAAAAATCGTAAAAAGTCGCCATTGAAATCGATCACGCGTGCCACCGCAACGGTCGTCAGAGTGAGGCGACCAATCATAGCGATCCACCGTCAGTTCAGCACCGCCTGGCCGTCGTCGTTCACGGCTTTCGCTAAGCCGATCGGAGCAATCAGAGGGATGGAATCTGATTTCCCGTCGTCAACTCCGTCCAATTCTCCTTCTCGATAGCTCGCCGGAGAAAAGAAAGATTCTCAAGCCGGTTAGACCCGCCGCTGCCGAAGGTGGAGATTCTGCTGGGTAAGCCAAAGGTCCGATTCTGGCTCAATCGGTGTTGACTCGTTTGACTCGGTTGATCTGATCCGTTTTTTTATTTCCGCAGTGAGACGAAAGTCGGAATCCTCGGGAATGTATTTAGAATATATATATTTTGGTAATGCCACATGTATGAGAGGAAAGTGCCACGTGTAATGCCATATGTATGGGAGAAAAACGCTACGTGTCAGCCTTTCAGAAGAGGTCCTAAAAAAAAACCATAGTTTATTAGAATAGATTTCACTCATCATCCAATAGGCACACATGACATAGAGGAGAAATTATTGGCTGCTTCGTAGTCCACTGTAACAATCTACGTTTCAGATCCCCTTTAAATACGCGAAACCCTCCGATCAAAATCTCACGACCCAAAATCCAAATCCCTAGAAAAATTGGAAATTGAAAAAACAAAAACCGTAAAAGCATAAACTAAAGATGGAGAACAACGAAGACATCATGCGCAACCACCACCAGCCGCCGCCGCCGCAGCCGCCAATGTACTCGCAACCGCCGCATACGGCAATGTACTCGCAACCGCCGCATACGGCGTCGTTTAACCCCTTTTTGCAGCAACAGGACCAGACGCTAAAGAATTTCTGGCTCCAGCAGATGGAAGCCGTCGAGGATTTCAAAACGCATCAGCTTCCTCTGGCTCGGATTAAGAAAATCATGAAATCGGATCGCGATGTGCGCATGATATCCGCCGAGGCTCCGATCGTCTTCGCCAAGGCCTGCGAGATGTTCATCGTCGATCTAACGATGCGCTCGTGGCTCCATGCCGAGGAGAACAAACGCCGTACGCTCCAGAAATCCGATATCTCCGCCGCCGTGGCTCGCAATTTCGCCTTCGATTTCCTCCTCGACGTTGTCCCCAGAGACGAATCCCTCTCCGCCGCTGATTCTGGTTTCATGGCGGCCGTGCCTCATCCCGACGGTGGAGTGCCGTATTATTATCCGCCGGTGATTGATGGGAGTGGAATGTACGCTCCTCATCCGGCGCAGTCGTGGCCTAGCCCTTGGCCGGCGGTGACTGGTGACGGTGAGGATGAGTCTGGGCAAAACAGCGGCGGAAATTAAAAGTGTTTATTTGGGTTTTTAGGGTTTGTAACCGCTTTTGTTGGGATTTGAATGTCTTTTGGAGTTTCTTTAGGCAATGGTTTTTATTCAAATCCTGTTTTTTCTTTATTTCATTTTAGTATATATATGTGCATATGGATCTTGAACTAAATCTTTGCAATTCATATATTACATAAGAGAAAAAACGCATAAATGATAAATGTCGTCAATAACTCCACACTAATACTAGTTGTTTTTATGCGTTTTTCTCTTAATCTTCTCGAGCCAGGCTGGTTTATGCAGAAAATACTGATCAAGAGTATTTGTGTTTTTTTTTGCTTAAAATTAAAATTAAGAGTATTTGTTTATATCGGTTTATCACCAAAATGGATCGTATGATCCTATGATAAGAGGCCCTTGACAAATCTATGAGTTTCAAGAACCCTTTTCTCATTTTTCACTTAGGAGTGCGTTTAAAGAGATTCGTTGGGGACAATCGAGTCCAATATCGTAATTAATTGCTAACCTCTTTCTCAGGTTCCGTAAACCTTACATATTGTCCTGCCCCATATGCAAGGCCCGTATATCTAGTTTGTAAGCCCAATTATCTTTTCTTTTTGGCAAATAGAGGGCAATTGTTTTGTTGTCTAAACACAAAAAAAAGAGGGCAATTATTTAGTTTTTTAATTTATTTAGAGAGAAATGCAATTTTGCCTTTATCAAAATCAGATACAGCGAATCCTTGATATCCTCCTGCCATTTCTCAACATGTTCCTTATGTATCATGTTCATGTGTAAAATGATATATTCATGGTAATGTAACAAAATCTCAATAAAAGCTCTCACATGATCAAGCAATTTTGGAATTGGTTACTGAGTTCTTTGAGCATTGTTTTCCTTGATTTACAGAAGAAATTATCATCACAGCTTACAATATGTGTGAAACTATCAATCCTGTCGAGAATTTGAGTAATGTTAAGTTCCATCCCATCAGAAGCAACAAGTTTTGCCTCAGTTTTTTTCATTCTCAAATGTCCTTATTCCTCTTCATCCTATCAAATTGTCAGGCCAAAACTAAATATCTGATCCACTACATATCATCAAGAGATCAATGAGAAAATTCAGAACCGAAAGAAACGTATGTATGGTTTATGCGTTTCCGGAATCCTCAGTTTCTTACTTCCATTTAATACAGTCGTAAAGAGTTAACATATAATTTAGCTTCATTGGTTTTGAATTTGCTTGGTTGAGATTGTTTTACGTGATGAAAAAAATGGAGTACACATGCAAGAAGCTGATTAGCTAAGGAGAAGATGCATGGGAGATGAGATTAGCTTGAGGTGTTCTAAATATTGATCTAAACCTCTATCTTGTCTTTATTGCCTTACTAATAAAAGTCGCAGGCTTGCTTTCTCTCACAACTCTATTTCTTCCACTCGTCGCTTTACTCATCAAATTCAGCGGATTCATCTTCTCCGCCGTCAACGCCAAACAACAACACTTTAACTACATCAGACTTAGAAGCCCAAGCCCATTCTCCTGCTCCGGCCCACACATCATCCAATACTCCAATCACACAAAGCGCATATACAAGTTCGCCACAATTCAATTGTCCAGGCCCATCCCGTACGACACTCTTCACAACCATCTTCATCTTCCCAGCCAATTCCTCCACCACCAACCAAACAACAACCATTCCATGTCCACTCGTGCCAAACACGACATCTCCAAACCCAACAAGAAGTACGCTCTCACCACCACCCCCAAATCTTTGGATACAATTCCAAAACCATTTAGTCAAGCCCTTGCTGATCCTTGCTAGCGACAAGCAGCATCTAAAGAATTCAACTCCATCATTGGCAACAAAACTTACTCTCTGGTTCCCCCTTGCTCCGAATCAAAGCATTGTAGATTGCATGTGGATTTTTTACTCTCAAATACGATGCTGATGGTTCTATACGCAGGTACAATGCACGCTTGGTTGCCAAAGGCTATGCACAATGTTGTGGAATCGAATTCACTGAGACATTCAGCCCCACGTGAGTAGTGGGTGTGTCAGTTGACCTGAGTTAAATTATAAAAAGTAGATTGGAAGCATGAATCAATAGAATTCACTAGCTGATTTGGTCAAAATTTACAAGTTGACCCGGGTTCGAGTCTCTTGTAATGCATGTTTTAAGCTTTAATTTTAATATTAATAATTTAATATATAATATGAACTGGGTAAAATTATTTTATGTGACCGCCACTGCTTTCATCAAATCAACAACAATTCACCTTGTTCTGCACGTAGCAGTCAGTTGCTCTTGGCCAATCAAACAACTTGACGCCAACAATGCCTTCCTCCAAGACACCTTGACAGAAGAAGATTAATACACTCAGCCTCCTGGTTTTGTTGATGCTAATCGTCCACATTACGCCTGCCAGTTATATAAAGCCATTTACGGTTGAAAGCAGACATTAAGGGCCGGTATTGTTTGTGGATCTTGCGATTAAAATATGAACTTAGGAACTCAACAGCTTCCTCATTGCCTCTGGTTTTGTCAATTCTCTTGCTGATGCGTCATTGTTCATTTTCCACTGTGGCTTTAATCTCATCTACATTCTCGTATATGTTGATGATATCGCAATCACCGGCAACAACCACGATCTACTGCAACAAACTCTCACCACTCTCGCCACCATATTCTCTGTTAAAGATCCGGAAGATTTTATCTACTTCCTTGGCATTGAAGCTCATCGAACATAACAAGGATTACATCTTACACAATGCCGGTACGTTCTTGATCTTCTTACTCCCTGCAACATGCTTGATGTGAAAGTTGTTACCACCAGTGGCGAGGCTACTTGTAGTGATAAGGGTTCAGCTGACACCATATAAATATTATAACTTAAAATTTTAAGCCTAATTTGTAAATTCACACTAGCTTAGTTGGTAGAAACTCTTGGCATTGACCCCTCTAGACCCAGGTTCAAAACTCTCCAATGACACCGTATATTAATTTAGATATTGACACCAGTAAAAAATATTTCTGGACTCGCCACTGGTTACCACACCTATGGCTACAACACCGAAGCGTTGACCAATTATTTGACAAGTTGGAGGGACAAAAAATGCATTTTTACGTGACTGATATTCGGTCTCCAATTGTACATGGAGACAAGTTGGAGGAAGGAAAATTATCAAATTTCAAATTAGTGTTCTAAAACGTTAATTAGAACCCCCAATTGTAAACTTGGTTTGAATACTAAACCGGGTTTTCTATTCGATTAAAATTAAAAACATTAATGTTTATGTGTACATACACATTTTCTCTGCAATCCCATCATAAATCATGAGCTGCTCTTTTATCTTTTCTCTACATTGAAGGCAACCTCTCTGTAAAAACACTAATAAGAAGAACACAAGAGACAGACTCGTATGGCTTGAAAGCTTTCATAAGCCCTGAGTAGTTGATGAAGATGAAGCCACACGGAAATGCTTGTTCCCGTGTTCCCCGCCAGATGCTCTGAAGCCCAGAGCCGTGCTTGAGCAAACACTTATGAAACATTTGAATAGGACCTCAAAAAGTATTCTTAAAGAAAAAATCAGTTTTAACAATTTGAAACTTTTTTATATACTATTTAGGGCCTCGATTTGAAATTTTGTATCGGACCCCGACTATCTCAGGCACGGCTCTGCTGAAGCCGGTCTCTTTGGTCTCAACTTCAAATTTGACAAACAAATAAAAGAGCTTAGCTTAACAAACAAATGTTAAATTGTTGTAATTTTTTTCTTTTTGTTGGAAAAGTTTGGATGCTTTCGATCGATGGGGATTATTTGGTAACATATAGAGCCAAGGCCACTAAATCGATACACCAATTAACTAGTTTATTTGAGGTTTTTCCCACTTTTTCAACATTTTTTAATGTATCAAACTTGTAATAATTTTGTACAGACGTTAAGAATAAAACTGGTTTCCCACGTCACTGTTTGGAAATGGAAAAAAAAACATTAATGTTATGTACATACACATTTTCTAACCGGATTGCATGTTTTGGTCGTGTTGTGCCGCAGAGACCAGATTGCATATTTGCAAGTTCATGCAAACTTTAGAGATGGAGCATAAGATTAAAGGGCACGAAAAAGCTAACCAAAAGGTTGAGGAAACAAACAATATTTTACATTTATTTGTAGAACATTCTTTTAAAAAAAATACAAGAGAAATATAGAAGAAACAAATAAAACAAATGGAGAAATTAAATTGTCACAGGATGAGCAAAACACATGAGTTCACACTTGACATAATACTAAAGAGCTTTAACAAAGCCAACCACAGGAAAGAAGTAAAAACATTGCTAAAGATGATGAAGAAAATTCTGATAAATCATTTTTCTTTTTTTCTTCAGACTAAGGTTTTCACCACGAATTTGACGAAACTATTAACTTTTTGCGAGACATATGCGATAACTTTTTCAGCCCTCGCAGTTTTAGCCCTCCTATCAAAAGAAAAAAGAAAAAAAAAACAAAATCTTGTTAGTTTATAGAAACTCCACTACTGAATCATCGATTAAAAAAAGGCAAAAGGGTGATGAGATTTCACTGTAAAACATGATAAAAAGGGTTAAGAATCCTCACATTGCCAACATGACTTTGACGAATTCATCATAGTTGAGCCGACCATCGCCATCACGATCATATTTTTTGATGAGCCTACAAGCCATCTTATATTTATCCTCGTCGGTTTTTTCCTTCCCATCATTTATGCACACACGTTGAAACTCTGCTGCAGTTATGAAACCATCCTTGTCTTCATCGAAACTCATAAAGAAAGAACTGCCTCAGTGATTTCTCATCCTCGCTTGACAATTTAACATTTGTGACCAAATTTTTGCCCATCGGAGCTTCTTCAATAATCTTCCTAAAAAAAGTAAAGCCTTATTTAGATTATAAACTTCACTATTGAACGTCGATTATAAGAAAGAAAAAAGCAGGGTTTAAAGAATCCCTCACATAGCCATCTTGTATTTGACGAAATCATCATAGCTGAGCCGACCATCGCCATCCACATCAGCTGCTTGGATGGCATTTTTAACATCATCCTCGGTTACTTTGGCCCCATTTCTTGTCATCGCATATAGAAGCTCTGCTTCAGTTATGAAACCATCAGTGTCTACATCGCCAGCCATAAATAATCCCTTAATTTCTTCCTCTTCCTCCTTTGACATTGTAACATATGTGGCAACATTTTTGACCATCGCAGCCATCCTAAAAAAAAAAACAAAAATCTTATATTGAATCATCAATTAAGAAAAGACAAAATCGTTCTAAGAAGAAGGGTTAAGAATCCCTCACTTGATCATTACTTGGACGAATTCATTATAGCTGAGCCGACCATCGCCATCAACATCACCTCCTTGGATGGCGTTTTTAACTTCATCATCGGTTATTTTGCTCCCATTTCTTGTCATCACATATCGAAACTCTGCTTCGGTTATGAAACCATCCAGGTCTATATCGCCAAACATAAATAATTCCTCATTTCTTCCTCTGCCTCCTTGGACAGTGTAACATCTGTGGCAAACTTTTTGGCCCTCGCACGTTCTTCATCAGTCATCCTAAAAGAAAAACCTTATTAAAAATCCACTATATATTGAATCATCGATTAAGAAAGACAAAAGCATTCTAAAATCATCTTTTTCTTAAGAATCCCTCACTTAGCCATCATGACTTTGGCGAATTCATCATAGTTGAGCTGACCATCGCCGTCCAAATCAACTTCTCGGATCATTTCGTTAACTTCATCATCGGTTATTTTCTCCCCAATGGATTCCATGTCATATCGAAGGTCTGGCACATATATGAAACCACTCTGGTCTACATCGAGACTCTTAAATTGTTCCTTGAGCAATTCCACTTTCAGTTTGTTTGAGACATCTGTGGAAAGCTTTTCGAGCATCGCAGCTTCATCACTCCTGACAAAATCATCTTATTAAATTATATATACCAAAGGATTTATGTTTCATTGAGCCAAAAAGAGAGACAAAGTAACAAACCAGTTTATAGAGTGTTCTCCTGCTATGGTTGCTACATATGCCATAGCTTTGCTCCATCTCTGCTTCTCTTCCTCTGTTCTCCCTTCACAGCTTTTCTGGAATGCGATCCCGACATCTCCCTTCTGTTTCCGAACATCAGACGGATCAACTTCGTAAAAAACCGGCATCACGATCTGCCCCGAAGCTTCTTGGCACTTCAAGATTTCAACCAGTTCATCTAAGCACCAGCTCGAGGAAGCGTAGTTCTTCGAAACCAAAACGATCGACACTGTCGCTTCTCTAATGGCTTTCACGAGCATAGGCCCGATCGTGTTCCCTCTCTCCATCTCCTGATCCTTGAACGCCGTGATCCTGTTGATTGTAAATTATTTGTGTAAATGACTAAGGAAGCCTCTACGGACATCTGGGCCGTGGAAGCTCGGAAAGACATGGGATTTCTTAACGTGAGACGAGGAAGACGAAAAAGAAGAAGCCGCCATGAGAGAGGAGAGTTTAAATGAAAAGTATAACAGTGGTTGAGTAACCAAGTAAGTCCCTTGTTTCTTATATAGAAGCAAAAGGCTTTTTAGAGGAGAGGAAACTTCCAAGGAACTTGTGTGAGACTGTACTGGAAACTACTGGCTTGTTTGGTTGTTTCCACGAAGTCGTCGGCGCCGAGAACAACTTGCTTGTTTTTATTGTTCAATCGGATATTGAAATTGTAATAACTCGACATTTTACGGTAAAATGAGTTCAGAGATGAAATATCAGAGTCCGATCGGAGAAAAATTAGATGAAGAAGACAAACTAGGGAAATTGGAATTAGTGTTCTAGATCCCACCGATTTTATCCCAATCTAATTGTAGATTTGGTTTGAAATCTTTTAACCGAGAAAGATTCAAATTTGGTTTATTAGTCGACTAAAGCCCATTGGGGCCCTCCTATTTTAATATATCGTTCAGTTGCTCCATCCTAAGGAATGGAATCTCACTCATCTATGTCTTTTACCAAAGATTTCAAATCCTTCGCTGATGTCCGACCTTAGGCCAATAAGTCTTTGCTCGGTTTTATATAAGATCATTTCCAAAGTCTTGGTCCGAATGTTACAACCCTTTCTAGCAAACATTGTTTCAGTTAATCAATCGGCCTTTGTGGAGGATCGGCTCATTTCAGATAATATAGCCATCGCTCATGAACTAGTTCATGCTTTGAGGGTTCACGCCAGAGTTTCTGCTAGCTATATGGCGGTGAAGACTGACATGTCAAAGGCTTATGATAAAGTGGAATGGAGCTACTTGAGATCGTTGTTACTGGCATTGGGTTTCCACGAGAAGTGGGTAAACTGGGTGATGGTCTGTGTATCGTCGGTGTCTTTCTCGATTCTTATAAATGGCAACCCTCACGGACTCATCATTCCTCAACGTGGATTAAGACAGAGTGATCCTCTTTCGCCTTTCCTCTTTGTCTTATGTACAGAAGGTCTGACTCATCTCATGAACAAAGCAGAAAAGGAAGGGTTACTAAATGGCATTCAATTCTCAGATGATGGCCCTTCGGTTCATCATCTTCTGTTTGCGGATGACAGTCTGTTCATGTGTAAAGCGGATGCGGCTCAATCTCAAGTTTTGAAGCAAATTCTTAAGCGATATGGGGATGCCACGGGTCAAACGATTAACTTTGCTAAATCCTCGATATCCTTTGGATCAAAGGTGCCTATTATGATTAAGGAAGGGATTCAAGATTCTTTGCAAACTTTTAATCAAGGAGGAGCGGAGAAGTACTTAGGATTGCTGGAATGCTTTAGTGGGTCTAAGGTCGAGTTACTGGCGTTCATTAAGGATAGTGTTAAATCCAGACTCTCAGGGTTCTATGCGAGAACATTATCCCAAGGAGGTAAAGAGGTTCTTTTAAAGTTCATTATTTCTGCTCTCCCAGTTTTTGCCATGTCAGTATTTAAACTTCCAAAATCGGTTTGTGCAAACATCACGAGTGCCATGGCGGAATTTTGGTGGAGTTCGGTAGAACACAAAAGCAAGATTCATTGGTTAAGCTGGGATATAATGTGTCTGCCTAAATGCCAAGGGGGGATGGGTTTCAAAAATATAGAGTTGTTTAATCAGTCTCTTTTAGCTAAGCAAGCTTGGAGAGTTCTTCACGTGCCACAGTGTCTCCTTGCTCAAGTTCTCAAAAGTATCTACTTTCCTCAGGGTGATTTTCTATCATCTCTCATTCCGCAACGTCCGTCGTTCGCATGGAGAAGTATTGTTCACGGAAGAGAACTTCTGTCCAAAGGCCTACAAATTAGGGCCGTAATGGACGCTCTCTAAGCGTCGGGACTGATCCGTGGTTGGATATCGATGGGGGTCGTGCTCCTTGGTGAAGAAACTATTTCTTTGACCTAAATCTTAAAGTGGATTCTCTGATTGATGTTCCAAGGAGAAGTTGGATTCGAAGCAGACTTGAAGAGTTGTTTCTGCCCCAGGATATTCAAACAATTCTCAAGCATCCTCCGGTGGTATTAATGGATGATTTCTGGAGCTGGAAATTCAATAATAGCGAAGAATACTCAGTGAAATCTGGGTATTGGATGATTTATAATATTCAGAACGAGGCTCTTATTAGTCAGGTGACTATGCTGCCTTCACTAAATTGTCTCAAAGAAAAGGTATGGGTCATTAAGACTTCGCCAAAAATCAAAAACTTTCTGTGGAGGTTACTTAGTGGGGCGATTCCGGTAGCAGATGCGATTTCTAGGCGGGGTATGAAGATTGACTCGAGATGTCAACTGTGTGGACATGAAGGGGAATCGATTGATCATGTATTGTTTTAATGTGTTCTGGCGCGTCAAGTGTGGGCAATTTCTCATATTCCTTCTCCAAAGCTAGGGTTTGATAAATCCTCAACTTTTGCCAACTTTAATCATCTCCTTTCTTTGGGAAAGTCTAACATTATACCGCCATACATTAGTTATACTTTTCCATGGGTCATGTGGTTCATATGGAAAAATAGGAATGCTTTCCTGTTTGAAGGAAAAGTTTTCTCACCTTTGGACACTATGGCGAAAGTTCAAGAGGAAACTAATTGTTAGTTTATGGCTCAATCCGTCTCGGAGGTTGTTGAAAATCAGGACAAAGAGGTAGGTCCAGTGGAAGTTTTACGGTGGAGACCACCACCGGCACCGTGGTTAAAATGTGATGTGGGTGCAGTATGGTCTAAACGTAATCGGGTGGGGGGTATGGCGTGGGTGCTAAGAGATTGGGAGGGTCGTGTTGTGGTTCATAGTCGTACGACTTTTGGAAGTATGGACAGTTTGGATGACTGCAATTTTATGAGCTTGGTATGGGCTCTTAAAAGCATGCTTAGTCATAGGGTTTCTCATGTTATTTTTGGTTCAGAATCGGTGGCCTTAGTGGGTGCAGTGAACAGACCTATAGGGTGGCCATCCTTTGCTTTTCAGGGTTCGGAACTTCTGCTCTTACTGGCTAATTTTGTGGGGTGGGAGTTGAAGGGTGTGGTTCCTACTGCTATTAAAGGGGCTTATCTCATTGCTCAGAGTGCTTCTTTGGATCGTCGCTTGCAATCGTATGTAGCTTCGGGAGGTCCGCAGTGGCTTCGGAACATCTTTGAAGATGAGAGAGTCTTACCCTCTTCTTAGCAGTTCTCGGTTTTTTTCTCTTTTTTGAAGTCTTTGTTGCAGTCATTTTTCCTATGGTTCCTTGAATTTTCGTTTGGGGCAATTAGTTGCTTGACCGGCTTTGTATTTTGTGATAGTCTTTTCCTAATATTAATCAGATGACAAAAAAAAAAAAAAGATTTCAGTTTGTCAATTTGGTTGATTTTTTAATTTTTAGGAGACTTCACGAAATTTTTTCAAACTTATTATTGGAAAATTTATATATATATATCTGACTGTTAATCTAAAATTTTTTTAGGCAAACTCTTAGGAATTCTTTCAAATTTTCTTACATATTTGAATTTTTGGTCGAGAAAATCTTCTCATTTTTTTTGACACATTTGAATTTCTTTGATTATTCTAATTTTCCATTTTTCAGAAAAACATTTACAGAAAATTTTCACTTTTTAGAATTATAGAATTACTTATGTAATTAGTAAGTTGTGTGAGTAATAAACAAATTTAATTGATTATCCTAATAAGTTTTTTTAAATGAGTTAAACTGTAATGGTTTAGAAAATAGTTTTTAAAAACTGTTGTACGAGCGACTATATGTGGTGTGGCAGGATGGACTCCTTGGCTCAGCAGTTGATGAAGGTCCTGTTCGGTAGCTCAGTTATCATATTTATTCAGATGTTTCATCCATCATCTTCAGTAAAATGATCGAATCAGATGTTCGTTTATTCTCGGTTATTCATCCAGATAAATCATCAGAATGTAACTATGTTTGTTTTGTTAGTTGGTTGTATATTTGGATGAACCATTTACATGGTTATAATAAAAATTTACTTTTTTGCCCCTAATCCGTGATTGTTGATTTAAGACCCATTACTACTACCATTATAATGAAAACTCAAATGCTCACCGACTACAAAACCACACACAAAACTTGATTAAGATATGTCTATGGCTGCTAAAGATGTTCCTTCTGTTGCAGGAGATCAGTATGTGGATTGTATTACCTGTCTTTTCTCGATAATAACATGCTCTTTGGTCGATTTGTTGGAAGAGGAGGAGTGTTTATCTTTACAAAATCTCAACCCCTCGAGCTGTGAGAATCAGAGAAATCTATAAAACTCTACTTTTTAACTATATATCACGGAGACAATATGAACATTATGTTAGCAGAACATCAAACCACAAACACAAACACAAAGTTTATATGCAAGAACATCAAACCTCAAAAACCATACAAAAAAACAGAGAAGTAGCTACACGTATCAACCAAAGTCATACCTTTTAATATGGAAGTGAAGTTCCTTGTGCCATTTGTGTAGTGGTCGAATCTCTTATAGCCTCCATCATTCTATCACCAGTGGGTACGTATGGAATATGCGCATTGTTTTCATCACCGTGGTGTTCATATTCTTCCATAGCTTCCCAATGTGAAAAATCTAAATCAAGATATGTGATCTTTGATAAAATTATGCTAAGGCATTGTTGTTGTCACAATTTTGACCCAGTTTTTCAGGTCATACTTGGGGTGTTTCCTATCTAAGATTCTCCATTTCACTTTCCATATACCAAATGTTCTCTCAATAACCGATCTCAAACTAGCATGCTTGCGATTGAACAATTCCCTACTGCTTGTGGGTGGTCCTCCTCTATTGTACTGATCTAAGTGGTACCTAGTTCTTCTATGAGGTCCTAGATATCCATTTCTGGTTGGATAACCCGAGTCAACCAAGTAATATTTTCCACACGGAGGATGAGGAAAAGAATCTTCTTCAGTAGCACAATAGGTTAATACTTTTGTGTCATATGCTCTCCCATGCACTCCACGTAGGCATATATGAAATTCATACTGAAATTGCATATAGCAAGGATGTTCATTGTTGCTTCTGCTTTTTGACCTATAAACGACTCGCATTCCCTGTTGGAGGACGCACTGGTACATGTGTACCATTAAGAGCACCGATGCAAGACTTGAAGTAAGACATATAAAGGACATTACCTTCTACAACAGGACTAGTACTTGCGAACTCATCCTTTGCAGGTTTCACAATATCTGCTGCGAGCTTCAAGAGAGCACTCAAGACATCATCTAATTTCATTTTCACTATGTCAAGTGAGTGCTGGTATCGTTCAGCTAGGACCCACACTATTAGATCTTGTGCAACCATTTCGATGAACATTGCAACACTTTCTTCTAAATAAACATGACATGATTCCTCTAACTTATACTGCCCATGTAGCCTCTTACATAAACTCCTAAATGTTGACTGCTTCATGCGTAGAATTTCAAAGCATTGTACCTCATCCTCAAACATAAACCTTTGTACACGACGCCAACCTCCACCTCAGTTTGTCCTCACTAATTGTCTGTCAACATTAACTTCCCTCACTCTATACATTTCTTCTATAAGAGCATACACGTGTTTTTCCTCCTCTATTACCAAATCTGCGTCATCATCCTCAAAACCTAATAAACAAAAGCTTTCATAAAAAACAATAACAAAAAGCATGCAATAGAGAGATAATCTATAAGAATTCGTAGATGATAGTGTAAGCTGAATTGAAATCATACTCATTATAACAACTTTAGCAAACTTTGTTTTATCAAAGAAGACAATCATCTTGCAAAAACACACAAAACAAAGAAAAGAAGACTCAGCAAGACCTCAAACTTCAGACTAGTCCAAAATACTACAAAGTAACACAAACAAACTCATGCGTCCCTGCTTTCACCAGTTGCAAACTCCAAGTACAAGACTTTGTTCTCATCATCTGGATAGAATAAAAAAATCTGACGATTGGCAATATCTTGCTTGAGATGTTGAATGGCTGCTTTATACAAAGGAGACCACATCTTGATAGTTGGCAGCGAGTGTAGAACCTCCATAGCTCGAAGCTGGCTATAACTAAACTCATGATGGTTCTCTATAAGTTGGTTCTTGTGTGAAAGAATCTTATCCCTTGACTTATCACTATCCTTGATGACTTCTGTAACAGCTTGTCCAGCTTGTACAAACCTTGATCGTTTTCTGCTACCCGTTGGCCTACTAGAAGATGAGTGTCCATTGAAAGTATTTTCCTAAGTAGGAGGGACTTGTCTTGACTCAGCAGCATCGTCATTAACAGCATCGTCATTAACAACGTCATCATTAACGTCTTGAGTAGGAGGGATTTATCTTGACTTAGCGTCATCATTAACGTATAAACGCTTTTCACCTTGCTGAGCAAACCAACCTTCAGCTCCACTGATAACAACTTTACCAAACACTTGTTCCATCAAATCCATGTTTGCGAGTGGTTTATCTCTGATTTTCTAGCTCCTGGCCATTCCTGAATTAAGAAATTAGAGACAAAATCAGACCAAATGAAAAGTTCATGTGTTCGCTTCCTATGTGTTCTTTGAATCAGATCAAATTTATACTCACCTTACACTGTTCATTCCACCAATCATCAGACATATTTATGCTCCCATTTGGATGAAAACCAAGTCCACTTTTGCGAGTGAGTCTCTTGAAAGACTCATACTGCTTCTTGAAAGTTGTATACTTGATTCCGAACTTCTTCCATGGATGTCTTTCCCCATAAACTTCGCTGAATTTGTCAATGATTGAGAGTCTTGCTGTTTCATTCACAGCCTTGTTTCTAATGTTTCCCTTAAGCTTCTCTTCTATTCGCATTTGAAGATAAAAACGGGTTTGCTCATCACTCCAAGCAAGATTCTCAGACCCATGAATTGATGACATTGTAAATCTAGAGGAAACCAACGATGCTTAATCATATCCCTAAGCCGAGATGAATTTAAAGAGAGAGAGAGAATTCCAAGCACAATAGAAAGAGAAATAAACTTCAAGATTCGATCAATACATTAACAATGGCACTACGATAGATCCAAGAAGAATTGAAATTGATTAGGTTACAGAGACATAACATTGTCAAAACCAAGCCCTTTCATTTCTAAGTTCTAATCAAAAGTCAACAACGAGATTCCTAGACAGAGAAGTTAATCAAAAGATCTACACATAAACTAGGCTTATACAAAGAAACCCAAAGAAGCAAATGATACGACACCTAGGTATAAAGCTTCCAAAGCCAAAACAATAGTATAGTTTGCGAACACCGAAGAAAAAAATGCATCATCGCTGAGGAAGAACACCGAAGAAAAAGAGAGAGGAAGCTGACTTGTGTAAACTCGCGGGAGCTTGCTAGAGAAGTCGGAACTCGTGGGAGAGCGTTGGATATAGTGAGGAGAGAAGAATCACCATCGGAGAGAATGAGGAGAGAATCGGCAGTGAGAGTGTTTCGTCGGCAAAATGTCGAGAGAGTGAGATGACGAGAGAGGGGTGCGATGTTAGGTTTTTTTGTAAATTGTTGTTTTAGTTAGGGTTAATTTTGTAATTTGCCATTTTCGACTGAATCATCCTCAGTCAACTGCATCAATTCGGATCATCTGACTGATTTCGAAAATTTTGCCTAATTTTTTTTAAATCATTCAAATGGATCATTTAGATGATTTTCAGTTTTGCTACATAACGAACAGAAACTCTCATCTCCATCTAGATGACTCATCCAGATGGAGAAACGAACAGCACTGATGAATAACACGGATAAGCATCACCGTGATATTGAATTTGCAGTGGGGGCTATGGTTTTATTAAAGCTCAGACTTTATCGTCAACAATCGATGTCAAAGTGTGTATGCTAGAAACTCGTTGATATGTATTATGGTCTGTATGAAGTAATGAAGCATGTGGGGAAGGCTGCATATCCGTTTTTGTTTCCTCCGGATTTGAGAATTCACCCGTATTTCATGTCTCTCAGCTAAAGAAGGTTCTTGGCGCTAGTCATCAGGTCTCCCCTTTACCCCCCCCCCCCCCCTTCTCATCTGATACGACGAAGGTTCTGATTACTCATGAGACAGTGTTGGATACTCGTTACAATGCAAAGGGCCATTTGAAATTATTGCTCAAGTGGGTGGGTTTACCCGATGGTAACAATTCATGGATGTTTGTAAGAGAAATACACGTGCAATTTCCAGAGTTTAAGCTTAGGCCTTAGGGACAAGTTGAATTTTAAAGAGTGAGTATTGATAAGTCTCTTAGCCGCTACAATACATTGGAGATTAACATATGTCAAACACAACAAATGAGAAAAAAAAACAATATGGCGTTTTCGAGATTTGTAAAACATTCTTTTCAAAAACTACAAGATAAATATAGAAACAAATAAAACAAATATAGAAAATAAATGTTGAAATGCAGGAAGTGATGGATTGATGTTATAGGTAAGGTCCTCCCCAAGAGATGTCATCAAATGTTGAAATCCTGCTGCTGATATGAAACCATTCTGGTCTACATCGAGAGTCCTAAACTCTGCCTTCATAATTTCCTCCGAATCAGGGTCCTTCGTCACAGCTTCATTCCTAACAAAAGAAAAAAAAACAAAATCTTATCGAATTATAGAAACTCTAGTATATTGAATTATCGATTAAGAAAGACAAAGCGTTCGAAATCATGATGAGATTTCACTGTAAGACCACATGATAAATTCTTTTTCTTTTTTTCTTCAGGTTAAGGCTTCTAAAAAGGGTCAAGAACCCCTCACATAGCCTTGATTTTGACGTATTCATCATAGCTGAGCTCCATCGCCATCAACATCAGCTGCTCGGAATGTAAGAGAAACTTCCTCATCGGTTAGTTTCTCTCCAAGAGATGTCACACATGTTGAAACTCTGCTGCAGATATGAAACCATTCTGGTCTACATCGAGAGCCCTAAACTCTGCCTTCATCTCCTCCTCCAAATCAGTGACCTTCATCGCAGCTTCAGTCCTAACAAAAGAAAAAAAAAATATTTATTAGATTATAGAAACTCCACTATTGAATCGTCGATTAAGAAAAAACAAAAGCGTTCTAAATCATGATGAGATTTCAGTGTAAGACATGATAAATCCTTTTTCTTTTTTCTACTTCTACAGGTTAAGGCTTTTAAGAAGGGTCAAGAATCCCTCACATAGCCATGAATTTGACGAATTCATCATAGCTAATCCGACCATCGCCATCAACATCAGCTCCTCGGATCATTATAGAAACTTGCTCATCGGTTACTTTGCCCCCATCTTTCGTCAGCCCATATCGAAGCTCTGCTGCATTTATGAAACCATCCCGGTCTTTATCGAAACTCCTAAATTCTCCCTTCAAAAATGCCTCTTTCAGTTTGTTCGACACATATGTGGAAAGCTTTTCGACCATCGCAGCTTCATCAGTCCTGACAAAAGAAAATAAAAAAACATTATGTTTTTAAATTATAGAAACATCGACCATTGTTGAATATCATCGATTGAGCCAAAAGAGAGACAAGTAACAAACCAGTTTTAAGAGTGTTCTCCTGCTATGGCTGCTACATCTGCCAAAGCTTTGCTCCATCTCCGCTTTCCCTGTTTCCCTGTTTTCCCTTCACAGCTTTTCTCGAACGCGATTCCGAAATCCCCCCTCTGTTTCCGAACGGATCAACATCGTAAAACACCGACATCACGATCTTCCCCGAAGCTTCTTTGCATTTCAAGATTTCAACCAGCTCATCTAAGCACCAGCTTGAAGAAGCGTAGTTCTTCGAGAGCAGAACGATCGGCACTCTTGCTTCTCTAATGGCTTTTACGAGCATAGGTCCAATCGTGTTCCCTCTCTCCATCTCTTGATCCTTGAAGATGGTGATGTCTTTCTTTGCAAAGAGATTATGCAAATGACTGAGGAAGCCTCTACGGACATCTGGGCCGTGGAACTCGGAAAGACATGGAAACTCTTAACGTGATAGAAGAAGAAGAAGAAGAATTATGATGGGATTATGATGGGTGACCTTCCGGGAAGTACTCTACGGAACCATGTGAGTGAGGCCAAAACACGGAAAAAAGTCACGTGGTGATTGCAGGGGCAAGCAACTCGGTCGGTCGGGTCACCGAGAAAAAAATGACGCACCGACCGTCGTACAGGGGTGGGGGGCCCACAGCTCGTAAGAGGTGTTACAAGTGGTATCATAGCCAAAGGAAGTCAAACTGGTTCTGACCCAGGAGACTGTCTTGGGGTTTGGGGGTTAGGGTTCACACTGGTGGGATCAGAATTCGGAGACGAATTCCCGTTTAGTGGGGGAGAAATGTAACGACCCGGGTCCGGCCCATATGAATAAGTTTTAATGGATTGATTTGGATACCTATGTCATCAAAGTGCACTTACCTTTTCCGGTCACTTACCATAAGAGAACTCCAGAGTTAAGCGTGCTTATGCTGGAGTAGGATTAGGATGGGTGACCTTCCGGGAATTTCTCTGCGGAACCGTGTGAGTGAGGCCAAAACCGATAAATGTCTTAACGCACCACCTGTCGGATAGGGGCGGGGCCCACGAGCCCGACGGAGGGATGCGTGACTTGCCGGTAGGGGGCGGTCGGGGTGTTACAAGTGGTATCAGAGCCCAGGGAAGTCAAAATGTTTCTGTCCCAGGAGACTGTCTTGGGGGTTTGGGGGATAGGGTTCACACTGGCGGGATTAGAATTCGCGGACGAATTCCCGTTATGTGGGCGATAATTGTAACGACCCGGGTCCGACCCATTTAAATAAGTTTAAATGAATTGATTTGGCTACCTATGTCATCAAAGTGCACTTACCTTTTCCGGTCACTTACCCTAAAAGAACTCCAGAGTTAAGTGTGCTTATGCTGGAGTACGACTAGGATGGGTGACCTTCCGGGAAGTCCTTTGCGGAACCGTGTGAGTGAGGCCAAAATACGAGAAAATGCCACGTGGTGATTGCATGGACAAATAAATCAGTCGGTCGGGCCACCGAGAAAAATAACGCACCGACCGTCGGACAGGGGCGGGGGGTCACAGTCCGTGAGAGGTGTGGAGCCTCGCTGGTAGAGGTGGCCGGGGTGTTACATATGAAGAGAAAGAAAAGATGATTTAAATCAAAGAATCAAAACTCTGAGGACTAAATTTCTTTTGTCTATTCCTCAGCTCGTTGATAGAAGCTGCGTATGAGAGTATGTTTTTTACTTCTGTAGTCTGTGGATGTCACTGCCACACACGCACAAGAAAAAAATACAGAATGAAGATATAAATTGTAAGCAAATTAGCAATGAATTATCCTGGAAAATGGGGTGGATATATGTTGAATTGTTTTAACATTTTTTCTTTTTGATCGGTGGAGATTATTTGGCACCATTTCGAGTCATGGCCACTAAATCAATATTATTATTTTTTAGATTGTTTTAGGTTTTTTCCCTTTTTCTAATTTTTTTAAAAGGTAATATGTTATAGAGAAATTACAACATATGAGAATATATAACATCATAATTAGTTCTCTCTTCTCCTTCACTATTTATCATGGTCCACTAGCGGTCAAAAACTATTTTATCTTTATCTTTTCAAATTAATCACATAAATGTCATTTCTCTTTCTTCTTGATATTACCGATGAAGGAAAAAAAACCAGAAAAAGAAAGAGAAAGAAGAAAAAGAAGATCAGAGCAAGGTGAAGGTGGAAATTGATGATGATGGTGACAAAAGCGATGCACATGATGGCGGTTTAGGTTCGTGATGGTGACGACGACGATGCCGGTGGTGATGACAACGGTGCTGGTGGTGATGACGATATCGACGGACGACAACGGTGACGGTGGTACGATAACGGCGTTGATGATGACGAAAACGGTAACGGTGATAACGACGATGATTACCATAACTTATATTTCCTGTGATTTAATAATTGTGTTAACATGATAATTTTCTATGGATAACTTGTTTAACATTTATTTTATATGGTTAATTAGTTTAACATGTATATTAGATAACTGATTAAAGATGTATTTTTCACAATATGTATTTTTTATGATATGATAACTAAGTTAACAATATAATTTTCCATGAATAACTGATTTAACATATAATTTACAGGGATAATTGGTTTAACATGTACGATGATAACTGATTTAACATGTATTTTTTACAATATGCTAACTTGTTTAACATGTAACTGCATAACAGCAATATAGGTGTGCATTATGTAACCGTCGATGAACAATGTTCTCGGATTATGAACAGTATTGACGGCAAATGGTAAACAGTGTTGATGACGAATGGTGAATAGTGTTATCAACGACGGTAAACAGTGTTGCCGGATTTTCTCGTTGACAACATAGTTTTCAGATCAATGGCATTTTCCGTAAATAAGCAAAATTAAAAAGACTTTTTGGGGTTAAAATTGATTTCTCTCTCCTATCTATCTAATTTTGAAATATTCATTCATACTTTCTTAATTTTCTGGTCAACTGTTGATATACAATAAAATCACCATATGTTATAATCATCTATAAAATAACAAAAATAATTACAAAATAACACTTAAACTTAAGTATATTATCATATTATTAACTAGAAAGTCCCTCTCATCCATTTCGTCACCGGAAAACGTTTTTCTTCCGTTAAGATTGTTGTCGGAATTTTGTTGAATTATCATCGCTGGATTTCTAAGTGGTATTTTTTGTGCTGTACAAATAATTTTGATGGCTTAAAGCAAATAATTTTGTTTTATCATACAGAATAGTTATTTTTATTAATTATTATAAATAGAACACACACACACACATATATATATATATATATATATATATATATATATATATATCTTATTATATTAAATTGGATCTGTCAAATTTAGTAATTCATATGATCACTACATGTAGCGAATCTTTCTATTCAAATATTGACATATGTCTCGATTAAAATCTAAAAAAAAACAAAAAAAAACTTGTCATTGTTTTTGTGAACCATGTCGACTAAGTCTATCGGCTAGGGAGTGGGTGGAAATCTCCGCACTCGAGCTTCCTTTCGCATGCAAGTAACCTACCAGGAGGCAGATAAGAGCATCTTCAATAGGGTAATTATGAGGTTCTTAAAATGAGATTCTTAGTACAAGAAATATTAATAAATAATTATGGAATTCTTAAATAGAGAAAAGGATTATAAAGTATCTTATTTAAGAAACTTTGGAAGATTAGTTTCTTAATTTTAAGAACTCTATACAATATTATATTATTACTTATTTTTTAAATATATTTACCTCAATATTAAGCGATGTCCTATGCATACATGTCGGCTCTTCATTTGCTGTGGTAAATCGATTCTAACAATTTGCTAAAACATTTATGCATATTTAAATAAAAAATTAATTAATAATAATTATTTGTTTTTATCATTTTTATATGCTAGCAAATCAGTAAGTAATTAATATATCTGATATATTTTATAAAAATGAATTTAGTTCTATGGTTGTAATGTTATTGTTACTGCTGATTTCTGTGGTGGTGGTACTTCTAATTCCGGTGCTATTAGTGTTGATGTTTTGCTGACTGGTTTGAGAAGCTGTATGATCACGTCATCAGAAACATGATGCAGATGCATCAACAGGAAGATGATGCAGACGCGGCAACAGAAAGATGATGCATCAGACGCATCAGACAGGACATCAGAAGTCAGAAGTTTATGGAAAGTGTATATATTCAAGGGGGGCGTCTTGAATATATTACTTGGAGATAAAGCTTAAGGGAAAAGGAAGATTGAAGCTATTTGGAAGGCTTGATGAGATATGGAAATATTAGGTTGATAAGGATCAATCAAAAAGGAATATTTCCTCTTGGCTTTAGGAAACTTGTTAGGATGCCAACTTGGAGAGTTAGGCACGAAATCCTTTAAGTATATTGTCTCTTAGGTCAAGAAAAACATCCCTTGAGACGTGTGAGTTAGTTTGACAAGTGTTGTAGCCGTTTGGCATTTTTGTGAGACAAGGGTGAGAGTTCATCACAAAGTGAGAGTCCTGGGTGTAGATTAGTGTGGCTAATCTTAGGGATCTCTTTGTGAGTTAAGAATAGATTGGGGTCGAGCTAAGAGGTTCTTAGAGTCGTGTAATTCCAAATTGGATACTAATTGTACTTGTATTCAAGAAGATTCTTAATAAAGGTTTGAGGTTTAGACACGTTGTCTAACCTTGGTGTATTTTATTGTGTATTGGGGTCTCTCTGCACTTTCAATTGGTATCAGAGCCTAACCTAGGCAGAAGAAGAAATTCTATTTTAGGGAACGGTCCTGCAGAGAACACAATGACACAAACGATGATTTTCAGCGCAGCCAAAGCGTTGGTGTTGGGGTCAGAAAACTATGGCCATTGGAAAGTGAAGATGATACATGAGCTGAAGGGAATTCATGAGGATGTATGGACAGTGGTCGAATCTGGATGGGAGCCACCAAGACAAGCTGTTTCAAGCGCTGATAGAGGTCCTGATGCAGTCGCTGCTCCAAAGCCAAAATCAGAGTGGTCAACACAGGAGAAACAAATGTCTAGATTCAATGCTCTAGCACTTTCAACAATATATCGTGCTGTTTCAGAAGATCACTTCGAGATGATTCAAGGTTGCACTTCAGCGAAAGAGGCATGGGATACTCTACAAAATATTTTTGAAGGAACATCAAGTGTTAAACGCACAAGGTTAGATATTCTCGCTTCTAAATTTGAACTTCTGAAGATGGATGATAGTGAGGATATTGCTGGATTTAGTGGTAAAATATGTTCCATGGCACATGAAGCACGTGTTCTTGGGAAGATCTACAAGAATAAGAAGTTGGTCAAAAAGCTGTTGAGAGGGTTACATCAGAGGTTTCATGTGGTGAAGACTGTGATGGAAGTCACTCTTGATACAGATAATATGTCTTTTGATGAGGTAGTTGGAAGGCTACAGGTTTATGAGCTGAGTTTACCATCTGATGGATTAAACAACTCACCAGGGATTGATGTTTGCTCAGATATTGATAGTGAAGATGGCTTAACGTCTTATAAGATAGAAGACCTCATGGATCTCGTGGAAAAGAAAGTTGAACAAGTTCTAAAGAGAGTCGACAAACAGAAGATGGATAAAATCCAGTGTCATGAATGTGAAGCTTTTGGTCACTATAAATCAGATTGTCCTACAGGCAGGAAAAGAAAAATCAAGACGGGTTTTTCCAAGGATTTTAGACCTCACAACCGAGTAGATGCACGTGAGGAAGATCCTTCTGATCTTGTGGCATTATTTGGATCAGCCAAAGAAGCTGAAATTGGTTCTGATAGTTCGTCTGATGAAGATGCAGATACAGACACCAGATCAGACGTCTGTCCAGGAAGTAAAAAAGGTGACCCTCAATCTGTGGTGCGAGATTTATATGAGGATCTGGTAGAAACATGCAAAGTAAACATGGCTCTAGTACAGGAGAAGAAGAGGTTGCACAACAAAGTTGAAGAACTTGAAAAAGAACTTGATGTTGAGAAGAAACGTGCCAAGGAGTTAGAGGATGTGTTGATTGGAAGGAATAAAAGTATTGGCAGAAAGAAGAACACATATGTGCGTCTCGGTTACAGGCAAAACAACTCAGGAAAGGAGGTAATTCGTGTTTCTGAAACGCCTCAGAAATCTGTTGCAAAGGAGGCTACAAGTATTGAAATGTCTCAGAAATCTGTTGCAGAGGAGTCAAAAGGTATCATATCAGACGTAAGTCTTGTAACAAAAGCGAGAGCAAGAGCTGTAACAAGCACTTCTACAGAGGTCAAAACACGAGCTGAAGCAAGACAAAGTGCCAAGATGAAGGTTGACACTCGTTCACATACAGAGTATAGAAGACAGAGTGCTAATACGCGTGTTGATACAGCTAAAGATCAGACAAACATATCAACCACCAGGCCAGCTTGGCATCAATCTGCTGAATGTTATTGTTGTGGTAGACTTGGTCATATCAAGGCACATTGTTACAGGTTTTCACAAGGTGCAGATCAAATATGGAAGAGAAATCGATATGTTCCACACTTTGGGCAATCCAAAAGGGGGTGGAAGTCTGAAGGTTGTGCAAGTACTACTTTAATCAACAATTCAAGAGGTGTATTAAGCTGTTATGGTGGATGTTCATGGCCTGTGAGAAGTAATAAAGGGGTATATCAACAGAAGAACCTTGACAGAGACATAAATGTGAGATGTTACGATTCAAGTAGGTGGAGGAATAGTTGGATAAGGAGATGGTGAGGCTGATGGTCGTCCACAGACAAGTAAGTTGTTTGAAAAAAAAAAAAAAAAAAACTTGTTTGTGTTGACGACAGATGGATGTCCTGTGCGAGAGGCTGTAACAGGGCATATACCAGAGTATGCAACTTCATGGAAATATGTGTGATTGATGATGTACGTTGGGGAGATAATCTTCTAGTGTTTTTAACTCAGTTATGCACTCAAGCAGGGGGAGATTAGGTGGATATTGTTTTTACGGAGCTGATCTTGATTCTGTTGAGCGTGCTGATGTAGATGAAGCACAATTGATGGGAGAGTTTTGGTTGCTTAGGTTTGGATGCTACTTTGCTTTGTTCTTGTGTGTGTCTCTGTGGGGGGTTTGCAGATGATTAAAGAGCTTGGTGCTTGAGTATCAAACTAAGTTAAAAAGGGGGAGATTGTTGATGTTAGGTTTTGTGAGATAGGCCAGAAGCATGAAGCGCAACGTAGTTTGATCAAAATGCTCACAAGCTTGATGATCGATGTTTGAGGGGGAGTTTGAAGTTCTAAAACTCAGTCATCAAGGGGGAGATTGTTGATGTTTTGCTGACTGGTTTGAGAAGCTGTATGATCACGTCATCAGAAACATGATGCAGATGCATCAACAGGAAGATGATGCAGACGCGGCAACAGAAAGATGATGCATCAGACGCATCAGACAGGACATCAGAAGTCAGAAGTTTATGGAAAGTGTATATATTCAAAGGGGGCGTCTTGAATATATTACTTGGAGATAAAGCTTAAGGGAAAAGGAAGATTGAAGCTATTTGGAAGGCTTGATGAGATATGGAAATATTAGGTTGATAAGGATCAATCAAAAAGGAATATTTCCTCTTGGCTTTAGGAAACTTGTTAGGATGCCAACTTGGAGAGTTAGGCACGAAATCCTTTAAGTATATTGTCTCTTGGGTCAAGAAAAACATCCATTGAGACGTGTGAGTTAGTTTGACAAGTGTTGTAGCCGTTTGGCATTTTTGTGAGACAAGGGTGAGAGTTCATCACAAAGTGAGAGTCCTGGGTGTAGATTAGTGTGGCTAATCTTAGGGATCTCTTTGTGAGTTAAGAATAGATTGGGGTCGAGCTAAGAGGTTCTTAGAGTCGTGTAATTCCAAATTGGATACTAATTGTACTTGTATTCAAGAAGATTCTTAATAAAGGTTTGAGGTTTAGACACGTTGTCTAACCTTGGTGTATTTTATTGTGTATTGGGGTCTCTCTGCACTTTCAATTAGCACGTTCAAATATATGATATTATTATTAACACGTTATATGTGTCATATATTATTGTTAGCATATGTTAGTTAGTATAACAATGTTAACTAAGTTACTGTTAACTCAATTATTGTTAGCACATTTAGATATCTAATATTATTGTTACCGTGTTATAAGTGTAAGATATTATTTTTAGCATGTTAACATTTGATATAATATGTTATTATATTGTTATTATGTTAATTTTATAAGGGAATTCACGATTTTAATTTGAATTTTTATATCTTTGATGATATGATAACCGAGTTACCACTATAAACATACACTTAACACGATACCATATTAGTTACCATATTAATTAAATAGTTATCTACTAAATTTACAGTTTTTTAATATTATTTGGAGATGAATAGTGATCGACGATTTTAGATGAACAGTGTCGACGGGGTTGATGAACAGTATTGCCATCTTGTTCCATCGAAAAATAAGTTTTCGTGATAACGACATTTTCTGTAATTATTTGACATATAAAGGATATTTTTGGTTTAATTTATTTTCTCTCTCCTAACTTACTTAATTAACAATTATGCTTTCATACTTTCTCTGTGGACATTCTAGATAGAGATGTGGCGCAGCGTAAGTAACCGATAGGTAGCTCGATCAAGAGAAACAAGTGATTCTCTTGAGATCTACTTCGCTCAATAAAGGGATTCGTATGAATCTCTTGAGACCGACTTCTTATCTCGATGAATTTAATCAAAATCGACACAAAGGTTGAAGAGAAACTCTCTTTCTATTAATCTCCAAAAACTGCCATACAATAACGTCTAAGCAAAGACTTAAATAGAACTCAATTTCCTGAATCACAAGTCGATTAGGAATAGGAAAACTTCTAGTTTTAGTAAAGAAAATAGGAAAACTTCTAGTTTATCAAAACTCTAAAATAAAGAAATAATTAGAATAAGTAAAACCAAATCCAACGTTTTCCCGCTTTGTCTATGACACCAATCGTGGATTCCTAAAACTGCCTGATTTTACAAGTCTTGAAGAAAAAGGAAATTTGCCCAGAAGATTTCCTTATTTACAAAAGTGCTTCAGCTCGTGTTTTAACCTATAAATATAGTTTTTCAGCCATTGTTTAGGCTACACAATAATAATTTTAGAGAGAGATTTTAGAGAGCTTTTGGGGAGATAAATCCTATACTCTGTTCTTGAGAGATTTTGAACCCCTTTATTTCTTCTATTGATTTCTTTCATGCTTTCTATTCAAATTATGATTTTTGTTTCATTAATCATGTCTGAGTAGTTTACTAGTTAGGTTTATGGTTTTTCAAAGGTGATTGATGAATTGTTAGGTCAAATTAAATTGTTAGGATAAAATCATTAGAGTTCTTCATCTGGATTTGTGTTTAATGCTTATTCTAGCTTCATGACCTAGAATCTGATCTTAGGTTAATTAATAGATGCGAGAGTATTATTGATTGCCTGAACTAATGTTAGCCGAGCAAAATACCTTTTCGCAAAGAGATTTGGTTTCGGAATTTTGTGAACAATCGAACCTGAACTTTAATGCTTGTCTGAATTGATAGGATTTGCAAAGAGATTTGAAATTCTAGGGTTTAGACATAGAAACTCTTCGCAGCGAGAGTTGGTTGATTTTATTGTTGTGTTTCGAGTTTAAGAACGGATCTTCATAATTCCTAACATTCTGTCTAGACCTGCAATTTAGATCACATGAGAATTTCCCTGAACCTAGCGTTTCGCCTCCTGAACTTTAATCCAGCTAAAATCCGATTTATTTACTTGTTTAATTGCTTAGTTTTAATTTCATATAATCCGACCTAGCATAATTCGAACTTAGAAACCTTAG
>JAHZTW010000001.1:324842755-324905735 GCA_020283515.1 Alliaria petiolata | reverse complement strand
ATTTGCAAAGAGATTTGGAATTCTAGGGTTTAGACATAGAAAGTCTTCGCAGCGAGAGTTGGTTGATTTTATTGTTGTGTTTCGAGTTTAAGAACGGATCTTCATAATTCCTAACATTCTGTCTAGACCTGCAATTTAGATCACATGAGAATTTCCCTGAACCTAGCGTTTCGCCTCCTGAACTTTAATCCAGCTAAAATCCGATTTATTTACTTGTTTAATTGCTTAGTTTTAATTTCATATAATCCGACCTAGCATAATTCGAACTTAGAAACCTTAGTGTAGCTTTCACTTCCCTTGGGATTTCGATACCCCTTATACTACGATTGCATTTGTTGTGCACTTGCAGTAGTTTTATTAGGGTAAAATCTGAGCCCTATCACCGTTTAAAGATTTGATTGTAGAATTTTATGATGTGTTCCCGGATGACTTACCCACAGGACTACCACCGCTTAGGGATATTCAACATCGTATTGATCTTGTTCCGGACGCTGTTCTTCCAAATCGTCCCCATTATCGAATGAGTCCGGGTGAACACGAAGAACTTCGACGTCAAGTTAAAGAGCTTGTCGTCAAGGGATTTTTGCGTGAAAGTTTGAGCCCTTGTGATGTCCCTGCTTTATTGATTCACAAGAAAGATGGTTCTTGGAGAATGTGTGTGGATAGTCGTGCTATCAATAAGATTACGGTTCGTTATCGTTTTCTGATTCCACGACTTGACGATTTGCTTGATCAAATATGTTCTGCAAGTATTTTTTTTCAAAGCTTGACTTGAAGAGTGGTTATCACCAAATTCGAATTCGCCCTGGAGATGAATGGAAAACAGCATTTAAAACTCGTGAAGGGTTGTTTGAGTGGTTAGTAATGCCGTTTGGTTTATCCAATGCTCCGAGTACCTTCATGCGTATCATGAATTTACGACCATTTATTGGGAAATTCGTGGTGGTTGATTTTGATGATATCTTGATTTTTAGTCACTCCCTCGACGATCATCTTAGTCATCTGCGACAGATCTTGAGTGTTTTGCGACGTGATCACTTCTTTGCTACTTTGAAAAGTGTGAGTTTGGTTCGTCAGAAGTACATTTCTTAGGCTACATCGTTTCTGCGCATGGTTTAGCGGTGGATCCGAGCAAAGTATCCGCTATTCAATCATGACCTATATTGAACACACTAACGGAAACAAGGAGTTTTCACGGGTTGGCTTCCTTCTACCGGCGTTTTGTGCCACAGTTTAGTGCTTTAATGTCTCCAATAACCGATTGTGTCAAAGCAAATCCGTTTGTGTGGACACCGGAAGCTACACACGCCTCCAATGTCATTAAAAACAAGCTAAGCTCTGCTCCTATTTTGGTGTTACCAAATTTTACACTCGTCTTTGAACTCCATTATGATGCTTCTAAGGTAGGGATAGGTGCAGTTCTAAGTCAGAGGGGACGTCCTATTGCCTTTTATAGTGAGAAGAAGGTTGGTGCTCGTTCGCGTTACAGCACCTATTACATCGAGTTTTATGCTATCATTCAAGCAGTGAAGCATTGACGACATTATTTATTTCACAAAGAGTTCGTCTTATACACCGATCACGACGCTCTTAAATATTTGGGTAATCAAGACAAGGTTTCGGCTACACATGCTTCTTGGATCTCTTATCTCCAGCAGATTACCTTTGTCATTAAACACACTTCGGGCTCTTCTAATCGTGTTCCTGATGCATTGAGTCGTCGTCACTCACTACTTGCAACTCTTCATGTTTCCGCTTCGGGTCTTGCTACTTTTGCCGATATATACCCATCTGGCCTGTATTTTAGCAAAATTTATGAGGATGCAGTGGCTGGAAAGTCGAGAGATTTCAGTGTCCTCGATGGGTTCTTGTTTCGTGGTACTCGATTGTGTATTCCGGAGTGTAGTCTCCGACAGCAACTTATTATGGAACTACATAACGAGGGACACATTGGTCGTGATCGTACGTTGCATCTCTTGATGTCTTCGTATTTTTTGCCGACCTTGAGATGTGATGTGGAACGCTTTGTGGAACATTGTGTTGTATGTCAAAAATCGAAAGGCCACACATCCAATGCCGGGTTGTACATGTCTTTGCCTGTTCCAACACAGCCTTGGACGGACATGTATGCATAAGACATCGCTTAATATTGAGGTAAATATATTTAAAAAATAAGTAATAATATAATATTATATAGAGATCTTAAAATTAAGAAACTAATCCTCCAAAGTTTCTTAAATAAGATACTTTATAATCCTTTTCTCTATTTAAGAATTCCATAATTATTTATTAATATTTCTTGTACTAAGAATCTCATTTTAAGAACCTCATAATTACCCTATTGAAGATGCTCTTATCTGCCTCCTGGTAGGTTACTTGCATGCGAAAGGAAGCTCGAGTGCGGAGATTTCCACCCACTCCCTAGCCGATAGACTTAGTCGACATGGTTCACAAAAACAATGACAAGTTTATTTTTTGTTTTTTTTTAGATTTTAATCGAGACACATGTCAATATTTGAATATAAAGATTCGCTACATGTAGTAGAAGTTTTCCTATTTTGTTGAATTATCATCGCTACATGTAGTAGAAGTTTTCCTCAATTTCCTGAAGGTTTTAGGGTGAAGTGACGATTGTTGAAGTGAAAGTTGTAGGTGTTGAGAAACCCATCATGAAGAACCCTACGATCGAATTCCCAAGGACGCTCGAGCAACAAGTGGCACGCATCCATTAGAACTACGTCACAATAGACCTGATCTTTGTAAGCATCACCAATGGAAAAGGACACAAGGGCACGACGAGAAACACAAACTTCATTGCCTTGTTGCAGCCAAGTTAACTTATAAGGAGCAGGGTGTTGAGTATCCGTAAGACCCAACTTCTCCACAGCAGTTTGTGCTGTAACGTTTTCACAGCTTCTAGTATCTATAATGAGATTGCAAACCTTTCCACTAATTGTGCAGCGTGAATGAAAGAGATTGTTACGTTGTGGCGTTTCGGTTTGAAGACGAGGAGTAAAACAGGCGCGTCGTAACATCAATAACGGACCGGAATCGGGTTCAAGTTCTTCTGTAGCAGGCGGTCCTCATCGTAAATTACTTCAACGTCGCGACCTGTATCATCCAGAAGCAACCCACGACGGTTACGTGTTGGGCAAGGTGATTAACGATGGCCAATTCCACCGCAATTGAAACAACAAAGAGGACCTTGGCGAGCTGGACGAACTGTGTCAGTAGGTGTAACCTGGTTCGGTTGTCTGCGGAATAAGCTCTCCTGTAGCTGTAGGCAACTGGGCAGGACGAGTTGAACGTGAGCCACTCCAACTTGAAAATTTACTTTTAGTTTGAGATTCAATGGTCTGAGCGTGTTGATGAGCTTCAGACAAGGACAATTGATTAAACAAGGTGAGAGTGTGCTGAATTTGTTGTCGAAGGCCACCAACAAAACGAGCCACAACTTGCTGAGACGAATTATGAAGATCAATTCAATTAAGGAGCAGAAAAAAATTCCGTAGCGTACTCTGCAACGGATCGAGAACTTTGACGAAGCTTATGCAAACGTTGGAACATGAGTTGCTCATAATTGTATGGCAAAAACGTTTTGTGCATCTTTGATTTCAATTTAGCCCACGACATCACTTTTGCTTTTCCTTCTCTGGCACGAGATGTTTTTAAGTGTGACCACCAAGCGGATGCTCTGTTTCGGAAACGCATCGTGATAACAGGAACACATCGATCAAGCGGGACATGCTTGAATTCAAGAATTTCTTTGACGGTTGCAATCCAATCAAGTAGTTCTTTAGGTGATTGTCCTCAATGAAATTCTGGAATTTCGAATTTAAAACTACTTTCCCATCTATCAACATCATCATCATGATCTCTGGCACGTTGGTGCTGTAGGGCAGCAAACAGGTTGTCGTCGTAAGTAGATTCATCGTCTTCTTCTTCCACATGCTCGACGCGTTCGTTACCGGCGGCGTTTGGTCGTTGTGCCGCGAGTGCTTGAATGGCATGGTCATGGCACGCATCTGGTCTTGAAGATCAGCAAAGGCTTGACGATTCAGCTCTGCGTCTGTGGGAGCAACGACTTTCTTTGCGCAAGGCATTGCAAACAAGGAGCGTAGCAAGCTCTGATACCAACCTGGCGCAGCGTAAGTAACCGATAGGTAGCTCGATCAAAAGAAACAAATGATTCTCTTGAGACCTACTTCGCTCAATCAAGGGATTCATATGAATCTCTTGAGACCCACTTCTTATATCGATGAATTTAATCAAAATCGACACAAGGGTTGAAGAGAAACTCTCTTTCTATTAATCTCCAAAAACTGCCTTACAATAACGTCTAAGCAAAGACTTAAATAGAACTCAATTTCTTGAATCACAAGTCGATTAGGAATAGGAAAACTTCTAGTTTTTGTAAAGAAAATAGGAAAATTTCTAGTTTATCAAAACTCTAAAATAAAGAAAATAATTAGAATAAGTAAAACCAAATCCAACGTTTTCCCACTTTATCTATGATGCTGCTGCATCAAGATGCCAGACGGGCCGGTCCGCGTCTAAATAGACTTGTCCGTGACAAATTCAGTTTTCGTTTTGCCCATGTGAATTGGCCCGCCGCGGGTTGCACACAAAAAATATAAGTTCAAGCCCGCCCCGACTTTATTAAGCGGATTTGCGGACTGGCCCGCAGGCATGTCTTTTTCAATATATATGTTAAATTGTAGTGATTAAGCCTAATAATATGTCGTGGTTCGATGGTTGAGAGTTGCTAGATTTGCTAGCGGGTTCACAGTTCAAATCTCCATGGCTGCATATGGGCGATTTTTCGATTTTGTTATAATTAATGATAAAATTATTGTTTTCCCCTCTTCTTCTCCACTAAAACCAGCAACCTCATAATCCTAATCCACCGCCACTCTAGTTTTACATGATTTTCACGTTCTTGTTGTTTTATAAGTATACTAGAATAGGATCCGCATATATGCGGATTTTCAATAAAATATTTTAAAACCGTAAAAATAAATGAAAAACAAAATCGAGTAATCTGTAAAGAAAAAATAAAATTTATTTTTATTAATATTTCGAGATATATATGTTTTAATATTCTTATCTGAATTATTTTTATTCTTAATGCTTTATATATATATTCTAAAATTTTGGCGAATTAATTATCCTTCTTTTATGATAATTAGATTTATCATAATTAAAATCTAGATTAAGATCAGCGTATACACAGATTTATAATAATAATATTTAAAAGTCATTAATATATTTTGTAAAAAAAATAGAAAACAAAATCTGATCACTACCGAAAAAAATATATGAAAAACACAACTTCCAATCCTAAGAGTTATTTATATATTTTAATTCTCATTTATTTTTAATTAAAATATTTAAAACACATAATATGTTGCATATCCTAAGCAACATTAACCATACTTCTCATATAGTTAACACTTTATCAACTATCTTTTCTGTTCCGCTGCATTAAAAACTTGGATATTTAATTTGAGTCCTTCGAGTATGTTAACGATATTTCTATTAACTCTCTTCAAACAAATAAAGTCTCTCTTTCTCTTTATATTTCATTTCCCTTATATGATCTCTCTACTCTCTAGAGAAATTATGCTTCTTAAAACTCGCATCAAAAGCCTCTCTACATGATTCTTGATATCCTCCTCCTCATTGATCTTATCATCGTCTAATGTCATATCATTAGCATCTAAAATATTCTTTTGTATTTAATTAAAATATATCCTATTTAATCTAATTTACTTTTTGTTTTTGTTTTTATTTTTCTTTTGAAATAGATCCTTTTATTTTTATTTTCTTTTTCTTAAATTAAAATATATTCTAGTTAATTTTATTTTACTTTTGTAATCTAAATCAATAAATTTGCCTTTTTTAGAAATTCCTTTTTTCTTTAAAAAATAATATTTTACAGAGACGCGTATCGATATCTAAATCGATAAACTGATTTACTTCACACAATATCTTATTATGTAATAACATACATCGTCTAATGTCATATCATTAACATCTAAAATTTCTTTTTTTAATTGAAATATATCCTAATTAATCAAATTTACTTTTCGTTTTTAATTTTTTTTTTCTCTCATATATACATGATCTATGTGCTCTCTAGAGAAGTTATGCTTCTCAAGACTCGCATCAAAAGCTTCTCTACATGATTCTTGCTATCATCCTCCTCATTGAGCCCATCATTGTCTAATGTCTTATCATTAGAATCTGAAATTTCTATTTTTAATTGAAATATATCATAGTTAATCAAATTTATTTTTTGTTTTTATTTTCCTTTTCTTAAATTGAAATAAATCCTTTTATTTTATTTTATTTTTATTAAATTGAAATATATCCTAGTTGATTTTATTTTATAATCAAAATCGATAAATTTGAGGTTTTTATTTTTTAAACCGTAGCTAACTATACGAATAGGCAAAATAGTTAAATCTTTTCTAACCAATAAAAACACAAAAAGAAAATTTAATGAATAAGATAAAAGAAACTTATTATTTACCTTTTTGATTTTTTGATTTTTTGATTTTCCTTTTAGTATTAGTAATTGATCATACAATTCCTCAATTTAAATGAAAAACATAAAAAAAATTTTATTTCCCTTTTTCTTAATTTTTTTTAACTTTTTTATTTTTGTTTTTTCTTTTGGTATTAGTAATTTAAAAAGAAATTTAATTTCCTTTTCTATTTTTAAAACTAATTTTTTGATTTTCTTTTCAGTATTAGTAATTGATCATACAACTTATTTTCCTTTTTCTTAATTTTTTTATTTTTCTTTTGGTATTAGTAATTGAAAAAGAAACTTATTTTCCTTTTCTATTTCTAAAACTAATTTTTTGATTTTTTTTAGTATTAGTAATTGATCATACAATTTCTTTAATTTAAATGAAAAACATAAAAAAACTTATTTTCCTTTTTCTTAATTTTCTTATTTACCTTTTCGATTTTCTTATTTATAAAAAAACTTATTTTCCTATTTATTAATTTTCTTATTTGCCTTTTCGATTTTTTAATTAAAATATATCATAATTAATCATAATTTTTTTTTTTTTATTTTCCTTTTCTTAAATTGAAATAAATCCTTTTATTTTATTTTCCTTTTCTTAAATTGAAATATATCCTTCAATTTTTTTAACACGTGTCAAAATCTAATTAATTAACTTGACACGTGTCACGATCATGTTAAAAAGTAACTTTGACGCATCGTGCTTTATATAATAAGATTTAACACGTGTCAAAATCTAATTAATTAACTTGACACGTGTCACGATCATGTTAAAAAGTAACTTTGACGCATCCTAATTTATATAATAAGATATGGTAGATCTATCAAATTAGTAATAATTTATGACTTAAATTAAAGAAAAATTTGAAGTTTATCAAGAAGTCCGAATTTTATATCGAATAAAGGCTCTGGATTTGGAGGATTCAAAGCTAATTTGATTAAATCAAATAATTGCGATTTTGCCCACTGGCCCTCAAGTCTGTGAGAGACAGATCCGCGAAGCCCGAAAACCGCATAGGTCAGGCCCGCGAAGCCCGCTAATTCATGGACAATTTTTACGCTGCCCAAACACGCCCCCATCAATCTTACTTAGACCTGGTTCACGGGCTGCATATAGAACTGACATCTCTAATTCTAGATGGAGAAAACGCTCTCTAATTATATATATATGATTTACTTTTAAAATTAAACTAAATTAAATTATATAAAAGAAATTAAAATATTAATATTTTATTGTTACTGTTTTGTGCTTAATTATGTGAGTAATTATTATATATGAACAACTCGTAATAATTTTTGTTCTAATAAAGACGTCAAGAATTAAAAATTAGCTAGTCGAGCGTTTACTTTTTTGAGCAATTTTTTATACCACCTACATGAGTTTTTGAATAAGATAAGATCAGAGACATTTCAAAGACATTTGATTGGACAGAAATATACAAACGTGTGCATCCCCGAAAGTCGTCGAGGAAGAAGAAGGACCATGAAATCCACCAACAATATTTGATTATTTTAGGTTTTTCCTAATTTTCAGCTTTTTTAATGTATGTACAACCAACAATATCTGATTATTTTAGGTTTTTCCTAATTTTCAGCTTTTTTAATGTATGTACAACCAACAATATCTGATTATTTTAGGTTTTTCCTAATTTTCAGCTTTTTTAATGTATGTACAACTCTTATACCTGGGCATAAAACCCGGAACCGAAGAACTGAATCGGAACCAAACTGAAATATCGGTTTTAGATCCGAACCGTTTAACTAATAAAACCTGAATGGTTCTTTTTCAAATTTATTTTGGTTCTCGGTTCGGTTCGGGTTATACCCGAGAACCAAACGGGTATCCGAAAATCCGAAATTATTTACCAAATAAATACTAATTATATTATTTATATCATATAATTTATATAAATAATCGAATAATTAATTAAATTATTTTAAATTTTTTAGTTATTTTTCGGTTTGTTTCGGATAATACCGAAGATCCGAACGATTATTTAAAAAATCAAAAATAATTACCAAATTTGAATAATTATCCGGAAAATTATCCAGATTTTCGGGTAATTCGGGTTATTTTCAGATCCGAAATATTTTCGGTTCCTTAACGGTTCCAATTCCAAATCTCGGAACCGACCCGAACCCGAAAGGACCCGAACCGAAAAAACTTCGTAATCCGATTGGGTCCTAAACTGTCGGAACCGAAAAATCTGGATCCGCATAGACCCGGTCCGAACCGACCGACGGATCCGGATGCCCAGGGCGAATACAGACGTTAGGATATAGGATTAGTTAGTCGAGCGTTGACTTTTCTTTGATCAGATTTCAACCAACTATACGTTTTGACGGTTAAATTTGTAGTATATTTTTTTAAAATAATAAGAGAAATAGAAACTATTAAAGTAATTTGGAAAGTAATATGTATATTTTGAATAAAGTAAAGTTCATAAAATTCATAAAAACTAAATACAAAAAATTAAGAGCAAAACATTATATTAAATAAATTAAATTTGAATTAGGAAATTTACATTATATAGTGTTACTATAGAGTGTTAGCAATATATTAATATATATATATATATATTATATCTTGTATCAATAATACAATTATTAAATAATATATTCATATTCTATAATATTTTATATGATATCAAAGCTTTTAATTTTAGTTCTTTAATTTCTCATTAGATTTTTTTTATTTTGTTATCATCACATATGACATTGAAAACGATGGAGATGGAGATGATGATCCTGACGTTGTTTTTGTTGACATTGTTAATGGGTTTTTTTGTTTTAGTTTGGTTTCTTAATAATTTTTCGTTTTCCATAAAAATTTTTAATAATTTAATATTTTATGGTTTTATTGTGAAATATTTTGTGATAATTAAATTTTGTGCAATTCTTATATTTACCATATTTACAGAACAAAAATAAGAGAGAAGCTAAAATTTTTCTAGCCTCTAACATTTTTCCTTTGATCTTTCCGATTTTGTCCTTTAAAAAAGTCTTGCTAACTGTTTTTTTCTGTTAATATTTCGTGATTTCTTAAGAAGATCTTCCAAACACTAAAATCCAACATCGTTTCATATGATTTTGGAAACTTTTCCTAAATTTTTTAAAATTTCCTGAATTGTGGAAGGGTTTCCTGAATTGAGGAAAGGCTTCCTGGATTGAGAAAAAGTTTCTTCAATTTGAGTTGTTGTATAAATTAACAAAAAGAAATCAATTATACGATTTATAAAGTCTTTCTTAAATACATATAATGGCTTCTTTAATTTATACGTTTCAAGAAATTTTTCCTAAAAGTCTTCCTAAAAGTTTAGAAATATCTTCATAAATTTACTCTGATCTCTTTTCTCACCTCTGCGACACCTAAACCCTAGTTTCCGCCGATTTCCTTTTTTCACCATTGTTGTTGTTTTAGCTCGGGTTTCTTGAGCTTTTCACCCAATTATGTCAGATGTATCCTCCACTATATAATTTTGAGCTTTAAATCCCGAAAACACTTTCCCAGCAAAATGCATAAAGGATATACAGAACACAATCACTACAGCTAAAAAACCCCAAAGATCTAAAAGATTCACAATAGCAAATCGCAATCAAACGAGAAGAGCGATCCCAAACAAAACAAAGGATCCGAACCTCAGATCAGTCTCGGCCATTGATGCCTTTGTTTCTACACTATTTTTCTTCTCCTTTTATTAACTAACTAGAATAGGACCCGCATATATGCGGGTTTTTAATAAAATATTTCAAATTCGTAAAAATAAATTGAAAACAAATCGGGTAATATGTAAATAAAAAATTACTTTTAATATTCCAAATATATATGTTTTAATACTCTTATATGAATTAGGTTGAATTCTAATGTTTTATCTATTTATATATATATATATATATATATATATATATAATTTTGACGAATTAATTATCCTACTTTTATCATAACTAAAATCTAGATTAGGATCCGCATATACGCGAATTTATTATAATAAAATTTAAAACCCGTTAAAATATTTTTTTAAGAATATAAAAAACAACACCGGATCACTACTGAAAAATATATATGAAAACACACAAAATCGAAACCTAAGAGTTATTTATTTATTTTAATTTTAATTTGTTTTGAACTAAAATATTCAAAAAACAGAATTTGTTGCAAGTCCTAAGCAGCATTAACTCTACTTCTCATATAGTTCACACACTTTTTCAACTATCTTTTTCTTTTAAGCTGCGTTAAAAAATTAGGTATGCAATTCGAGTCCTTCGAGTATGTTAACGATTTCCTCATTAACTCTTTTCAAGCAAATAAATTCTATATTTCTCTTCACATTCATCTCTCGTATATGATCTCTCTGCTCTCTAGAGAAGTTATGTTTCTCAAGACTCGAATCAAAAGTCTCTAAAATTCTTGATATCCTTCTCCTCATTGAGCTCATCATCGTTTAATGTAATATCATTAGTAGCTAAAGTTTTCTTTTTTTAAATTGAAATATATCCTAGTCAATCAATTTTTTTTTAATTTACTTTTTTTGTTTCTTCCTTATATGATATTTTTGCTCTCTAGAAAATTTATATTTCCCAAGACTCGCATCAAAAAAGAAAATAGAAAACAAAATCTGATCACTACTGGAAAAAAATATATGAAAAACACAAAATCGAAACCTAAGAGTTATTTATTTAATTTAATTTTTAATTATTTTCAATTAAAATATTCAGAACACATAATCTGTTGCGGGTTCTAAACAACATTAATTCTACTTATCATATAGTTCACAAACTTTATCAACTATGTTTTACTGTTTAACTGCGTTAAAAACTTGGGTATGCAATTCGAGTATGTTAACAATTTCCTCATTAAATTTTTTTCAAGCAAATAAAGTCTCTCTTTCTCTCCAAATTCATCTCCCTTATATGATCTCTCTGCTCTATAGAGAAGTTATGTTTCTCAAGATTCGCATCAAAAGCCTCTCTACATAATTCTTGATATCCTCCTCTTCATTGATCTCATAATCGTTTAATATCATATCATTAGCATCTATAATTTTCTTTTATTAATTGAAATATATCCTAGTTAATCAAATTTTTTTTTTAATTTACTTATTTGTTTCTTCCTTATATGGTATTTTTGCTCTCTAGAGAATTTATGTTTCTCAAGATTCGCATCAAAAGCCTCTCTACATAATTCTTGATATCCTCCTCCTCATTGAGCTCATAATCGTTTAATGTCATATCATTAGTATCTAGAATTTTCTTTTTTAATTGAAATATATCCTAGTTAATCAAGTTTTTTTTTAACTTACTTTTTGTTTCTTCCTTATATGAGATTTTAGCTCTCTAGAAAAGTTATACTTCTCAAGAATCGCATCAAAAGCTTCTCTACATGATTCTTGCTATCCTCCTCCACATTAAACTCATCATCGTCAAATGTCATATCATTAGCATCTAGAATTTTATTTTTTTAATTGAAATATATCTTAGTTAATTTAATTTACTTTTTGTTTTTATTTTTCTTTTATTAAAATGAAATAGATCATTTTGTTTTAATTTAATTTTTTTTTCCTAAAAGAAAAAGGAAATACTACTATTTTAAAAAGAAAAATAAATAAAATAAAAGAAAAGATATCTTATAAAAAATATACTAATCTTAAAAGAAAAAAGAAATTACTATTATTTTAAAAATAATAGTAATTTCTTTTTTCTTTTAGGATTAGTATATTTTTTCTTTATAATAAGATATCTTTCCTTTTATTTTATTTATTTTTCTTTTTAAAATATTAGTATTTTCTTTTTCTTTTAGGATTAGTATATTTTCCTTTATAATATATTTTAATTAAAACACGTGTCAAAATTTTATCGATTAACTTGTCACATGTCACGATCATGTTAATTAGCAACTTTGACGCATCCAACTTTATATAATAAGATGTTTTGTCTAACTAAGGTTAAATGGTAACTCTTTAATAAAAAATGTTATGGAAGGAATTATTTAGCGTGCTAGTGTATACTAGGAACAAAAAGTTATATTAGGTGCATCTAAGGGCATTTCTCTTAAATTTTAGGAGTTTGGTTTTCATAATTTTTTTATTTTCTGAGATTTATTTTGATGATTTAGAATTTCACAGAAATTTCTTTTCTATTGGCTTCTTCTATTATAAGTTTGATTTTGGTTTTAACGATTTCTATTAAAACGCTTATGTAGGTTATTTTTAATCCAATTTAAAACTGTTTGTGACAAAGATAATTATCTGTGAAGTTTGCACCAATAAAATGTTATTATTACCTTTATTTCAAGATCAAAGACTATCCCTATGAAGATCGAAGTTTACACTCGGAATGGTCTATTGACTTGTTTGTCCGTCCTTGATATGTTGTCCACGACATACGAGTTATGCTTGATGATTTTGCATACCACGTTTGTTGTGCGGGGGATTATTGGAGTAATTTGGAAAACAAGATGCGTATCTTGCAGATTATCTATAAATTGACATGTAAAACTCATAAACACTCTTTGATCATGTAGCCATTCTTTTATCACACCTAAATGATGTACCCTTATATCCTTTTGGTTCAAAACCGTGGACAGAAGCTGGTTTTGCAAACACAACATGGAATCATAGTCATCAACACCCATTATGCTCGTACAAAATCCTCCTCTAAGGTTCTCCATGAAGCATCTAAGTCGAAGTCGCTAGAAAGTAGATCATATAAAGCTCCATGGTAGTTTTTCCAATTCCAGTAGGGCCCCAGATTCCGATCATCTTCACATGAATGCAGTGTAATCGTCGAGGGCCACTGGGTTTTTGTTTGGTACCTCTGAATTTGACTTTGCCATTTTACAGTGACACATCACTTGAAATGAGCTCAGAGCTGAGGCAAGCTTTCGTTGTCCCAATCTGAAGATCGGAAGAAGAAGAAGAAGAAGGTGTAAAACCAAGGATACCAGGAAGGAACACGTAACTTGATGAATTGCAACACTTGAAAAACACAACAATTACGATTTTATTAGAAATCTCTTAAACAATCTCAACAGATGTGTTTAATAAGAATTATAGAACATTGTAGACACAACTTGACACTGACCAATTTCTAATCTACCAACACCAGCTATGTTTCACTCACCAAGAAAAACCGGATCTCTCTCAAGACTCTCTCTTGGTATTTCCCTTGGAACGGCTAACCGTAGCACGTCTCCCTGAACTCCCTTATATACTACCGTGTCCCCTTGATCATACATAAAATAACTGGATCACTAGCATCTCCGAAAACCCTTTTTTGGCAACTCGATATATTGCTTGATCTTCACGCTTTAACATCAAATCTTTAGCGCTACTTGTGTGTGGCACATATCATATCATGTCGCGGTCAGTCCTGATCTAAAAATCTCCCCCTTTTTGTCTGAAGCTATGCACTCAAGTAACCTGCAAAACATTATCACCAAGGCACATACCAAAACAGAACATGACTAGAGCAAACACAAACAAACTTATCATTCAAATGCCGCAAAAAAAGAAATTTTAAATCTTAGCGCCATACAACACATTTTAATCAAATATCAACAAGGTTCTTAATCTAGATAAAAAAAATTCAGCATTGGTTTCTCCTTTACCCCCTCTTAGACCATCATCGGGTGTCAAAACTCGGTACCTTAGCAAATGAAGCTTCCGTCTTAGGGAAGAAATACAAAGAGAAAAAACTTGTAAGGAAATTGCTGAGGTGTCTTCCACCTAAGTTTGCTGTTCAGAAAGCAGTACTGAAATATTCAATGAATAAAGATGACTTGAAGTTTGATCATCTGTGTGGGATGCTGAAAGCAGAAGAAATGGAATCAGCACAAGAATAATCATCAGCACTGGTTTCTCCTTCACTCGATCCCCCTTAGACCATCATCGAGTGCATCCTCGTCACTTGGGCCTGGGGAGACATGTTCTTCTTCATCAGACACAGTCGAAATAGACCTTCTTGTCTGTGGATTGAGGGTAAAACCATAATCTCATCCTTCTTGAGTGCATAGCCAGATAAAAATCAATCACGTTCCATGCAGACACAAACAGTTTTAATAAAGATAAGAAAGAACTTACCTTTGACTCGACGTTCAATCCGATGGATGAAATTGGTCAGTTCTTCAAGATCAGCAGCGAGAGATGGAACCCACACTGGTTCTGGCAGCTTTCGGGTCCATGGTGATCTTCAGTGGATAGCCGGCCAGAGGTCCATCACCACGATGAGACGGGACTGTCCTCTAAAAACTAAAAAATTGGTAAACAAGGTTAGGGAATGGAAGGAGTCTGTTGACTGGTGCCGGATGAGCAGCGACAACCAACAGCCGCTGATAAATCAGCTTCCCAAGGTTGAACTCTTTCCCCATCATGAGTGCGTAGACAAAACGAAGTGTGTCCTTAACCATTGTAGTCTTATTAGCTATGGGCATCCAGTTGAGACGTCATAGACGATAAAGAACACCACATCACTTGGAGAGATGACAGGAACGAATGCCTTCCCAATGGAAACATTGAGTCTCTGTGAGAGCTCCAATCACCAGATGGAGATCTACTTTATTCCACTTACCACATGAGGCATTCTCAGGCAAGCGAAACATTCGATTGATCACTTCGGGTGAGACTTCAAACATCAGCCCTCTGACATAGACAAACTGAGTACCACGACGTGACTCGATATCTCCTAGATTGGCATAGAGCTCTTTAACCACCTTAGGATTGTATGGTTCCACATCGAGAATCATATTAGTCCAGTTTAGAACTTCCTTGACCCCATCAAGCTTGGGATAATCAATTAGCAAGTATAACTGATCGTGAAAGGACCGGAGATCAAACGATTCATACCTAAAAGCAGCAGCCTCCGATGCAAAATTGCCATGAGGAAGATGAAGAGGCTTCTCCAAATCCTTGAGTTGACGTGTCCACGCGCGAAAGATATGTCGACGCTTCGCATATAGTGGCTCGAGATCGAGAAAAACTTGATCATCCGGTCCTCGTGAATCAGAGGTCGAGTCCTCCACATCTTAGGATCCCGTGTCCTTTGACCCATGCATGGAGCTTCCGGATTCTTGAGCAATAGTTGACAGGTTGATACACGCAGAGTTGGACTGGTCTTTCCACTGGAGTTCCAACCGATCATCCTCTAGATCATGGACAACAACCGGAGCTTTTCCTGTCGACGAGAAGACGCACCATCAGGATTCTTAAGGCGAAGAAGAGCTTGAGCAAGAGTCTCTTCGTCGCCAGGAACATATCGATGCACATGCACATACTCAAGAAGAGCCTTCCTAGACTGAGATCTGGTGCGGGAAGGAATCATCGATACAAGATAAAAACTTGATTAGGGTTTTCTCAGATGAAACAAAGACGAGAGATGGTGGCACATGAAACGTCATCTGCGGCTAAAAAGTAGTCCAAAAACCTTAAATCACACTTGCAACAACATTATCCCATTTTAAAAAAAAAACGTTGGGCCTAAAGTGGCCCATTAGATCTGTTCATGATTGAAACCGTTATAACACACAGCACTTTGTGTTACTCATTTTCTATGAAACAAACAGAACAAACTTTGAGACAATCAGTGAGTGACCATCACAAATGAAAGAACGTTAGTCAGCAATCCTTTTGAACTCATACAAAAGCATCCCTTGACAGACACAATCTCATTTATCTCTTGGAGTGTGACATCATGCTGATAAGAACTAAAAGGTGAGCGTTCACATTTCATCAGATCATCTGCAAAAATGATTTTTAACACCAAAAAAAACTCAACACTGACGAGCTCAAATGGTGCAGCATCACTCAGCTGGGTAGCTTTCACACTCTTTGACCAAAACTGTTGAGAGAAACAGTGATTATCCTTAGCCGGAGAGAAACGTGAGATGTTTAGTTTGGTAATTGACAAGATTAAGGCTGGGCATTTTATTAATTTCTTTAGTTAAAAAAAATCCTACGCATGCTCGAGTCATCTCTCCTGGCAGATTTTTATGCAGCCAATCACTTAACTGAGTTTCTTTCACATAACCGATAATTTTTTTTCTAAGCCATTCGATAGTCAGGAGAGACCACAGACAACAAGTGCTAGAGTCTTTTTGCCTAATCGCAACAGAGTTAGCTCTAAACTTGATTGTGGTAGCAACCAAGTCCAGTGTCAAGTGTCGGGTCATTTTAGGTCTTAATTCAATACAGTTATTCCAAAACAAGGTTTATTTTGCTTAATCTTGTCAAATGACCTTCATTCCCATCCGAACAGTGATCAAGATAAGAAACAAAATGTTTTGCATCTTGTTCCAACTTGAGTGTTCTTCTCATAGGACAACTACGCATTTCTCTTAACTGAAAATACTCACTATGCCTTTCATGCAGATTGATTTGCTCGCAGGTGGTTTTGATAAGCTGCAAATGATCTGGCATTTTGTTTCAGCACCCCTCCTTCCACCAGCATCCTGCAATTTCTTGCTCGCACACACCCAAAGCATTTCTAAGGTACAAAAAGCTATTGAGATCAAGAGGTTTAGTGAAAATATCTGCAAGTTGGTTCTCAGATGTGACTGCTCGATTATTATGAGTTTCTCCTCAACTAATTCTCTAACAAAATGATGTCTAATGTTTGGTTCGAGAATGTTGAACAGGATTCTTTGATATATCGATGGCAATTCTGTTGTCACAGTGAACTAACATAGGGTTTGAATGGATACCGTAATCAGCTAGCATTTGACGGATCCACATAAGCTGAGTGCAGCAACTTCCAAGAGCAATGTACTATGCTTCAGCTGTAGAGAGTGAAACACAATTCTGTTTCTTGTTGTGCCAGGAGAACAAGTTATTTCCAAGAAAGAAACATCCAACAGAGGTGCTCTTGCGATCATAATTCAAACATCCTGTCCAATCAGTGTCACAAAAACCTGCAGGATTCTCCTTTTTGTCTTTAGAAAAGCATATCCCATAATTAACCGTATATTTCACATATTTGATGATCTGTTTTACTGCATTTAGATGTGACACTCTCAGAGAAGCTTGGTATCTAGCACACAGTCCAACGCTGAAACACATATTTGGCCTACTCGTAGTAAGATAAAATAGACTCCCAATCATAACCCTGTAGAGCTTCTCATCCACTTCTGTACCCTCATAATCTCTTGATAACTTGCTCGTGGTACTCATAGGAATCTTTTCCGTCTTACTTGTTTGATATCAAACCGTTTCACCAGGTTTCTTGCATCCCATCTTTAGATTGCTCGACTTGCAAACCGAGGTAGTAGTTAAGTTCCTCAACCATAGTCATTTCAAACTCTTGCATCATTGTGGAGAGAAACTGCTTCACTAATTGTTCACTTGTACTTTCAATGATAATGTCATCGACATATACTTGGACAATCAAGATGTCAGACCCTAACTGTTGTATGAACAAGGTTTTATCAACTCTTCGTCGAGTGAACTCGACTATCAGCAAGAACTGAGTCATTTTTTCATACCAAGCTCGTAGGGCTTGTTTAAGGCCATAGAGAGGTGGGTTTAATTTATAGATATAATTTTTTTTTATCCGATTAAACATCTTACGTTTTCATGGCGGCCAATTTGTAGAACATTCTTAAAAAAAACAAGAGAAATAGAAATAAATAGAGAAAATCAATTGACACAAAATGAGTTTTGGATAAGATAAAATATTTATAGAGGAAGTAACAAGTTAAGACTAGAGACATTCTAAAGACATTTGATTGGAGAGTGTAATCATCGAGGGCCACTGGGTTTTTGTTTGGTACCTCAGAATTTGAATTTGTAAGGACTTTCATTTTCAAGTTGGAGGAATAAAAGATGGCATTTTTACGGACTGATATTGGGCCTATAACTACATGGATGGGCCAACCCTGAGGTAGTTTTTCTGTTTTTGGCAAAAAAAGTATTCCAAGTTGTTTATTTTGGTTCTGTTCTGTCTTATTGCATTTCGGTTCAAGTTTTAGCTTATTCGGCTCATGAGTTCATACCTTAGAGAGCTTAACAAAGCAACCAAATAAAAATGGTGGAAAGAAGGCAACCAGGATCAAATCATGATGAAAAATCACTGTAAGACATTCATAAATGGGATCGTTTTTGTTTTATCTTGCTTTTGATATGAACTTGACGAATTCATTAAAGTTGATCTGACCATCGCCATCGCCATCAACATCAACTTCTTGGATCATCTCTTTCACTCCCACATTGGTTGCTATGTCACCAAGCTGTGTCATTACATGCCGAAGCACTGCTGCAAATATGAAACCATTATGGTCTTTATCAAAAACCCTAAAGGCTTTCTTTATCTCTTTCAAATTCACCTCTTCCATCATTTCCTCCGACTGTGCAACATCATTCAGTTTGTTCAAGACATCTGTGGAAAACTTTTCCACCATCGCAGCTTCTTCATGAGTCCTTCTAACAAAAGCAAAAACAAACATCTTATAGAAACATCCACTATTGAATCCTCATCGATTAAGAAAGATAAAAGCGGATTAAATCATGATGATAAATCCATTTTCTTTTATTTTAAGAAGTATTAAAGAATCCCTCATGTAGCCCTGAATTTGACGAATTTATCATAGCTGATCCGACCATCGCCATCAACATCAGCTTCTCGGATGATATTACAAACTTGCTCGTTGGTTTCTTTGTCCCCATCTTTCGTCATCACATATCGAAGCTTTGATGAAGTTATGAAACCACTCTGGTCTACATCGAGACTCCTAAATTGTTCCTTGAGCAATTCCACTTTCAATTTGTTTGAGACATCTGTGGAAAGCTTTTCGAGCATCGCAGCTTCATCACTCTTGACAAAAAGAAAACCCAAAATCATCTTATAAAATTATATACCAAAGGATTTTTGTTTCATTGAGCCAAAGTAACAAACCAGTTTATAGAGTGTTCTTCTGCTATGGTTGCTACATATGCCAGAGCTTTGCTCCATCTCTGCTTTTCTTCCTTTGTTCTCCCTTCACAGATTTTCTGGAACGCGATCCCGACATCTCCCCTCTGTTTCTGAACATCAGACGGATCAACTTCGTCAAAAACCGGCATCACGATCTGCCCTGAAGCTTCTTGGCACTTCAAGATTTCAACCAGTTCATCTAAGCACCAGCTCGAGGAAGTGTAGTTCTTCAAACTCAAAACAATCGACACTGTCAGTTCTCAAATGGCTTTCACGAGCATAGGTCCAATCGTGTTCCCTCTCTCCATCTCCTGATCCTTGAACGCCGTGATCCTGTTGATTGTAAAGTATTTGTGTAAATTACTAAGGAAATCTCTACGGACATCTGGATCATGGAAGCTCGGAAAGACATGGGATTTCTTAACGTGAGACGAGGAGGAATAAGAAGAAGAAGCCATGAGAGAGGAGAGTTTGAATGAAAAGTATAACAGTGATTGAGTAACCAACAAGTCCCTTGTTTCTTATATAGAAGCAAAAGACTTTTAGAGGAGTAATAGAAGCCATGAACAAAGATTTGTGAAAATGATTCTTATTTCTCAATCTGTACAAGAGAGTCATTACAAGACTTATATACACTTACGTAACCGGTAACAACTAAACCAATCTTCACAATTAAGCTAAACCGGACTAAACCAGGCACTATACTTTAATATTCCCCCTCAAGATGAAGGTGCATAGATATTATGAACACCCATCTTGCGTATGTTATCCCGAAAAGGAGCTGGATATAGGGCTTTAGTAAGTACATCCGCGAGCTGATTATCTGTCCGCACAAACATGGTCTTGATAATACCATCATCAATCGCTTCTCTCACCTTATGGCAATCAAACTCTATGTGTTTAGTCTGCTCGTGGAAGACATAAATGCTTGCAATTGTGCAGAGCCGCTGTATTATCACAATAGAGATAAGCTGGAGGTGAGAAAGGAATGCGAAGATCCTTAAGAATCTGACTCATCCAAATCAGTTCTTTAGTCGCCATAAACATGGCTCTATTCTCAGCTGCAGACGAGCTTAAAGAAACCATTTGCTGCTTCTTGGATTTTCAGGAGACCAAAGAGTCGCCAATAAACATGGCATAACCCGTGACAGATCTTCTAGTATCTGAGCAAGCGCCCCAATCCGAGTCAGAAAACCCTCGAAGGTCAAAGTTAGCTTCCGTTCCATAGAAGAATCCCTGGCCAATGGTACATTTCAAGTAACGTAACACCTTGTGAATGGCTTGAAGATGAGAATCTCTTGGAGCAGAAGAATATTATGACAGCTTGGAGATTGCAAAAGCAATGTCAGGTCTAGTGATGGTCAAATATTGAATTTTACCCACTAGTTTCCTGTACTGTTTTGCATCATCCAGTAATACACCATCAGACTGAGAGAGCTTCGGATTTGATTCCATAGGGATAGAGGAAGGCTTACAATCAGCAAAACCAGTAGAAATTAACAAATCAATCACATATTTCCTCAGGCAAAGAGAGATACCTTCATCAGATCGTGCAATCTCAATTTCAAGAAAGAATTTGGGAGGACCAAGATCATGAAGCTGAAAAGAGGAACTAAGCTGAACCTTCAATTCTACCATGCCATCATCATCTGTGCTAGCAATTATAATGTAATCAAGATAGACAATAACCGCAAAGAATTTCCCATCAAAAACTTTCACAAACAACCTGTGATCACCATGGCATTTTTCAAACCAAAATGTGTCAAAGTGGTTGAAAATTTGATAAACCAGTGACGGGAAACCTGTTTGAGACCATAAATGGATTTATGAAGTCTACAAACTGCATTTGGCGATACTAATTCCCCCTAAATCTCAGCATACCCTGGTGGAAGCTTCATGTAAATCTCTTCATCGAGATCACCATTAAAAAAACATTGGAAATGTCCAACTGATGTAAGGACCATTTCATCTTTGGAGCAAGGCCGAGAAGGATCTTCACTGTAGCCATCTTCGCCACTGGAGAAAAAGTATCAATGAAATCAATCCCGTCTTGTTGAGTGTAGCCTTTAGCCACCAATCTTCCTTTATATTGCTCGATACTTCCATCAGCATGGCATTTGATGGTAAATACCCATTTGCAACCTACTGCAACTTTACCAGGCGGTAAATCCGCAATACTCCATGTCTCGGTACATGCAAAAGCACCAATCTCCTTTCCCATGGCATCATTCCATACCTTGTCCTTCTTTTCCTTTAAGTACTTTTGTGGTATTGGTGTATTTATGATGATATTAATGAAAGCACGAAAAGGCTCAGATAGAAATGAATAAGAAATATAGTTGATCATAAGGTAAGGCGTAGTCTTAATAGGAGTATTAGTATAACAATGAAAGTCCTGCAAATGGGAAGGCAGTTTTCTCTGCCGTGTTGATTTAAGCTCAGAAGGAACATAAATCAAAGAAGATGACTCATCTTGAGGAAGATGAGCATCATATGATGATTACACTAGAGGCAGAGGTTCATCAATAGGTGCATGGAAAGAAAAATGAGGAAAAAATTGTTTGACATCCTCTGAGAGGACAGAGGATGCAAAAGGAAAGATATCCTCATGGAATATGACATGTCTTGAAACAGAACTGAGTGTGTCTCTATATCTAGTAGCTTATTACCTTTGTACCCATCATGAGAACCGAGAAAAACACAAGCTCTAGCTCTAGGATCAAACTTAGTTTTAGACTTAGGTGAAGTAGAACAATAGCATAAACAACCAAAACTTTGTAATGAGGCATAATCTGGAGAACTAGAAGTTAACCTTTCAAAAGAAATTTTATTGTCTAACACTGGACTAGGTAAGGGATTTATTAGAAAAGCAGCAGTCAAGCCACAATAACCCCAATATTGTGAAGGAACCCTGATTGAAACATTAAAGCTCAAGCCACATTTAACAAATGTTGATGTTTACTTCTACTATTGAATTCTGTTCAGCCGTTTCAGGACATGAATGAAAAGCTTTGATTCCTTTATTCAAGTACAAATTATGAAAGTTCAATTCATTAGCATTATCAGATTTAACAGAACGGACTTTTGTGTTAAACAGAGTTTCAATCATTTCAATAATACCAGGGAACACAAGTAAAACATCAGATTTTTGTTTAAGCATATAAACCCGTGTTGCCCTACTGAAATTATCTACTATCGTCAAAAATATACTTGAATCCATCAACAGTTGGAACTGAAAATGGACCCCATGTATCAATGTGAATCAAATCAAACGGTTTCTCACGCATATGATTCTGAGACTTAAAAGTAAGACCTTTTTGTTTAGACAAGTGGCAAATGCGACAATGATTAGATGTTTTTATTATTTTCTGTCTCGATAATGACAATACATCAGATAGAGAATCAATTTTACTCATAGAGGGATGCCCTAATCTCTTATGCCATGTAGTATAATCAACTTTAACAACAAAACAAACAGAAGTAGTACCTGATAAAGCTGAACAAGATATAGGAATTAGAGACTTATCTAGATTCAGGACATATAAATTTGCAACTTAACTACCTTGACCAACCATCAAATACCGAGTAAGAGCCTGAATAAAACAAGCATCACAAGTAAAACTGATTTTAGAATTTAATGACTGTTAAAACACTAACACTCAACAATTTAAACTTGAATTCAGGAATGAATAGCACAATATGCAAAGACAAGCAATCAATAAGCTGAATAAAACCAGTTCCTTTAATCCTAACTGTAAACCCATTCGGAAGACGAACAAAGGTTTTATCTAGAAGCTTATACTCGCTATATAAATTCCTTTCATGAGTAACATGATGAGTAGCTCCTGAATCTATTACCCAAGCTCTAAGAGACAACTCAGTTTCATGAGGTATAGAAGAAGTGAGCATGTGATAGTATGTGTAATCATAGAGAGAAAGGAATGTACTGTATATCTGTGAGGTAAAAGGTGCAAAAGTCGAAGTCGAGGCAGAAGGTTTCTCAGGACATGAAGAACTCATACCAGAAGACTGAAGCTTGGAACTGAGGTACAAGATCATATGTTGAATTTGATCTGTTGACATTTTCCCATTTACGTCTTCAGATCCTGCTCCTTTCTGATGCTGAAGAGGTTATACAGTTGCTAGATTCGCACTGCCTACAGAGATACCTTTCTGAATTCGAGGATGTCCAGGTGGATAATCATGGAGTTTGTAACACTTATCAACCGTATGCCCAATCCTAGAACAGTGAGAGCACTTCGGCTTCTGGAATTTCCCTTGTGTTGCCAGGATAGCATTATGATTTGAATCCATTGCCTGAGTTGGAAAAGCTGAAGGAATAGGTTGAATCCGAGAGGTAAAACCAACAGCACGCTGACCTTTGTCTTGATCCAACATGTTATATATCTCAGTCAAATCCTGTAGAGAATTCAACTCCATCACTGGCAACAAAACTTACTCTCTGGTTCCCCGTTGCTCCGAATCAAAACATTGTAGATTGCATGTGGATTTTTACTCTCAAATACGCTGTTGATGGTTCTATACGCTTGGTTTCCAAAGGCTATACACAATGCTGTGGAATTGAATTCACAGAGACATTCAGCCCCGTCATCAAATCATTTACGGTTGAAAGCAGGCACTAAGGGCCTTGTATCGTTGGTGGATCCTGTGGTTAGAATATGAACTTAGGAACTCAACAACTTCCTCATTGCCTCTAGTTTTGTCAATTCTATTGCGGATGCATCATTGTTCATTGTCCACTGTGGCTCTAATCCCATCTACATTCTCATATACGATATCGCCATCACCGGTAACAACCACAATCTACTGCAACAAACTCTCACCACTCTCGCCACCTGATTCTCTTTAAAAGATCCGAAAGATTTTTTTTTTCCGCATAAAATGTTAAAATATATTACCAAAAATGGAATTCGCGTTTGATTACAGTACTTTAAACCAGCAGCTTTAAGGGCCCAAAAAAAATAAAAAGCTAGGACGAAACTATACTATTTTAGGAAACTATAGCAGCAGCTTGATTAGGCGTTTTTAAACCAGAGGGATAGAAGACATTGGCAACACTTATGAGATAGGCGAGCCAAAAGAATATGCTTGATGGTACGATCGAGTTGCTTGAAGAAGACTTCCACCAAAGAGTGTATGGTTGAGTAAAGCCGGCTATGCCTCTCTTTCCAGAGAAAGTAGACAGTTTCTTGGGCAGCGAGACATTTAAGAGTATTTGGAGAACCCCGAGAGTGGGACAGCATCCAAACAATGAGCTTATTCCAATCCCAGAAACGAAGAGCAGGTCAATTTAGGCGCAAGAGAACAAGTCGCCATACCTTATCAGAGAAGGAGCATCCAAGGATTATATGATCCCGAGTTTCTGGTTGAGAGCTGCAGAGGCAACAAGAGTCCTGGACATTCAACCCCCAGCTTGCTAGTCGAGAACGAGTAGGAAGTCTATCTAGATTTGTTATCCAGAAGTTGAATTCATGTTTCAGCACTGAGTATTTGAACCATACCGCTTTTAGCCAAGAGACATTGTTTCCAAAGGGCCTTAAGAACTCCCAGGTTTTCTTTATAGAGAAGAATGGAGATCTTGATCCTTCAACTCCCCATGAAAAAGAATCTGCCCCACGAGAATGGCTCGGAGGAGGATGATGTAACATAGATTCCCGGAGTTGACTGATCTGGGAATTCCTAGTTCTCGCTGATGGAAGCATCCATTGATCAAGACCATTAGCCGCATCCTTGACCTATGCACCAATCGGAATTCCCAGTTTTCAGAAGATTTTATCTACTTCCTTTGGCATTGAAGCTCATCGAACATAACAAGGATTACATCTTACACAATGACGGTACATTCTTGATCTTCTTACTCGCTGCAACATGCTTGATGTGAAACCTGTTACCACACCTATGGCTACAACACCGAAGCTTTCACTCCGTTCTGGCTCGCCACTGTCCGCTCTATAAGAATATCGCGCTACCAACAGATGTTTCCAATATTTGACGTTTACCAAACAAGACATTGCGTATGATGTCAGTCGCCTTTCTCAGTTTATGCATGCACCTACATCGGATCATTGGCAAGAAACTAAGCGGGTGTTACGTTATCTAGCTGGCACGAGTTCATACGGCCTCTTCTTCATCAAAGACAATCCCAGTCTCTTTCATGCCTATTCCAATGCAGATTGGGCCGGGGATCTTGATGACTTTGTCTTAACAAACGCTTTTATCATATATCTTGGCAAGCATCTAATATCATGGTCTTCTAAGAAGCATAAAGGCGTTGCACGCTCCTCAATCGAAACTGAATACATGTCCATCGCCAATATGTTCCTTGCTCACTGAGTTAGGCATTCAAATATCTTCTCCACTTGTCATCTATTGTGACAATGTGGGTTCGACTTATCTCTGTGCGAATCTGGTGTTCCATTCTTGCATGAAACATCTTGCGCTAGACTAACACTTTATCCGCAATCAAATAACGTCAAGTACTCTCTGAGTTGCTCCTATTTCATCTAAAGATCAATTAGCCGATGCTTTACCTAAACCACTGGCTCGTGCTCCATTCATCATCCCTCTTTCTTGAGGGGGCATATTAAGGAAAGAGTATCGATCATATCATATTTCAATCCATGTAATTGCCCGTTCTGATCTCTGTATTTACTCTTGTAATATCTCCAGAACATTCTCTGTAATCCGTATATATTGTACTATATTCTCATTGAATCAATACGAGAAACATTCAGCTCTCTACAGATTTCTCTCATGATCACTCCAAAAGATTATTACCATAAGTAAATATAATGAAGTTTATAAGTTGAAGTAGCATAAGACAAATGAGTTGAGATGAAAAAGAAGCTCTGGAGGAAGATGATAAACAAAATATTTTAGTTAAAAAAATCATATAAGCCGATCTGTTTTAAATCCTAAAACTAAATTGTTAATGATAAGACGGGTTGGTCTATTGTAGACCTTTTTAACTAAATTATTAATAAAAAAAAACTCTTTCAAGTAAAGATATGTTAGCAGCGAAGCCGTTTATCAATAAAATACCGTTAAAAACATGAACGGTTGCCACTAAATTGATAATTTGTATTTTGGTTTGTTAAACAACGACATGTATAATTAATTTATACATAAGAGAAAGAGGTGGTTGTTTAGTACATAAAAATGTGATGCAATCCATTTAGAATCTAAAATCTTCAATCAAAATAATTAAGATCTTGCTTTATATGTTGTTTATAATTATGTAAATTGACAAAGCCATATAAATTTTTAATAATTAAATGCATTAAATATAAAAGAAAAGAACGAGAATGAGCGATGGTTAACGTTTTACACGATTTTAGAACCTTTTAAATTGACATGAGAGGCTTTTAAGACTTCATGATCTTTTTGAAAACAAATCCGCATTATTTTATGCATAAAAATACTCACACGTCGTTTTTAACAACTCACAAAGCATAAAATCGATTAAACGACATATATATCTAGTAAAATTATAAACATAGGTTTTTTTTTCATTAATTGATCTTTACTTAATGGTGTTTATTAATAATTCAGTTCGGATGTTTAAAATAAACCGGCTTATATGTTTGGGGAAGTTCTTATTAAAACTTCATACCTAAAAAAATTAATTAGTAAATTATATGATGGGTTTAAAATAGATCAGTTCATACATAATGGTTGTTTCATCAAAATTTAGAGAAATAACAATATCTCAAAAATATAGAGAAAAAAGGTTCTTAACCCAACCCTACTGCCCATATAGTCATATTTAATTAAAATAACTTCATTTAGTAAAATTTATTTACTTCATTCTAAATATTTCATATAGAATTCAAAACATATGAAAATAAAGATGTTCTTTTTCAATCATATATTATTATATTTGATTAAAATATTTTATTTTGGATCCATACTTTAATATGGATCATGACAACAGCATACATTCGATGGAGGTGTAACACACTTGCCAGCATGATGACGATGTTCCTCACAAAATATTTTGCAACCTGTCCCCTCCAAAAATACATGATTTTTCTCCAAAGAAACATTGAACATCAATCCCATTTATTCCATATCCTATATATAATATCAAAAAATTATTATACCAATACGTACATTCATTAAAAAGAGAAAAAAATCATTTTATTATTAAAGAGTGGGATATTCTTTTATTTTTATAGAATAAATGAGTACCTAGAGTATTAACACTTGTTATACGACAATGAACAAAAGATATTATAAAAAAGATACTAAAGTTTTCATGCGGAGAACAGGATCGGCTCAACATTATTTTGGACCCTGGGAAAAAAAAAAATTGGACTCCTAAAATTTTATTTTTTTAGCTTTTTACTGAATATATTTTATTTCAAATATTTTTTTGTGTAACTTTTTAGATTTTTTTTATAAATACAAAATTATATAATTGTAAAGGAAATTTATGGGCCCTTTTATTAAAAATTTTTAAAATATTTAATAACATTTCTATAAAAAAATATATTTTTAAAAAAACGAACCTCTTATTTATTAGGACACGGAATTGGACCCGGGGCAGCCGCACCGTTTGTCCTCCCAAGTTACCCAGCCCTGGCGGAGAACCATTTTTATGATATTCTTTTATTTGTTTTGATGAGTTTTTCTCTATTTAGAATAGCTATATATATATATATAGTAACACAAACATTCCGTAAAAGGTATTTCTTCATGCTCAAATTTGAAAAAGCGCTTACCAAAACGTTTTTAGAAATAACTTAAACTTTTAATTTATTTACTTTTATATTTATAGTTAAAAGAAAACAACATCTTGACCAAAAAAGTAACACACACTTAGATAATTTTTTTACCCAATTACATTTTAATATTGCTGAGATGATATTTATTCTTACATACTTAAGTATGTAATTTATATTTTTCCATAATTTGTTGTAGCATGAAAAGGTTAATTGTTATTCCCTCTGAACCACAAACGATGTTGTTCAAGAGTTATTTTTGGTTTCAAATCAACTTTTAGTTATCCTTTAATCCAAAGCTACTAAAAAATTGATTTAAGTCGTCACCATTTATTTAATAATATATTGAAAATGAACATATTTATTTATTTATTAACAAATGTTTTAAATATTTATTTATTTTTGATATTATATATAGTCCGGTGACTCGGTGGGTTTGTGCCATGAGTCGACGAAGATACATGATATACTACATATTTTACAACTTTTATAGTATTTTATATATGTTTTTAATAAGAAATTGTTGGAACTTGGTTATTAACTTATGTTTTTAGTTTTTTCTGGAGTTTATAAAGGTTTGACAGGTAATCTGAAGAATTAAAGCAAAAATATGGGTTTTTGGACACTTGGGAGATTGATCAGCTTCTGAACATCAGAAGTTTAATGTTAGAAGTAGTAATTCCCACCATTGTACCATTCCCAAATTTGGACATACGATAGCCATGGATGTTACCTTTCATCTCCAAGTTGTTTGAAGCCAATCAAGAAAGTGGATCAAAAGTTATGCTCAAAATATTGAAGACTGCTACGTATGATGACAAAATAGAGCATGCAGAGATATTTGGTCATGAAACGACCCAGCCAACTGACCAAATCAGGTCGGTTAGCCGATCTTTTAAACCAAGACAGAAGTCCCTAGGATTTGTCCGATCGACCTACTAACCCAAAATGAATTCAACTGATCGATCAGGTGTTCTAACCGATCGATCGACTACTCCAACCAGTTGATCGACCCTCGAAAATATCATCACCATTCCAGAGGAGCCAACATTCAAAGTTTCATTGTTTTTCATAGTTTATGGTCTGAAAGTTTACTACTTTGTGCTTTAAGAGAATATTTCATCCTTCCATCATCACCACTAATTGTTTCATTGTTTTTCATAGTTTATGGTCTGAACTCTATTCTCTTTCATTCATCAATAATAATATGTTTATCTATGTTGTTGTTGTTGCTTGTTTGGTGAATATGTAAGAGTAGTCATTTGTTAGGATTAAGAGTTTCTAAAGGGGAATCATAATAGTTTGGTAGATAGGTTTAGCTTGAGTGGCTCTTACATTAGGTAGAAGTAGATTCTCTGTCTTTCTAGCCAATACTGCATATTGCTAGACTAATCATGTTACACCCAACCCGGATTTTCTAACCCGCAGCCGGACCACGGTAAATTTTCGCCTTTCTAACCGATACCCTAGATGAAGTCTAACACATTCCTTCCATCTAACAACTTAGCAAAGACCATCCCATGGTCTTACTCAATCACAGCTTAACTAGCTACGCATTAGAATAATAATATCAAGCGTCAGCTAAACCATACCTTGGCCACATCGCATGATCCAAGAACATCCCATACCATCCAGACCTCGTCCACAACTTCAAACACGCTCCTGCTGACCCAGCCACTGTGCTGGCCAACCCACGAACACATCTCCCCCCGTACTTAGTCACTCAACCAACCATCCCAACATGACTAAGTACAGAAGAGAGATGGCTGGGATCCCCGATCCCTTGCACGTCCAGGCACGATCCACGTTGATCGCCAGACACGATCAACCCGATCGACAGAACACGATCAACCCGATCGACAGAACACGATCAACCCGATCGACAGAACACGATCAACCCGATCGACAGAACATGATCCACACGATCGCCAGAACACTCCAGTCACGCTCAATCCTGATCGCCAGTCAGCCCAGTTCATGATCTCCCAGACCATATCCACGTTTCTCATGACCACAGTCATGAACTTTTCGGTAGAAACCTGATCCGGTCAGCTTCCTCTTGGATATAGCCACACTGCTCGACTATCTCTCGGCTATGGTCAGATCCTTTCGGCTATCTCTCGGATATAGTCGAATTCTCTCGGCTGTCTCTCGGCAGAACCACTTTCCCTCGATGAAAGTCACGACAGAACGATTCCCCCTCGGTCGGTGGCAGTCATGCGTCTCTCGGATGCAGTCACGCGTCTCTCGGATCCAGTCACGCGTCTCTCGGATCCAGTCGACTCGGCTCGACTAATCCTCGGATATCACCTCGCCCGATCGGATGCAGTCGACTCGCTTCTCGGCTAGCCTTGGCTGAACACAGCCACGGTCGGATTCACTCAGACGAATCGAAGTGCTCTTGGATATATCACGATATGCTCGGCAACTCTCGGCTAACTCGGTTGTTCCCTCGGAAAAACTCCCAATTCAGAATGGATCGGTCGAGCAGAACTCGCAGAAATCGCACGTCTGCACGGATCGTACGATCTCTTGATGGCAGTCGGACCACTCGGATAATCCCGCGGCTGCAGTTGAAAATCTCTCGGCTACAGTCGGAATTCTCTCGACTACGGCCGATCTCTGTGGGACGAAACTTCACTCTCTCGGCTAATTCGCCTTTTTGGGATTTCTCTCGAATGATCCTTGGCTAACACTCGCGGCCATGGGAGAAATCCCCTTATATACAGCCGAAAACCCTAGCTAAACCGTCCAGCCACAAGTTAGCCACCGCGTCTCGGTTAACTCTCGGTTACAGTCGGTTCGAATTAAGTTTCTCTCGTCTAAAGCCTAAACCGCTTGACTAAACTCGCGAACCACTCGACTAGCTTGCGAGAAACTCTTTTCCCACACGGAAAACTCTCACATTGGCCGACCAAAACCCGTGGCCCATGGCCCATCTCGACACTTAGTCATTTTCTCGGCAGTTTCACAGTTTTACTCGGCTATAACCACGATACAGTCCATAACCTCACGGACACGGACACAGTCACGGTACATACAATTCCTCGCGGACGATCGAACCTCACTCGAACTAGAACATAATTACACCGGCCATCCCATGACCCACTCGACCATAATCAGAATTTCTGGTCGCGGTTGCTACAATTCTCCCCCACTCAGTTTGAATTCATCCTCGAATCCGGTTCTTCTTCAGGAAGTTTCTCAAACCATTTCGGGAACTTTGTACTCATTCTTGACTCCACTTCCCAAGTAGTTTGCTCGTCGCCATTACAGTCCTATATAACTTTGATAATCTTGACCACTTTTCCACGCTTAACCTTTTTTTTCGGCCAACCACACGGATCGGTCTACCTTCCACGGTTAGATCCTCTTGCAGTTCCGGAGGTGGTTCAGATATAACATTCTCACGTTCGGTCATGTGCTTTCTCAGCTATGACACGTGAAACACATTGTGGTAAGCATTCATTTCCGGCGGTAAGTCCCACTTATACGCCNCACTCGACCATAATCAGAATTTCTGGTCGCGGTTGCTACAATTCTCCCCCACTCAGTTTGAATTCATCCTCGAATCCGGTTCTTCTTCAGGAAGTTTCTCAAACCATTTCGGGAACTTTGTACTCATTCTTGACTCCACTTCCCAAGTAGTTTGCTCGTCGCCATTACAGTCCTATATAACTTTGATAATCTTGACCACTTTTCCACGCTTAACCTTTTTTTTCGGCCAACCACACGGATCGGTCTACCTTCCACGGTTAGATCCTCTTGCAGTTCCGGAGGTGGTTCAGATATAACATTCTCACGTTCGGTCATGTGCTTTCTCAGCTATGACACGTGAAACACATTGTGGTAAGCATTCATTTCCGGCGGTAAGTCCCACTTATACGCCCCTACTCCAATCCTTTCCAGAATCTGGTATGATCTCATGTACTTCAGACTCAACCTAGCATCAAATGTTGCTCGGCTTTTCCCTTTAAGTCATGGCTTTCTGATAAACCAGATCACCCACACTGAACTCTAAGTCCTTACGGCACTTATCGACATAACTCTTTCGTCGGTCTTGAGCCTCTTTCAGCTTGACCATCAGAAATCAGATCTTTTCAGTAGTCTTCTCGACCACTGCCGGTCACAATACACTTCCCCATTTGGGTTAAACATAATTGTGCTCTTTGCAACCCAGGCAAAGGCAGATAACTCTCCCCGTTACCACCTTATTCGAGCACTCCCGCTCTTAATTTAGATGTACTAAACTCTTTTTACCAATCACAGCCTTCTCAAGACTCGATTCCAGATATTTGACCTTAGACCATCCTGGCCTTAGTCCGGATTTTCACCACTAATCAGAATTCATGTATGCCACATCTGGCCGAACACTAGTCTACAGAACAGCCTACACAGCTTTACCCCGCAGAGCTCTTGTCCGATCACTTCCAGATCGAACAAACTCTTATCAGACAGACTTCTCTTTTAACACTAGCGAACTCAAGACTTGCACCTTTTATCTTTCCATCATGCTAAACAATTTCATTCTCTGGACAGTCTCTTGGTGTGCATACATATCTTAGAAAACTTCCGAAGTTTCTAAGTATTTCCACTTGCCCCACCTTAACTTCCTTTTAATCAGAATGCTTAGCATAATCCGTTATCTTTGGACTTTCTCCAAAAGCTTAGTTATCCATGATGATAGGTCATGCTTACGGTCAGTCCATCTTGGCCCATCGCCTTGCCTTAGCGAACTCACGAGTTTCTAAGCATTTTGTCGCATCCTTGCCTCAACTACCGTTGACCACCATCATAAGTGTTAACCAAGATACACGCATCCTTATTAACACAACTAACGAATCACTCTTGATCCTTTACTCGAGTTTCCAAAACTCTCTTAAGTTCCTCCTTAACTCTTTCCAGTTAGGAACACACACTCAAACATTCACAACAATCCCATTGTTTGAAGTTTGACATTTTGTTTCATCATTCTTTGACACATTTATCGGATCCTTCATAACAAACCAGCTTAGTCCGCGGCTCCCGAACCCAATGGTTCCAACTCTTCAGTCAAGACATTTAACCGCAATGTCCTTAGTAGATTTACCATTCCATCTACATTCTTATAAGACAATGCACTAGCCTTCCACCGGCTCAATGCATTTGCAACCAGAATAGCCTTACCCAACGGATAAGATATTTCCACATCATAGTCAGCAACTATCTCCACCCACCTACGTGGCCTCAGATTCCCGGATCACTCTTTGATCCTCGGATCACTCCTCGATCCTTACAGACATTATTATCTTGGAAAACTTCTCTGGTTTCCAAGAATAATCTCACGGTCCCGTCTTTGCTAATCCGCAGATTCCCACAAACGCTAGTGTATAATCGCCTTGCCAACCCGCAGGTTCCTAGCTCACGATTTCAGTCATACGGTGATGAACTCCTCAGTTCTCAACCACGCAGTGCTAGCTTACTCAATAGTTATCTTGCAACCAACATGCCACAATCATGTCCCATCTAAACAAACGGATCAATGACTTAACCAATACTTGGCACACCATGCCATCAGTCGGCTCACAAGGCCTCGGTTCACACAACCATTACAAGTCCTCACTTGTAATTTCAATTGGTATCATGCCTTAACCAGCAAGTACCCGACTCACTAGCCAATCGGTTCGTACAATGCTTAACAAGCAATTACTCGACACACTAGCAAATCAGTTCGTACAATGCTTAACGAGCAAGTACTCAACACACTAGCCAATCCATTAGTACCGTCACTCCACATGACTAATCCTACGATGGCGAACTTTCTTAGTCCCCATCGACACAATCATCGCAACATATCCGTTGCAAATTCAGTATCACTTAATGGTTTCCAAAGTAACCTTCACTTTAGTCATGCATTGGCAAACCCACGGTTTCCAAAAATGCATCTCAGAAAACATCCGTCTTGGCCAACCTTCTTGGTTCCAAGAACGAATCCCAAAAGTATTGGCAAACCCACTTGGCTTCCAACAACACCTCGCAGAAACAGTCACTCTTGGACAACCCACTTGGTTTCGAAGAACTCATCTCGGAAACAGTCGCACTTGGACAACCCACTTGGTTTCCATGGACGCAACACAGAACAATCTCGCTTGGCAAACCTACCCGGTTTCCAGAGTTGCAAACCAGAAACAGTTACGCCTTGGCGAGCCTTCCTGGTTCCCAAGTCGTACACAAAACCAATCACACCTTGGCGAACATACCCGGTTCCCAAAGCCGTAACCCAGAACAGTCATGTTTTGGCAACCCAACCCGGTTCCAAAGCCATAACACAGACAGTCACACCTTGGCAAACCTATATGGTCTCCAAAGTCGCAACCCAGAAACAACCACGCCTTAGCAAACTCGAAGGTTCCCAAGGACGCCTGTCACGCCTTAGCGAATCCGCAGATTCCAAAGGACGCCAGAACAGTACACGGCTTACCAGCCTTCTCACAGCACACAAGGCCGTTGGCACACAATGGCCCCTGTCACCCAAACCCTTATCGGCACATAATGGCCTCGGTCGCACAGACCCTTATCGCCACGCAATGGCCCCGCTCTCCCAGATATTTATCTCGGCTCCCAACCTTACTACGCTTAACCAGCGTGTCTTTTCTTAACTAGCAGAGCAAAAGAATGCAAGCAATGCATCACAGAACTTATATGATCATCTATCCTAACTCTGACCCTAGTCTTATGGACTCGGTTCCGCACTAGCGTGAATCACACATCACCCAGGCAAGAGGCACGATCCTGCCTCGATCACAAGTTAGTTAGACACCATGTATTCCCACGGTTACCACAACCGAACAACAGTCACATAAATAGGCATGATCATCTACCCTAACTCTGACCATCTAGTCTTATGGACTCGATTCCACACTAGCATGAATAAAACATCACCTAGGCAAATGAAACGATCCTGCCTCGATCACGAGCTAGCTAGATACCATATCAGCCTCGGTAATCACACATATCAACTTAATCTTATAACCAAAACCGATTCATCATAGTCATGATCATCAAACAAGTATTTGGCGAGGACACTTGACTCCCAATCTCTTGTTCTCTTTGATCTCAACTTTCGAACCGCACTCATACTATATGGTCATCTAACAAACACGCACATAAACAGTTTGGTCCTATAATCATCTCAACTACTTGTGAAGCCTCACAAGACATCAATTCTACTCCAAGCGAGAACCACACATCCCCTTGAACTACCAACCCGATCCGAACATTCACACAGCTAGTTAGATACCACGTTTTGACCACTCGGTACCTTGTACCATTCACATTCATTCACAATCAGAGGAACATATATGATCATCTACCCTAACTCGAGGACCATGACTTATGGACTCGCCTCTGCTCTATCATGAATCACACATCACCTAAGCAAGAGACTCGATCTGGCTATCCAAACGAGTTAGATAGACATTATTATTCTCATGGTTCACACTTAACCAAAACACAAACACAGAAAATTGACCTTGCTAAGCTGAAACCACTAACTTACATAAGCAATCAATATAACATCAGAATCTAGCAATCCTACGACCCTAGATACAAGCCACAGTCACGCACTCACAGAAAATCCAGCCAGATAGACTAGATCATTCACGGATCTAGCCACTTAAGCAGATAAAATATTTATTCTTTTTACCACTTTCCGCGTCTAAGGCATTCTAAACAAGCCCAATTCACATCAAGACTCTGTCCTAGAACCGACCACGCTCTGATACCACTTGTTACACCCTAACCCGGATTTCCTAACCCGCAGCCGGACCACGGTAAAATTTTGCCTTTCTAACCGATACCATAGATGAAGTCTAACACATTCCTTCCATCTAACAACTTAGCAAAGACCATCCCATGGTCTTACTCAATCACGGCTTAACTAGCTACGCATTAGAATACCAATATCAAGCGTCAGCTAAATTATACCTTGGAAAAATCGCATGATCCATGAATGTCCCATACCGTCCAGACCTCATCCACAACTTCCAACACGCTCCTGCTGACCCAGCCACTGTGGTGGCCAACCCACGAACACATCTCCCCCCCCGTACTTAGTCACTCAACCAACCATCCCCACATGACTAAATACAGAAGAGCGACGGATCGGATCCCCAATCCATTGCACGTCCAGGCACGATACACACTGATCGCTAGAAACGATCAACCCGATCGACAAAACACAATCAACCCGATCGACAGAACATGATCCACATGATCGCTAGAACACTCCAGTCACGATCAATCCTGATCGCCAGTCAGCCCAGTTCATGATCTCCCAGACCAAATCCACGTTTCTCATGACCACAGTCATGATCTTCTCAGTAGAAACCTGATCCGATCAGCTTCCTCTCTGATATAGCCACACTGCTCGACTAACTCTCGGCTATGGTCAGATCCTTTCGGTTATCTCTCGTATATAGTCGAATTCTCTCGGCAGAACCACTTTCCCTCGATGAAAGTCACGACAGAATGATTCCCCCTCGGTCTGTGGCACTCACACGTCTCGCGGATGCAGTCATGCGTATCTCGGATCCAGTCGACTCGGCTCGACTAATCCTAGGATATCACCTCGCCCGATCGGATGCAGTCGACTCGCTTCTCGACTAGCCTTGGCTGAACAGAGCCACGGTCGGATTCACTCAAACGAATCGAAGTTCTCTCGGATATCTTAGATCTGCTCGGCAACTCTCGGCTAACTCGGTTGTTCCCTCGGAAAAACCCTCAATTCAGAACGGATCGGTCGAGCAGAACTCGCAGAAATCGCACGGATCGTACGATCTCTCGATGGCAGTCGGACCACTCGGATAATCCCTCGGCTGCAGTCGAAAATCTCTCGGTTACGGTCAGAATTCTCTCGACTACGGCCGATCTCTCTCGGACGGAACATCACTCTCTCGGCTAATTCGCCTTTTTGGGATTTTCTCTCGGATGATCCTTGGCTGCCAGTCGCGGACACGAGAGAAATCCTCTTTTATACAGCCGAAAACCCTAGCTAAACCGTCCAGCCAGAAGTTAGCCAACGCGTCTCGGTTAACTCTCGGTTACAGTCGGTTCGAATTAAGTTTCTCTCGGCTAAAGCCTAAACCGCTTGACTAAACTCGCGAACCACTCGACTAACTTGCGAGAAACTCTTTTCCCACATGGAAAACTCTCACATTGGCCGACCAAAACCCGCGGCCCATGGCCCATCTCGACACTTAGTCGTTTTCTCGGCAGTTTCACAGTTTTACTCGGCTATAACCACGGTACAGTCCATAACCTCACGGACACAGTCACGGTACATACAATTCCTCACGGACGATCGAACTTCACTCGACCCAGAACATAATTACATCGGCCATCCCATGACCCACTCGACCATAATCAGAATTTATGGTCGCGGATGCTACAAATCACCTAGTACTTGATGTTAGGATAGCATTGCCCGCACATCACTTGATTGTTATCCGGAAAATAAATTGATAGGCTAAGGTTCATAGAGCGCCAGCGCTGTCTCTAAAGGTTTTAGTTTGAACTTGATAATTCATCGATGCATCGTTTTGCTTATGTTGCATTTGACACATGTAACCTAGGTTGTTAGATATAAGATGAATCTACGAATATGAGATGGGAACGAGAAATGTGGAAATTGAAAAACAATTTTCAAAAGTGAATCCGATAAGAACGGGACAAGAAATTCGGGTAACGGGACGGGTTCAGGAAATTCGCTTACCTAAAATCTTTTCCCAAATGTGTAAAGGTCAACTTCGGGACATATATTTCGGAAACATTTATAGAATTTTAAAATTTCAATTTTAAACGGGTAATTCGGGTACACAATATCATACCCATTTCCTTCTCGTACCCTTCTCTTACCCGTTTGATTAAAAAATATAGTCCTGGATGGGTAATTATTTTAAACGGGTACGGAATAGGACGAGAAACTGGACGGGCACGGGAGAGACGGGAAACCCATCCCAAAATTTTCAATTTTAAGCCACCATCAAATGAAAACTATCGAACTAGGAAGTGTTTCGACTCGAGAATAAAATATTGTGTTTGCCTGTAGTTTGATAAGTCTAGATAATCTAAACCATGCCCCCCTAAGGATTCTTAGTCGTCCCAACATTTTCATCATAAGTTTTACATCTCTAGTATTCATTATTTTTTTTGCTATTTGCTTCATGATATAAGATCGCAATCCACCAAACTTATGTTCACGAGATGATCGAGAGTTTACAAGTTTTGTTGCAGAATATGGTCGTTTGTAGAGATGGAGATGAAAGTGATTGACTCCCTCAATCAAATGGGGTTATTGAATGAATCCACACTCAACCACGAATAAAATAACTTGAATCTCACAAGCTAGTCTACACGCAATCACCAAATCTAGTCTTAAGGAATCACACACAAGAGACATAGATTCAAACATTTACTAAGTGTACAAATCCATCTAACTTAAATAAAATAAAATAAGTCTAAACTTTTAGAGAAAATTTAATGTGTTTTTACAATGAGAACAATTGGGTAAAAAGAGAAAAATAAGCTAAATCAAATAATGGTCTTCTTGCCACCAATATTGCCTTGAACTTCAATAAGAATCATTTGACTTTGTAAAGTTATAATGATGAGATTCTAATAATAAATCCACATATTAAAGACCCTTGATTCACTATTTTATTGCATCATTTTGTTTCAATTCCGTTATTTTGCATTCATTTGCACTAAAACCCAAAACCATATATCTACTGAGTTTTGGTTTCATTTTGAGAACCATTATGTACTCAAGACTCTATGTGTATTTGATACCTAATGTACTGTATGATTGACTGTTGTGCACTTGCAATTCTCATATTGTCTTGTTCTCAGAAAAACTTTGTATATCACATCAGTCATCATTACATGGTGGAGCCTTTGCGATAGGTGACTTTGCTCCCTCTCACCTTTTGCACGTTGATTTGCCGTGTTCTTCTCTTGACCAGATTGAAGATCTTGGTCTTCTTTATCAGCATTGTTGGGTTGCTACAGGCAGCGGTTTCAGGGAGATGGCAAAAGAGTTTTGATGCAGATGCCTACTCGAACGAGGCTTCCATCGCCGCCAGAAGAAGGGTGTGTTCAGGCAAGTAGCTAGGCTCGAGATCTACGGCCAGAATCGGTTCTCCAGTCTGGAATATACCGGATCTGACGGCCCTGCGACGTGCCCTTCTTGTAACTGTCAGTGGTGGTAGAGGTCTGCGGCAGTGTCCTCCCAAATGTGTCGGTTTATTTTAGTCTCGTTTGGGATGATGATTAATAAAATAAATATTATTTTTTTTAAAAATGATTCATGGTGAAAGAATCAGAAAGTCTCTGAAGTTTTCTCTTATTTCTGATTAGATTTTTACAAAGGTGGCTGTAAACTATTTATACAATGACTAAATATAACTCTAACTATACAAAGCCCATAAGCCCACATATCTCCTAATACCCCCCCTCAAGTTGGAGCATGGAGATCTCGAATGCCCAACTTGGATAAAATCGCTTGGAATGGACGCCCTCCAAGTGCTTTAGTGAATACATTTGCTAGTTTTTCTGTGGTAGAAACATGCTTTGTCCGAACTATTCCAGCTTGTATATCATCTCTGATGAAATGGCAATCACTCTCTACATGTTTCGTACGCTCATGAAACACAGGATTAGATGCGATATGAAGTGCAGATTGACTATCACAGTATAAATCCATTGCACCATCATGTGCAATACCCATCGAGAACAACACACTCTTTAACCACTTTAATTCCTTCAATGCTGCAACCATAGCTCGGTACTCTGCTTCAGCTGAAGACAGCGATACTACATACTGCTTCTTTGACTTCCATGACACAAGAGAATTTCCCAACTGTACCAACCATCCATTCAAATACCTCCTTGTGATTGGACATCCAGCCCAGTCCGAATCACACCAACCCGTAAGATGAAAATTACAATCAGCTTTCAAAAGAATTCCAATTCCAGGACATCCTTTCAAGTAACGAGCAACTCTCAATGCAGCAATCCAATGATCCGCTCTAGGCTCATGCATAAACTGAGACAAGATGTGAACAGAGTATGCTAAATCTGGTCGAGTCGCAGCAAGATAAATCAACCTTCCAACAAGTCTCCGATACTTCTCAGGATCATCAAGTATCTTCGTCATGGACCTTCCCAACTGATGGTTTGGCTCCATCGGAAACTCTACCGGCCTACCACCAAGAAAACCAACATCAGCAATAATATCAAGAGCATACTTTCTCTGTGATAAGTAGATACCCTCTGCGTTTCTTGCAACTTCCAATCCAAGGAGGTACTTCAATTTTCCCAAATCTTTCATATGGAAGCAATTACTCAAATACGCTTTAAACTTTTGAATAACCTCTGGAGAGCTTCCTGTCACCACAAGATCATCAACATACACGAGAACATGCAAGTGAACCATACCACGAACCAACGAGAAAAGTGAGTAATCTTCCTTACTTTGTTTGAATCCATACCCCAAGAGTGCCTCTGTAAGTTTTGCAAACCAACATCCTGGAGCCTGTTTCAACCCATATAATGACTTTTGAAATCTACACACCATTCCTTTCCCAGAAGATCTGAAACCTTGTGGTAACCTCATAAACACTTCTTCCTTCAAATCTCCATGAAGAAATGCATTATGCACATCCATTTGATGCAATTCCCAATTCTTCCCAGCTGCAACCTGAAGGACTAATCTAACCGTGCTCATTTTTGCCACTGGAGCAAATGTGTCAGAATAATCAAGCCCTTCTTTTTGTCGATTACCACAAGCTACTAATCTCGCCTTGTACCTTTCTATCGTCCCATCTGCATTGTACTTGATTGTGAAAACCCACTTACACTCAATGACATGCTTACCTGATGGTAATTGTTCAATAGACCATGTCTTTGCTCGTTCCTGAGCTTTAATCTCCAATCTCATTGCTTCACGCCATCTTGGACACTTCATAGCCTCAGCAAACGTTTTTGGCACAACTCCTGCTGTTATGCTGGACAAAAATGCTCTGTGTGACGTTGAAAACCTGTCACAATTCACATAATTCTCAACTCCATATTCATGTCCTGACTCCTGGCTTATAGCGGAAGAGTTCATAAGAAACGTTGTGTTACACACGTAATCACGTAGCTTAACCGATGCCTCTTTCTTTCTCATTCCACGTCCTAACACTTCTTCTGCAATAATCTCCCCCTGAGATACTGTTACATGCTCTGTAACTGCCTCTACAGTTGTCTCGCCGATAACCTGTGTCACACCATCACCAACCTGTGTTACACACTCTGTTGGCTCTCCGATCGCATGGGTCACACCATCATCAACCTGTGTTACACACTCCGTTGTTCCCCTTATCCTTGTCGCATTTTGTGTCACGTCGCCCTGATCATGTGTTACACCCTCAGCGGCTGTGTCACCAGCAGCTCGTTCTACAACTTTCATATACCCAAAATTATCAATATCATCAAAACAAGTTCTTGGTACATCAGAGATGGAAATCCTTTCTTCTCATTGCGATTTAGAAACCGTGTTAGAGAATGGAAACTTTTCCTCTACAAATGTGACATCTCTAGAGACAAAGATTTCTCTAGTTTCCAAATCAAATAAAGACCACCCCTTCTTTGCATAAGGATAACCAACAAAAACGCACTTCCGACTGCGACTTGCAAACTTGTCTCCATGCCTCTTCTGATTATGAGCATATGCAAGACATCCAAGGATACGAATCTCACCATATCCAGGAGCCTTGTTGAAGATGATTTCATAAGGACTCTTTCCTTTAAGCAACTCAGACGGTGTCCGATTAATCAGATATGTAGCGCTCAAAACACATTGACCCCAAAATTCGATTGGCAGATGCGCCTGAAACATCAACGCTCGTGCCACATTCAATATATGCCTATGCTTACTTTCAGCTCTCCCATTCTGCTGAGGAGTTCCCACACAAGAAGTCTGATGAATCACACCCGTTCGATGAAAATACGCCTTCATTTGCATGAATTCGGTACCATTGTCACTCCTCACGATCTTCACATGCTTGTTAAATTGCCTCAAAATAAGGGCAAAGAAATCTAGTATTGTTCTCTCAACCTGCTTCTTATCAACAAGAAGAAACACCCATACAGCTCTTGAATAATCATCCACAATAGTAAGAAAATAATAAGAACCACACAAACTTTCTTTTCTATATGGCCCCCATAGGTCACAATGTATCATCTCAAAGCATTCCTTGCTTTTATTAGAACTTAACTGAAACTCACTTCGACATTGCTTTGCTCGGAAACATATGTCACAACCAGAAACACCAACACTCCCATGATCAACAAGCGGTAATCTCCTAATCACTTTGTCAGAGGCATGACCCATCCTCTTATGCCAAACTTCTAATGACTCTAGCTTACCAATCTTTTTCACATTCTGAATCTTCTGAATACCTTGAAGAAAATACAATCCTTCTTTTCTTTCACCAACTCCAATCGAGATCTGCAAACCAGAATCATGCACAAGACAACATGTCTTAGAAAACAACACCATGCAATTCATCTCATCGATCATCTGTGACACGGAGATGAGATTGCACTTCAGCTCTTCAACAAATAGTACACGTTTCAATGTCAACTTCTCTGTTAGAACCACGCTCCCTTCACGATCAGCCATCACAGTATTCCCATTCGGCAGTCCAACCAAACACGGTGAGACTCGATGTACATTAACCAAAGAATTAAATGTACCTGTCATATGATGTGATGCACCACTATTAATTATCCACTCATCTGCATAATTTGCACTACTCATAAGGTTTGCTGATATCGATCTCGAATCGAATATTCGAACAAGCCTTTCCCACTGAATTTTCGTGAGCCCTGTTAAGGCTTCTGTGTGTGACACACTGTTCGCATGTGTGTCACACACAAATTTCTCAGATCTGTTACATTCATGTCGTCCTGCGCTTTCCGCGCCTCCTCCGTTTCCAGAATCACGAGTGCCTTCCGCAACTCCGTCTCTCTTCATACTCCTCAAATCACGAGCGCCTTCCGCAGCTCTGTCTTTTCCAACATCACAAGCGCCTTCCGCAACTCCGTTTTTCTTCATAATATTCACGAACACAAACACCTCGCAAATATGTCTCGTCACAAATCAATGAAAAACCTGACTCGAATCTCTCCTTGCTCTGATACCATGAAAGAATCAGAAAGTCTCTGAAGTTTTCTCTTATTTCTGATTAGGTCTTTACAAAGGTGGCTGTAAACTATTTATACAATGATTAAATATAACCCTAACTATATAAAGCCCATAAGCCCACATATCTCCTAATAAAAACCAAGAATATAGTCCGGTAGGTAATGGCATTGTAAAGTCTGGAGCTTCTCTCCAAGCATCTGGTGAGGCTGTTTATGTAAGTCTGGTGTAGAATTATCTTTTCTCCCAAACATTTACGTAGAAAAAACTTAGATTTTAATATATTTATCTGCAGGTGCAGATAGTCAAAAGTTTGCAGATATTGCAACAAACCTTGAGCATATCGGAAATAAATACGATTAGAGAAGTTCAGTGGAGAAACTTTCGGAGACAAAAAAAAGTTAGTTCACTTCACACATTATTGTTTACAATTATAGATAGGTTCTAAAGCCAATTCTCATAGTCTTTGTTTGTGTCTATTCTTTGTTTTTTTGCAGTTAACCCTGTGCGGGAATCAAGATAGGCACATCGTAGCAACAGTGGGGACAAACACAATCAGCTTTTCGCCTCTCTTTCTATCTCTCCGATCAACTCTCTCTCAGGTTAGGTTCATGTGATTCTTCCAATGAAAACATTTCTAAGTTTGATGGCCTCTAATCTGTTTGTTTTCATCANTAAGGTTTGCTGATATCGATCTCGAATCGAATATTCGAACAAGCCTTTCCCACTGAATTTCCGTGAGCCCTGTTAAGGCTTCTGTGTGTGACACACTGTTCGCATGTGTGTCACACACAAATTTCTCAGATCTGTTACATTCACGTCGTCCTGCGCTTTCCGCATCTCCTCCGTTTCCAGAATCACGAGTGCCTTCCGCAACTCTGTCTCTCTTCATACTCCTCAAATCACGAGTGCCTTCCGCAGCTCTGTCTTTTCCAACATCACAAGCACCTTCCGCAACTCCGTTTTTCTTCATAATATTCACGAACACAAACACCTCGCAAATATGTCTCGTCACAAATCAATGAAAAAATCCAACTCGGATCTCTCCTTGCTCTGATACCATGAAAGAATCAGAAAGTCTCTGAAGTTTTCTTTTATTTCTGATTAGACTTTACAAAGGTGGCCGTAAACTATTTATACAATGATTAAATATAACCCTAACTATATAAAGCCCATAAGCCCACATATCTCCTAATACATGGGTTTATATTTAGGTTATTATGAACCAAAAATAAAAAGATTATATACATTAAATCGTTCGTGATATAAAATCGAATCATAGAATGATTTACCAATCAATTTTTTTTTTTTTTTTTACATATCAAAAGCATTTTCATCTCTCTTTTGTTGTTAGTGAAGTGAAAGCATAAAACAAACCAATACCCGCTCGGGTTTTTCTTATTCAGCCTTTAATATACAAAATGATCATATTTTACTTCTAACATGCTTTGTTTTAATAATAATATATTTGACAAAACCATTAATGATTTATTTTCATAGCCTATTTGCATATATTCTTGGTTGTTATATTTTGGTTTTGTTGTTATGTTAAAAAATATTGATTTTTGTCTATGTATGTGTGTTAAGATTTTTTTTTGGCAAAAAATAAATAAACTAAAAGACACTCAATTATAGCAAACCATTTAATTGTAAGATTTACATTGACCAACCATATAACCTTAATATCTCTGAAAAATAATATGAACATAATCTTTCTAACTACAAAATAGAGTCAAGAAAAAGTGACTAAATAGAGTCAATATAAAGTGACTGCTCCAACATCAAGAAAATGTTTCCACTCCCTCTGTTAACACGTTTTCAGTTTCTCCGGCTCTCTTTTTTTGTTGGGTTTACCACTCATCATCTCCTCAAACCTTCTATATACGGTATATCATTTGTCAACCAAACTCATGAGAACCAACTCTACATCCATGTTGTTTATGTCTCTCTCTCTCTTTTTTTTTATTACCAAAAGTTTCTGTGCCGAAGTCCGTAATCCTCTCATATCCGAAACCACAACATATAATATTAGTTTCATTCCAAACGTCACTTGATCCTGTGACCTATACACTTTATCTAATGTATTTTTCTAGTCGAGCTAACGACGCTTGGTTATGTCTCTCTTTTTCTTCTCCTCTCTTTCTTTCTGGTCATAGCAACAGAAATGCAATTCTTGCATCATGCTTGTCTTCTTCCTATACAACCAAATTTTTTAAGGATAACATAACCAATTTCTAATCGTAATTAGAATTGACAAACGTAGATTTTTTAAATAGATTATATATATGATTTAGCAGTTCACAAATCTTATTCCATCATATTGATTATTCATGGTCATTTAGATACCCATCCGGATCTGGATCGGTTATATTCGAATATAGGATATTTTGGTTTTAGGCTATAGATCCTATTCGGGTATTTTTTTTCCAGGTCGGGTTCTAATATGATCCCTCCAATGATCTTAACCTCACTAGCTAACTTAGACACCAATAGATCCGATGGAATGAATGAATCGTTCTGTTTACTCGAATATGAAACGATTTAGGGGATTTTGGGGGAAGAGTGAAAGATGAAAAGCACACAAGAGATGCGGATGGCTCTTGTATACAAACTAAATGAATCAAAGGATATGACGCACCAGAGATTCAATCAGGGTTCTCAAGGATATTACATACCAAGAGATGATCTTCTTAGAAAAGGTTTTTATTAAAAAGAAAGATAACCCTAAACTCATCTCTCAGCCAAGTTATAAAGAGAGATGAGGAACACGGAAAACAAAGGAATGCGATGAGTCAGTCTTTGGACAAACCCCTTGACTGATCATGCAAGACAAGACTAAAGTTTAAAAAACAAAACAAAACTCAAAAACGACTAAATGTAGAAATGACTCATGAACTTCCAAGTCGAGATAGATAGAAAGAAATGGACTTGGACAAGTGAATGATCAAATGGGCAATGACAAAGTAACATACTTGCCTCGTTTAAAAACTTAAAGAGAAAATCCATTGGGACAAAACTCTTTAAGAGAAAAAAGCACAAAATATGTTACTAGCCCATTTATCATTCACTGGCTTGAATAAATATCAATGTGATATGTCTTGCCTTCGCTTCATCATATGGACCGTCTTGTATTTGATTAAGCAATGTCTCTGAGGCATTATGGAATGCCTTAGTCTTAGAACGGGTCATGGGACCTTTGATAACTTTTTGATCCTCGTCAGCTACAAGCTTAAGCATATCCACTTCATCCTTTGGTACAAGCTTGTTTTCCAAGTGTATATCGTCCATGCTTACATCAGGTTCAGTTCAGTATATTTTGGGTCCGGATGGGTTCAGTATCAAGGTTGGAGAATCGGTTTTTACCCAATATCTGATCGGTTACAGGCCGGTTTGAATTTTTAAACCCGAAAGTAACCATATTTTTTGTTTGATTTGGGTATTTTGGATATTTATAACAGAATAAACAAAAAATACCCAAAATGTATCTGATTGAGTACCTAAAATAACTGAAACATGGATCCAAAAATACTCGATTTACCCAAAATACTCGGAAAAACATGAAAATATCTTAAATACCCATAAACATTGCTAATATATTTAGCTTATAATAATTATCATTTTGAGTAATTTGGTTATTCCAAATCTAAATATAACTGATATTTTTATATATAGTTATATTTCGGATACATCTTCGATTCTCGGTTCGGTTTAGATACAGTACATGTTCTTTGGATATATAGGAGTGAAGGCTCCATTCGGATATTTACACTGGTTCCATTTCAGTTCAGTACCTTACAATTCGGTTTGGTTTGATGTATAAGGTCTGGTTTTTATGGCCATGGCGAATCTATGTATTATATAAAAGTTGATCAACTCTCTACAGCTGAATGACACATCAGAGAGAGTGCCATGTGTAAAAAAAAAAAATCTCCACTTCTGAAAAGGCGTCTCGTCGTCTTCCCTGCTACGGTTCAACACAGGACCTAGAATTTCAAACAACGTTTTGCGGTTTCTATCACATGATATGTTTGGAGGTGAGCTGGAAGACCGTATAAAACCTCCCGAAGGTAAAATCATGGAGTTCCCTCATTTGTTTCTGTGAATTGTTTTTTCCTGAACCCAGAGTTCAACTTTTTCAGAAAATATGTGTCAGGTCCATACAAATTGCACGGCCCAAACTCTTTTCTTGAGTATTGTTCGTAGATTCAAGGATTGTAGGTTACTTATGGATTTAGGCGTGGTCTTGTTTGTAAAAGTTTGTTTGTTTTCAAGTTCTTCAATAGAATCGTTCACTTTTTGCGAAGAAACTTTAACGTTCTGCAAAAATAAATAGATTCATTTTGTAGCAAAGATTCAAAAAAATTAAAAATGTTTCCACCTTTGCAGAAGATGCAAGGAGAACCAAGAGGAGCTCCAACCAGATCCCAAGAGCGATCTATGTATGATACAAAATTACACAAGCTCTAAGTAAACCGTTTTCTCAGGTATCTAACATATCAAAAACCTGTAAATCTTCTTGTCATTCTCTTACATATTTACAGTCCAGAGCATCTAAGTTAAGTCATAATAGTAGAATAATGGAGGAATGGTTTAGATTTTGGTTTAGTAGTTATAAGAAGACGTAGGACTTTCTGGTCATAGGAAAAAGCCATCGATACACCAAGAGAAGGAAGTAAGTAGTAGGTAACCAAATGTCTTAATCGAAATGATGTATGTGTAAAGTATATCTATAGAAAGTTAGTTGTGTAAATACCTTCTTTCCTACTTCTACTCCCCTATATAAACGTGTACCTAACGTTCTTCTTGTAATCCACCTAATTTTCTACTTGTAAGCCACTATATAAATGTGTAGTCTCATTCTAATAAAATCATCAAGTTATCATTCTCATATGGTAGCAGAGCGAAAGATACCTACACTTTACTATTTTTTTTTTCATTCTATTCTTCTCATCTCATTCATCATGTGAATTTTCCCAACAACACATAGCGAGACCATTAACGTCACTGAATCACACACTCATCTCAACATCAATATGACGAATGTAATCAAACTGAACTCCACAAACTTTATTATGTGCAGCAACCAGGTTCATGCTCTCCTTGATGGCTATGATCTGGCGGGATACATCGATGGGTCTGTGATCGTTCCAACACCCACGCTCACCGCCAATGGTACGATCTCTCCCAATCTATCATACTTGTTGTGGATATGACAAGATCGGCTCATATACTATGCTCTCCTTGGCGCCATCTCAACCTCGATCCATCTGCTTCTCTCCACTGCAGCAACCGCGGCTGACATCTGGACAACTTTGTCTTCCACTTATGCGAAACCAAGTCGTGCTCATTTCAAAAAGTTAAAACATCAACTGAAGCATTGGAAGAAAAACACAAAGACAATCGATGATTATTTCCAAGGTTAAACAACCCGGTTTGATCAGATTGCTCTGCTGGGAAAACCACTTTATCATGAAGACCAAATCGAATATATTCTTGAAGGTCTTCCAGAGGAATACAAACCTATCATTTATCAGATCGAGGGTCGTGACACTCCTCCAACTCTCACCGAGATCCATGAGCGGCTTCTTAAACAAGAGGTCAAGCTACAAACTGATGTTGCTTCCTCTTTTACTCTCCTGATCTCGGCAAATGTAGTTACCTACAATGGTAACAAACCAGCCAACAACTACAACCGTAACCAGAATCGCTATGGTGCCAATAATCGATTTGGAAACAGGAACACACAGACATGGCAACAACAGCAGAATTTCTCGCCTCGACCAGACCAACGTCAGTCCCGTGGATATCAAGGACGCTGCCAATTGTGCGGAGTACATGGCCATAGCGCTCAGCGTTGCTCACAACTTCAACTACCTCGATCTTCATACGGTCCAAGCTACAACTCGGCTCCATGGCAGCCTCGAGTTCATCTTGCTGCTGCTCCTCAGTTTAATGCGAATAACTGAATCCTTGATAGCGGTGCCACACACCATCTAACAACGAATCTCAACAACTTGTCGCTTCATCAGCCTTACAATGGTGACGAAGAGGTTACTATTTCCGATGGTTCCGGCCTTGCGTTCTCGCACACTGGTTCTGCCTTACTTCCCACTCCCTCTCATTCACCTGCTTTACGAGATGTTTTACTGATATATCATGGTTTTTACCGGTTTTTGACCATGATATAAGTCCATTTTATAGAGTCTTTTGGTATTTTAGAGTCCTATTAGAGTCTTTACAGGATGGAGTGCATTTGAAGCTTAATAGAAGATTTTGGAGCTTTTTGGAGCATTCTGGAGAAGCAGCCGAAGTGATGAAGTCGGAGCTGATTTGCACGAAGGGGGTCGATCTACACTAACCCTTGGTGTCGATCGACACCAATGAAGCCGAACCAAGTTTCGCGACTTCCATCGAGAAAAGGAAATTGTCTCAAGTTTTCATGAATTACAAGATTGCCCCTGACACAAATTCTCCTCTATAAATAGTTTTGAGGCATTGTTTAGCCAGACACCTTATCATTATTTTCTGTTTTTGAGACTTAGAGAGAAATTGATCCTGAGCTTTTGGGGAGACAATTCTATACTCTTCCGAGAAGTTTTTGAACCCTTGTATCATTCTCTTTTCTGATTTTATGCAATTTATTTGAGTCATGATTTGTGTTTTCATCTCCATGTCTGAGTAGTTTGCTAGTTAGGTTAGGGTGATTAAGGGTTGATAAAGAGTTTGTATATTCATTATTGTTATTAGGAAAATCAATTGGATCTTCATCTTGATTTGTGCTTATATTGGTTTCTGAATTGATCACTTAAAAATCAGACGTTAGGTTGTTTAATAGATGCGAGAGCATTATTAATAACTTGAACTAATCATAGATGAGCAAAATATCTATTCGCAAAGAGATTTGGTTTAGAGATTTTGTGAACAATCGAACCTGTTTTTAATACTTGCCTTAATTGTTTGAATTTGCAAAGAGATTTGGAATTCTGGAATTTAGGCATAGATAACTTCTGCAACGAGAGTTGATTGGTTTTAAATTGGAGTTTCGAGTTTTAGACGGTTTTAAATAAATCCCTAATAGCTTTAATAACTATATTCTTGGATTCAACCTGATAATTACCCTTGTCTAGCGCCTTAGTCTCCTGAACTTTAATCCACTTTTATTTTTGTTTACTGATTTGCTTAGTAGTTTACTTTATTTTTATTGATTGATCTAGCATAATTCGAACCTAGAAAATATAGTGTAGCATCTACTTCCTTTGTGATTCGATAACCCCTTATACTTCAACTGCATTGTTGTGCACTTGCAGTGTTGATTTATTTGGGTAAAACTTTGACCCTATCAAGTTTTTGGCGCCGTTGTCGGGAAAGTAATAGCTACCTACGGAATCTAGTATTAGGATTTTGACTAGGTTTTGTTTTTGTTTTGGCTACTAATTTAGTTTCTTATTTTTGGTTTCAGGTGCATGCTTAATCGCAGTACCAGAAGCAACAAAGAAAAGGAGCGAATTAAACTCAACCAAGAGCTCGGCCGTCTAGAACGCACAAACCGCAAATCTGCTAGAGCATCGATCGACACCAACACTATCGTCGATTGACACCCTGCGCAGGAAGAGATTGTTGAGCCTGTGATTTTGATTCGTGATGAAGCTGGTAACTTCGCGGATATGGAAGGCAATAGAAGGAATGCTAGAGGACAGAGACTTGATGAGAATGGAGCTGTAATCATTGAGCAAGCAGTACAAGTCGTGAATGATGGACGAGGAAGAACGCTTGGTGATTACAACAGACCGGACCAGTTCTATGCTAATAGAGCTGCGATCCGTCCCCCTGCTTTCCAGAGGAATGACTTCGAGTTGAAGCCTGCTTACTACACACTTGTGGCTCAGCACCCTTTCCATGGTCTTCCCAATGAGCACCCCATGGACCACATTGAGAGATTTGAAGATTTGGCATCAAGCATCAAGGCCAATGGAGTGTCCAACGATTATCTCTTCTGCAAGCTTTTCCCCTACTCACTTGCTGGAGAAGCATCGTACTGGCTGAAGCAATTGGATCCAGGTTCACTAACCACTTGGGAAGAAACAAAGAATGCATTCCTATGCAACTTCTTTGATGATGCGAGATCCGAAGAGCTGAGGACGAAGATCACTGCATTCTCCCAAGGACCTACTGAAGCATTCAAAGCTTCTTGGGTGAGATTCAGAGCTTACCAGAGAGATTGTCCACATCACGGTTTCAGCGAGCCGCAGCTTCTCGGAATCTTCTACCGAGGAATCGATTGGAGGTACCAGATGGCTTTAGACGCTGCAAGCAATGGCAACTTCAACACCAGATATCCAGATGACGTGATGGTGCTTATAGAGAATTTGGCCTCTTACAACAGCACCAAGAATGCAGACTTTGAGAGGAAACAACATCCTGGTGCAAATGGAGGAAGCCAAATAGCTGAGGTTAACAGGAAGTTGGACAGCGTACACAACATCTTGGTAGGCAAGAAGCAAGTTCACTTTGCTAATGAGGTATAGACATTCGAGCCTAATGATGAATGTGAAGAAGAAGAGAATGTCAACTACATCAATGGAGGTGGCTTTCAAGGCCAAAGGTTTGGGAACCAACAAAGGAATAGAGGCTTTAATGGGAATTATCAGAAGAACTCCTTCACAGGAAATCAAAACTCTTCTGGTAATACTCCAAAGCCTCCATTCCAGAACAGCAACTATACAAGAAACTATGGTTCTTCATCTTACCAGAAGCCTTCTGCACAAGACAACGAGGTGAAGTCCATGCTAGAAAAACTTCTAGAAGGACAGCAGAAGATGACGGTAGACTTCAAGGGGAAGATTGACTCGCTGTACCAAGACCTGAACTGGAAAATTGAGAGCTTGAACTCTCATATGAAGAAGCTGGACATTCAAGTTGCCCAAACTGCAGAAGCTGTTAACAGACAAGAAGGATTTCTACCGGGAAAGACGGATACTAATCCCAAACGCCATGTGAACGCCATCACATTGAGAAGTGGGAAGAACCTTCCACTTGTGTAGAAAAGAGGTCTTAGTGCTGAAGAATTCGAGGAGCTTGAAGACATTGAAGATGAAGATTGTGCACCTGCGGAGCCAGTGTCGATCGACACTACTGAAGTGTGTCGATCGACACCTTTGAAAGATCTCGAAGCAAAATCGACCAAGCTCGACACATAAAGCGAGTGTCGATCGACACCAGGAGAGTGTCGATCGACGCTCTTCTCAGACGACACCAGATCAGCTCACATCAACGAAGATTGCAGAAGAAAGGATCTCTAAACCAAAGATCCCTTCCCCCTTGATACCAAAGAAATCTAAGAAGGAGCTACTTGATGACAGATGCAAGGCTATCATGGATAGGCTAGTGGTTGAAATCCCTTTGATAGATGCCATTAGAACCACTCCCGTGATAAGGAGATACATGAAAAGAATGATGACCACAAACATGAATATGGAGGAAGGAGTCATGATGATATCAGAACAAGTCAGCGCTGTGATTCAGAATAGGATTCCAGAGAAGCTCGCAGATCCTGAAAGTTTTGTTCTTGATTGTTCAATATTCTCAGACAAATTTGGGAGGTCTCTCTGCGACTTGGGTTCAAGTGTCAATCTTATGCCTCATTCAGTTGCTCATAAGCTGTATATGACAGACTTCAAAACCACCAGAATCTCCTTAGTCCTTGCTGATCGTTCCATAAGGATCCCTGAAGGTGTCTTGGAAGATGTTCCTATCAAAGTGGGAGATTGTTTGATTCTCATAGACTTCGTACTTCTAGCTTATGATGAGGAATCCAAAGATCCTCTCATTCTTGGCAGACCATTCTTGGCTACTGCTGGAGCTATCATTGATGTGAGAAAGGGAAGAATTGCGCTGAATGTTGGTGACCTGGTGATGAATTTTGACATGGAGAAGCTGATGAAAAGACCAACGATCGATGGACATACCTTCTATGTCGATTCACTCACCAGCCTTTCTGAAGAGATCTTCCAAGAAGACCATCCTACAGACCCTTTGGAGAAAGCTTTGACGACTTCTACGGCAGAAGTAGAGCGCTTGGACGATGTCACTGCAGGTTACACAAAGATGATGGATGCTAGCGAGCAAGTCCTGCAATTGGTCGCACAAGAGGAACTGGTCAGCACATCTGCGAAGGCTGCAACACTAAGCGACTGGAGTGAAGCTAAAGCTCCAAAAGTAGAGCTAAAACAGCTCCCTGCCGGGCTAAGGTACGCTTTTGTTGGACCTAATTCAACTTATCATGTCATTGTGAATGCTTCTTTGAACAATGCGGAGCTCACTTTACTGCTAATCAAGCTGCAAAAATTTTGCAAAGCTCTTGGTATTCTCTTGATGACATTTCAAGTGTGCATGCATCGGATTCACCTTGAGGATGAGACAAAGTCTTTAATAGAACATCAAATGAGGCTGAATCCGAAGCTGAAGGAAGTAGTAAAGAAAGAGTTCATGAAGTTCTTGGAAGCTGGGATCATCTACCCCATTTCAGACAGTGCTTGGGTCAGTCCAGTTCATGTGGTTCCGAAGAAAGGAGGAGTCACAGTAGTGAAGAATTAGAAGAACGAGAAGAACGAGCTAATTCCTACAAGAACTGTGACTGGACACATGATGTGTATAGACTACATGAAGTTGAATGGTGCGACCAGAAAGGATCGTTTTCCTTTGCCTTTCATTGATCAGATGCTGGAAATATTGGCGAATCATCCCTACTACTGTTTCCTTGATTGCTATTCAAGATTTTTCCAGATTTCAATCCATCTAGATGATCAGGAGAAGACCACGTTTACATGTCCTTATGGTACATTTGCATATCGCATAATGCCATTTGGACTTTGTAATGTTCTTGCGACCTACCAGCGATGCATGATGTCCATCTTCACGGACATGATTGAGAAGTTCATGGAGGTCTTTATGGATGACTTTCTGTTTATGGGTCATCTTTTAAGGGCTGCCTGGACAACTTATGCGCAGTTTTGCAGCGATGTGAAGAGAATCACTTGGTCCTTAACTGGAAAAAGTGACACTTTATGGTCAGAGATGGCATTGTACTTGGGCACAAAGTCTCAGTAGAAGGGATCGCAGTAGACCGCGCCAAGATTAAAGTGATGACGACTTTGCAAGCACCTGATTCTGTGAAATCAGTGAGGAGTTTTCTGGGTCACGCTGGGTTCTATAGAAGATTCATCAAAGATTTCAGTAAGATTGCAAGACCACTCCTTGCTCTTCTCTGCAAAGATGTGAAATTTGAGTTCACTCCAGAATGTCATTCAACATTTGAGCAGATCAAGCAAGCTTTGGTGAGTGCTTCAATTGTTCAACCTCCGGACTGGGACTTGCCTTTTGAGGTGATGTGTGGTGCAAGCGACTTCGCAGTAGGAGCTGTGTTAGGACAGAAGAAAGACAAGAAGCTTCATGCCATCTACTATGCCAGCAGAACGTTGGATGAAGCTCAGAAGAATTATGCAACAACCGAGAAGGAACTTTTGGCTGTGATCTTTGCCTTTGAGAAATTTTGACAGTATCTTGTTGGCTCCAAGGAGGTTGTTCATACATATCATTCTGCATTGAAGTACTTGATGCAGAAGAAGGATGCAAAGCCAAGGTTGCCAAGATGGATTTTGCTTCTGCAAAAGTTTGACATGGAAGTTAAAGACAAGAAAGGAGTTGAGAAGAGTAGCAGACCATCTCTCAAGGATCAGGATCGAGGATGACGTTCCCATTGATGATTTCCTGCCTGAAGAGAATGTATACTTCGTTGAGACTCGTTTTCAAGCCATGAGTTTGAAGAATCTGCAACGTTGTGCAGAGACGAACCTAGTGTCGATCGACACCCCCTTTGCAGATTTGGAGAAAAATCGCGATTCACTTTTGATCGATACGAGCTCGCGACAAAAATCAAGAGTGTCGATCGACACCATGCGCAGACAGCAACATCACTTTAGAAGATCTTGAATGAGGTGTTTCGGCAGCCCATCTTCACTGTTTCTGATTCCAACAGGCTGTGGTATGCGGACATTGTGAACTTCTTGGCTGCTGACATTGAACCTAAACATCTCAAGGACTATGAGAAGAAGAAGTTCATGAGAGAACATAGGAGGTATTATTAGGATGAACCCTACTTGTATAAGCATTGTTCAGACAATGTCTACCGAAGATGCATAGCAGAGAGTGAAGTTCAAGATGTGTTTTTCCATTGTCATGGTTCTGAGTATGCTGGACATTTTGCTACTTTCAAGACGGTGTCCAAAGTTCTTCAAGCAGGTTTTTCGTGGCCTACTATGTTCAAGGATGCACAGCTCTTCATAACACAATGTGATGTTTGTCAAAGGAGAGGAAAGATCAGCAAGAGACATGAGATGCCACAAAACTTCATCCTTGAAGTTGAAGTCTTTGGTTGCTGGGGTATCGACTTCATGGGTCATTTTCCTTCATCTTTTGGGAAGCAGTACATCTTGGTTGCTGTGGACTATGTATCTAAGTCGGTAGAAGCAATTGCTTCTAAAACCAATGATGTTGCGGTGGTTCTTAAGCTGTTTAGAACCAACATTTTCCCAAGATTCAGAGTGCCTCGGATTGTTATAAGTGACGGTGGTTCTCACTTTATTAACAAGGTTTTCAACAAGCTGCTGAAGAAGCATGGTGTTCAACACCGCGTGGCCACTCCTTATCATCTCCAGACATGTGGACAAGTTGAAGTCTTCAACAGACAAATCAAGCAAATCCTGGAGAAGACTGTAGGCAAGACAAGGAAGGATTGGGCAAGTTGAAGTCTTCAACAGACAAATCAAGCAAATCCTGGAGAAGACTGTAGGCAAGACAAGGAAGGATTGGGCAAGTTGAAGTCTTCAACAGACAAATCAAGCAAATCATGGAGAAAACTGTCATGCTTATGAGAACTCAAAGCTCTACAAAGAGAGGACAAAGGCATATCATGATACGAAGATTGTCTCCAGACACTTTGAACCAAATGATCATGTACTTCTGTATAACTCTCATTTGCAATTGTTTCCTGGTAAATTGTGTTCACGTTGGTCAGGTCCCTTCACCATCAAAGAGGTCAGACCATATGGAGAAATTTTCCTGACAAACTCCAAAGGAGAAGAGTTCATTGTGAATGGACAGAGGGTGAAATACTATTGGGCTCAAGCCGAGATTCCAGACGGACACATTGTGTCTCTGGATGATGCACCAACTGCCTAAACGCGTGAACAGTCAAGCTTTTGGCGTTAAACGAGCGCTTAGTGGGAAGCAACCTACTGGTACGTTTTTATTTTATTTTGGTTTTATGATATGAATCAAATCTTCTCTAGAGCTACTCTCTCAAATTAAGAGATCAATTGCAGTATTTAGGGATCGAATCCACAGGGAAGGGATAGTGACACAACAAATTTCTAATTTCGAATTAAGCTAAGTAAGAATGTAAAACTAGAAAACAGAAAGCAATTAAAAGACTTTGTAAATTCAGGAGACGAAACGTTAGGTTCAGGAAAATTCTCAGGTGAATCCTAATTTTAGATCTAGACAGAATGTTAGAAATTATTAAGAACTGTTCTTGAACTCGAAACACTAATGTAAAATCAACCAACTCTCGCTGCAAAGATTATCTATGTCTAAACCCTATATTTCCAAATCTCTTTGCAAATCCTATCAATTCGGACAAGCATTAATAACAGGTTCATTGTTCACAAAATCCCTAAACCAAATCTCTTTGCGAATAGGTATTTTTCTCATCTAACATTAGTTCAGGCAATTAATAATACTCTCGCATCTATTAATCAACCTAAGATCAGATTCTAGGTCGCGAAGCTAGAATAAGCATTAAACACAAATTCAGATGAAGAATTCTAATGATTTTATCCTAACAATTCGATTCGACCTAACAATTCATCAATCACATTTGAGAAACCCTAAACCTAAAAAACAAACTACTCAGACATGATTAACGAAACAAAAATCATTATTTGAATAGAAAGCATAAAACAAATCAATAGAAGAAAATAAAGGAGTTCCAAATCTGCTCTAAAGAAGTCTGATTTTTCTCTTCAAAAACCTAACCTTCTATGATTCTTAAAGTATGAGATTTTGCCTGAACAATGGCTGAAAAACTATATTTATAGGCCTAAAACATGAATTGGGCACTCTTGCAAATAAGGAAATCCTCTTGGGCAATTTCCTTTTCTTCAAAACTTGTAAAGTCACGACCTGTTTTTGAAAATCTTGGGTGTCGATCGACACCATGAACAGTGTCGATTGACACTGTTCATCCATCTCCACTTCGACTTCATCTTTTAAGCAGCTTGTTCCACAATGCTCCAAAATGCTACAAAATCTCCAATTATGCTCAAAACGTAGCTGAACCTGCAAAGACTCTAATAGGACTTTAAAAAGACCAAAAGACTCTATAAAAACACTTATATCATGGTCCAAAAACGGGTAAAAATCATGATATATCAACTCCCCCAGACTTAGCTTTTGCTTGCCCTCAAGCAAAACAGAAACCAAGTATAGAGTCGAGGTTTGAAAACCAAAATATCCAGCTAACCTTCAGAACGCCACATTGAACCAACACTCTTGAATCCACATACCATTGAGCCAACCTTAGGTAGTATTTCAATATACTTACCACAAGCTTAGCAATCTCACAAATCAAGTCCATATCCCTTTTGCTCTTCAAAATTTCGAACTTTAAACAACAGTATTGACCAAAGGACTTACATATTCTTTCCCTTCCTTAGTGCCTGAACAAGATAGTCCTTCTACAGCTCTCCTATTTTTTTTCGCTTAGTCAACTGCTGCCCATTTTCAGGGTGTTCTAAGATCTTTTCATTGACTCTTTTCATTCTTTTGATGTCTTGGAATAGTGCTACTCTTACTTGTGTTACTTGTGAGAAGACAGGTTCATGAGGTCTCACTAATATTGTTCCTTGTGAGGAGACAGGACCATGAGGATCTTTGCACTATTCCTTGATCTGACTTCTTTATTTCTTTTATTTTCTTTTCGAAAGGGAAGATCAATAAAAAACTGTAGTGTTCTTATCTTGTCAGTGCTGAAAGAGGAATCAAGTTCAATGAATACCAAGCTCTAAGCAGGAATCTGAACTCTCTTTGTTAGCTTGATCCACTTGCAGCTTTCTACATAGTAAGACCTGCAATCAACCGCTATGGCAATGGTCCTTCAAGAGTCAATCTTATGTGGTTAGGTCTTCTGAAAACTGAAAATTTCACTGATTTTGACTCAATAAAATAAAGTTTTTGACTCTCAAAACAAAACACAAAGTCAGTAATCACGTCCCCCATACTTAAACAACACTGTCCCCAGTGTTATCAAGCTCGAAGTTGGCTAAAAGAAAGATTAGAAACAACATAGAAGACCAGTTAGAAGACTTACCTTCGTCTGCGCGTGGTGTCGATCGACACTAGTCTGTGTCGAGTCCAATGTCACCTTTTTCAACTGACTGAAACTAAGACTTAGTAAAACCAAAACAAAATAAAAAGAAAAACGTACCTAACAGTGGGTTGCCTCCCACTCAGCGCTCGTTTTCAGTCATTAGCTTGACTGTGTCGGGGTTCAGACCTCTAGTGGATCAGAGGGTGGCATTGAATGCTTTCCAGACGAATATATTCTCATCCATGGTGGTGTATAGGCATTAAGTGCATGAGAGCGACAAAGGAAATAAAGAACAACAGTAGGGTGGGACTTTAGTTCGGGTGGGACACTTCGTTTTCCTGCAGAATCATAAAAAAAAACACCAAGCCCTCTACGAGAATCTAGTGGCTTGCATAAGTGTGAAGCATCTTTTGAACCTTTAAAGTTCTTATTGACAAAATCAGGAGGTTTGCAATTGATTCTAGGAAGTACATACCTTTCCTTTCTTCGAGGTTTCTGGGCTGTAGGACTCGGAGTTGTCTGTTTGACAGCATATGATGGAGTTGCAGCATTGGAAACAGCTTCTAGTGTGATACGCGAAGGGTGCCGATCGACACCAACTCTGCAGCTCGAATCTCTGCACTTTTTCTGCAGCTCAGCTCCGCAATCCTTGTTTCCATGATGAAAACGTCTTCTTCCATCAACTTGGTATTGTTTATAGTACTGAAGAGATGATCAGCAACTATGTTTCCATTCCAATCTTCAAGTTCCACAGCTTTCTCAGAATTTCCATCCAATGTCTCTTGAACAACCAGTTTGTTCACTAGCTCTTTAGAATTCAGCTCCTTGACATTCCCAGCAGTAGTGTCATCTGAACATTCCATGATTAGATCTTTATCCATGGAAATCTCTACTGAATAGGCTTGGCCATCGATGGTGGATGGTCCTCTTAACTTGTCCATGTCAAAATTCATGACAACATCACCCAAGTGAAGCTCTATTTTCCCTTTCCTCATATCAATAATGGCACCAGCTGAAGCCAAGAATGATCTTCCCAAAATAAGAGGATCTCTAGGTTCTTCATCATATTTCAATACCACAAAGTCTGTGGGAATCATGCAACCTTCAATCTTCAAGGGAACATCTTCTAGAACACCTTTTGGGATTCTCTTTGATCGATCTGCTAGGACAAGCGAGATTCTGGTTGGCTTGAAATCTGTCATTCCAAGTCTAACAGCGACAGAGTATGGTATCAAGTTGATACTTGAACCTAGATCGCAGAGAGATCGAGGAAACCTTCCTGTTGAGATTGAGCAATCTAGCATAAAGTTTTCTGGATCAGGTAACTTCTCTGGAATTCTCCTCTGAATCACAGCACTGACTTTTTCAGAATCCCACACCTTCTTCTTCTTCCTTGGAACTATGTTCAAGAGAATTGCATTCATGTCTCTGGTAAGCAATGCTCATTCCTCAGGACACACCATTGTCAACCATTCTCTTGACATATCTTCTTAATGCAGGTGAAAGTCTGACTGCATCAACTAGGGGTAGTTCAACCATTAGCTTATCCATCATTTCCTTGCATCTTTCTTCTTCTCTCTCCTGTTTAGACTTTCTAGGAGGTATGGGATAAGATATTTTAGGTTTATACACTCTTTCCTCTGCATTTGTTGAAGCTTCAGGTCGATCTAGCGAAATCTGGGCATGGTGTCGATCGATGCCCTCCTGGTGTCAATCGACACTGGCATCTGATGTCGACATACTTGTGTTGAACTTTGTTGATTTTCGTCCGTCATAGCTCGAAAAGTCGTGGTTTTCTACTGGTGTCGATCGACACTCAGCAGTGGTGTCGATCGACACTGACTCTGCAACTGCAGCATCGTCTTCCTCAACTTCCTGAGGTGCCACGATTTCTTCTACACTCTTCACTTGACGTTGACGTTGAGGATTCACGTCAGTCTTTCCAGGAAGACATCCCTCTTGTCCCTTTAAAGCTCCAGCAGTTTCAGCCACTTGATCATCCAATTGTTTGACATGAGTACCTAGAGACTCAATTTTTCCATTCAAATCAGTGTACAAGGCATCAATCTTCCCATTAAAGTGCACAGTCATCTTCTGTTGACCTTCGAGAATTTACTCTAGCATAGACTCCATCTTATTGTCATGTGCATGAGGCTTTTGGAAAGAAGAAGAACCATAAGTTCTCTGGAAGTTGTTGTTCTGAAAAGGCTTCTGGTAAGAGGAACCAGAGCCTTGTTGATTGCTAAATCTCTGTCCTTGAAAACCAGCACCATTGATGTAATTGATTTCTTCTTGCTCTAGTTCAAAGGTCTCTACTTCATTAGCAAAGTGAACTTGCTTCTTCCCCAGCAAGATGTTGTGTACGTTGTCCAGCTTCCTCTTAACCTCAGCTATTTGGCTTCCTCCATTCGCACCAGCGTTTTGTCTCCTCTCAAAGTCTGCATTCTTGGTGCTGTTGCAAGAGGCCAAATTCTCTATAAGCACCATCGCGTCCTCTGGATATCTGGTGTTGAAATTGCCATTGCTCGCAGCGTCTAAAGCCATATGGTACCTCCAATCAATCCCGCGGTAGAAGATTTCGATAAGCTGCGGCTCGCTGAAACCATGATGTGGGCAGTCCCTTTGGAAAGCTCTGAATCTCACCCAAGAAGCCTTGAATGCTTCAGTAGGTCCTTGGGAGAATGTAGTGATCTTTGTCCTCAGCTCCTCAGACCTTGCTTCATCAAAGAAGTTGCATAAGAATGCATTCTTTGTTTCTTCCCAAGTGGTTAAGGATCCTGGATCCAACTGCTTCAGCCAGTATGATGCATCTCCAGCAAGCGAGTAAGGGAAAAGTTTGCAGAAGAGATAATCATTGGACACTCCATTAGCCTTAATGCTTGATGACAAGTCCTCGAATCTTTCAATGTGGTCCATAGGATGTTCATTGGGAGGACCATGAAAGGGATGCTGAGAAACCAGTGTGTAGTATGCAGGCTTCAGCTCGAAATCATTCCTCTAGAATGCAGGAGGACGGATCGCAGCTCTATTGACATAGAACTTATCAGGTCTGTTGTATTCGCCAAGAGTTCTTCCACGTCCAGCTTCTGCAACTGCGATTGTATTGGTTGCTCGATGATGACAACTCCATTCTCATCGAGTCGCTGGCCTTGGTTGTTCCTCCTGTGCCCTTCTGCATCGAACAGATTATCAGCATCATCTCGTATCAAAATCACAGGCTCCGCCATCTCTGTCTGCGAAGGGTGTTGATCGACGCTAGTGTTTGTGTCGATCGACGCTCTTGCAAATTTGCGATTTGTGCATTCTAGACAGCCGAGCTCTGGTTATCGAGTTTGATTAGTTCATTTTCCTTGTTGCTCCTGGTATTGCGATTATGCATACACCTGAAACCAAGAATAAGAAACTAAAAATTAGTAACCAAAACAAAAACAAAACTTAGACAAAATTTTAATACTAGAAATAAGTAGGCAACTAATCTCCTTCCCCGGCAACGGCGCCAAAATTTGATATGGCTTAAATTTACCCTAGAGCTACTCTCTCAAATTAATAGATCAATTGCAGTATTTAGGGATCGAATCCACAGGGAATGGATAGTGACACAGCAAATTTCTAATTTCGAATTAAGCTAAGTAAGAATGTAAAACTAGAAAACATAAAGCAATTAAAAGACTTTGTAAATTCAGGAGACGAAACGCTAGGTTCAGGGAAATTCTCAGGTGAATCCTGATTTTAGATCTATACAGAATGTTAGGAATTATTAAGAACTGTTCTTGAACTCAAAACACTAATGTAAAATCAACCAACTCTCGCTGCAAAGATTATCTATGTCTAAACCCTATATTTCCAAATTTCTTTGCAAATCCTATCAATTCGGACAAGCATTAATAACAGGTTCGATTGTTCACAAAATCCCTAATCCAAATCTCTTTGCGAATATGTACTTTTCTCATCTAACATTAGTTCAGGCAATTAATAATACTCTCGCATCTATTAATTAACATAAGATCATATTTTAGGTCATGAAGCTAGAATAAGCATTAAACATAAATCCAGATGAAGAACTCTAATGATTTTATCCTAACAATTTAATTCGACCTAACAATTCATCAATCACCTTTGAAAAACCCTAAACCTAACTAGTAAACTACTCA
>JAHZTW010000001.1:324819710-324841656 GCA_020283515.1 Alliaria petiolata | reverse complement strand
AAAAAACTGTAGTGTTCTTATCTTGTCAGTGCTGAAAGAGGAATCAAGTTCAATGAATACCAAGCTCTAAGCAGGAATCTGAACTCTCTTTGTTAGCTTGATCCACTTGCAGCTTTCTAAATAGTAAGACCTGCAATCAACCGCTATGGCAATGGTCCTTCAAGAGTCAATCTTATGTGGTTAGGTCTTCTGAAAACTGAAAATTTCACTGATTTTGACTCAATAAAATAAAGTTTTTGACTCTCAAAACAAAACACAAAGTCAGTAATCACGTCTCCCATACTTAAACAACACTGTCCCCAGTGTTATCAAGCCCGAAGTTGGCTAAAAGAAAGATTAGAAACAACATAGAAGCTAGAATAAGCATTAAACCTAAGATCAGATTCTAGGTCGCGAAGCTAGAATAAGCATTAAACACAAATCTAGATGAAGAACTCTAATGATTTTATCCTAACAATTCTATTCGACCTAACAATTCATCAATCACCTTTGAAAAACCCTAAACATAACAAGCAAACTACTTAGACATGATTAATGAAACAAAAATCATTATTTGAATAGAAAGCATAAAACAAATCAATAGAAGAAAATAAAGGAGTTCCAAATCTGCTCTAAAGAAGTTTGATTTTTCTCTCCAAAAACCTAAACTTCTATGATTCTTAAAGTATGAGATTCTGCCTAAACAATGACTGAAAAACTATATTTATAGGCCTAAAACACGAATTGGGCACTCTTGCAAATAAGGAAATCTTTTTGCACAATTTCCTTTTCTTCAAAACTTGTAAAGTCACGACCAGTTTTTGGAAATCTTGGGTGTCGATCAACACCATGAACAGTGTCGATTGACACTGTTCATCCATCTCCACTTCGACTTCATCTTTTCAGCAGCTTGTTCCACAATGCTCCAAAATGCTCTAAAATCTCCAATTATGCTCAAAACGTAGTTGAACCTGCAAAGACTCTAATAGGACTCTAAACAGACCAAAAGACTCTATAAAAACACTTATATCGTGGTCCAAAAACAGGTAAAAACCATGATATATCATTTTACTAATATTTTATTTTACTTAGTTATTCATAAAAAAGTTAAAAAAAAAAAAAAAAAAGAGGAAGGCTCGACATGAACAGGTGTCGATCGACACCATCCCAAGGTGTCGATTTGACACCACGCGGGGACACATGTAAGTATTAAAACCCGACACTTTTCTTCTTCTTCTTCATAAGTTCAAAATCGCGAACCTTAGAGCAATTTTCCCCAAATCTTCATTTTTCCATTTCTCAACGGAATTGAGTGATTCAAAGCTATAATTCGTACGGATTTTCATCCTCTTTCATAATCCATTGTCCATTCTTTCGAACTGCCAAGGTATGTTCTTCAAATCTCCCAATTTCATTTTTTACCGTAAGGTGAAAAATCTCGAATTCGACCTATTTTGCTTGTTTTCTTGATTAAATGATGCTTATTTAGGTTGCCTGCCATGATTTAGTTCATTACCCAACTGATTTTCACCCTTTAATTTGCATAAATTTGAAATTTTTGTAATTTTGAAAATTGATGATGCATGTTGCGAATTTGATATTTTTCTTGGGTTTTATGGTTGAAACTTGGTTGATTCGTAATATTAAGCATGTTTGAATTGACACTTGACGCACAATTAGGGTTAAGATCATGATTTCATGTCGAATTGGGATTACATACATGGTGTCGATCAACACCACTGCTGTGTCGATCGACACCAATACAGTGTCGACACTTGAACAAAATTTTTGAACTTTGGATTTTGATTTTGCTTTTGCTTTTTCTTGCAGATGCCTCCGGGGACTAAGAGACCACAGGAAACTGAAGCGTCCGCTTCTGGGACTACTAATGATGCACTGATTGCCTCTCTCCCTCCTTGGCCTAAGCGTGAAATCGCAAGGATCCCGATTGGACGAAACTGGGAAAACTCACCTGCAAAGGAAGTCGCGAAAGACGAGTGTGTCTACCGAGACATCAGTGAGACTTGGGATGAGTACGACACGTTGTTCTACAATGCGTGGCTCAAGGTGGAAATCGCGCCCACTCGATTTGCTGACCCGAAGACGATGTCAGAGTTGGGCAACAAGGATGATGTCTTGCTGTTGTTGCGCAGAGTTGGGATGTGCACTATGGCCACTCGGCAGTACGATCTTTACCCCGACTTAGTATGCCAGTTTCTCTCCACCGTTCGAGTGTACTACAGAAATGAAGTGGTGAAGAATGCCTTGGAGGGAACATTGACATTCCATATACGCGGGATACGTTACAGGATTTCGCTTCCAGAGCTTTGTGGCATCTATGGGTTTGAGATCGAGCATGCCACCGGTGTTTCCCTTCCACAGCAGCTTCCCGACAACCAAGATTTCTGGTCGCATTTTAGGGAATGGGAGGTATGACTCTAAGACCTCCATGCAGACAAATATTCGCTATCCTACCCTTCGCTATCTTGTTCGACTATTTGCTACTACACTGTTGTGTAAGCATGAGCCAGGGAAGATGTACGTGTCTGAGTTGGTGCGGCTCTATCGTGCCCTTTGGTCTGAGATTTATGAGGAGTCTGAAGTGCCAGAAATCATAAACCTTGGCGCTGTGTTTGCTCATCACTTGGTCTCACTGTAGACGAAGCCTTTCGCTGGATCCAAGATCAATTTCGAGACTATTGGCAGTCTTCTCACTCCTATCTTCCAGCATTTCGGGATCGACACTACCACTTGCTCCATGGTGACCTCAGGTGCTTTGCTTGATATGGAGTATTTGCGGAGAGCTCATTGGGTGAAGCCAAAGAAGCTATGGGTTTTCACCAACGAGCAGAGAGAGCAGCTTATGGTGCAGTTACCTGACAGAGACCTCTCTCACATCACCACTGATCCTCACCGCCTCAGCTTTCAGCCCAGTCCGAACAAGCTGCGGACTGCTCCCGTCGCCAGACACAGAGGTTCCTCTTCCCGCGCTGCAGCTTCATCCGCAGAGGATGCACCAGCTGAGGACCACCCACGACCTTCTTCTTCTAGGCGCAGCAGAGCACCGCAGCCTATTGGTCCTCACCACCTTCCGGTTTCTCCAAAGATCCCCATGGAGCAGGATGCTTTTCAACGATATGTGGTTCATTGCCTTCAGGCCATTTGGAACGCCATCATAGTTGTGTCCAACTGTTGCTGCGTCCGTCCTTCCACAACACCGCGATCAGATGACGAGTAGCGCCTCCTACATTCCTGGTTTCATTTTTCTTTTCCTTTGAGTCAGTTTTTTTTTTTCTTGAGTCATTGTTTGCTTCCATTTGCTTATGTAATTTGTTTCGAAACTTGTTGCAACCTTTGAGATTATGGATTATATTGTGCTTTTAACCGTTTGTTTGAGTTTTCAAACAACTTGGATGACTTTATCAAAAATCTGACTTAACAACATACATGTTCGTATTAAGGAACTCTGATTACGATCATAGTGTCGATCGACACCAATAGACAGACGGCGGGACACGACACAAGGGGGGTGTCAATCGACGCCATACGCAGGATCAGGTCATCCACTTTTTTGGGTTCTGTAACAGTTTCACACAAATGTTTTCTATCCAAACTCATAATTAATTACACTGGGACAGTGTTGTTCAAGTCTGGGGGAGGTAGTTTCTAACATTGTGTTTTCTTTTAAGAGTCATTTGAGTCTGACAAAAACGTGTTTTATTGAGTCAAAATTAGTTGAAACTTTCAGTTTTTCTTGGAACTAACCGCAGAATGTGGACACTTGAAGAACCATTGCTATAGTAGTTGATTGCAGGTCTTACTAAGTAGAAAGATGCAAGTGGATCAATCTGACAGAGAGAGTTCGGATTCCTTTATAGAACTAGGTATGCATTGGACTTGATTCCTCTTTCAGCTTTGACAAGATAAGAAAATTTGCAGTCTCTCCTTGATCTTCCCTTAAGAAAATAAATAAAGAAGTCTGACCAAGGAATAGTGCAAAGATCCTCATGAGCCTGTCTACTCACAAGGAACAATATTAGTGAGAGCTCATGTACATGTCTCCTCACAAGGAACACAAGTAAGAGCAGTACTATTCCAAGACTTCAAAAGAATAAGAAAAAGTCAATGAAAAGATCTGTAGAACACCCTAAAAATAGGCAGCAGTTGACTAAGGGAAGGGAAAATTGGAGAGCTGTAGAAAGAATGTCTTGTCCAGGCACTAAGGAAGGGAAAGAATCAGTAAAGTCCTTTGGTCATTACCATTGTTAGAGTTCGAAATTTTACTAAGGAAAGGATCTGGATTCAAACTGGGAGATTGCTAAGCTTGTGGTAAGTACACTAAAACATTACCTAAGATTGACTCTATTGCATGTGGATTCAAGAGTGTAACCATTGTGGCGTTCTGAAGGCTAGCTGAATTTTTCTATTTTCAAACTTCCACTTCATTCTAAGTTTCTGTTTTGCTTGAGGGCAAGCAAAAGCTAAGTCTGGGGGAGTTGATATATCATGGTTTTTACCGGTTTTTTACCATGATATAAGTCCATTTTATAAAGTCTTTTGGTATTTTTAGAGTCCTATTAGAGTCTTTACAGGATGGAATGCATTTGGAGCTTAATAGAAGATTTTGGAGTTTTTGGAGCATTCTGGAGAAGCAGCCGAAGTGATGAAGTCGGAGCTGATTTGCACGAAGGGTGTCGATCGACACTAACCCTTGGTGTCGATCGACACCAATGAAGCCGACCCAAGTTTCGCGACTTCCATCGAGAAAAGGAAATTGTCTCAAGTTTTCATGAATTACAAGATTGCCCCTGACGCAAATTCTCCTCTATAAATAGTTTTGAGGCATTGTTTAGCCACACACTTTATCATTATTTTCTGTTTTTGAGACTTAGAGAGAAATTGATTCTGAACTTTTGGGGAGACAATTTTACACTCTTCCGAGAAGTTTTTGAAGCCTTGTATCATTTTCTTTTCTGATTTTATGCAATTTATTTCAGTCATGAAATGTGTTTTCATCTCCATGTCTAAGTAGTTTGCTAGTTAGGTTAGGGTGATTTAGGGTAGATGAAGAGTTTGTAGATTCATTATTGTTATTAGGGAAATCAATTGGATCTTTATCTTGATTGTGCTTATATTGGTTTCTGAATTGATCACTTAGAAATCAAACGTTATGTTGTTTAATAGATGTGAGAGTATTATTAATAACTTGAACTAATCATAGATGAGCAAAATATCTATTCGCAAAGAGATTTGGTTTAGAGATTTTGTGAACAATCGAACGTGTTTTTAATGCTTGCCTTAATTGTTTGAATTTACAAAGAGATTTGGAATTCTGGAATTTAGGCATAGATAACTTCTGCAACGAGAGTTGATTGGTTTTAAATTGGAGTTTCGAGTTCTAGACGGTTTTAAATAAATCCGTAATAGCTTTAATAACTACATTCTTGGATTCAACCTGATAATTACCCTTGTCTAGCGCCTTAGTCTCCTGAACTTTAATCCACTTTTATTTCTGTTTACTGATTTGCTTAGTAGTTTACTTTATTTTTATTGATTGATCTAGCATAATTCGAACCTATAAACTATAGTGTTACTTCCTTTGGGATTCGATAACCCCTTATACTTCAACTGTATTGATGTGCACTTGTAGTGTTGTTTATTTGGGTAAAACTTTGACCCTATCATTTACATGTCCCAAATATCCATAAAAACCTTGTTTCTGTTTACCGTTTATGCAACACTAACCAAGTATCTGTTGAATTCTTTCCGACTCACTTTCAAGTGAAAGAACTCAGCACGGGGGCGCAATTACTTTAAGGCAAAACTAAGAACAAGCTATACGAGTGGCCATCTCCCAACGTCACCTCTCTGTTTGCATCACATACGTCCAAAACAAACCTCTCGTCACGGCATTTTCGGCTTGGTCACCCGTCTCATCCCATTCTAAAATCTGTTATTTCTCAATTCTCTTTACCCATTTCAGATTCAATACAAAACCTTTTTTCTTGTTCTGATTGCCTTCTCAATAATACTCACAAATTGTCATTTCACACAAATACAATTCGCTCACAAAAGCCTCTTGAATACTTATACACCGATGTATGGACTTCTCCTATTGTTTCCATTGACCACTACAAATATTATGTCATCTTTGTTGATCATTACACCCGCTACACATGGTTTTATCCCCTCAAACAAAAATTCCAAATCTGTGACACTTTCATAGCTTTTAAAGGGTTGCTCGAAAATAAGTTTAAAAGCAAGATTGTTACCTTGTATTCCGACAATGGTGGTGGATTTGTTGGTCTTTGCCCATTCCTCATTGCCAATGGAATATCTCATCTCACTTCACCACCACACACACCGGAGCACAATGGCATCTCATAAAGGAAACATCGCTACTTTGTTGACACAGTATTAACACTGCTCAGTCAAGCCGCTGTACCGAAATGCTACTGGCCCTATGCGTTCGCTACTGCTGTTTATCTGATAAATCAGATGCCCACGCAAGTGTTTCAAAATGCTTTTGCATACGCAAAGCTCTTCGCTCAAACACCAAACTACCTCAAATTACGTGTCTTCAGTTGTCTCTGTTTTCCTTGGCTTTGCCCATATACGAAGAACAAATTGGAGGATCGTTCTTCACCGTGTGTCTTTGTCGGATACTCCTTAACTCAGAGTGCATATATGTGCTTGGAACCTGCATCAAGAAGGCTATTTACATCCAGACATGTCCAATTTGTGGAGAATTGCTATCCATTCCGCACCTCAACCATTGAATCAACAACATCACCGTTGTCACCACCGCAAAATCCATCCCTATCTGACCCGATAACCATTGTTGTCCCAAACCGGTGACTCGTTTCTGCTCGTTCGCCGATGACCCCAAGCTCAGGCCATCACCGTACTGTGACTCTGCCGACTTCTCCGTCGAACCCCTCAGCTTCGTCGGACCAGGTGAGCTCGTCTATCCCGAGTAATCAAATTGCTCGTGTAGACCAGATGGGCTTAGAAAGACATTCAACAGGTATATCCAACTTAAGCCCAAATTCATGCCAAGTAACAATACCATCTTCACAAACATCTTCTAGCCCACATCTTGATGACCCCATCAACGAAGACTCATCTCCCTCTTCGCCAAACTCAAATTCACAATCACTACAACCTACCCAGAAATCACCACCATCGATTCCCAATCCACCTACACAACGAAATATGCCTGCAAACCAACACAACATGCGAACTCATGGCAAAAACAACATTGTAAAACCAAACATCAAATTCTCCCTCACCATAAACACCAAACCCATTATACCTACCACGGTGAACCGGGCTTTGCGAGATCAAATGTGGCGGGATGCGACGTTTGAAGAGTTCAATGCGGTTACACGTAATCATACGTTTGATATGGTTCCTCCGGAACGTCATCAGATTGTTATTGCTACCAAATGGATCTTTACTCTAAAGTATCTTCCTAATGGTGAAATTGACAGGTACAAAGCAAGACTCATTGAACGCGCCTTCAATCAGCAATATGGACTTGATTATGCTGAGACTTTTAGTCCTTTTATAAAATCAACAATTGTTCGCATAGTCCTGGCGCAAGATGTTCGATTGGATTGGTGTATTAGACAATTAGAGGTCAATAATGCATTTTTGCAAGGAACCTTACAAGATGAAGTATATGTCTCGCAGCCACCTGGGTTTATAGACAAGGATTAGCCTCAACATTTTTGTCAACTGAGGAAAGCGTTATATGGTTTAAAACAGGCACCGAGAGCTTGGTATGAAGAACTCAAACGCACACTTCTTGCTACTGTTTTTCAGAACTCGGTTGCTGATACGTCGCTTTTTGTTTACACTCAAGATCGTCATCAAGTATACATATCAGTTTATGTGGATGATATCGTAGTTACAGGAAGCAGTAATATCTTGGTCGATCAGATCATCTCAAGTCTCGCCGCACGCTTCTCAGTCAAAGATATGGGTAACATTTATCTTGGGGGTATAGAGGCAACGAGAGCGTCAACGGGACTTCACTTGATGCAATGAAAGTATATAATTGATCTCCTCACCAAGACAAATATGTTAGATGCCAAACCAGTCTCAACACCTATGGCTCCACATCCGATGCTCACACTACACTCAGGTTCACCTCTCGCGAATCCCAGTGAATATAGAATGGTTGTTGGTAGTTTACAGTACTTGGCCTTCACAGGACCAAATATTTCTTACACCGCGAACAAACTCTCTCAATTTATGCACGTACCCACAGAAGATCACTGGCAAGCTGTGAAACGGGTCCTCCGATATCTGGCAGGTACATCCTCACATGGTATTCTTTTACGCAAAGACTCCCCGCTCTCACTTCATGCCTTTTCTGATGCGTACTGGGCCGGTGATACGGATGACTACGTCTCCACCAATGCTTACATCATCTACCTCGGCTCAACACCAATCTCATGGTCCACCAAGAAACAAACTGGGGTTGCTCGATCTTCCACAGAAGCCGAGTATAGAGCCGTTGCAAATACAGCTTCAGAACTCTGATGGGTATGTTCTCTACTTACTGAACTCGGTATTACCTTACCAACTCCTCCGGTGATATATTGTGATAATGTTGGAGCAACATATTTGTGTGCAAATCCGGTGTTCCACGCATGAAACATGTTGCATTAGACTACCATTTCATCTGTAACCACGTCGAATCTGGTGCACTTAGAGTATCATATGTATCAACGAAATATCAACTAGCAGACTCACTGACCAAGCCACTCTCCCGAGCAAGGTTTCATGAGCTATACTCCAAGATTGGAGTCACACAAGTCTCTCCATCTTGCGGAGGCGTGTAAAGTATATTGCTTTGCTTTTCTTCTGACACGGGTCTTGCACTTAACATCTAACCTAGTGAATTTTACTGCACGTTTTCTAGGGCGAGTGACACAAAGCACTCATGGTCGATCTTCTGTACCCGGATAAGCAGCTGACAAAATATGTCCTACTATGGTGTTGTATCAGTTAGATGGCTCCCAACTACAATGCCCATTCACTTCCTCATGTTGTAATGTCTTTCTTCTCTAGCCTACCCATTTATATATACTCTTACACTATCTTATCGGATTACTCAAAGAAACATAGTTTGTCTAAACAACATTCTCTGAGAGATTTAAATCTGTGTGAATTCCTTCGGAGGGATGTAGAGAAGTGGCGGAGGCGGCGTACAATCATGTTTCCAGAAGGCCGAACATGTTGTCAACAACATGTTAAAGCCTTGGAAAAGACACGGTCAGAAAAGCACGAGCTTAAAATGAGAAAAATAATTTAACTTCAACTACGCAGAATGATTTGTGTGAGTTATGAATTTTATTCTCTCTCCTTAAAAAGCATGATAATAAGCTCTTTGTTAAATTATGTAATTATCATAAGATCAAAGCTAAATATTTGAAATATATAAATCCGCGTGTAGCGCGAATAATTATCTAGTATAGTTAATAATTGAACCAATAAAGCTTTTACTAGCCATGTCTTTTCTCTTTTTTTTCTTTCATACTTTTGGTTTCAAAGATAAAACAAAAGTTTTAAAATTCTGTTTGGTCAATAATAATAAACATTTATAATACAAGAAAATTTAGAAAAATTAAAAAAAAAAAAAATAGAATTTTATATTAATTTCTTATAGTTTTTAGTGTAAAATTTAACTACACAGTAAAACTAATTTAAAATACTTCCATATAGAATGAAATCAAATTCACATTAACTTTAAAAAATGCAGGTCAACCCTCCACTCGATCGTCAACCCGCATTACATTACGCACAAGATCATGGATAGTTTTGCAAATTTTATCCAAGTGACGAGTTAAATTACCGAAACCTTAGAACAAATATACAATACAAAACTAAAAGAAGTCTTGACATCATATTTTTGTATGAAGTTTATATTTACGCCTAATAAAAGATAGTAATATAGTTAATAATTGAACACTGAGTAAGTTTTTGACTAGCTATGTATTTTCTCTTTTTTCTCTTTCATACTTTTTGTTTCAAAGATAAAATAAAAGTTTCAAAATTTTGTTTGGTCAATAATAATAAAAAACATTTATAATACATGAAAAATCTAGAAAAATTACAAAAAAAAAAGAATAAGATAGGATTTTATATTAATTTCTTAAAGTTTTTAGTGTAAAATTTAATTACACAGTAAAACTAATTTAAAATACATCCATTTAGAATGAAATCAAATTGACTTTGACTTTGATAAAATGCAGGTCAACCCTCCACTCGTCGGTCAACCTTCCACTCGATCGTCAACCCGCATTACATTACGTCCAAAATCATGGGTAGTCTTGCAAATTTTGTCCAAGTGACCAGTTAAATTACAGAAAACCCTAGAATAAATATACAATACAAAACCAAAAGAAGTCTTGACATCACATTTTTGTATGAAGTTTGAATTAACCCGTAATAAAAGATAGTAATATAGTTAATAATTGAACCAATAAATAAGCTTTGACTAGCTATGTCTTTTTTTCTGTTTCATACTTTTTTGTTTCAAAGATAAAACAAAAGTTTCAAAATTTTGTTTGGTCAATAATAAAAGAACATTTATTTTACAAGAAAATCTAGAAAAGTTACAAAAACTAATAAGATATGATTTTATATTAATCTCTTAAATTTTTTCGTGTAAAATTTTATTACACAGTAAAACTAATTTAAAATACTTCCATACTAATATAGAATGAAATCAAATTGACTTTGACCACCACCACTTACCATTATTCTCTAAAATTATAATATTTCCATAAAAGTTTCTTAATTTTTGCATAATGCATTTATGTAAATAAATATATATATATATATATATATATATATATATATTGGCATTGTATTATATAAATCTGCATATTTTATCTCTTAAATACATTTTATTTCTACAAAATAAACTATATTGATTAATCAAAACGATGAATCGCCTCTTGTCTTTTTTGTTTGTCATGGCATTATGTGTTGGTTCCAGCAATGCGAAGCTGTGGGCTGCAAATCTCGTACAGTTCAAAAACTCTCTTGGTCCGCAAAATGAGGTCTACATTTCTTGTAACTTCAAAGAAGCATTCGATCTGTTTTTGAACCCTGGAGAAACTTTTAATATAAGATTTCATGGTTATATGTTTTCTAAGAACAAAATGGATTGTGTCATAACACAAAAACTTGCAAAAGACAAGATGACAAAAATAAGGGCATATAAAGGTGGCAGTGCTTTCTTTGAACATGGTAAGATGAATTACTGGGATATTAGAGAAGATGGAATTTACTTTACACATGGTAAAGCAGTACCTAAGTTAGAGTATAAATGGTTTACTGCACACAAAAAAAGTTATAAATGGATCTAAGATGATTTCAGTAGTAGCCATAAAAATCTTTTGTTACTCATATGAAGTTGAATTTATTTTATCTTTATATTTTATCTGCAATTTCATATCTTTTGTTATTGAGATGAATACCTATTGAATAAAATATCGTATTTATTGCAAATGTGACCATAGGTAGATTTAAAAATAAAATTTACCAAATATCTCGCCAAAAAGGATCATTTGCCCAATTCATTCTAAAATTTAATTAAAAATTTATGATAATAACTATCATAAAATATGAAGATCAATTTACAAATATAATAGTTTAAGCCAATCATTCACCATATATGTTTAATAAAAATGTCAGAATTGGATATTCTTCAAATATAATACTTACAAGTTCGCCAATATCGTTTAGAGCAACCAACTTTTCCAAAAACTATCTAATGTTCCTATCAATGATCCACCGTACTCAACAGTGGCATCCACTTCCTTCTTCCACCTTTGAGTGTTTTCTCTGTTATCATTAATGTTTTCACTCGTCTTTTCTCACCACGGGTTTCGTACCCAACTTGTTCACAAATTCTTGAAAGTTCCTATTAGATGATCCACCGTACGCCACGCCGGCCTCCGCTTTCTTCTTCCACCTCCAAGCGTTTTCTCTCAGCTCCACCGCCTTCTCCCCAACCGTCGCCTGAAGCAGCTTTTCCACCACAACCTCCCTCGGAACAATCTTCTCCTCAGCCGCTCCACGGCCGAGTCTCACTCCTATCTTGAAAACATCTCCCCACTGCGGAAAACAAACAACGGGAACTCCAGAAGACAAAGCCTCCATTGTCGAGTTCCATCTGCAGTGACTTATGAAGCAAACACTCTCTCTTGTGGACACCATTCCATGATCTTCCCTCTCTCTTCGAACTCTCGAGGCAAAACATGTGGTTTTACATCTGAACCTTCCATAGGAGGCCAAACCACCCATAAGAACGACAAGCCAGAGCTCAAAACGCCATAACCGATCTCCTCGATCTACTCTTGCTTCAAGTGGACTATAGTCCCAAAGGAGATGTAAACGACTGAGGATGGTTCTCTCGAGTTGAGCCACTCCACGTAGTGTCTCGCTGGCTCGGCGATGTCTCCCTTCACGTCTGAGCTTATGGTTTCAGCCATCTTGAAGAGTGGACTGACAGGGCTAAAGTTGACTTGAGGGCAAAGGTTTGACATGTGGTCGATGATGTCTTTTTCTAGTTTTTGAAAAGTATCGATGAAGATAGAGAAAGGCTTGTGGTTTTCGAGTCGCTTGAACTGGTCTAAAATGACTTCTCCGTAAGCTATATAGGGAGACGAAGGGCGAAGAAAGCTTGGGATCACATCATGCTTAAACAATGGCAACTAAGGGATTTCAACGTTAATCTTGGGCTCTGTTTTGGTCGGAAAGTTAACTAACCGATGGTGGTAATAGTAATACACGGTCAGACAAGCGCAAGATTGGACCCATAGAACAGCCGAAGGGATGTGAAGCTCATCGGCCACATCACATACCCAAGGCACATAAGCGTAGTTTATAAGACACGTCACCGGTTCCTCCTCCTCCTCGTACCTCTTGATGAGATTCTTGATCTCTCGTTTTCCGACTACTTCAAGGTGTGGTCGGAAGGCATGGAAGTCGGTTCTTTTCTCATATTCGTCCGTTAATCGGTCGTGGAAGAACTCGTATGAGCACTCCTTCGTGAATCTTGTTGGCTTGACGCATCTTCTTTCCCCATGGTTGCTATGTGGTGACAAAGGTGACTGGCAAGCCTTTAGAGGATATGAGCTTTCTGAGACAAAGAAGAGGGTTTATGTGACCTTGGCCTGGGAATGATACAAGCATCACATGAGCTTGAAGAGACGGCTCCATGGTTTTCTATTTTTTTTTTTTCTTATAGGAAAATGTAAACTGATTTTATTTCGTAAACTATGGAAAGGTGGAGAATTTTATATATTTGAAGGTGTGGTGAACCTGCATATCTATTGTAGATATTTGTAAAATAGTTAAATTGTGTTAAAGAAATTATTTTTGTAACTGTCTCCATAATTTATAGTTGAAATAATATTTCAGACTTTAATTTGTTTTTTTGTTAAATTATTTAAGGAAATATATGGATTTAATGAGCTAACTATTTAATCTGTTACTAGATGACCGTCCGCGCCAAGCGCAGACATGAAATTGGAATTCTAGTCATTAATCTAATACATCATAATTATAGTCGTCATTTTTAAATTAATAACAACGAAATATACCAAAAAGTCATTACTCTAAATAAAAGGTCCAAAAAGATCATAGAAGTAGAAACATTTACAAACTCCAGGAGTACTACTTGCAACATCCGAGAACTAATCGCCTATTAAATCATGGCAGGCCATCCTATAGTTGAGATTTCATCGTCACATCACAATCTAAAACCGATCAAAACAACATTTTAGATAAACCAATAACTAATCCAAATGATGAATTATGTGTAAGATAATTCGAATCCAACAGCTTCATATTACATAACACGAAAATCACGTACACCCAGGACTTTAGGATTTAAAAAGAACTCACAACACTTCCGCATTCCGACGACATCTATAGAGTCTAATTAAAAAAAACAACTTATATCATAAGCGAGATAAAGAAATCCTGAGCAGGATAATATTGTGTCATATGTGATCAGTATCATGTATCAAGAAGATATCATTTCCATATAATCAAACATTATCGGCGTTATGTAAAATACTAAATATCTTTGAATTTATTAATACTCCACCATCTTAGGACACATACAACATTTCCGCCACAAACCCGATTCCATTTTAACGCAAAATCTTCAGCCACTCTACCCAAAGCAAAACATTCAAGGACACGCTTCCTACATAAGAAAACAGAAAAAAATTCAAGCAATTCTAAACAATCAGAATATAATACCTATCATCTCGCAACTCAAAATCAATCAGAGCATAATCATCATCCATCTTATTATCATCATAAATTTTGAGCTCACCAACAAGGCAACAACCACAACAGTACCGATTTATCTTCACAATAAAAAAAAAGAATCAGATCCTCATCAAAATAAAGTGATCTTGCAGACAGTGTAATACATATACCAGATCAAGTAGACAACAAACCGACAGAGTATTTGATGTCCAAAGAACCCGCAAGTAGATCCCCAAATTCAACCAAAGATAAATATAAGTCGTTCCCGAGATTACCAATTCCCACAAAGCTTGTGCCATTGACGAATTTTAATTTGAATCGATGATTTGTGACTCGAGACAGACCATTAGAAGTTTTACCTACAAAACCATTGAAACGAATCCATACACCTTCAATCAACTCATCATCAAAAAGATGAAGGTATCGATTCCCATCAGTCCATGAATTTTGGTTCCCTAAAGTCAAAATTCATAAAAACACAACGTCAGAAGATAAACTCTGAACAAATGGCAATGAAACGGATTATCACCTTAAAAATGCCAATAAAAGTAACGTGTATGTCAACAAATATCATCTTTAACTTATCGCGACGATCCCCATCTGCCTCGCGCCACTTCTTAAGCAACTTCATTTTGATACCGCGATCGACAACCGTATGATCTACCTCAGACACTTTGATATATCTCCTCATCTCACCAGTAAAATAAAAATTCAACTTCAAGAACCACTTATATGTTGAATGAGGCAAAAGCTCTACACATTTAAACTTTCGATAACCCAAGTCTCGGTACCCACATAATTTATCGAGGAAAGTAAATCTCTGTTATCAAAGATTCTAACATATCTATATAAACAGAACTACTTCGGGAACATCGGCCACTTATCAAAAGGGCATTTTGTTCTCCCAATAAGGAACAGAACGTTCGTTTTCCAATAACCACATAATTGAACACAACAACTAATATTTAATTATTATATATATAAAAGACGATAGGTCACCCCAACGGTGACACTTAGCACATCAACATATCCGATAAAAGAAACAAGTGATATACTTATAAATTATTGTTATTATGTGGGCTTATGAATTGATAGGCCGTGCATGACCATCCAATCCAATTAATGCATCAACCGATCCATTAAGCCTAATTGAACCATTCGATATCACTAACAACATTTGTGTAGTAAAACGTGCACAACAAAAAAAAATTGCTTAACTATGCAACTAACTTTATCATGAAAGCTCAAAGTAATCACGAAACGATTAGGTTTGATATTTTTTTTTTCATCATGCCACATCAAACACATGTAACCGTACATAAAACATATTCCACCAATAATATTGAACATAACACAGCTTAACATACAAATATAATCCATGTTAATACAAATATGTCTCAACACAAGTAAAAAGTCTACGAAATACACCACTCGAGACATCTTCCGTATTTAATTAAAGAGGTATCAAGAAGATGCTTCCTCATATTCATAATCTTCTTCCTCACTATCTCCTACACTGATGACATATTTACATCAAAGTTTGAATATGACAAAAAAATTAAACAATAAGACCAAGCACAAATCTCACATCGTATCCCTCAGCTTATGAGCCTCTTGAAGATCATGATCAAATAGAATCCTCGAAACTCCATCATGATCAGAAACACTGTATTCACAATCATAAACTAAAGAAATTACTACAAATGAATAACAATTCTAAACATATTATAATTGAGATCTATGAGTCTTACCATTCTGTTTAATGACACGCCAGTCAGTCAGAACACAAATCACCAATAAGTCATCCCGACAACACCATTTATCATTGAAGTCAATTGCCAACTTTCCATGAGCAACACATTCTAATTTACGATCACTATAAATATGTTAGAATATATCAATTCAATAAGCCCAAGCCAAAATTCGCAAACATATAACTAAGATTTACGTTTCATCCCTTAACGAAAACTTGATCCTCGCAGTCATTTTTGATTTTAATATCTGCAGTGTCCGATCTCGAGCTAGTTCAAGCTTGCCAACACCACACAGTGCTCCGACCAAATATGGCATTTTTAAGCATATGCATATGTCAAATAACATAATAAATTTTTTAAGCATATGCATATGTCAAATAACATAATAAAAAGATTGTTCTGGAGAACATACCCACCGCACAGCTTCTTTCAAAGTTTCCCATATGAAGGTCCTGAAAACTAAGAATTCACATAAAGGGATGATCACCCCTATAAAAAACACCCATCTTAAAATCACCGGAGACTTAAGTGCTAGATGCAAACTTGATTCTCCAAGCATTCGAAGTTATGCGCCTTGGAGAGTTCGCAGAAACAACCGTAAAATTCTTGATAACATTCCACTGTCCCTCATGCAGAGTCCTTTAAAAGTATGGAACCAAATCCTCATCCCCAACAGATGCTTGTATTTTCGACCCCTTAAAATGTTTACAATCCAAATCAGGTAGATCTCAGTGTGCGAAATAAAATATTATAATAAAACGACGCCCAAATCTTACATATTTGTCAAGAAGAATGAAGTGGAGGACATCGCCTGGAACCAGCTCGGTCCAACTCCTATAGACCCTTGCTCTTATTCTCCAGTCGGTTCTTGCAGGCACCAATTTAGAGATTTTAGAAACTCTAGTCATGCTAGAAAAAACTTTTTGGACAGAAATTGCAGAGTAATTATTTTTTTCAAGCAATTATTGGATCTTGACGAACATGCAACTCAAATACAAACAGTGGCCATTATCAGAGACGCGTGACCTCAGAATGGCTACAACCCAGCCACATAATGGATTCAAATGATAATAATTACCAGAGAGAAGAATCAATGCATCGAGGCAAACGAAACAAGCTTTTACTATTCCGTCGGTTTCATTATTCCGAGATCAATCTCACACTCCAAACTTAAAATATAATTAAATGACTTAACGGTAAAAGCTACTTAATCGATAAACTTCAGGCCCATCACCCGCACCCTACCGTCTCGGCCCACAAACCTAATGTAAATAAGAATATAAACGTAAATAATAATATATATTTCGAGCCCACGTTTAAACCCAATGGACTATCCACAATTTAGGTGTTTAAAATAGATATACTGAAAATATAACTCTAGAGTTTCCGTGTATATATATATATATATATATTAGTCTAATCGAGAAACATAGAATAAGAAAAGACGTAATTCACGTAAGCAATAGACATAACATTCCTTATTTACAACTCATTATATTTCAGTCCTCTTTTTTTTTAACTCTTCTTAACAGAAGGAAACAACTTTTGAAGATGACTACCCTGCCAATTCATCTACCATTAAACCGGAACACAATATTTATGGAAGACAATGCCGAACCAAAGTTTTAAAAACCAAACACCTGGCTTTGATGTATTGTAACAGTGTGTATCCAGAAGCAAGGTTTCTTCGCTACACGAAGTTCCCATTGCGATGGGTTTGGCACCAAAAACCAAGGAATGGCTTCTCCGTCGTCGCAACAAAAAAGAAAATGTTCCTTACGATGTTCGTCTTCCATACATCCCACAACGATACAGAGAGATTTTCTATCTACGAACTTTGCTAAGCGTTGTTACAGGACCAACATCTTTTGACGATATCAAGATGGTAAACGGTGTGTTATATTCGACTTTCGCCCTAGCATGTATTGCAATGAGGTTGATCGATGGACCTGAAGCTAAAGTATAGAAGAAAAACACGGATAAAATTTTAGGGTTTTTTAATATATTTTGGCATTTTATTTTAAATTAACGATATAAATTTTTCATGGTTTTCAATAATATTAATTTACCAATGATGAGCATATTCTTAATTCGTAGTTATCAATATCCGAAATTGTATTTCTATGTATTTATCCAATTTAGATTATAAAATATCTAATTATGCTAATATTCTAATGCGCAATCTTATGATAATATATTAGTTTAGTATAGGTACATACAAATATATTTCCCACCTTTAGTATTATCATATAACAATATAAATCTAAATTACAACAGCTTTAAATACCATAATATATAAAGAGAACATCACGTGCCTATTTTATCAGAATTTTAAAACGCATTAAAATGGAATAATTACATTTTATTTTGAATATCGATGGATAAGGAAGATGCCTACTTCCTATTTAAACACAATCTTAAAACACATTAAAATGGATTAATTACTTTTTTTTTTTGAATATAGACGGATCAGGAAGATATCACCATACAAATATACTGTACATATCTATTGCAAAATATTTAACAAAAAAGAGGCTATATATATATATATATATGTGTGTGTGTGTGTGTGTGTATATATGCTTTGCAAAGACTACTTAACTAATATTGAAGAAGAGAGAAAAATGTAATATATATAGATGTACATATAATTCATCTTCCGCAAGGTATCATCATATGAAATCTTCTAATCTATTTTCATATTCCTTCTACAGGTTTAATATATCTCGAAGATGACAATCCTACCAATACACATACCATCATCTACATCTACAATGTCCATGGATGTATATTTGGAGACAACTGTCAAGAAAAAATAATTTTTGGGTCAAATGGATTGTAATAGACAACATCCGGAAGCCAGAAAGAGTCTATACACCGAATTGCCATTGGACTGGGTCTGGCACTCAAAAACTAAAGAGTGGCTCCCTAGACGTTGACTTCGGTACAAAGCAAACGGTGCACGACTTCCAAACTACCCACGACATCGCGAACGGTTGTGAAGAGTTTCAGTGTGTTTTGACGATATCAAGACTGTCAACGGTGTTATATATCCGACCTTTGCTCAAACATGTATTGCGATGGGATTGATCCGTGCGCTCAAGATTGAAAAGTCCGCTTGATAATGTTTTTTTTTTCATAATTAGATGGCAGTTTTTCTACACAACAGTTTTTCATATATTGTTATTTATGTTTTAAAAAAAAATATATTCACACAATGATTTGAATACTTTCATACAATAACGCTACAAATCCTATAGAAACCAACCTTGTAGCACAGTGCTGGGTTACTCCTTCTTAGCACACTGCTTTCCCTATACTGGTTGAATACATCGTGCCTGTTGCGATTGTGTGGCTTTCTGCATGGTTGGAGACCCCCTATGTGTCAAATTTTCAATGGCCACAGCTTCTCGAATCATCGATAAATAACATCACATACGATTTTAATATTCATATATACATTTTTCTTTACAATATAAACCAGTTTTAATATACATGTGTATTTCTTTCACAACAATCGTATAATATGTATATATCACACATTATCATTATCTAATTAGAATGATGTCTCAATGCGATGGAACACTTTTTGAAAATAGCATTAGTTTAATCGCTCGTTTTGCGGAGGGTCGTTTTTGACTTGGTCGAACGGATTTTATAACAGGCACACGTTTATAAAGCACAACATTCTTCCATTAACAAACGATAATTATGAAAATATCCGGTGGAGACAAACCTAACTATTTATGAAAAAAAAACCATAACGCTGTAAACTATATAAAAAAAACCAAAGCATAAACTTAAAGGAAAAAAATCCTAAGTCAACTTATCAGCATTAAATCAACCTAAATGTATAGGTACATCACACCCAACTTTCTCACACATAGACTTCCTCTTGCCCAGGATGGAGGATGACTCCAATAAACACGTGGACAACGTAACGTTACCACAATCACTATCAAAATCAACTGCATAATCATCAACGGCATTGCCCAAGTGCACCGAATAACAACCATCATATGGTAGCCTAAAAGAGATAACAAATCAATACGAGATCATGGAACCATTGCTATATTAACGGTTAACACAATCTAGAGAATAAAAATCTACCAAAGTAAAAATAAATAAAAAATATAAGCAGACCTAACCTTGATCTGAACTCGGAAACTGGTTCAAACTCACGATTCAAATAGAACCGACTTGCAGGAGAGGCAGACAACGATAAGACCCCTTCGCGTGTTTTTATCAATACACTTGTGATGACCAAAATAACATTATCATCCATTACACCTCTGAACTTTTCCTCAAAGCATGATAAATTCACGAAATATATGAGTATATCAGCCACCGAGAGAGAAGTGCCAGGAGGAGCTGCAAGTAAATTCCTTATCGATGCTTCAATGTTCTAATCAGGTCAATATTTTTGTGTTTTGGGTCGATTTGCAATAATATTTGGACTAAATTGGAAGGTTTTTATACAGAATTGATTTATCGTTTGAAGAGGTTTATAGAGATGAATGTAGGCAAGAATGCTTTAGTGTGTTGTTTGGATCTCTTAGTACTTTTAGTTAGAAGTAGCATACCTCTAAGCTCTGATTAGTTTGTGATACATTTTTAAGGATTTTACTTAACCAGTTTGTCTTTTTTCTTGGATGTGATTCAAGAGGAAAATAGACCAAGTTTCTGAGCTTGAACAAGATGGGGAAGAGTTTCAATAGTGAAGTGCGGAATAGAAAGGAATACAGCAATCCAGACTTCTTGTTGCATGCAGTGAGTTATCAAGATATTAATGGGTTCTTCCTTTTCTTTTTGTTTTATTGCAAGAGGAATAAGAGCAAGCTTGCATTTATTTATTTTGTTGTTACACTCCTTGAAGACTCTCTCGGCTCAATAAGAAGCACATTTGATATCTTTTTCCATGATTTTGATACTCTGTTTTTATATTATTGTTCATTTTGTTTTCAGGACTGGGCTGTTAATCTGTTAGCGACTTTGATTGCAAGCTAAAGATCTTTCATTTCTTTGTAAGCTTAAGTTATTTGTTTTTAATATAAATATCCATTAAAAATGAAAAACCCTGTATCTTTTTTTAGTATGATAATTTTTTGTTTTAAACTATAAGTGAAAAGTGTATGAATTAATTCAAACAATATCTATAAATTTATATAGTTAATAAATTTAAAATTAAAGCATCACTCTATTTAATACAATATTAATCACAAGTACAAAATATATAATAAAATGTAAACCCACGTGTATACGCAGATCATCACCTAGTCTACTAAGCATTGGAGGCCACTTTTGCTGATGTGTCACTTTCACAAATTTTTTATAAGATTTATCTATTTAATTAATTCTGTTATTTTACTATTGTTATTCCTATAAGCAAACACTATTTTAGCCATTTTTAGGTAACTAAGAAAATCTTAACAATGTATTCAAACAAAAAACAATATTCACTAAGAATAATTAAAACAACAATAAATAAAAATATTAGGTTTATATGTAATAAAATCTAACATTTAACTATTAGTTCATAATCTATCTTATTATATAAAGTAGGATGCATCAAAGTTAGTTTTTAACATGATCGTAACACGTGTCAAGTTAATCGATTAGATTTTGACACGTGTTAAAAAATTTAACCAATTAGATCTTAACATAATGTTTATATAAATCTAAAAAGTAGTTTTAAAAGTAAAAGGGAAAATAAGGTTTTTTCGATTACTAATACAAAAAGGAAAATAAAAAATCTAAAAGTTAAATTAAGAAAAAGGAAAATAAGTTTTTTTATCTTTTTAATTTAAATTGAAGAAATTGTATGATCAATTACTAATACGAAAAGGAAAATCAAGAAATTAGTTTTAAAAATAGAAAAGGAAAATAAGTTCTTTTTTAATTACTAA
>JAHZTW010000001.1:324797606-324819338 GCA_020283515.1 Alliaria petiolata | reverse complement strand
AATAAAAAGAAATTAACTAGGATATATTCAATTTAATAAAAAGAAATTAAAACAAAATGATCTATTTCATTTTAATAAAAGAAAAATAAAAACAAAAAGTAAATTAGATTAACTAAGATATATTTCAATTAAAAAAAGAAAATTCTAGATGCTAATGATATGACATTTGACGATGATGAGTTTAATGTGGAGGAGGATAGCAAGAATCATGTAGAGAAGCTTTTGATGCGATTCTTGAGAAGTATAACTTTTCTAGAGAGCTAAAATCTCATATAAGGAAGAAACAAAAAGTAAGTTAAAAAAAAACTTGATTAACTAGGATATATTTCAATTAAAAAAAAATTCTAGATACTAATGATATGACATTAAACGATGATGAGCTTAATGAGGAGGAGAATATCAATAATCATATAGAGAGACTTTTGATGCGAGTCTTGAGAAACATAACTTCTCTAGAGAGAAAAAATCTTATTATATAAAGTTGGATGTGTCAAAGTTGCTAATTAACATGATCATGACACGTGGCAAGTTAATCGATAAGATTTTGACACGTGTTTTAATTAAAATATATTATAAAGGAAAAATATACTAATCATAAAAGAAAAAGGAAATACTACTATTTTAAAAAGAAAAATAAATAAAATTAAAGGAAAGATATCTTATTATAAAGAAAAAATATACTAATTCTAAAAGAAAAAAAAATAACTATTATTTTTAAAATAAAAATAAGTTAATCGATAAGATTTTGACACATGTTTTAATTAAAATATATTATAAAGAAAAAATATACTAATCCTAAAAGAAAAAGGAAATACTACTATTTTAAAAAGAAAAATAAATAAAATAAAAGGAAAGATATCTTATTATAAAGAAAAATATACTAATTCTAAAAGAAAAAGGAAATTACTATTATTTTTAAAATAAAAATAAATAAACTAAAAGGAAAGATATTTCAATATTACTAAGAAGAAAAAATAAACGTCAAAGTTAGTAATTAATATGATCGTTACACGTGACAAGTTAATCAATAAAAAGAAATAAAAAGAAATTAACAAGGATATATTCAATTTAATAAAAAGAAATTAAAAAATGATCTATTTCATTTTAATAAAAGAAAAATAAAAACAGAAGGTAAATTATATTAACTAAGATATATTTCAATTAAAAAAAGAAAATTCTAGATACTAATGATATGACATTTGACGATGATGAGTTTAATGTGGAGGAGGATAGCAAGAATCATGTAGAGAAGCTTTTGATGTGATTCTTGAGAAGTATAACTTTTCTAGAGAGCTAAAATCTCATATAAGGAAGAAACAAAAAGTAAGTTAAAAAAAACTTGATTAACTAGGATATATTTCAATTAAAAAAAGAAAATTCTAGATGCTAATGATATGACATTAAACGATGATGAGCTCAATGAGGAGGAGAATATCAATAATCATATAGAGAGGCTTTTGATGCGAGTCTTGAGAAACATAACTTCTCTAGAGAGCAAAAATACCATATAAGGAAGAAACAAATAAGTAAATTAAAAAAAAAAATTGATTAACTAGGATATATTTCAATTAATAAAAGAAAATTATAGATGCTAATGATATGATATTAAACGATTATGAGCTCAATGAGGAGGAGGATATCAAGAATTATGTAGAGAGGCTTTTGATGCGAATCTTGAGAAACATAACTTCTCTATAGAGCAGAGAGATCATATAAGGGAGATGAATGTGGAGAGAAAGAGAGACTTTATTTGCTTGAAAAAAAATTAATGAGGAAATTGTTAACATACTCGAATTGCATACCCAAGTTTTTAACGCAGCTGAACAGTAAAAGATAGTTGATAAAGTTTGTGAACTATATGATAAGTAGGATTAATGTTGTTTAGGACCCGCAACAGATTATGTGTTCTGAATATTTTAATTGAAAATAACTAAAAATTAAAATAAATAAATAACTCTTAGGTTTCGATTTTGTGTTTTTCATATATTTTTTTCCAGTAGTGATCAGATTTTGTTTTCTATTTTCTTTTTTGATGCGAGTCTTGGAAAACATAACTTTTCTAGAGAGCAAAAATATCATATAAGGAAGAAACAAAAAAAGTAAATTAAAAAAAAATTGATTGACTAGGATATATTTCAATTAAAAAAAAGAAAATTTTAGCTACTAATGATATTACATTAAACGATGATGAGCTCAATGAGGAGGAAGATATCAAGAATTTTAGAGACTTTTGATTCAGTCTTGAGAAACATAACTTCTCTAGAGAGGAGAGAGATCATATACGAGAGATGAATGTGAAGAGAAATATAGACTTTATTTGCTTGAAAAGAGTTAATGGGGAGATCGTTAACATACTCGAATTGCATACCTAATTTTTTAACGCAGCTTAACAGAAAAAGATAGTTGAAAAAGTGTGTGAACTATATGAGAAGTAGAGTTAATGTTGCTTAAGACTTGCAACAGATTCTGTCTTTTGAATATTTTAAAATTAAAATAAATTAAAATTAAAATAAATAAATAATTCTTAGGTTTCGATTTTGTGTTTTTCATATATATTTTTCAGTAGTGATCCGGTGTTGTTTTTTATATTCTTAAAAAAATATTTTAACGGGTTTTAAATTTTATTATAATAAATTCGCGTATATGCGAATCCTAATCTAGATTTTAGTTATGATAAAAGTAGGATAATTAATTCGTCAAAATTATAGATATATATATAAATAGATAAAACATTAGAATTCAACCTAATTCATATAAGAGTATTAAAACATATATATTTGGAATATTAAAAGTAAATTTTTTTTTTTACATATTATCCTATTTGTTTTCAATTTATTTTTACGAATTTGAAATATTTTATTAAAAACCCGCATATATGCGAGTCCTATTCTAGTAGTATATAAAAGTTGAAGCATTATGACATTGAGATGGAAGAAACCCAATCTCATTGGAGCAAAACAGCGTTCTTATTAAAACAATTGTTAAATATGATTAACAATTTAAATAAAATAAAACACAAAAATAAACACAAAAATTGATATATAAACAATTTTGTTTTGGAAAATCGACATAGAAAAGCTAAATAACAAAAAAAAAGAAAAGGAAATTATATCAATAAAATGTCAATAACTCCATAGAATAGTTTATATCAAAATAAAATGGAAATAAATGTTAAAAATATTAAAAATGGAAATTAACTTGAAGTATATACTATTTTTTTTCGAAAATCAGCATAAAAAGCTAACTAACAAAAAATACAAAATATTAAATATGATTAAAATTTAAATTAAATTAAAACACAAACAAAATTAACTTGATATATAAACAATTTTCTTTTGAAAATCAATATGGAAAATCTAAATAAATAAAAAAATACGGAAAATATATCTTAAAAATGTCAATAACTCGATAGAATAATATATGTCAAAATAAAATGAAAATCAATGTTAAAAACATAAAAAATAGAAATTAACTTGATGTGTATACTAATTTTTAAAAAAAATCAACCTAAAAATCTAACTAACAAAAAAAATAAAAAGGAAACTATATCTTACACAAATGTCAATACATTCACATAATAGTATATGTCAAAATAAAATAGAAATCAGTATTAAAATATAAAACATATAAAAATCATATTTTTCAAAATAAAATAACAATAAATATAAAACAAAAGCTAATTTAGAAAACATATAAAAGGAAACAAACTTTATATCTATGCTAAATTTTTGTAAAATCAAAACAAATAAACAAAAAATTAAATTATATATTAAAGTATGTCAATACATCAAAATAACAATATATGCCTAAATAAAATGGAATCAATATTAACAAAGCTAAAAATTTATCTAAAAAAAAAATAATTTGATATATATAAGCTAGCTCTCTAGTAAATCAACAATAAAAATATTAATTAAAATAAAAAAGAATAAATTATTTCCTTAACCCTAAGGGGGTGTTATTGGTTCTTGTATTTTAATGGATTTGGAAATCCAAACCAAATCCAGTGTTATTGGTTCTATGATTTTAAAATTCATATTAAAATCCAGTGTTATTGGTTCTATGATTTTAAAATATATAGTGAAATCTAGTGTTATTGGTTCTATGATTTTAAAATCCAAGTATTATAAAGATTTGAGTTTTTATTGGATTTGAATGGATTTAGAAGTATTTTCATGACTAAAATACAAATACCCAAATCCAAGATTTAACCTTGTTATTTGGTTGGATTTGAGTATTTTCTAAATCCAAAGAGGATTTCAAAATCCAGTAAAATATAAGAACCAATAACCCCACCTAAGTATATCAAAACATAGTAGGATAGTAAATGTCAAAATAAAATAAGAATTAATACCAAAATATTTAAACTAACTAACAAACAAAAAGAAATTGATTTAAAATTAAATTTAGGAAATTTATTATTTCTTGACATCGACAATAAATAACAATATAAAGTTGATATAAGTTATAAAAGTATACAAACCAAACATATTCTTCAAAAAATACAGAGAGCTTACTAAAACAATATTAGCTTCCGTTTTTGTTTCCTACCTAGTTACTTCCATTTTTGGAATTCAACGAACTTACAAAAAAAAAATTTATTAAAAGACATAAAACAACAATAAACGGCTTACACATGGATTTCGAGCTGTTTATTATCGATTAAAAGGTACTAGCAAATCTATTTACTCATCACCAAATAAAAATTTAATCAACACTTATATTATGTTTTAACACAATTTTTGCAGTCAACTACAATCCAAGTCTTCATAATAATAGGCTATTATGTTATCATACTAACATTAAAATTAATGAATTCAATATTAACTTGTGGTAAATTCATAATCCAAATACAAAGCTATCAGATAAAATATGTTGAAAGATACGATATAAGCATATATATTAAAGAAATATTTTTGTTCAGGTTTATAAAATGTCAAACTATTATTCTTCTATTAATATTTCTAAACACATGACACATAACTCAACGTGTTAAAAAATAAATAAATTATTTAATCAAGTAAAAATCAGTTGACTTATTATTATTTTACTTAACAAAATTTGCAATTATAAACCAATACATGTAGGAGAAAATGATACATTGGATGTTTAATATATTTTTATATAAAAAAAAATTGGTAAATCTATTAAGCATTCGGTAATCTAAAAAGTTACTAACAAAAATTAAAGATTAAATTAAATCAGTAACAAAGATCCGCGCTACACGCATATAAAATACTAAATCATTTCATAATAAATAATTAAGGCATTTTGTGAAGAAGAAAAAAATTGGTAGCCCTGTAATGGATTTGGGCCTTAAAATTATTATAAGCCCAATACTATATGTGAATTTATGCTGACGTGGTATCTTAGTCCACCTGTAATCAAACCTCGCTTTGTGATTGGTCTTCAACAACTGTGTGACGTTCTTTCATCGTTTCCCCCGAATTTTGTCTCTTAAGGAGGAAAAGAAATAAACCAAATTAACACAAAACTGTGAGAGATTCAGATAATCGGAAGCGAGCAAAGCAACTATCATCGCCATGGACGCCATCGATTCCGTCGTCGATCCTCTCAGAGACTTCGCTAAGGATAGCATTCGCCTCGTCAAGCGTTGCCACAAGCCTGATCGCAAAGGTATCAATTAATCCGTTTGTTCAATCCATGATTTGCTGGATCTGTGGTTTCAATTTATCACCATGGGAAGATAGATCTGTGTATTGGATGCGATTGTTTGATTTTGTTTCGATGTTGTTTGTAGAATTCACGAAAGTGGCTGTTCGTACCGCGATTGGGTTCGTAGTAATGGGATTCGTCGGGTTCTTTGTCAAGCTGATCTTTATTCCGATCAACAACATCATCGTCGGTGCCACTTAGGTAATTTCGTCGATTTGTTTCACATGCGATGTATGTGAATAATTTAGCGACTTATGTGAATGATGTTGATGTTAGATGTTGATTTTGCCCAATTAGTTGACTTCCTCATAATGGTTAAATTACCTTGTGTAGATCGTAGCATCGATTCTTGTGTTTCCTTTGTTGTAAAGACCCATCATACTTCTCCTTGGATTAGACCATAGAGAATTTTAAGTCTTTGATCAGAGATACGTGTTTCATTGTATTGCAGTTGTTGTTTACTTCCAAGTTTAGGCCTTTGCATAGAACAATCATCCATTTTTATTTCCATCATGGTGTTCTGGTTTTGGTGTTGAAAAAGAGAATTGTTTGGAAGCTTTTATAGATTCTCCAAAATTAAAATAATGGTTAAGCTACTTTGTGTAGATGTATAGATAGAGTTGATTAGATCGTAGCATCAATTCTTGTGTAAGGACCACCCATCATGCTTCCCCTGTGATTAGAGTCAGACCATAGAGAATTTAAGTCTTTGATGAAACATAAGTGTTTCATTGTATAGTATTGCAGTTTGGTTTTATTTGTTTACCTCCAAGTTTAGGCCTTTGTATAGAGCAGTCGCTACCTATTCTTTGTTATTCCTTCAGTTGTTTCTATCATGGTGTTCTGATTTGCGTGTTTAAGAAGAGAATTGTTTGGAAGCTTTTTATGAATTCAAGACTTGAGTCTGAAGCACTTCAAATTCAATGAGAAATTTGGTAAATAGATATAAAACCTTAGTTGTTTGGTTGTAGTCAAACCATACGAGTCTAGAATCTGATAGTGTTAGAGATTTGCTATAAGCATTTGGCTTTCAAGGGAAGAATTTGTTCTAGTACATTATGTGAAAACGATTGTTTACTTGTACTTTTGGAACCACTCGTCTAAGTCCCTTTGTTGGTGTGTTTGCAGAAAGCAGAAGGACAAATGGGCGAAAAGAGACAAAAAGCGAGTTTTGAGAAAGGAAACATTAGAGGAGGCACAAGTCAGTTTCTATGTTTTGTGTAATTGGATTCCATTTTGTTTCAAGGTTCTTTTTTTGTTATTTAATTTTGTTCACAACTGAAAAATGGGACTTGTCTTGAATGTAGAGCAAAGTAATTTAGAGAGTTGTGGACTTCCACTTGGTATGTCTCTCTTTTGCACTCAAAGCTTGACTTAGGTTTTCCCAAGTTGGGTTAAAAAAAATGTTTAGAAAGTTGTTACTTTAAATCGGGTTTTGGTTATTTTTCAAAGTCATGCTCACAAACAATAATGCAGAAAAATGAGGGCACGCAGCCGCAAACTTCAAGGTCTTACGTTTTAAATATGGAAAATATCACAAAAGTTCACACTAATTATAGTCCATTTGTTGTCTGAATGTATTAGTAGCATCAATATAGTCCATTTTGTTGTCTGAATGTATTAGTAGCATCAATACATTTCAAAACTACGATTTGTTCATTCTAACTAATATCATAACGGTTTCTAACAATATGGCAGATATCATATTAGGGTGTCAGTAATAACAGCTTTTGTTATTTTTTTTTCCTTTTTAGATATCGATACAAAGAAATTTAAAGCGAAAATCGATCAAGGAAAACCAGAAAATTTTTGGTCGGCTCGAGTCTTATTCGTATATACGAGAGAATTAGTGGCCTCTTACGTTCCTATTCCGGTCTATACAATTTCACTAACAATGATAATCCTAGGCTTCATTCTTTGAGCGTTGGGCTTGAAATATCATGCATTTTTGGCATACATTTATGATTTATATATATCACATATTCATTTTGCATGTGTTTGTGTTTTTGGGGATAAAAATATCCTTTTTAAATGTTCACATGCCTCTTGTTGAGTTTCAACTAAATAAAAACCGGACTCCAAAACCCGTACTGGAACCGATCCGAAATAACCGGTTTGGATCGAATCGGATTCTGTTATTGGTTATTTATTCGACATATCTTGAGTTTAAGAATCAATTATCCAATTTTTTTTTCTGACACTCCCGAAATTAAACACTTAACCCTAAAATTGACCCAATGTCCATGCCTAGTTTCAAAAACTTTATTTATTGCTTAAATTCCTTCGATATTCACTTAATATCAGATTAGTTATCAGATCACCTCTTGACCAGGCCAAAAACAAAACCTTCTCATCGTCCTCCCGTATATTCGGCTCCAGTCATGTTGTCATTATTTATTATTATTATTATTATTATTATTATTATTATTATTATTATTATTATTATTATTATTATTATTATTATTATTATTATTATTATTATTATTATTATTATTCAAGCGTTAAAAAGATTTAGTTAGAACAAACCTGATTTTATGTTCCATCTAATAATAATCTGAATCCGATCAGCAAGTGGGGTCAACTTAAATTAATACCATCTAATAATATTTGATAGAACTGGGAATTCTGCTTTAGATTTTACTCTCTCTGTTTTTAATTAAGTGTGATTTGGAGAAAATGTATATGAATGTATTAAACTCAAAACACATCTAGATACATCCAATTATATTGCAAATAAATTTCTGCAAACGACACTTAATTCAAAACAGAGGGTGTAGCTTTCAAGTTGTATTAAATTGGTGGTCTTCGGTGAGGCTTCATCTCATTCAGTAGCATAATTAAAAGCCCGAAAAAATTATAAAGTCCACCATTGGCCCAACGTCATTTAGAGCAATCCAATAGAGAACTAATGTTGAGTGTCTTAAACATATTTTAATATTAAATATATTATTAATTTAAGTTAAGATTTTTTTTAGTTTAAAAATCCAAAAAAATGTCTTATTTTAGACACTTTTCTTAGAAATAAGACACTCTAATCATTTTTTATTCAACTTTATTATTAAAAACCTTTATTTAAGACATAGAAATGACCATTGGGGTTGATCTTAGGGTTTCTAAGTCTCCATTACTTATATATATATAATATAGTTGATCGCTTACAAATTATACCTTCCGCAAGAAATCAGACCCCTTGTTACAACTCGAGAAAAGGACAATCATGATCACCAATCTTCCAAGGGATGTGATTGAGGATATTATCTCTAGGGTTCCCTTCAAATCTATGAGAGCAGTACGATTAACATGTAGAGAGTGGAACACTTTATCGAAGAGTCTTATCTTTACAATGACGCACATTTGTAAGGCATTAGCCCCAATAAAGGAAGAGGAGTCTCGGATGATCATGATGTTGGACTACGATCTTTATTCAAAGAGCGTCTTCGTCAATGACAACGTTGATCCATCTATAGAGCACAGAGGTAAACTTACTTGCCTTAACGAACAAGTAAAGATATCTCAAGTTTTTCACAGCGAGGGTTTATTGTTATGCATCTTGGAAGACTATGATAAGGTTGTGGTTTGGAATCCGTATTTGGGAGAAACAAGGTGGATCGAACTTAGATATTCTCTCCGCGGAGTATTAGTGAGGGACATGTTTAGTTATGCTCTCGGATATGAGGATAAGAACTCTCGTCGTAGCCTCAAATTCTTGAGGTTTATAGATACAAGCTTATATATATGAAGTGGATAACGAATTTGTATGGTATGAAATATACGATTTTGACTCTGGTTTATGGAGGACTCTTGATGTCACTCCGTACTGGCGTATAACGATTGAAGATGGCGTTTCTCTCAAGGGAACCACTTACTGGTGTGCTACAGAAAGGAACTCGTGTTACCGGGAACACGCCAACCATATAATCTGTTTTGATTATACGAGAGAGAGATTTGGGCCGCTTCTGGCTCTGCGGCCTCTGCCTCTGCCGCATAGACATTGGAATTACTATGTGACTCTATCTTGTGTTAGAGAAGAGAAGCTTGCAGCTTTATTTCAGCACGTCCACGATGATTTATTTTCGTTTGATATATGGATCACGACTATGATTGACACCGATAAGGTGTCGTGGAGCAAGTTCTTGACAGTGGATCGGAGATCACACCCTGACATTACGTGGTCACTTACGTCGAGTTTCTTTATTGAAGAGGTCAGGAAAGTCGTCATGCTTTTTGAGAGCAGGTATCGCAGGTATCGCGGAGAAAGGAATCACAGAACACTTAACATCATTGGAGAGGCTGGATACGTTAGACAAGTGGATCTTGGAGAAATTTCTCCCGACAATAGCTGTAGGCCACGTGTGTGCTCTTATGTTCCAAGTCTAGTGCAAATCAAGCAACCTCAAGGAGGCCAAATGAAAAAACAAAGCAATTTAGACTTTCGAAACATGTTGAGACTTTCGATCTTTAAATCGAGGTGCCTAGAGCTTGCCGAACAAAAGCGGCGGACAAGATAGATTTGAAGAAAAAGCATCAGGTTTTTCAGCTCTTTGGTATTGCTTACGTTTGTCTCTTTCGTTTCCTTGATGCCGGATTTGTGTTAGGGGATTTGCTTGGCTTTTGTGTATATTTCATCTAATCCGAATCCATCCAAACCGCAGAAAGTAATAATTCGAAAGCTATAAATATAATCTAGATAATATTTTCCAATGCTATCATATATTAGATGGAGGGAGTATATGGGATTAGTAATATTTTTTTCATATAAACTGCCAAGCAAAATAAAAGAAAAATACTTTTTTGTATACAATAATTACTCTTAAATTATGTCATTCATTAACCCACGGCTGTATTATGGCAGGCAGAAACTGCTTTTGTTGTCTTCGGAGTAATTTTGGGCTTTCTACTTCGATATCTTTTAGGAGGCTTTCAATGTGTTTATAGTATTCATTGTGGGAACATGTTTCAATGAGTGTTTATTGTGTACCTGCAAGGTAAATTTTGACATGTATAATGTGTAATCCTTAATTCATCATGTGAAACCATGATTTGGTGTCCCTGCTGTGAATTAAACGTGTTGTAACATAATAAATCTAATTTCCAACCTCACAAGTTTGTACATTACATTGAGTAATGAAACCCTAAAAAGAGCAGAAAATCTGACTATACTTCAGAGAATTGTAGTTCCGCTTTCGAACGTCGCTCTCATTGTTCAAGGTCCCATAAAAGCACTGTTTTGCCTACGTGTATTGGCTTCTACACACGAACAATTTTGATTGGTTTTCGTCAAAATAGAGTTTAGCCACATGGAACTCTATAGAGAACTAAATACTTAATATTACGAACCAGAAGAATCCGTGAAATGGAGAAGATGAAGTTTGTTATGAAAAACAGATTTTCTGATTAAAGTCAAAGTTTCCGTTTACATCGTTTATATACAAACGTAAATGAATCAAAATTGAGTTAAACCAGTAAAAGGAAGCCGGTTTAACGAATACAATTTAAACCGAGTAAACCAATCTCAATAGTCCCCCTCAAGATGTGCCTTCAAAGATATTAAGGAGGCTCATCTTGGATTTCAAATGCTCAAATTGACACGGGAACAATGGCTTAGTCAAGATATCCGCCACTTGATCTTCGGTCTTGACATGAAGGGTTTTGATGATTCCTTTGTCAAGTTTCTCTCGGACTGAGTGACAATCCGTTTCAATATGCTTGGTGCGCTCGTAGAAGACCGAGTTTGTGGCGATGTAGATTGCTGCAGTACTATCAGAAAACAATATAGGAGTTGCATCTGGTAGCACCTTGAGATCAAGAAGTAATTTCTTCAGCCAAACCATCTCTTTAGATGCCAAGTTCAGAGCTCGATACTCTGCTTGAGCCGAGGAGCATGAAACAGTATCTTGTTTCTTGGACTTCCAAGATATCAGAGATGGCCCGAGAAATAGGCAAAAACCAGTTGTAGATTGGCGACTATCAGGACAGGATGCCCAATCTAAATCAGCAAATCCATTCAAAGTGAGATCCGAATCGGCTGAATAGAACAAACCTTGTCCAACAGTCCCTTTGAGATATTGAAGCACCTTGTAGACAGCTTTAAGATGGGAGGTGCGAGGAGCAGAGGAGTATTGACATAACTTGTTAACAGCAAATGTAATGCCAGGCCGTGTAATTGTCAGATACATCAATCTCCCAACAAGGCTGCGATATATTTCTTTATCTGAAAGCAAATCACCATCCTCTTTGGAAAGCTTCAGATTAGGTACCATAGGTGTAATAGAGGGTTTACATCCAAGCATACCAACAGAGGTTAGAAGTTCGAGAGCATACTTCCTCTGACATACAGAAATGCTTGCATCAGTACGAGCTATTTCCAGACCCAAGAAGTATTTTAACGTTCCAAGTTCCAGAAGCTTGAACTTGTCAGCTAAATCCTTCGTTAACTGTGCAGTAGCAACTTCACTGGTGCTAGCAATGATGATATCATCAACATACACTAAGACTGCCAAACAATTTCCATCAGAGTAACTCTTAACAAACAACGTATGATCACCATCTCCCTTTACAAATCCGAAGCTTAGCAAAACTGCAAAGAACTTCAAAAACCATTGTTTCGATGCTTGCTTAAGACCAAAAATTGATTTATTAAGTCTTAAAACAACATTCTTTGGCAGAGAGCCCCCCTGTCTCGCAGCATAACCTTCAGGAAGCTTCATGAAGATTTCCTCATCCAAATCACCATTCACAAAAGAATTCGAAACATCAAGCTGATTTAGAAACCACCTTTTAGAAGCAGAGACTTTTAGTAACAACTTGACTGTAGCATACTTGACAACTGGAGAGAAGGTTTCCTTGTAATCAATACCCTGTTTCTGAGTGAATCCTTTGGCCACCAACCGAGCCTTATACCTCTCAAGACTTCCATCAGCATGAAATTTCAGAGTGAAAACCCATTTACAGCCAACAGCTTTCTTTCCCGGAGGTAAACTCGTGACATCCCAAGTTTTAGTAGTTTCCATAGAACCAATTTCCTTATTGATTGCTCCTCACCATTCTTTTGAATTCTTTGCCTCAGAATATGTTTGAGGAATAGGAATTTTGGTGATGTTATTGATATAGGAGAGGGGATTAGTGGATATTTGGGAATAAGAAACAAAGGATGAAATGGGATACTCAAGATCAGATTGTAAATGGAAACAATGGTAATCTTGTAAATGTGCAGGAACTTTTCGTGTCCTGGTTAAAGGATTTGGTGATAGGGGAGGAGTAGAAATTTCTGGAGGAAGAGAGAAACGGGTGGTACCTGAAGACAAAGAATTCATTGGTGTAAAGATGTCATGTGAACCTTCGTCAATATCATCTTTAACCATAGGAAAAACCTCTTCATGGAAGACCACATGTCGGGAAACAAACATTGTGTTACTCTCCAAATCCATCAGTTTATATCCCTTAACACCAGAAGGATAGCCCAAAAATAAGCAAGCTCTGGCACGAGGTTGAAACTTGTGCCTTTGTTTTGGAGATGTTGATGCATAACACAAACAACCAAAGGTCCTGATCTGATCATATGCAGGAACCTTTCCAGTGAGGATCTCCAATGGAGTCTTATTAGACAATACTTGAGAAGGAGTCCTGTTGATCAGGAATACAACCGTCATTATGCAATCACTCCAAAAGTGAATAGATACTCCGGATTGAAACATAAGAGCTCTTGCGACATTGAGGATATGTTGATGTTTTCTTTCCACGACTGAGTTCTGTTTAGGTGTCTCTGGACATGAATGAAAAGAAACTATCCCCTTTTGACCGTATAACTCAGCAAATTTCAATTCTGGGGCATTATCCGATCTCACTGATTTGACATTTGTGTTATATTAGTTAGATGAATGCTGGGAAAACTTTTAGTACATCAGATTTGGTACGCAAAAGATAAACCCAAGTAGCTCTTGAATGATCATCAACAATAGTCAAGAAATATTTGAATCCTTCAACTGATTCAACTGAAAACGGTCCCCAAATGTCAATGTGTAACAATTCGAAGTTGAAATTACAAATATTGTTTGGAGATGGAAATGACAGCTTCTTCTGTTTAGCCAAGTGACAAACATGACAATAAGCTGATTCCTTATTCTCGAGAACGAGAGGAAGGTTAGGAAGGCTGAGCAGAAACAAGAGGCCTAGCAGAAAAGGCTTGAGGAGCTTCGTGCAAGAGAGGGAGCGTTCTGAGTTTCGCGCTCTTCAAGAACAAGCTCGATCCCAATTGATTTGCGCGGTATGTAATTTCGCAATTAGTATTAGGGATAGAGTTTGTATCTTTTGTTTTGGAGTAAATTTAAGCGTAGAATCTATAATATGTACCAGTTTGTAGTTGATTTGTTTAATGATTTTTATGGAATTGGTGATCTGAAGTTGTGGGTCGTTCTAGAGTCGTATTTTTTCATTGGAGTTTTTGTATGACTCAGGTCATGGTCTTTCGTTTCAGAAAGAAAAGCAGCTTTTGGTCAAAGCTGACAGTAGTACCAGTGAGAAGCCAGATCAGTCTGCTCCTGGTGCGCTGATCAAGGATAAATCACCTTCTGCTAATGATTAAGCATTGTAAGCAATCTAGACACCATTCTGATTCGGAGGAAGATTCTGGTGAAGAGGATAACGGAAGAAAATCCCACCATCACAAGACGTCAGGGACTCATGACAAACACTATGAGAGACGAGATCAGATTTAGACGATGAGTCCAAAAGTCACCATAAGCATTATGAGAGACGGAGGTCAGATTTAGACGATGAGTCAAAAAGAAGAGAGTCAAGATAAGCACTATGAGAGTCGAAGTTTTTCAGAATTGGATTTTGAGTCCAAAAGAAGGGAGAGCCAAGATAAGCACACTATGAGAGACGAAGGTCAGATAGGACATGAAGAGGAAAACTGAGGATTTAGACAATGAAAAACACACCTCCGGAAAGGTGGCTTTAAACTATCAGAAGAAGAGAGAGCTGCTAGGTTCAAGCAAATGCAAATGGATGCAGAGGTGCATGAGGAACAAAGATGGAGAAGATTGAAGAAAGCTGATGAAACTGGAGAAGATTGAAGAAAGCTGATGAAACTGATGCAGTGGAAGCTGATAAGAACAAACTTTCTGTTGGTAAAAGGTTTTTGGACGATGCAAATAAGAGTGTCTATGGAGTGGAGAAAGGTGGAAGTTCAACTACCGAAGAAAGTTTGTAGCGTGGAACTGAAGCTGAAGGCAATGCATTTCGCCGCTGATGATGCAAATATTATTCCAACACAATGCAAAGTTTCTGTCTTTGTATCTTTGAAATGTAACAAAATTTTCGTCATAATATTTATCATTATATGTTGTTGAGCATCGAGCTTAATTTCTACTTTCTAGGCAGAAGCCCAAGAAAAATTAGGTTCTCTCTCGATATGTTTACAATTCTTTGGTCTTTTATTCATTGGTGTTTTCTAACGATGACGTTAAATTGATCAAAAAAAGTCAGTTTCTTTCATACATAAAATGTCATCGTTAGCTAAATTGGTCCTCAAAGATCCATGAACTTGAGTGTAATGCTTTTGCAATAGTAAGCGCATGTATAATGATTTTGAACACGAGACCATGCTGTGTGAACTGAAATTTTGAATCAATTAATGAAAGTGAGCAAGATACGACATGGAAAAAATACGAAAACATAAATGGCTAATAATGTTAGCTCAAACTTTGATTATCATAATAACTTGGTTAATGGCAAATATCAATGGGATTTGTTTTCGAGAATGATTTGATTCTTAATCTTTGGATCCTGGAATAGTTTATTATTTTTAACTTTTTCTGTACATGAATTTGACTTATATATCTATACGATTAAAAAGGTACATTTGATAATTTTCAAACTTTTCGGTTCAACAGTAACGAAAATATTTTCTCATCTAAAATGTATTTTTATTAATATTAGTGTATATGTTTCATAACAAGAAGATGGATGACACGACATAAAGAAAAAAAAAAAGAACGATGAAAAGATGAGGTTCAAGAAGATGAAGAAAACCGGGAGAAAAAGAATAAGTAGTGGGAAAAGAAGAACAAAAAATTAAGAGAACATGAAGATGAGTAATATATCATCGATTAAATAAAATAAAATAGTTATTGTCGAGAGACACGTTAGGCTGGAAAAAGTTCTTACAACTTCGTTGAGAGACACATACCAACTATTTATGTCGTTGTTTATAAAGCATATTTTTTTAAAAAAAAAGTTATATTATAAACTTTGATCTTTTGAGAGAAAATAGATATGTTATTATCTATGTAGGTGATAAATTCCACTGCAATTTTATTGTAATATCTCCAACAAAAATACGAACTGAAAACTACATACATATTCTTTAGAATTTAAATATACTTCCTTAAACTAAAATTAGATATACAATTTGAACAAGTGGTTTTGTGTTCGTACTAGGGAGAAAAATAAGAACAGATAAGAAGGACAAACACTTCCAGCAAAATGGGAAGAGAGATCCAGCGATGGAGAAAGATAAAGAATTAGTCAAAGGCAGTGAGGTAATCGTCCATAATTACAATGTGTAAAGGAATCATTATTAAGTCTGTTCTCAAACTATATGATTTTCATTTCTTTGAGGTTACGACCACATGTAAGAAATAATGCACAATTATGTGGAGAGTGGATAAGGATTGAGTATATGAAAAAGAATATTTTAAGCAAAATGTATATTTTGTTGATGCTCATGAACATGATACCTCTTTGGAGTTTTGTTAGTAACATTGACAGAAAACACGTCATTTCCAATCGATAATGATAGTAGGAGAGAAATGAGTATTTTTGAAACTCTTATTACTTTCTATGTTATTGTCTCAATCATATGATATAGTAGAAACGAATGACGAAGACGATGAAAAATAAGAAGGAGAAAAATATGAGAAAGTTGGAGAAGAAGAAGAACCGATAGAAAAGGGAGAAGAAGAAAGCTGGAGCATGAAAAATATGAACGTAGAAGGAGGAAAAGATGAGAAGAAACCGGAAGAGTAAGCTGTCGGAAAAAATGAAGGAAATAAAGAAGGAGAGAGAAGAAGAAAAAACGGAAAAGAGAACAAGAAGATGTCGAAGGAGATGAAGATGATGAAAAATAAGAAAAACGAGAAGTAGATGAAGAAAAAAAATCAAAAGATAAAGAAGAGGAAGAAGAAGGTGAAAAAGATGATGAAGCCAGTAAAAAAGAAGTTGGAAATAACAAAGAGAATATGAAGATAAAGACAAATAAAAACAAGAATTAAAAAATAAAAAAAAAGATGAATAAGACGAAGACAATAAAGAAGTAAAAAAAGATTAAAAAAGGACGACAAAATTAGAAAAGAAGAAGAAAAACCGGAAAAAGCCAGAGAAAAAAAGACTAAGTAGAAGAAGATAAAGATGAAGACGAGCCAAATAAAAACCAGAAGAATCAGAAGTCGTAGAAGACAAAGGCAATAAAGAAGAAGATGAAAAAGAACCAAAAGACAAAAAAAAAAGAAATAGAAAATCAAAAGAAATGAAGACAAAGAAGAAGTTGAAAAAATCAAAAGATAAAGAAGAAGAAATAGAAGAACACAGAGCCTGTGAAGAAGAAATTGCAAAACATAAAGAAAAAGGCGAATAAAATCCAGAAGAAAAAAGAAAAAAACATATAAGATAAAGACAAGAAAGAAGAAGGAGAAAAAGATGAGAAGTTGGAGAAAAATAAGAAAAAAACGGAAGAAAAGGAAGAACTCGGAGAAGAAGAAGATAACCGGAAGACGTAAAAGACGAAGTAGAAGATGGAAAAGACAAAAACGAGACAAATAAAAATTCGAATAATAAAAAGTCCAAGACGAATATGATGAATCTGCAATCACTAAAAACACACAATGTTTTCAGTACATTTAATATATTCAGTTTTATATCAATATAAGAGATATTGTTTATATCTCCAATATATTAATATTTTCTTTCACGATTAATAAATTTAAAATAATCGATCCGGTTTTGTGCACTATGAAGAGTAGACAAACATCATGAAAGCTTTAAAATATACATAAATATATGAGCTTGGTTAATTTGGTGTCTTCCAAAACATTTGGTTTGATATGAATAGTTAGGTTATTTTTATGAGTATATATTTTGATAGTTTTTTTATTTTATTTTTGGTTTTCATTGTAATATTTTGAATTATTTATGATTAAATTTTTAATTAGTAAATTTATATTTGTATTTTTTTATTATTTATGATTATATTTTGAATTATTTATATAACCTTGTGTTTTCTGTCAAACCATAAAATCGTTCTTTTCATCGAGAAAAAGTTGGAAGATAAGGGTTTGCGTTTATAAAAAATGGATTGAGCTGGTTACGGGGGTGATGATATTCTCCAATATATTCTCCATGACGAACATGTAAGTTTTCTTCATCTTCTTTATCATGTAATTTACATGTAACCATTTTAGATTAAATAGTTATTCAACTTAGCCAAATCGATGAACATGTAAATTATATCCATATTCTCCAAATAAAGTTTGCACACAGAAGATGAAAAGGTAAAAACCCAATGTGTTATACAATAATATTTAGTGTTCGTGAACTTGAGCTTACTCAAGATCCGTCATTTGAGGATTTTGATTCAAAGATGACATCACGGAACAGCTTAACTTTAAGGGATGATACATAAGTTTTTGCTATATATTTCAAAGAATTGTTATGTATTTAAAATGGTTATGTTCTAACATGCTTATAGTTGAAATAAATCGGAATGTGTCGCTCATGGAAAATTGGCGATTGAGTTCAATGATATGTGGTGTAGTCGTAATGATGTATTGCTGATTTTTGTTTTAAGTGACTGGCATGTCATTAAACAAAATAATGATATACAAGGTGATAACCTGCGCCCTGCGCAGGGTAAATAATTTATTATTTATTTAGTTTTGTATAATTAAAAAAATAAATTATAGTAAAATATTTTTGTCTAGTCTTTTTATATAATAAGTTGTTATGTTAAAAAGTTCCACCTTGTTCGAGGAATTACTCAAATTGAGTAACATGCTCCTTCTTCACTGTAGCATGTATTTTGTAACCTTACAAAATGAGATCAATAACCAATAATCAGAACTTGAAATTTTTTAGTCTCTAAAAATCAAGACTTACATTTGAGTCGATCAAAACCATTTCAATGGTCAGACCAGCAGCCGCAGAATACTGTCTCCAAAGATGTATGATTTTTGCCTTGATTTTCCACATAGATTTGAAAGGTTGTAGGTCAGAAATTGAGCTAAAAGATGCCTTGATAACTTTTTTTTTAAAGATTTTGGAAATATAAGATTTTTTGAAATGATGAATGTAAGTGGTAATAGAATAAAAACCAATAATCATATCGTAGTATTTTTTACTGTAACCTAGAAAATATGTTTTAATTTGTTATAATTTTCTTACTTTTTTAATTAAAATCAAACATATCGAAGTCTTTTTTATTGTAAACATATTTTCTACCTAAGAAAAAAAAAGTATTGTGTATATCATAAATTGTGTATAAATTATATTTCATTAAATAATATTTTTTAAAAATATTGTTTTATTCATTTTTAGGAAAGGTATTGTGTAATATGATGTATATCATAAATCATCACATAACTTAAAATTCGATTTTAAAGAATCTAAAAATTAAAACATAATTTTCTGGTTATATTAAAAGTAATAAATAGATAAAGATATATAATAAGATTAGTCTAATGAAAAAAGGAAACTTGTATTAAAAAATGAGAGAATAAGTGTGGTGATGACACATCAGCAAAATGGCACCACTGTAAATATTTCAAAAAATAATCCTACTTTCTAAAAATGTTTCTCAATTAATATATAGGGGATTTGGCAGAAAATTAATGTTTGGTTTTTTGTGTATTTGCAATAACATCTTGCGAAATGGTCTTTGCTTAGGGGAAAATCATATTACTGATCATTTTGAAGTATCCAGATTCCTATTTGATCCCGATCTCCAAGAAGCTCATGAGTTAAGAGAGATAATGTAAGATGAGTTTTTAGTAGTATTTCTTACTGTATTTCGTCGTGTAAACAAAGCAAATATCATCTTTATTAATTATCGTTTTGGTATATATCAACAGTCTTGGAGATATCGAGGAAGAGTATGATGAAGAAGAACAATCATCTTCTTAATAACTCAAGTAATCGTGAAAGAGATCTCATGTGTTGTATTTTGTTGCATTTACTTTTAAATTTGTCAAGAACATGTGATAAGAGTGATGGCAGCTTTCAAACCTATTCTATGTTTCAATAATATGCGAATTGATATTTTGATAAATTAGTTGTGTTGTTTTTATATGAATTCTTTGGAAAAGTGTTGGCTGCCCGCACAAGGTGCGGGCTAACCACCTAGAAAAGAAGATGATTGTTCGTTATGTTTTTAAGCTGCTGATCTATGTTATGGTGGTGTAGATCGTTATGTTTTTAGGCTGCGTCTTGGTCTGTGACTGAGATGTATGTTTTTCTAATCAATGTTATGTTTTTTCTTGTGTGCCAGTTTAATAGTTTCTCCATTGTATTTTTATTGTTTAAGTGTCTTCTTCTTTGATTGTTGACACTTATTTGTATTACTATTTCTATTTTTCTGCAGATCAATCTTTGGCCTTTTCTTCATGAGCAAGGTGTGTAATTGTGTATTATCATAATGCATATATTTGATTTGCTTCACCAAATATTTAATTATCTTGATTTAAATTAATTCAATATATTTGATCGTGTCACATATCAATTTTGTATGGTTATATTCATTGTAGTATATTTGTATTTTTATTGTTTAGTGTCTTTTTCTTTGATTGTTGACTCTTATTTGTATTACTATTTCTATTTTTCCGGATCGATCTTTGGCCTTTTCTTCATGACCAATGTGTGTAATTGTGTATTATCATAATGAATATAGTTGATTTGCTTCCCCAAATATTTAATTATCTTGATTTAAATTAATCCGAAAATGATAATTTCTATAAGTGTGAATTTTGTTTTTATTTATATCAGGTTACAGAAAAAAAGAGTTTTAAATTATATTTTTTGACGTAACCCTAAATCGGTTTTCGTATAAATAGTGTAATCTCCCTTTGCAAATATTTTTTTTCATCATCGTCTAGGTTTAGATTAGTTAATGTAAATATTCGTTTAGATTTAATTTTTTTCATGCATATGATGATTTGTTTGTTTTTGTTGTATATGATCTTTTTCCCCATACATAATTATATCAACTTTTGATTCTGAAGCTAGCTAATAATATTATACATATTTTATGATCAGGTACAAAAACTATCGACGTCGGCAGATAATTCTTCTTGATGGCCTTTAATCTCATAGGAAACCTCATGTTCTCGAGAGATTTGCTTAATCCTGATTGAAAAAGTGATGGAGTTCGCCAAAAAACCTAGCGTTGCCTATTTCTTCTCTTTCCTAAGGTTTCTTGACCCACAAGGCATAAGAAGATAAACGCAATTCCACGGGGAAAGAGCCTCTAAGATCGCCGGGGAGTTTATCAGAGAAAGAACGGAGGTTAGAGAAAGAGAAAGGAGTGAGGATAAGACGAAGGATTACTTAGATGTTCTCTCGGAGTTTCGTGGTAGCGATGAAGCCGACAAAGAACCGTATAGATTCTCTGCAAGAGATATCAACGTTATTGTCTGTGTAAGTTGTACATATCAGTTTTTATTTTAAATATATGATTCTTGAAAAAAATTCTTCATTATATCTATTTTTTTTTTAATTTGCAAGACAACTTAAAATTGGACAATCTTTCAAAATAAATATTCAATCATTGTTGAAAGGAAATGTTTAAGGCGGGAAGGACACGAGCACGAGCACGTTGGAGTGACATCACATCAGGAAGAGATCTCAAGAAGTTCCTATTGGTAAGCCTTTTGTTAATTATGTTGTTGTTTAGATTGCTGGTTTCTCTTTGTTTAATATTGGCTCTTAAATGTGTTTTAGGTGAATGTTGGGTTTTGGGTTTTGTCTAAAGTTGGTAGCTCCTGCAACTTCTTGACCTTAATCTATATC
>JAHZTW010000001.1:324715896-324796924 GCA_020283515.1 Alliaria petiolata | reverse complement strand
GAAACACTAATGTAAAATCAACCAACTCTCGCTGCGAAGATTATCTATGCCTAAATTCCAGAAAACCAAATCTCTTTGCGAATTCAAACAATTCAGACAAGCATTAATATCAGGTTCAATTGTTCACAAAATCCTAAACCAAATCTCTTTGCGAATAGGTATTTTGCTCATCTAACATTAGTTCAGGCAATCAATAACACTCTCGTGTCTACCAATTAACCTAAGATCAGATTCTAGGTCGCGAAGCTAAAATCAGCATTAAACACAAATCCAGATGAAGAACTCTAATGATTTTATCCTAACAATTTAATTCAACCTAACAATTCATAATCACCCTTGAAAAACCCTAAACCTAACAAGCAAACTACTCAGACATGGTGAATGAAGAAAACATCATGAATAAAATAGTTTGCATAAAAGAAATCAATATAAACAAAGGAGTTCCAAATTTGCTCTGAAAGAGGCAAATTCTTCTCTCTAAAATCTCTAAGACAAATTATTAAAAGGTATATGGCTAAACAATGCATGTAAACTATTTATAGAAGAGGATTTTCGTCCAGGGGCAATCTTGTAATTCTTCAGAACTTTGGGCAATTTCCTTTTTCTGATGGAAGTCGGCAAAACGCATCGGTCTCTTCTGGTGTCGATCGACACACATGGTGTCGATCGACACTCTGTGCGTGATTCTACTCTTCTGACTTCATCACTTCGCAGATTCTTGCAGAATGCTCCAAAAAGATTCAGAATCTCCAATTATGCTCCAAACGTAGTCCACCTATAAAGACTCTAAAAATACCAAAAGACTCTATAAAAACACTTATATCATGGTTCAAAAACGGGTAAAAACCATGATATATCAACTCCCCCAGACTTAGCCTTTGCTTGCCCTCAAGCAAAACAGAAACTAAATATAGAGTCGAGGTTTGAAAACCGAAAGATCCAGCTAACCTTCAGAGCCCCACATATGTTAACACCCTCGAATCCACATGCTACAGAGCCAACCTTAGGTAGTGTTCAGTGTACTTACCACAAGCTTAGCAATCCACCAGTTTGAATCCAGACCCTTTCCTTTGTAAATTTCAAACTCTAACAGTCGTAATGCTACAGAACTTTTCTGATTCTTTCCCTTCCTTAGCGCCTAGACAAGACATACTTTCTACAGCTCTCCTATTTTCTCTTCCCTTAGTCAACTTCTGTTCATTTTCTGGGTGTTCTACAGATCTTTTCATTGACTTTTTCTTAAGTCTTGGAATAGTGCTGCTCTTACTTGTGTTCCTTGTGAGGAGACAGGTTCATGAGCTCTCACTAATATTGTTCCTTGTGAGGAGACATGCTCATGAGGTTCTTTGCACTATTCCTTGATCAGACTTCTTATTTCTTTTCTTTTCTCAAGGGAAGATCAAGGAGAGACTGCAAATTTCTAATCTTATCTAAACTGAAAGAGGAATCAAGTTCTGCGCATACCTAGTTCTTGTAAGGGGATCTGAATTCGCCCTGTTAGATTGATCCACTTGTAGCTTTCTACTTAGTAAGACCCACAATCAACTACTACAGCAATGGTCCCTCAAGTGTCAACAATCAGCGGTTAAGTTCTTCTGAAAACTGAAAATTCCACTGATTGACTCAATAAAACAAAAAGTTTTTGACTCTCAGAACAAAGCACAACGTCAGTAATCACCTCCCCCAGACTTAAACAACACTGTCCCCAGTGTTATAAAGCCCGAAGTTAGCTAAAAGAAAGATTAGAAACAACATAAAAGACCAAAATAGAAGACTCTCAATGTCGAGTCTAATGTCTCCTGTTTTCAACTGACTGAAACTAGGACTTAGTAAAACCAAAACAAAATAAAAACGTACCTAACAGTGGGTTGCCTCCCACTCAGCGCTCGTTTACAGTCATTAGCTTGACTGTGTCGGGGTTTCAAACGTCTGGTGGATCAGAGGGTGGCATTGAATGCTTCCCAGACGAATGTCTTCTCATCCATGGCGGTGTATAGGCGTTAGGTGCATGAAAGCGACCAAGGAAATGAGGAGCAGCAGCAGGGTGGGCTTTGAGTTCGGGTGGGACACTTCGTTTTCCTGCAGCATAATCAAAAGAAACACCAAGCCCTCTACGAGAATCTCGTGACTTGCATAAGCGTGAAACAGCTTTTGAACCTTTAATGTTCTTATTGACATGATCAGGGGGTTTGAAATTCATTCCAGGGAATGCGTACCTTTGCTTCCTTCGAGGTTTCTGAGCTGTAGATGTGAAGGCGTCTGTTTGTCAACATGTGATGGAGTTGCAGCATTGGAAGCGACTTCTGGTGTGATCCGTGAAGGGTGTCGATCGACACAGGTGGTGTTGATCGACACCAAGGTTGCAGTTCGAGTCTCTGCACTTTTTCTCCAATTCAGCTCTGCAATCCTTGCTTCCATGATGAAAACGTCGCCCTCTATAAACTTAGCACTGATTAGACCTTCATCTTTATCCACAGTCCTGAAGATATGATTGCTTCCACTCCAATCTTCAAGCTCCACAGCTTTCTTAGAATTCTTAGCCAATGTCTCTTGAACAACTTGCTCTTTAGAATCCAGCTCTTTTCCAGCAATCACAGCAATACAGGAGATGGGTTTGGAAGTTCCAGTAGTAGGGATAGCTTTGTAGAATACTTCTTTGTCAACATTAGAGAATGACATTCTCTTATTGGGCATGTCGACAATAGCTCCTACTGTAGCCATGAATGGTCTTCCAAGGATGAATGGTATGCTAGACGTTCTGCTCACTTCCACAACCTGAAAATCAGTTGGAACTAGGCAACTCCCAACCTGGACAAGTAGATTTGGGATTGTACCATATGACACTGCAGTAGAATTATTGGCAAATTCAAGAGTTATGCTTGAAGGTTGAATGTCATCAATCCCTAGCCTCTCTGCAATGTCTTTTGTCAAGAGGTTCACGCTAGCTCCTGAATCGCAGAGGGATTGTTTAAACTCAACTCCACCAATGGAGCATGGAACCATAAACATCCCAGGGTCTTCAACCTTAAGCAGTTGCTTCAGTGGTGGAGGTGTTTCCCTTGCTTTGTGAAAGAGTTCTTCCATCTCTTCAAAGCTTTCTTTGTTATTCTGGAAGAAGGCACATAAAGGATATCTCTCATAAGCTTCATCAAAGGAGAGTTCCTTAGGAATCATTGCCACCTTCTTGTTGAAAGCAGCCAGTTTCTCTGCACTGATGGGCGGTCTGAGATGCTTGGGTAGAGGAGGGTTGGGAACCTTGGCCTTATAGACACTTCCTGATGCAACCTGTGAAGCTTTAGGCGTATCTGTGCAAGTTCGGGAAGGGCATCGATCGACACCCAGCTGGTGTCGATCGACACTGAACGTTTGTGTCGAGGGTGCTGCGTCGATCAAGCTCGATTCGTCTGTCCTCTCCTTGGGTGTCGATCGACACACACTCCGCAACATGTTCTACATCTTCAAGCTCCTCGAATTCTTCAGTATTTAGCCCTGTTTTCTTCACAGTCTGAAGGTCCCTTTCGTCCTGGATCTTGATGGCATGCACATTTCGTCTCGGATTTACATCTGTCTTTCCAGGAAGAAATCCTTCTTGTCGCTTGACAGCTTCAGCGTTTTGAGCAACCTGAACATCCAGCTTCTTCATGTGAATACCTAGAGACTCGATTTTTCCATTCAGATCAGTGTACAGGTCATCGATTTTCCCATTGAAATCCACTGTCATCTTCTGTTGGCCTTCCAAGATCTGCTCTAGTATGGACTCCATTTTGTTGTCTTGTGCAGGAGGCTTCTGATAAGAAGAAGAACCATAAGTTCTATTGAAGCTGTTGCTCTGAAAAGGCTTCTGGTAAGAAGAACCATAGGTTCGCTGATTGTTAAATCTCTGTCCTTGAAAACCAGCTCCATTGACATAGTTAACTTCTTCTTCCTCACGCTGAAAGGTATCCACTTCATTAGCAAAGTGAACTTGCTTCTTCCCCATCAAGATGTCCAGCTTCTTGTTGACTTCTGCAATTTGGCTTACTCCATTCACCCTAGCGTGTTGTCTTCTTTCGAAGTCTGCGTTCTTGGTGCTGTTACTAGAGGCCAAATTCTCTATAAGCACCATTGCGTCTTCTGGGCGTCTGGTGTTGAAGTTGCCATTGCTTGCAGCGTCTAAAGCCATCTGGTACTTCCAGTCAATACCGCGGTAAAAGATTCCGATGAGTTGCGGCTCGCTGAAACCATGGTGTGGGCAATCCCACTGGTAAGATCTGAACCTCACCCAAGAAGCCTTGAATGCTTCAGTGGGTCCTTGAGAGAATGTAGTGATCTTCATTCTTAGTTCTTCTGACCTCGCGTCATCAAAGAAATTGCATAAGAATGCATTCTTTGTGTCTTCCCATGTGGTCAAAGATCCTGATGGCAACTGCTTAAGCCAGTATGATGCATCTCCAGCAAGCGAGTAAGGGAAAAGTTTGCAGAAGAGATAATCATAGGTCACTCCATTGGCCTTAATGCTGGATGCCAGGTCTTCGAATCTCTCAATATGGTCCATGGGGTGCTCGTTGGGTAGACCATGGAAAGGATTCTGAGCTACGAGCTGGAAGTAGGCAGGCTTCAGCTCGAAGTCATTCCTTTGGAATGCAGGAGGATAGATCGCAGCTCTATTAGCATAGAAATGGTATGGGCGGTTGTACTCGCCTAATGTTCTTACACGTCCAGCTTCTGCAGGTGCGATTTGTATCGCTGGTTCGACTATAACGGCGCCAGCCTCATCAAGTCTCTGTCCTTAGGCATTCCTTCTGTTGCCCTCCAGGTCTGCGAAGTTTCCATCCGCGTCGCGTACTAGAATCAGACGTTCCATCTCGGTCTGTGTACGGTATCGATCGATGCCAATCGTGTCGATCGACGCTGAGGGTTGGTGTCGATCGATGCTAGAGGTGTCGATCGACGCTCGGGCAGATGCTCGGTTCTCGCGTTCCAAACGACCGAGCTCCTGGTTCAGTGCGACTAGTTCCTCTTCCTTGTTGCTTCTGGTACTGGGCATGCACCTGAAACCAAAGATGAGAAACTAAATCAGTAACAAAAACAAAAATAAAAAAAAAACTAGACAAAATTCTAATACTAGAAATCTGTAGACAACTAATCTCCCTCCCCGGCAACGGCGCCAAAAACTTGATATGAGTCAGGTTTTACCCTAATAAAACTACTGCAAGTGCACAGCAAAAGCAATCGTAGTATAAGGGGTTATCGAATCCACAGGGAATGGATAGTCACACAGCAGTTTTCTATGTTCGAATTAAGCTAAGTAGAAATAATAAAAAGTAAAGAAAGCAGGTAATTAAAAGCGATGTAAGTTCAGGAGACGAAACGCTAGGTTCAGGGAAATTCTCAGGTGATCCAAATTTTAGGTCTAGACAGAATGTTAGGAAATATTAAGATCCGTTCTTGAACTCGAAACACTAATGTAAAATCAACCAACTCTCGCTGCGAAGATTATTTATGCCTAAATTCCAGAAAACCAAATCTCTTTGCGAATTCAAACAATTCAGACAAGCATTAAAGTTCATGTTCGATTGTTCACAAAATCATAAACCAAATCTCTTTGCGAATAGGTATTTTGCTCATCTAACACTAGTTCAGGAAATCAATAACACTCTCGTGTCTACCAATTATCCTAATATCAGATTCTAGGTCATGAAGCTAAAATCAGCATTAAACACAAATCCAGATGAAGAACTCTAATGATTTTATCCTAACAATTTAATTCGACCTAACAATTCATCAATCACCTTTGAAAAACCCTAAACCTAACAAGCAAACTACTCAGACATGTTGAATAAAGAAAACATCATGAATAAAATAGTTTGCATAAAAGAAATCAATAGAAATAAAGGAGCTCCAAATTTGCTCTGAAGGAGACAAATTCTTCTCTCTGAAATCTCTAAGACCAATTATGAAAAGGTCTATGGCTAAACCATGTCTGTAAACTATTTATAGAAGAGGATTTTCGTCCAGGGGCAATCTTGTAATTCTTCAGAACTTTGGGCAATTTCCTTTTTCTGATGAAAGTCGGCAAAACGCATCGGTCTCTTCTGGTGTCGATCGACACACATGGTGTCGATCGACACTATGTGCGTGATTCTACTCTTCTGACTTCATCACTTCGCAGCTTCTTGCAGAATGCTCCAAAAAGATCCAGAATCTCCAATTATGCTCCAAACGTAGTCCAACCTATAAAGACTCTAAAAATACCAAAACACTCTATAAAAACACTTATATCATGGTTCAAAAACGGGTAAAAACCATGATATATCACCCACCATCATCATCATCATCATCTGAGTCTTCCAGATTGATATCTAAATCTCGAAGCATTGTTTTTTTTCATTTGTATTAGAGAGCAAAGCTTTGTTCCGTGATAATGAATTCTTTAAAAAAAACCTTAAGTATCCATACTTATTTTCTCCAAATCCGAGAGTTTAAATGTTCAAATTTTGAGTCTTTGGCCACGAGCAAAAGCAAGATCAAAAAATTGTTCCAATTATTAACGTTCGCAATATGTTATTTCAAGTTAAAGAGAGTTGAAATGTTTTTCAAATAACGCCGTTTCTCCCCTTTTACAGTCTGAGTTCTCCTCACTACTTTTTCTCCAAGAAGACTCCGACGAGATCTTCAGCGGCTTATAGCGCCAGTGGATACTCCACGCTAAAGCGATTCTTCAAGCAACCGTTTCCTCCTCCGTCTGAAAGCTTTGGGTTCTCAAAGAGTTTTTCGAGCAAGTACGAGCTCGGTGACGAAGTTGGTCGTGGCCATTTTGGATACACTTGTGCTGCTAAGTTTAAGAAAGGCATAACAAAGGACAACAAGCCGATGTTAAGGTTATTCCCAAAGAAAAGGTTAGTGATTTTGATTGTTTCTTTTGGTTTTGTGGTGATGAGGTCTGATGATACTTGCAGAATCATTCAACGTAACCTGTCCTGTAAAGATGCTTTGTGTCAGATTTATTGATTGAATTGATTGTTTGGACATTGTTGTGTAGATGACGACTGATATTGCCATTGAAGATGTGAGGAGAGAAGTGAAGATATTGAAGGCTTTGTCTGGTCAAAACAACCTCATTTTTATGATGCGTATGAGGAGGATCATGATAATGTATGTATAGACTATAGTGATCCTCCTCATTTTTATGATGCGTATGAGGAGGATCATGATAATGTATGTATAGACTATAGTGATGGAGTAAGCTCTCTTCTGCTCAAGACTTAATTCTAAAATCGGCATCGGGGAGGCTTAACAAGTATTTTGGTTTATCTTTGTTATCTTAGGCTATGTGAAGGAGGAGAGCTATACAAACTAATCATGCTGACTAAAATCTATATATCTTCGTAATTCTTACAAAATTTGAATGTGCTTGTGAATGTTAAAGGTGAAATAAAAATTAATATAAAGAAGTTGTCACAATCCTGTGAAATCATGAATAAAGATTAATCAAACGATTATACAAAAAACGGTTGATATTTTACATAAACGGTATTTATTTTATTAATATTCGCAAGAATTGGTAACATGGTACTATACTAGGTAGCGATTCATTATGTTTCTTAGTGTTAGTTAAGCTAATTATGATTCGATTCGATTATTAATTTTTAAATTTGGTTTTACAGTTCGATTATAACAACTTCCATTAGAAACTTTTAAATTTGGTTTTGAGATCAACATTTTGTGTTTAACATCATTGGACTCAAGTTCTCAATAAAAGACAATCATTTTTACCATTATACCATGAGTACTCTTTGACAACCCTCTCTAAAAACTTGTAATATTCTCCCTATGTTTTACATATTAAATTGGAAGTACTTTTAAAAAAAAAATATGTATATCAATTACATACTTCGTAGAATGTCCTAAATGCATAAATAAAGAAATTCTCAAAATGATAAATTAAAAAAGCAATTAATTCATTTTTTTAAACATCAAGTAACCAAAAAAATACTAACATATGTACAATTAAATATACAAAAAACCATTATATTTGAATTCAACTATTTAAAAATTATTATAAGTAGGAAATTCAAATTTAATTTTAAAAATAATAATCAAATAAATTTTATATAATACATAATTTTAAATATATTATTATATTTTCTCTATTATTAAACTTTGGTAAAAGTGAAAAACAATTATGATATTAAATAAATTGAGAAGTTAACTCCAACCTATAAAATTTTGAGACACAACAAAATATTCAATAAAAATTTAAGAAGATAACAAATTATATAAAAAATATAGAGAAAAAAAATGGATACAAAAATATACAAAAATTTAAAACATGGAAAAGACATGGATTCAATGCAATGTAAAAAAATTCTTAAAACGATAAATTGAAAATATAATTTTTTATAATATTATGATTTAGACAAATAAAAAAAGTATGAAAATTGAATAATAAATAAATATTCGTTAAATCTTATTATATAAAATTGGATGCGTCAAAGTTGCTAATTAACATGATCGTGACACGTGGCAAGTTAATCGATAAGATTTTGACACGTGTTTTAATTAAAATATATTATAAAAGAAAAAATATACTAATCCTAAAAGAAAAAGGAAATACTACTATTTTAAAAAGAAAAATAAATAAAATAAAAGGAAAGATATCTTATTATAAAGGAAAAATATACTAATCTTAAAAGAAAAAAGAAATTACTATTATTTTTAAAATAAAAATAAGTTAATAGATAAGATTTTGACACGTGTTTTAATTAAATATTATAAAGAAAAAAAATATACTAATCCTAAAAGAAAAAGGAAATATTACTATTTAAAAAAAAGGAAAGATATCTTATTATAAAGAAAAATATACTAATTCTAAAAGAAAAAGGAAATTACTATTATTTTTAAAATAGAAATAAATAAAATAAAAGGAAAGATATTTGAATATTACTATAAAAAAACGTCAAAGTTAGTAATTAATATGATCGTTACACGTGACATGTTAATGAATAAAAAGAAATAAAAAAATTAACTAGGATATATTCAATTTAATAAAAAGAAATTAAAACAAAAAGTAAATTAGATTAGGACTTGTAACAGATTCTGTCTTTTGAATATTTTAGTTCAAAATAAATTAAAATTAAAATAAATAAATAACTCTTAGGTTTCGATTTTGTGTTTTTCATATATATTTTTCTGTAGTGATCCGGTGTTATTTTTTATATTCTTAAAAAAATATTTTAACGGGTTTTAAATTTTATTATAATAAATTCGCGTATATGCGGATCCTATAATCTAGATTTTAGTTATGATAAAAGTAGGATAATTAATTTGTCAAAATTATAGATATATATATATATATAAATAGATAAAACATTAGAATTCAACCTAATTCATATAAGAGTATTAAAACATATATATTTGGAATATTACAAGTAATTTTTTTTATATATTATCCGATTTGTTTTCAATTTATTTTTACGAATTTGAAATATTTTATTAAAAATCCGCATATATGCGGATCCTATTCTAGTAATATATGAGATTGCACAGATCATTAAAAGAAAAGTAGAAAATTAATTTTAGATTTTAGCTTTCCTAGTATATGATAAAACTGGAAATTCTTCAGATTTTAGCTTTCGAATTATTATTATTTTGCGGTTTGGATAGATTCAGATTTATTGGTATTAATATTGTCGGCGATTGTATCAAATCGGCGTCTTCATCTCATTCAGTAACATAGTTAAAAGCCCGACTAACTTCTAAAGCCCACCATTGGCCCAACTTCATTTAGGTTTCGAGTCTTCATTTATTATATAAGCGCCTCTAATTTTTTTACCTTCCGCAAGAAATCAGATCAAAACCTACAACTTCAGAAAACAACAATTATGATCACAAATCTTCCAAGGGATGTGATGGAGGATGTTATCTCCAGGGTTCCCTTAAAATATATGAGAGCAGTGCGATTAACATGCAGAGAGTGGAACAATTTATCGAAACTTGGTAAAGCATCTTCTGCAATCAACGAAGGAGAGTTTCGGATGATCACGCTAATGGATTACAATCTTTATTTAAAGAGCGTCTTCGTCAATGACGACGTTGATCCATCTATAGAGCACAGAGGTAAACTTACTTGCCTTAACGAACAAGTCAAGATATCTAAAGTCTTTCACTGCGAGGGTTTATTGTTATGCATCTTGGAAGACTATGATAAGGTTGTGTTGTGGTTTGGAATCCGTATTTGGGAGAAACAAGGTGGATCGAACTTAGATATTCTCTCAGCGGAGTATTAGGGAGGGGCATGTTTAGTTACGCTCTCGGATACGAGGATAAGAAATCTCGTCCTAGCCTCAAATTATTGAGGTTTTTTGATGGTTGCTATTATGAAATCGGAAACGAACTCTTATGGTATGAAATATACGATTTCGACTCTGGTTTATGGACGACTCTCGATGTCACTCCATACTCGCGTATGATAGTTGACGATGGCCTTACTCTCAAGGGAAACACTTACTGGTGTGCTACAGAAAAGAATGGTTGGAACGAAGATAGACCACATAATCTGTTTTGATTATACAAGAGAGAGATTTGGGCCGCTTATGCCTCTGCCGCATGGATATCGGAATTACTTGGTGACTCTATCTTGTGTTAGAGAAGAGAAGCTTGCAGCTTTATTTCAGCACGTCCACGATGATTTATTTTCGTTTGATATATGGATCACGACTATGATTGACACCGATAAGGTGTCGTGGAGCAAGTTTTTGACAGTGGATTGGAGATCACACCCTGACATTACGTGGTCATTGACGTCGAGTTTCTTTATTGACGAGGTGAGGAAAGTCGTCATGCTTTTTGGAACAAGAGTAAGGAGGAGGAATCGCTATGCACTTAACATCATTGGAGAGGCTGGATACTTTAGACAAGTGGATCTCGGAAAACGTACCGAAAAAAGCTGTTTGGCCACATGTGTGCTCTTATGTTCCAAGTCTAGTGCAAATCAAGCAACCTAAAGAAGGCCAAAGGAAAAAACAAAGCAATTCAGAAAAGGATCTATATGATCAAAACATGTTGAGAGTTTCGATCTTTAAAATGAGGTGCATCAAGAGCAGACAAGAAAATCTTTTAAAAAACAGGCCTTAATTCCGCGGTTTCTCAGCTCTTGAGGTGGAGGATGTAAGAAATCTAGAGATTCTATAATCGTATTGTATATCTCTTTGATGCTTTGCTTGGCTTTGTGTCTCCCAATCATTGAATTAACCGTCTTTCATCTGTTTATATAATCCGTATGCCAATCGTATTTCAATAAAATAAAGTGACAAGAAAATCATTTGGTTCAGATTCTATCAAGACTTCATTCTGCCATTTGTTATACTCTTTTGAAACTATATATTGACAATAATATATTTTTGCAAGAGATAAAAAACCAATCAGAGTCACTCATTGAAACATGTTCCCACGATGACTACTAATGTTTATAAGGGATCAATGTATATTAATCCCTTATACACAAAAGTTTTTGAGAAGAACCAAAAATATAATGTTTAAAACTGAAGAAGGAAGGATGTGCCACGTTGTAAGAGAGGCTCTCGGACTAGTTGATGTAGAGAGAGCAACAGCTTGAGTCTAAAGCACTTCAAATTCAATTGAGAATTTTGTAAATAGATAGAAAAACGTAGTTGTTTGGTTGTAGTCAAACCATACGTACGAGTCTAGAATCTGATAGTGTTAAGAGATTTGGTAGACATTATGTGGAAACTGTTGTTTACTTGTACTTTGGGAACCACTATGTTGGTTTGTTTGAAGAAACGAGAAGGACAAATGAGAGAGAGGAGAATTAAACAAAAAACGAGTTTTAAGAGAAGGCACAAGTCAGTTTCTATGTTTTGGGTATTCGGATTCCATTTGGTTTCAAGGTTTATATTTTTGTTATTTTGTTCACAACTGAAAAATCGGACTTGTCTTGAATGTAGAGCAAACTAATTTAGAGAGTTGTGGCCGAGTACTTCATAGTCCAGTGGCTCGTCCACTTGGTCTCTCTCTTTTGCACTTAAAACTTGACTTTAGTTTCCCCAAGTTGGGTTAAACAAAATGTTTAGAAAGTTGTTACTTGTTATACAGTTAAATCGGGTTTTGGTTGTTTTTCAAAGTCGTGCTCTAATGCAAAAAAATTGAGTGCACAGAGCCACAAACTTCAGGATTTATTTGGTCTGCAGTTTTAAATATGGAAAATATCACAATAGTTTTCACTAATTATAGTCTGTTTTGAATTTTGATGTCTAAATATATTAGTGGCATCAATATATTTCAAAACTACGATTTGTTCATTCTAATATCATAACGGTTTCTAACAACCAATATGGCAGATACAGTTTTTGCTATTTTTTTTTCTTTTATGACATAAATTTAAAGCAATATATAGAATATCAGACCCGATTCAATTGAAGAATAAAAAAAAAAAGTTATGGTCGGCTCGAGTCCTAACTTTGTTCGACCAACAATGTTTTTGAGAGAATTATCCACCGTTGTAGAGAATTAGTGGCCTCTTACGTTTCTAGTCTGGTCTTTACAATTTCACTAACAATGATAATCCTAGGTTTCATTCTTTGAGCGTTGGCCTTGATGATATCATGCATTTTTTGGCATACATGTATGATTTATACATATCACATATTCGTTATGTAAGTTTTTGTGGGTTTTTTTTCATACACTGATGATGATCTTTGTTAACTATTTTCCTAAAATATCCTTTTAGTGTTTACAATGGAGGGGAATCAAAATGGAACGATTGGACCAGAACAGATGGACGATCAACACTAAATAGATGCTCCGATCTTATGTCACATGCAACATCTTTCTTCCTTTCATTCCTTACCAACCGCACATGCCTCAAGTAAATTTCCAACCTTACTTCAAAAACATTTATTTATTTCTTAAATCCGTTCGAAGCTCACTTAGTATCGGATTAGTTCTCAGATCACCTCTTGACCAGGCCAAGAACAAAGCCTTCTCATCGTCCTCCCCTATATTCGGCTCCAGTCATGTTGTCTTTTTATTATTATTACTAAAAAACAAACATGCGCGTCAACGCGCGGATAATTAAATTTTTTTATTACAAATTTAAACATTTTGATTAATATTTACCAAAAAATTATAATAAAACATTACCTCCCATGAAAATGAAAATTTCAATTTTATCTTTAAACATCCGTTTAAATTTTTTTGTTTATGAATTTTATGTTAATAAAATAAAATTAATTAAATTAATTATTACAAATAATCTTAAATTTATCTCGTGTTATGTATTTTATATATCACTTTAAACCTTTTCAAATTTCTGATGTATAATCCTAACTCATTCATACACGTGTTTATCTAATATTTGCATCTTTTTTTCATGTTAACAAAAAAAAAAATTATGATCAGCAAACAAAAATTCCATCACTATACACTGATTTAAAATAGTAATTCACATCTTTGCGATTCTTTTATTTATTACTCAATATGCATCATTACTTTTACCTACATTTCAACTTTATTGTTAGATATTAACACAAATTAAATAATAATTTATTAATAATAGCAAACTTAATAAATATAATTTATTGCTGTGTTTCTTAATTATAACTTTTTAGTAGGTATGCGGTTTAACATGTTGTTTTCTTTCTCTGGCGCTTGAGAGAAACTATCGCTCCCTTCACTTGTATCTTTTTAAGATGAGCGGTTTAGGACCACCGACATCTGTTGGTAGTTCATTTTTCTTCTATGTTTTTTTTTCTTTTCCGAAAAACGGATTTATAATTGCAAAAATTTTTGCTTTCCGAAAAATGGATTTATTTAACAAAAATAATTTAATGTTTGATTACAAAATTGCTCACAAGATGAATTGATTTTTTTTGTTCAAATACATATATCATTAAATTTTTAATTGGGTTCTGTAAAAATAAAGAAAAATAACTCTTTACTCTTTAGCTTATAGCATCAATTCAAAATATTTAATCAACTCAATCCTTCTATTGATACTAAATTTCTGGATCAGATAATGTGGTGATAAATAATTTGGTGCTTAAATAAGACCAAATATAACTTCTTTTGTTTTTTCTACAAGAAATACAAAAGCTAATTTTAACAGAATGAAAAATAACATACATAGAACAATTTAAAAGAATGAAAATATCCAACAAAAGATGTGTTCTTCATTATGCAGCACAAAACTATTATTTTCTGAACTCCTTGCATTTTCACCAATTCATGACCAAATTATATATAAANTTTCTTTCTTTTTCCCTTTTTTTCTTCTTTTAAAAATGTCTTTATTGGTAAATCTTGAACATGCAGCAATTCTCCCTCAAATAATTTTATTGACTCCTTTTGGTGAAACTCCCGAAATCCATGATGAAGCATGTGCCCATTTCTCTTAGGAATCTCATCATGTCATCCTAAAATTTCTCAATTGCTCCAACATCTTCTTTTTCTTTTTTCTTTTGTTTGGTGTTTTTTGGTTTTTTAGTTTTTGGGACTTTGTTTAGCCGGTTTATTAACTTAATTAGGCATAAGATCGAACCTCTAATAATCTCATAAAATAAAATAAAATAAGATACAGTGTCTAATGGCTGCGAGAAAACTGCATGACGGAGTAGTAAATTTTTTTTGGCTATTGTTCATCTTTTATCCAAACCTATATGTAGTAATACTAGAAAGCATGTCCAGGGAAGAAAATGATAGAATTTTTTTCTATTAATCTCATACTAAGAAACTTAATAGAATTTTTTTATAAAAAAAAATCAGTTGATTTTAAGTAATGATTAACCTTGTCTATTTTTATTCTCTAATAATTTCTAAGAAAATAAATCTAATTTCATACTCAACTTTTGTAAATAATAAGTATCACAAAAAGTAGATAATCTGGTTGGCTTAGGGTTGCCTATTAATTTGAAGGGGTCTGATATTCGCTATATTTTAATGATATATAAAGTTATACCAATAAACCATTGACATATATCATAAAATGTAGTATTTAATAAAAGATCATAGTCATTGTTATTTCGTGCTCGGTTAGGCATATTGTTCATATGTGACTCCTCTTGCATTTCTTAACGGTGATTAATGGAATTGATCAAAAGAAACTTCTATTATTTTGACCTCCTCGTTATATATGTGATTCCTCCTTATATTCTCCCTCTACCTTTGAATGTATGTGATTCAAATTGTTGTACTCCTTAATTTTATCCGAATTATTGTACTACAAACTAAACCAATGGTTTATAGCTCATTAAAGCGGTAGTTTGGTTTCCAAGTTAGCGAATATATATCTAAAACGTAAAAGAATCCACACCAAAATTAATATGGAATCTAAGATAATATAAAAACATGAAACAATTTATTCACTACCAATCAGTTTTGAGTTGAGAACCTACAAAATTCATAATGGATTTAATGGAATACACTTATAAATTTGATTGGTAATATTTTCTAGTTATTCTAGTTAAAATGGCTTAAACCATTTAAGAGAGAACCTACAATTGTTTTGTTTTTTTGCGTTTAAGTTTCAAAAAAAAATTTATGTCATAATATTCTAATTATTATAACATGAAAACAAACAAAAAAAATACTTTTTGATTTTCTAATAAATATATGTATTTCTCGTGACTATTTGAAGTATGCGAGACATATTGTTATACGTAGATATTTTAATTTTAATTAGAAAATTTTGGGTGCTAACCTACCAAACTCCTGAAAAAAATTTCACTATTAAAATATATATGTATGTCATTTAAGTAAACGGCATTGGATGATCGATATTAAGTTTGCTTGTGTACATGGCGAATGTCTCCGAATAGCGTCATGATTAAAATAACAATATTTAATATCAATTAATACCTATACTTTCAAAAATTGGGAGTTAAAATAACACATGTTGGTATGTGACAGACGTACAAACACAAAGCATCGCTATGACATAATTGTTATGTTATGATTCGAAGTCCAAAAATATTAAAAAGATTTGTTATGTTTATGATCGTCACGTTTTGGTTGAACTGTGTTTGCATTTTAAATTATTACATTCCTTTTCTACTTTAATTATTAATACTAATATAAATAAAGTTATTTTGTAATGTTCGTGTATCTACGTAAGGCTTACTTAAATATTTATATATATATACACATATATTGACGCTTGGTGGTCACCCTGAGACAGGAGTAAATTGTGTGCGGAATCATGTATCCTTAAAGAGTGTAAAAATGAAATTGTGCAAACGAGAATCACGATTCACAAATTATTGTGGTTCATTCGTTGGCAAAAACAAAAGTACACAAAAAAATATATATATTCTAGTTAATTCAAGTTACTATTGTTTCCAACCAGGAAGTTTTGAACAGCTTTGCAAAAGTTTTTACTTTATTTTAGGAAACTTTGACCTCCGGATGTGATTAAGGTCTATATCAGTACACAAACCAAAAGTCGAAACATCTACGTATATGCAATATCATCATTGATATGTATTTTTGGCTAAAGAATCATGGATATAAATATATTAATGGACATTATATTATTTCACTTCCATCACTTGTGGACATTATTATTTCACTTAATTCGTTTCTTTTTTTTTTTGAAAGCAAAGTGGCGGTCCTAGGATTTTTTTTTACCTAAATCATAAACTAACATAAATATTATTTAATTATATTATTACTATAAAATAAAACAAAAAATTATATTATAAATGCATTGGAGGAGGTTCAAACTTATGAAACTATACCAACTCTGCCACTATTCTTTTATTGTTTCATCTTAAACTTTTAATTTTTAATATTTATCCTGGGTCAACTGACCCACCTTCTTTCTTAGTGGGTCCGCCCACTTAATTCGTTTCTTATGATGTCTATATGTCTCTATGTTTAATTGAATTGGTAATATTTCATCATCTAGTTTGTTCAAAATTTCGTTTAACTCTACTCCAGGCCTAGCGCCTAGCCAAAAAAATCAAAGATTTATTTAAGTTTAATCGTGTACTAGTTTTTAATATTATTTTGTTTCAGTTACAAAAAAAAAAATATTTCATCATCTACTAACATGATTTTATAATTTAAAAAAAAAAAAAAAAAAAAAAAGAATAGTGGCACAGTTGGTATAGTTTCATAAGTTTGAACCTCCTCTCTTGAGTTCAAATATTCTCCAATGCATTTATACTAGAATTTTTGGGGCCTTGCTGTGCATAAAAATTTAACGAGTTCGCCCTAATTTGTTTTCTCTCAGGCACATTTTCCCACGCAGCCGCTCAGCTTATCTTTCCGATCTAGTTTTTCCTCCGATCATCTTTTCTCTTGTCTGTTTCTCCTCTTCTCATCTCGGGTGTGGGTCGAGCCTTGCTCCGGCCTTTGGCCGTGAGTCAAGGACCGACGAAATCTCCTTTTCCCCGTCGTTTCCCTTTGCTCCTCCTTGTTCCTCGCCGTTTCTCATACCTCATGCTGTCGCGCTGTCACTGTCACCACCGCACCATCACTGCCTCGGCGTCCTCTCCGCCTTACCGTCACTCCATCCCACCGTCACCTTGTTCTTCTCTCTCGCCGTCTCACTGTCTCGCCGTCTCACCGCCTCGCAGCGTCGCCCTCTCACCGCCTCTCTACCTCACAGTTGCCCACGCCATCTCACCATCTTGCCGTTTCACCGCCTCGAAGTCGTTCACGCAGCATCTCCGTTTGACTTCTGTCACGACGGTTGCCGCCGCTGGTTATCCTCTGCCGAAGTCACCGGAGCTTTCAGATCTCCCTCTTCTCGAGGCCTTTCTACTGGTTGATCTGCAGACTTTTGTCCAGCGTTTGGAGCTCAATGTGGACTGTTCTTCTCCCGTCACTCCCATCTTCTCTCCTCACCCGTTCTCCCAGGTTTGCTCCTCCTGCTCGACTTCCGCTCTTCCTATGTTGGAATGTTATCGGATCTTGGTAGAATGGATAGCTCTGGTTTTGTGGAATCTGGGTTCAGATCGTTTTAGGTCCACTCTTGTGCCCTTTGGTGGCATCTACAACGCCTTGGTGCGTTCCTTTACCGCAGTATGCAGTTTCCTTTCCGTTTTCACTATGACGGCAGTTGCTTCGTTTTCTCTCCTAATGTGGCAGATTGGAAAGAAAACTACTATGAATTGCATCTCTTCGGTGAATCTGGTTCGATTGGACTTTCATAGTCCTTTTTCCTCCTTTATGGAGTTTATTCTCCTCCCAATTACTTCACTTGTTTTAAGTGGTATTGTTATAGGGAGCATTATGTCGAAGGTTGTTCTGTTTAGAACAAAATCGAAGATGTTAATTGTCTCTCGTTCAACAATTGATGTTGCTGACGGTTTGACCTTAACGACCCTGGAGGCTATGATTCCTCCTCGTGGTTTCAATCAAGACGGCAAGACGAAAGAATTTCTCTTTTTCGGCTGCTGCTTCGGTCGAGCTTGTGAGCTCCCGGTTATCTCTTTATCTCCGTTTGAGCTTTTGTTGTTTTAGCTCCTTCGTTTGCTTGATCAATATGTTGGTCGATGCCTTTGTTTATTTGGCTCCTTGTAGCCTTCTGTATCCTCTCCTAGTAGAGGTAAAACTCTTTTAATTTGAATGCAATCCTAGTTCGTCCAAAAAAAAAAAAAGAAAAAAAAAAAAAAAGATATCGTCAAAAGTTGATGGATGCAAATTTCTGGACGTGGATCCATTTTGGAGATGTGCTACCTCTACTCTCCTAATTAACTCGGTAGATTATATTCATTTCAATGAGATTTCTTTTTCGATGTGATTGTAAGTCATAATTACTATTTTTCAAAATATAGTGAAGTTCATAACTTATAAAAAAAACAGATAAAGAGATGAACAAAATAAGTAGAGCCGTCGTGTAGGAAAATATTTCATTTATAACTAGAAACTGTTTCTCCCCTAAAGACAATCAATACTTAGGAATTGAGATTGTTTTATTTAAAATAAAATAGGCTAATAAGCATATACGAACAAGATATAACCATTCTAAACTTTATATTTGCGCATATATTCTCCTAGTTTTTATTTGTTTGCTTATCAACTTGATTTGAATTCGGTTGAATCTTGTGATACAAGAATGAGTTCTCCTTCCTTTATTTTTTTTGGAATATGAATATTTCTTTATTTGAATGCATAACTCTCTAAGAAATTATTTTCATGATGTGCTGATTAAGATGATTTCAAATCTGTCTTATCGAAATTTGAACAAGATTCCCTAACATCGTGTCATGATTTTTAAGTCACTAAGATCTCAAAGCGCTTCTTTCCTTTGGATTGAATCGGATGCATTGTGGACACTGGACAAACCGCCAAGACTGTGATTCTATGGAGCCTGATTGTTCGGATCTAATCAAAATGTCGACTTGCCTTTCTTATGGTTTTAGATGAGGTTTTTTTTTTCTTTTGGATGTTGGAGAGAATCTTGGTTTTTTCGATTTATCTTATCTTATGATATTTACATAAAATATATAATACATTATTTGGTTCGAAATGAAAAAAAAAATCGATATGTTCATTTTTTTTTTTTGATAAACTTTGAAAATTCCAAATCTTTGTTCCATAATATTCTTTGATGTCCTGAGCCGTTGATAATACCACGTTTAAGATCTGAATTATCCCTTCCCAGTGGAGTTGAATTGATACCGGAAAATCTCAAGTACCATTAGTTAGTGTAGATATTCACTTGTTTTTTGTAGGTTGTCGCTCATTTCCCTTCTCTAGACTGGTTTTGAGTTTTAATATGATTTTCAAAGTTGACAAAGAAGAAAGAATATACTTAACTCTTCAAGATATAAATAATAACTCTTTGAATCTTAATCTCCAACTGAGATATCAAGAAAAATATGTTGACTAGGCAAAATGGGAAGCAATATCAAGTAAGCATGTTGCAATTTTTAAACATTAAATAGAATGCGTATCGTTGATACTCAGCGAACTAAACCGAAGTTGATCCCACATGAAATTATGTTCATTGCAATTCTTGCAAGCAAACCTTTTTCTGTATAATTAATTGATTTTACTTAGAAATAAATAAAAAGAGTTTGCACAAAAGATGATGATGGCATGCAAATGGTACAGTGTGGGAACAAAATGCGACACTCATTATCAACCAAACTCGTCGACCCCTCCAAGAAATAAAGAGAGATATTCAATTCATCTTTATTTATTTATTTTTTTAAAGAAATCATTTTATTTGATTTTAGTTTTGGATTTTTTCTAGTTTTCTGGTGGTGGTGAAAAGGATGAGTCTTCCACCAACTCCAATCTTCAATCTTCATCCTTCAAATCTTATCCACATGCAGTCCATAAACCTGCTCATTTCCATCTAGCTTCATGGCAATCAATTTAATAATTATCTTTTTTGTTATTATTATTATTATTATTAGAAAACGAATATATTTGTCATAGTTTGTTGCTTATCAATGGCCCTACAAAGAATACTTAGCTGATTGGTAACTTGTTTTGCAAAACTCTTTTCCCCCCTGCTTGTCTCTCAACTTGGACTCTTCGTGTTCTTATTGAGGATGCATGCTTCATCTAGATAAGGATGATGTTCCAATAAACACAGACCACAAAATAAATTTCTATCATTTATCGTTATTAGTAAATGTTGGTTCCGGACACAAATACTAATGTAACTAGGAAATGTATTATCCAAATGCGGTTGGCTCAACTGGTTAGAGGGGTGCTAAAACTATTATCGAATTCGAATTCAAAATCTAGGCTTGTAGTTGAGCCTAACGCTTGTAGGCTTGGTCCAAAGAGATTATGGACCAAAAATACAAAATTTATTGGTTATTTTTTTAAAAAAATACATATAAATTTTATTTAAAAAGTAAAGCGTATGAAAATGTACATTCTTTCTATTTGAGAGTCAAAGATCAAGATATAAGAGTTTTTTTTATCCGAATTTTTTACCATTCAACTAATATTTCTACCATGAATATAGTTATCAAGGAGTTTATTCGCTACATTTGTTAATGAATTTAAAGTGTAACACCATTTCGATTAGCTAAATAATAATAGTTTTTAACAAAATAAATAAATAATAATAGTTAGATAATTTCACGATTTAAAGAAAATCAAGTTATAAGGTTTAGCTTATACTTTTTCAAGTGTGCTATATTTAGCATTATAAACTTGAGGTTTATGTCCTAATCCATCGATGTAGACTATCTGCACCTTTACCTCTGACCAATATATTCACAGTTTATAAGAAAGATATTATATTCAATATATTCTTATCTGAAGAGATAACCTTAGTAAAAGGTTTGTATTGTTTTCTTGGTCGACACCCATATGTAATGATTAAGGTGCCCTTTTCTACAAGTTCACTCCAAAACTAGATAATTGTTGGAAAAAAACAACAAATGAAAACGTGTTTAGTAACTTTGCTTACAATTAAACGATGGCCAACCATACGTGTTCTTATGTGACGGCCACATGATTTTAGTCTTCCGTACTTATATGTCCCTCTTCACCTTTGCTTATTGATGATTCCTTCCAAAGCCAACTTGGGATGTAAATTTTTGACCAAAGTCAATTACAACACTCTAGCTTTTTAAGTTAACCGTTATTGGGATGGTCGCATTTACTCATCGTGTAGGGGTTTGAATGGTTTTGCGATTTGATAGTGGTACGATGAATCTAACATTGGTTTACAGTTTACACTTTACACAAGCAGTTGATAAAACCACTGCAAAGCGTTTATTAATTGCTAGCATGTAATTCTTTTTTAAAACATTTTTTAAAATGCATTTAGAAACCTCTATTAAAGAGCACTATTGATCATTTTTATTTTCAACATTACAATTTTACTCTAATATAAATCAGGACAAGTAGCTATTTTAACAATGCATGTTGGTTGAAAATAAAATTATTCTCATTTTTTTGGTATATATATTTTTTTTTTAAACCTCAAGTGTGCTTTAGGATCGTAAACCAATAATTTGAGTCATAATTGCAGAATCACAATTCACAAATTATGTGTTGAAATAATATCAAGATTTATTGTAAAAGGTAAAAACATTGAAATTGTGTTTTTGGGTTAGATACACACAAAAAAAGAAGAAGAAAATTAGCGCCAAATTACGCATTTGAGGTTTTGCATTAGAGTTGTTGAATCACAATTTTCCATTACAATCATGAAATTGCAATTTTACTTCATCACCATTTTGGGTTGGATTTGTGGAATCGTAAATTTACGGCACAATCACAATTTCATGTCAAAAATATTTGGTGTAGAAAATCAAAATCGTGAATTTAGTTAGTAAGATTAAAAAATATAAGTTTTGAATATTACGAAATCATGTGTTGTATAATCTTGCGTTAAAATTGCATAACTAAAATCATGCTAAAATTGTTGAAACCCCAATCTAGAAAATGGTTCAATGTGTTACCATGTAATTCATGTCTGCTTTCTAGCGACTTGAGCTTACATTGACCAATTCCATCCGACTTACTTGTATGTTTTCTGTTTCTTTTGATTCTTTAAGTACAACATGTTGTGAAAAAACTTCATTAATTTTTTATTAGGTTTCTGGAAAAAGAAAATGTTTTGAATGGTTTTTTGCCCACACAAAAGAGAGTCTTTGAGCAATATGCGAATAACAAAGTCCTTTATAGTTTCACGTTTTGCAATATGTGTATGTTGACTACAGAAAAAAAAAATGGTTTACGATCAAATATGTAAAATTTCATCTTTTGGTATTATATTTTAACATTTAAGAACGATAAAAATATCCTAAGTTCAATTTATTTTATTTTATGAATTAAATTTCATGTTTATCTATTTATTATCATATAATTTTGTTGTATTTTATCTATTTCTTAAAATATTTTTAAAACTTAAAATCTAATATATATGGTAAATTATCTTTAATTTGGAAAAACAAATTTTTTTAAAAAAATTCAAATATCTTACAGGATAATAAGTAATTTAATCAAATTGTAATATTCAGTAGATTTTTACTAATGATTTTATAAATTATATGCTTTTTAAAAAAAAGACTTTTAGTATATCTACCCGATAATTGTGGAGAAACAACATGTTAAATGATTTTTTGTCCACCCAAAAGCACTATGTGAGTAACAAAGTCTTTTATAAGTGTATCACGTTTTTTCCTAATTAGACAATCACTCTTAGAGATGGATACTTTGATTTCGTTTTGGTTTCAGTTTGATTTTTTGGTTTTACGGCTTATGACTTCATAAAAACTCACATCATATAAAAACTGTATGTATTTCTGTTTGAAATATTTTTTTTTTGGTTTATGAATTATCGGTTTTATAAAAATTGAAACCATATAGAAACCGCTTATAATTTGATTTGATTTGATTTGGTTCGATTTTATATTTTTTTGGTTTATTTTACAGTTTAAAAAAAAAAAAATATGATCGTGTTGCATAACATAAACCCGTCTTATGAATGGCGTAATATAATATCCGCTCAACCTCTGTTAAATAAAAGGCCTATTCAAAAAATTGGTTCGGAGACATGTATATTAGTATGGAATGACTCATGGATTACAACATCTCGCACGAGGTCATCGACATATAAATGATACAATTATTACCCCAGTCTAATGATTAATAATTTGATTGATCATACGACCCATATGTGGAAGATGCCCCTAATAGAAGCGATTATCGACCCATTGGATATTCTTTTTATTCGGGGTAAGCCAACTACCAGCTTGTATTGACCTGATACCTTAGATTGAAATTTTACAAAATCCGGTAAATACACGGTTAAGTCGAGATATGTTATGGAATAAAAGTTCCCATCTTGTGGAAATAACATGCGGTTCTACGGTTCCGATGTAAAAAAATTACAAGCTTTTTCATGGAAAGTTAATTGTCTTCCAAATATTAAACACTTTCTTTGGCAAATAATATCAGGGTGTCTATCGGTTTCAGTAAACTTACGGGAGACCTGCAATGTGCAAGATGTGGTGGAGAGGAAGAAACAATCAATCATTCTCTTTTTGAGTGTCCGCCGGCACTGCATACATGGGCTCTATCCCGATTCTTTCACCCCCGGATAGGTTTCCTGCAAAATTTGTGTTCACTAATATGTCTCACATGTTTTGGCGTCTTCCGAAAGATAGACAAATGCACATTTTTCTGTGGGTTGTATGGTATACTTGGAAAGCTCGTAATGACAAGATCTACTCAAATGTGGATAGGAATCCCCGCGAGATCATAAAAATAGTTGAATCCAAATATGAGGCACGGGAAGCAGCCCACTGTGAACACACGGAAGGGGACCCACAACTTATCTCTCCCACTACGACACCCACATCCTTTGTAAGATTATGGTGCTATGTGGATGTATCTTGGAAGGTTTCAGAGGAATATGGTTTAGGATAGTATTGTTTTTCGTCGAAGCCCCCTTACACGCCGAACTGGGATCACTTTATATATATAAGTGATTCCGGTTCGGCGTGTAAGGGGGCTTCGACGAAAAACTTTCAAAACTGCTTTTAAAAGTTTTTCATATTTCAAAACTGCTCTTAATAGCACAAACTCTTAAGAGCAGTGTTGAAATATGAAAAACTTTCATCTCCTGGTATTATATTCTAACACTAGGTGATAACCTGCGCCTTGCGCATGATGAAAAATCTATAAATAGTTTTATTAAAGATGATTTTGAAATTGTTTAAAATAAAAATAATTTAATCAGTTTTATATATATGTAAATAATATAATTTAATATTTCAACTTTTTGACATAATATTTTTAACTTGTTTTCAAGTTTAAATATTTATATTATTTGGTTAATTTATATGGTTCTATTAACAAACCATATAAAAAAAAAATATTTATAAATATAGATATCTTTTAAAATCACACATATCGAAGTATTTTTTATGGAAACCTAAATTATATTTTTAATTTGTCATAATTTGTTTTACTTAAAATCACATATATCGAAGTCTTTTTTATTGTAAACATATTTTATGCTTAATAAAAAAAAGTATTGTGTATATCATAAATTGTGTATAAATTATATTTCATTAAACAATATTTTTTAAATTATTGTTTTATTCATTTTTAAGAAATGTATTGTGTAATATGATGTATATCATAAATCATCACATAATCTTAAATTTGATTTTAAATAATCCAAAAATTAAACATAATTTTTTGGTTATATTAAAAGTAATAAATGGATAAAGGCATATATTGTAATTAGTCTAATCAAAAAAGGAAATTTGTATTAAAATAACGAGAGAATAAGTGTGGTGATGACACATCAGCAAAATAGCACCACTGTAAATATTTCAAAAAATAAGCATACTCTCTAAAAATATTTCTCAATTAATATATATGGGATATAATGTAATTAGTCTAATCAAAAAAAGAAATTTGTATTAAAATAAATAGAGAATAAGTGTGGTGATGACACATCAGCAAAATGACACCACTGTAATATTTCAAAAAATAAGCTTACTCTTTAAAAATGTTTCTCAGGATTTAGTAATAACCCCGTCAACCACAAACTGTTGTCTATTGTGGTTGATAGTTAAAATCAATGTTTCTATATGTTTTGATTCCCAAATCTCGGGTAGAGGTGAACATTTGATTAATCGGTTCGGTTCAATTCAATTTGAGTTTTTCGGAATTCAGGTTTTTCAAATTTTAGAAACTAAGTCACATTAAAGATCAAATTATAATTTGGTTCAGTTTGAGGTTTTCAGTTCTACAAATATATTTCATTCAGGATCAAATTATTATTTTTGAAAAAAAATTATTATAAAAAACAAAATAGTTAACTGAAATACCCTAAAATAACCCACTTTTAAATTCGGTTTGTTAATTGGTTCAATCTCTAATCTCTAATTTTTACACTAGTTAAAAAAAAAAATTAAAAAACAAACAAAAAAGTAGTAGAATCTTAATTACGCTCTTGCCCTATGACCCTAATTTTTCGATAGATGTTAAAGAAAAAAAAATAAAAAAAAATGGTGAAGAGAGGAAAAGAGCCACGAGGCCTTCAAGCAAAAACAGTTTCTTATTATATTCACGAGTGTGTTTCTGTGTGTCTATAAATGTAACACACATCTTCTTCTTCTTCCTCCTCTCGCTTTTTTTTCTCTCCGCTCTTAACATAAACCAACTAAAACATCAAATCTTCTTCTTCTTCCTCCTCCGACGAGTTTACCATTTCCGATGACGCATCTCAACAAGAAACCCAGGTTGGAGGAGAACCTCAAGGTCAACCTCTTCGACGACTTACACGACGATCTCGTCATCTCAATCCTCCGAAAACTCAGTTCCTCCGCTTCTTCTCCCGCCGATTTCCTCACCGTTCTCTTCACGTAAGCCGCCTTCTCAGTTCTCTCATCCGCCATTGCAATCTCCTCGATTCCGACTGATTAATTTTGTCGTTTTTCAGATGCAAGAGATTGAATCGATTGGGTTTGCATCCTCTGGTTTTATCCCGAGCCGGAACTCAAACCCTCGCCGTCACGGCGGAGAAATGGTCAGATTCCGCTCACAAATTCCTCCGACGCTGCGTTAATGCCGGAAACATCGACGCTTGCTACGCTCTCGGAATGGTCCGTCTTCATCCTCCGTCTCTCTCTCTCTTTCCTCTCGATTTCATCTCTCTGAAATTGAGTTTTCTCTTCTTTGCAACAGATCCGATTTTACTGTCTTCGAAACCCAGTGAGCGGCGCATCTCTAATGGCTAGAGCCGCGATTAAATCTCACGCGCCGGCGCTTTACTCGTTGTCGGTGGTTCAGTTTAACGGAAGCGGCGGAACCAAATCAGATAAGAATCTACGCGCCGGAGTCGCGCTCTGCGCGCGGTCCGCTTATCTCGGCCACGTCGACGCGCTCCGGGAGCTCGGTCACTGTCTCCAAGACGGTTACGGCGTTCCTCGCGACGTCTCCGAAGGTCGTCGGATTTTGATCCAGGCCAACGCGAGAGAGCTCGCGTGCTCTCTACGCTCTTACCTCTCTATCAAATCTGGAAACGAAACGTTAACCGATCTCTTTTGCGGCGGAGTACCGGTCCAGGAGATTCACCCAGTAAACCGGTTTTTGAAGGATTGGTTTGATTCGGGTCGGGTTATTTTGGCGGAAGGGCTGAGGATGTGTTCTCACGGCGGATGCGGGAGGCCGGAGACTCGGTCGCATGAGTTCCGGCGATGTTCTGTTTGTGGGAAGGTGAATTATTGTTCGAGAGGATGTCAGGCGTTGGATTGGAGAGCGAAGCATAAGATGGAATGTGCACCGTTGGATCTGTGGGTTGCTGCGGCGGAGATTGGCAACGGTGACGGTGAGGCGGTGGAGATTGAGAATCATGGTGCTCGGTAACGGCTCTGACGCTTTTTTTTCTAGTTTTTAATGAAAAATCAGAAAATGTCTAATTTGCCTTTGAGATTTTGACTTTTTTTTTGGTTATTATTATTCGTAATAATTAATAATTATTTTAAACTTTCCATGTTATTTTTTTTCTTTTTCGTAATTTATTACTATTGTTGGCAAAAATGGCGTTTTATGATTTATAACTGACATGTTATTTTAAACAATAATGATATTATATTTTTATTTTACGAAATCGAGCATTAAATCTAGGGTCTGAGGGATATAATTTGTACGAGTAAATTATTATATATATATCTATATATATATATGAATAATTGCATGAAGCTGAAGCATAGAAGTATTTAATTGAGGATTACAACATTTGTTAGGGTTTTTGATGAATTGATTATAGTTTATGAGAATATATGTAATCCTTCAGAAAGACCAACTAAGTGTTTAGGATGTGGTTAACTTAAACACTTAACTCATTCGTATGCAAATTATCATTATACGATACAAATACACACTTTTATGACAATATATTTCCAAGGAACAAGCATATATATTATTAATTTTTTTTTTGTTAATAAGCATAATGTATTTGTCCTGATGTCTTTGATGCAAGTATTTGACAAAAATCTTTCACCATCAAATAAAGACTTGTATTCCACCATCAATTTCCAATGTAGTTCGTGTACACAAGAACCATATAACATTAATATACATAACTAAAACAATTAATCAAAATCTTCAACTTCGATATTAAGATTTGAGACCCTAACTCAAAAAGAAAGCTCAAAGTCGAGGAATCTTGATATTCCACCTATGACTCAAGCTCGAGCTTCCATTCTATCGCGGGCTCAGAAACGTTTTATCGTTACTTAATCGTTTTCGAAAAAGTACCGATTACCGATTGTCTTATGTTTCCATATTTTTGTATCTTTTTTTATCCATAAGGCCGTTCAAAATAGGTGATACAATTTTAGTTATCTCAAATTTGTAAAACGTAGGGGGGTGATTGGCATAAAAACTGTGAAAACTGTAAGATATTTCACATATTTTTCAGTGAAAAATAAATCAATCACATTTTTTTTATTTTAAAATATCTAACAGCTTTAAAAGTCATTTTCAAATTTTTTTTATTTTTTATTTTTTATTTTTTCATACAGCCAATTTTTACTCATTTTTTCCACTTTTATCTCTTTTGTCCTCTCATATTATGCTTTTAGATTTTAATATTTATTTATTTTTTAATTCACTAACACAAATAAATAATTGTTTCTTCTTTTTTCTTCCCCAAAAAATCAAAATTTTTGTCTCGTATTAAATAAATTTAATAACAAATAAATTTTAACTTATTAATTATTAATATTTTGTTCTCTTTCTTTTAAGATTCACTTTATTCTATTAATTGATTAATTTATTTGTTTTCCATGTAAACAAAAATAAAAAATTATTTGTATTGAATATTTATATTTACAACAAAATAAAAATATACAATTTCTATTCTAGATAAAAAAAAATATTCTTTTAAAATTATAATATTTAAAAGTAACAGTCACGGTTTCTACAGTTTTGGTTACAAATCATGTTTTTACAAATAAATAAAGTAACAGTAACAGTTTTTAAATCCAAATTCTTTACAACCAAAAGCGTACAGTAACAGCTTACAGTCACAGTCCAACCAAAAGGTTACAGTAACAGCTTACAGTCACAGTCTTTATCAATCGGACCCGTAAACATTTACTGATGCTCATCCAGCATCTGCTACTGTTACTAAAACACTGATTTGCTCGACTGGACTGGCTTCTTCCATGGATGCTCCTCCAGCGGCCTTGAGTGGGTCTTCGGTCACCCGGGTTGACTCGGCTTCTGTGCCTCTCGTAGAATCTTCTCAGGCTTCTAGCTTGGTCAAAGCTAGCTTGGAACCGAGCACTATTGCTTCTGACTCTATTCCGGGAAAAAGTCCTATTGTCCCGTCTCTGGATGATGCTCTCCCTCCTGAAGATCCAGCTCCTCCAAGTGATGAGACCCTTCACAAAGCTCAAGCAAATCTTAATAACTGGGCGGCTAGACTCCAAAGCTCAGTAGATAGAAAGCTCAAGAAATTTGCAGATCCCAGTATTTCTTCTACTGGAGTTCCAAGAATAAAAATACCTGACTCGGTTTTTCAAAGAGGGGCAGCTCTTCATCAGGACTTTGTTATTGGCATCTTCATGGGAAAAACTCCCTCATTTGGCCACATCCAGAGTGTTCTATCGCATATTTGGGGCAGGGGCATGAAACTTGAAATTCACCTGAGACCTGATACTAGATCAATGCTTGTCAGAATTCCTAATGCTTCCGTTAGAGCTAAGATTGTGGAGCAGGAGATCTGGCACATTGGAAACTCTCTGTTCTATGTGGCTCAGTGGTCATCTGCGCTAGCTGTAAAGCCACCAACCTTTACCTCAATTCCGCTTTGGGCTCATGTCAAAGGAATTCCTTTCGATCTTTATACCCAAGAAGGCTTAGGTAGGGTTGCTGATCTCCTTGGGTTCCCTGTAGAATGCGATGAGTTCACAAGAAGAATGGTGGATATTAATGTTGCTCATATTAAAGTTAAAGCAGATTGCACTAAACCTCTGCCTACCTATGGAGAGATTGAAAGGGAGAATGGAGATATTGTTCCGATTACTGTCGAATACCCTTGGGTTCCTCCTACTTGTCCTTGTTGCAAGGAAATGGGGCATTTAGAGGCTCTATGCCCTAATGGGAGGTGGGCTCGTTCCTCAACTTCGCCTGATTCGGCTAAGAGTTAGTCTGACCCTCCATCTGGTCCAGGTGTTATGCATGCCCCGCCTGCTGTCACTGATTCCAGTCTTGCAAGGGTGAGAGATCCTCTAATTCAATCGAAGCAAACAGAAAGAGTTATTGCTCTCCCAGCAGAAAGATTTGTAGCAAAAACATTCAAGCGAGGTTCTACTTCCAAGGGACCTCAAGGACGCTTACCTTATTCTGCTCCACCGCCTACGGTCTCGATTGAAGCTCCAAATCCATTTAATTGTTTAGCTGTGGGTGAATCTCCAATCTCAGCGGATGTCTTTGTGGATCCCTCTCAATCTCTTACTCCTAATGGTCAATTTTTTGATGAGATTCGTACCTTGCTTGAGGCCAATAACCAGCCTCCCATCAGCAGTGATCAGACTGTGACTTCAGAGGATCAACTGCCCCCAGAGCTAAATCTGCATGATACTGCTGTCAATAAACCTCTTGATTCAGCAGTCTCTATGTCGACTACAAGTCATGGTGAATCTTTCAATCCTTTTTGCCCACCGGCATTTGCTTCTGGAACTATCCTTCCGTCCACTCCCCCTGCAGTGGGTTCTCTCCTACAAAAAGGGGAGCAACAACAATAATTAATCTTTATGATAGATTACAACCTCTTTTTTTGGAATGTCAGAGGTATAAATAGTATTGATAAACATTCGGATTTTAGACGTTGGCTTGCTTCTCGCCACGTCTTTTTTGGAGCTTTATTGGAAACCCATATAAAAGAACCTAACCTGAACCAAGTTATGTCCACTCTATGCCCTCGGTGGTCCTATGCTTCTAATCATTCTGAAGATGAAGATGGTCGCATTGTGTTTATGTGGAAAGCGCCTTTCTCTGCTGATGTTCTCCACAAGTCAAAACAATCAATGACCTGCAAGGTGAAGTGTCCTGGAATATCACCTTTTGTTTACACAGCTATATTTGCAGATAATACTAGTGAAATCAGAAACGATTTGTGGATTGATCTGATAAACTTGGAAGCTTCTCTCTCTCTCGGCTCTAGCCCCTGGATTGTGGGAGGTGACTTTAACGAAATTTTGCACCCGGCAGAGCATTCTCTTGCTTCTTTCAACCAGTTTAATGGTTCGATGATTGACTTCAAGGCCTGCATTGATCAGCTGGAAATTAGAGATATGCGATATCATGGTACAAAATTCACCTGGTCTAATAAGCAACCGGAAAACCCTATAGCTAAAAAACTAGATCGGGCTCTCATCAATGAGCAATGGCTCTCAGAATTTCCGAATAGCATTGCAGAATTTAGTGCTCCTGAAATTTCAGACCACACACCTTGTTGCATCAAGCTGGAATGTATTGTGCCTTTAGCGGGTTCAACTCCATTCAAATTCTACAATTATCTGGCTTCCCATCCAGATTTCTTAGCAACGGTCTCTAATGCCTGGGTCACAACAGACAGGATTCATCACTGTTTGGCCTCATTAATTTCAAAGCAGAAGCATCTGAGAACGGCATTACGAGAACTAAATAAGGATAATTACTCTGATATTCAGAAACGGGTGCTCGTTGCCACTGATAGTCTCCGTGCAGCTCAACTTTGTTCTCTCCAGTCCCCATCTCCGGCAAATTTTGCAGCTGAAAGACTTTGCTCTGATAAGGTCTCCACCCTGAAAAGAATTGAGGAGGAATTTTATAAGCAGAAATCAAGGATAAACTGGCTACAAGTAGGAGACCAGAACACTCCCTTCTTCCACAAGGTATCTGTAGCAAGAAACGCGTTTAATACCATTCATATCTTATTCAGTATTGATGGTCTGGAAGTTGATTCTCCAAATGCTATTGGTATTCTTGCGGTATCCCACTTCAAAAATATCTTGGGACCTCCGGTTGTCTTGAGAGACTCCAACTTGACAGAAATTGCATCGTACACTCGCACTTATTGTTCAAGCGAGGAAGCCTCCAATCTCTCTCGCTTGCCATCTCCTGAGGATATAAGGAAAACATTGTTCAGTTTAAATCCAAACAAAAGTCCAGGGCCTGATGGGCTCACCTCAGGTTTTTACAAGAATGCTTGGTCTATAGTAGGAGAGGAGGTTATCAATGCAATCTCTCATTTTTTCTCTGAAAGATTCTTGCCGGTTTCTGTTAATTCAACAATCCTCACTTTGATCCCAAAGTTCCCAGGCGCTACCATTATCAAGGACTACCGTCCCATCTCTTGCTGCAACACTCTTTATAAGGTTATCTCCAAGCTACTAGTCTCAAGGCTGAAGCCCCTCCTCCCAAAGCTAATTCTTCCTAATCAAACTGCATTCATCAAAGGCAGATTGTTGTTAGAGAATTGCCTTTTGGCATCAGAGATTGTAAGCGGTTACCATAAGAACAAGGGACATCAAAGAGTTACTCTTAAAATTGATATTGCAAAAGCTTTTGACTCTATTCGCTGGGACTTTATGATCGAATGTTTGCAAGCTATTCATTTCCCTGAAATTTACATTGATTGGTTGAAGCAGTGTGTCACCACTACAGCTTTTTCAGTGGGCATAAATGGAAGAATGCATGGATATTTTAGAGGCACTAGAGGATTAAGGCAAGGAGATCCGTTATCTCCCTATTTGTTCGGCCTTGCTATGAATGTCCTATCGCAAATGATAAATGATGCAGCAGAGGAAGGAGAAATTGGCTATCATCCTAAATGCAAAGACTCTAAACTTACTCACCTTTGTTTTGCTGATGATCTCTTAATCTTCTCTGATGGATCTCCATCCTCCATTCAAGGCATTCTCAAAGTCTTATCTGATTTTCAAACTCTCTCGGGTCTCTCCACAAGTCCTGAGAAATCATGCTTTTTCTCATGTGGACTTTCAGGGCCCCAAGTGGCTGCTATCGAAGGATTGTCGGGTATTCCTCAAGGCTTTCTCCCCATCCGGTATTTGGGGCTTCCTCTCTGTACAAAGAAACTATCGATGATCAACTGTGAACCCCTACTCCAAAGTATAAGAAGTAAGATCTGCTCATGGACTTCGAAATACTTATCTTTTGCCGGTCGACAGGTGCTGATAAACACTGTGATAGCTGGGATCACAAACTTCTGGTGCAGTGCTTTTGTTCTCCCCAAAGAGTGTATCCGTAAGATTGATTCAATATGCAATGCCTACCTGTGGAAAGGATCTTTGGAAGGCCGGTTCTCTGCAAAAGTATCTTGGGAGTCAGTAACTTCTCCTAAAGAAGAAGGAGGATTAGGAATTAAAAACCTTAACATTTGGAATCGTACATGCTCACTAAAGCTTCTTTGGCTCCTCCTATTTAGAACAGAATCAATCTGGGTGGCTTGGATCCATCAGAATGTGATAAAAGATAAGACCATCTGGGAATTGAAAGAGAAACAAAGTCACACTTGGGTCTTCAAGCAGCTTCTGAGACTAAGAGAAGTAATAATTCAGTGGGTTAGAATCATACCTGGAACTGGGATGAATTGCAAATTCTGGTTATCTCCTTGGACGCCGTTCGGTCAATTGAGGGATTTCATTGGCTCCCAAGGGCCTCGCCTTACTGGGATTCCACTAGATGCAACCGTTGCTTCTGTGTGGCGACATGGTTGTTGGATTATGCCTCCAGCTAGGTCTCCGGCGCTCGAGGAATTACACACCCATCTCACCACCGTAATTTTGTCCACTAATGAGGACTCACTGCAATGGACAGTTAACGGAGTTACTAAGAATTCGTTTAGCTCCAGATTAATCTATGATCTAATCAGAGAAAGAAAGCAAGAGGTAAATTGGACAAAAATCATTTGGCTCAAAAGGGGAATACCGAAGCACAAATCTCATGCATGGTTGGTTTTACTCGATCGATGTCCAACAAGGGATCGTCTTATCTCGTGGGGTCTACAATCAGACCATCTCTGTCTTCTTTGCAACCAGCAGCCGGAATCTAGGAACCATCTGTTTTTCGAATGTAGCTACTCTTCAGCCCTCTGGTCTTCGTTTGCAGTGAAACTTGGCTTCGCTAACTCTTCTTCATGGTCTTCAGTTTTATCTGGACTCCTCACTATGACATCTACTCGTCTTATGAAGTATCTCACGATCCTTGCTTGGCAGGCTGTGATCTACGAAATTTGGCGGGAGAGAAACAACAGACTCCATCGTGGCTCTCATCGTCCGGCTGATTCTCTGGTCAAGTGGATTGACTCAACAATTCGAAATCGAATATCTGCCTTCCGATCTCAAAATAATTTGCTTGCTAGTGAAACTCTGCAATTATACTTCTCTCTGGGTATCTGATTTAAAATATGCTTCAAGAATGATTTATCGTCTCCCATATCTCGTCGTCTCTTCGTGACGAGTTGATAAACTGGGTGGATCTGGTTTTGGCAACTAGGGTTCTCTGGTTCGATTGTAACTACTCCTGAGGATCTGCTCTTTCTCCATCACCGTTGTTGGGTTTTGGTTTTGTCCAATGCAGCTTCACTTCACGTATTGGGCTCAATTCACTTGTTGGGTTAAGGAAATTAACACTTGGTTTATTTGGGTTTTATTGGGTTAAACAATCTAAGGCTGGTTCATGTAATGATGGGCACCTTTGCCTCTCTTATTTTTAATGCAAGTAAAAGTTCAAAAAAAAAAAAAAAACATTTTATTTTTTTAATGATATTTACATTCTTAAAGAAAAAAAAAGTTTGAGGAACCTTGCTCATAATTTTTAGAGAGTGGGCACACGAAAGAAAGCGACGAAGGAGCAAAACGATGCGTTTAAAGTAAAGGGTAGTTTAATATTTCCTGGAAATAAGACGGGCAAAAGAGTTTTTGGGTCAAATATATAAGGGCATGTGCAATGGAGACATTTACATGTCTAATTAGATTATTATATTAATAAAGCTTAAGATGAGAGATCTAAATTTGCAAAAAAGAATCTAATATAAGACATAATTTTGGGGTTTAGACAGCTTGACGTGGCGGTTTTTGATTGCAGGAAGATTAAAATGTCTCTCTCTCTCTCTCTTCTCTCTTTCTCTTTAGACACTCAAATTAAAATGTCTCTAATGAAACACTCCATTCAACTCTCTCTCTCTTCTCTCTTTTTCTTTAGACACCCATTTTTAAATGTCTCCAATGCACATGCTCTAAGCTCTCAACTCAACTAACTCTAACAATGGAAAGTGTTTTGTGTTGAAAAATAATAATAATAAATTGTGTAATTTATGTTGGATTTCTATTCTTATAATTTTTGTAAGATTGACTGATTGAAACACAAGGAAAAACAAAAATGAGAAATTTCACTACCAATTTACAAACCCACAAACAAATTTTCGATGCTTAAATGTAGAAGGGCCGCATGAAGTATATTCTTATGATCGGTATCTTTTATGTCTCTCTAAACTGTTTTGTTTTATTCTCAAGCAACTCTGCAAATGAAAAAGATTTATATATTGATTTCCATGCCGTGATTTGGAGTTTTTATTTTTGTTACTAGCTACTCTTTTTAATGCGATTTTAGAAGTGGCTCTTAAAAGTTTCTATACTGAAATGTTCAACAAAGTTTTCAAGAAATCTTTATTTGACTTCGATCGGTATGAAAATTTGTTATTCTAGTATTGTTGAGCTCGTAAACTTGTTCTAGATTTCTGAAGAATACAATTGCATATAGTTGAAGCACTCGATATATTCTTGCAAGAACACTTATAAAAATGTACATACCCTTTCTCAGTAAAAAGAGATACATATATAATGGATATTTGAAAATCCGTATGGAAATCAAATAAACCTATAGAAGTTTAGAGATGTCTTAAAATCTACAAAATCCAATAAACACTCCTTAGAGGTCTAAACATTAAAACAGTGAGAGCCCTGTGACTCAATAAAACAGTGGCAGAGTAAGAGTTTCCCGTAAGAACAAGTAACCGTAACAAACTCTACATTGCATCATTCACAAAAAAAGTTTAGGCATAGTATTCTACAACAACAACAACAAAAATCAGAAGATCTAAGTTTAAAGAAGAGATCTATGGTTCTCTTGATGTGATCTTCTGTTTCCTACTTGGATCTCTCCTGGTACAAAAATACACAATATTGATGTCAAATACTCAAATTACATCTAAAAGCGATTTGGCTTTGTGTAAAAGATTGAAAGTTTGATTGAGTAGTGTTTCACTTACTTGTTCTGTATAGGACTGTATCGACTTCTTGGGATTTTTCGTAAGCTACCTCCAAGAGATTTCTCTTTGCTTATCTGCAAATCTCTCAAATCTCTGTGTCCCTCTGTGTGAAACTTGCTGCTAAAGAAAGCTAACAAAAGCAGAAGCAGAGCTACTGAGATGGATCTTGATGGAAGGAACCTATTCATTGGTAAATTCTCTTTTTGGTGTATTTCTTCTGAGAAACTTCTGGGTAGAGATGTTTGAGTTAAAGAGAGAAAGAGAGATAGAGAAAGACAAGTTGTAAAGGTTGTTTGCTTTGTATGATATGTATTGTTCTTATGACTTTTTGAGATCTGATCACGTGAATTTTTTTTCTCAGATGGTGAGATATTTTATTTTAATCAACTATTTAATGGAACATTAACTAATGAGAGTCCTGATATTTTTCACACAAGCACATGTATACACGTTTGTATTAGTCATGAAACTGATATGTTAAAGAGTTTTGCCAATATTAGTAAGTCCAACTTCACGAGAGGCTAAGTTGCAGGTAAAACATTACCAGTTGTGTTTTGTTTTGTCTCAATGCTAATTAGTAATTACCAACATTATTTAGTTCCATTTTTTTTAAAAACAATTATTCAAAATAACACAAATTTATCTGTTTATTATTTAAAATGACACTTTCCATCAAAAATTTAGTAGAGTAGCATACAGTTTTTGACAGAGAGTTCCGCCTTCTCTCTTATCCCTCTAAAGTGATTGTCGTTCTTCAGCTTCGGCGGCTATCACAGCGCCGGGAATGTGCCTTTTGTTCCGTTTTTTGTTTGTCTCCCTTGCTCTTTACCGGTTCTCTTTTTGGGTGGTTGGATTTTAATTTTAGTGTTAATTTCTTAGATCTAGATCTATTGATCTGGTCTTTGATTTTGATTCTAGTTTTTTTTTTCCTTTCAGCTTAGATCCGGCGTTTAGTCTTCTTTTTGGGTTTTGGTTTTCCTCGCTTCTGATTTTCTCAAAAGCGTTTTGTGTGGTCCTAGTTAGTGTTCCTTGTTTCTTCTGATGCGCTCTATTCTCTTCAATTTCCGGTGGTTTGTGTTCGACTTAGCCTAGCTGTCTGGTTTCGCCCTTGTGATAGGTTTTCGTTGTGGAGGTATCTACTAGGCTTGCTCTATTTCCTTTTTAGGTTTGGAGTTGGTTTCTAGACGAAGCAGTGGGTTCGATCGTCAGGTCTTCTCTTGCGAGAAGGTGAGCAGTCTTTGGTCTGTAGGTCATGGAGGCTGATTCGCGAGTGTCCGCGTGTAAGAGTTGGTGGTCTCCTTTGGCATTTTTCCAGATGGTGTTTCAAGGCTCTTGATCCTTGAGGTTTTGTCGTCGCGAGTGTTTTGGTTTTGTGGAGTATTGGTGTTTGTAGTAGTTTCTGGTGCTGCTGGTGGGTTGATTTTGTGCTCCTTTCTGCCGTTGTTGTTGCTGCTTTGAGCTTGAAGTAGTTCTCTTTGTCTTGGTTCTAGTCAAGTGTCTTGGTCGTAGGTTCTTGGCTCAGCTTCGGTATCTCCGGTTCGTATAGAAAAGTTCGTGGTTGAAACTCGTTTCATCAGTGTCAGTTTTAGTACCGATGGTTCATTTGCTAGTTTATCTCTTTAGTGTCGAATTTTATGTGGTTTCCCTTGTTTGAACTTATGGTTCCCTCGTTTGGGTTTTGTTTCCGGAGATTTATCGTTATTACGCCGACTTTCGTATCTCAACATGTATCCCATCTTGTATTTCAACTTTGGTTTATAATAATAATTAGATGATAAAATAAAAAGCATACAGTTTTTGACAAAAGACATAATATTTAATTTTATTCATATTTTTACAATTACGCCATTTTGATGTAATTTTAAAATTTGGATATAAAAAATTTGAAATAAAAATTTTTAAACAGAAAATCATTTGTGATTTCTGCTTGTTTCTTCTTGCTCCTTGATCCTTGTTAATTAGTCTGATCCTTCTATTTCTAGTTTTCTTATATCGGTTTTAAATCTTAACTTCATGATACAGTCTTAGCTTTATGTTTGGGTCGTTTTGTATATTTCAGTTTTGGTTCTCTGTTTTTTAGGATTATGTCTCCAGATAAATTTAGATTCGCATACTGATTACGTAGACTTTATAATATTCATGGGCTTTGTAATGTTCTCGGTTATAGTTTTAATGAAATCTACTATATGAAAGTTTAAGGGCACTTTCGTGGGAGTGCCACATCATCACACAAAAGCATGCCACCTGTCCTTACTTATTTAATTTTTAATTTTTAAAAATTTGTTTCATTTGGCATTAAATGCGAACTAATCAAAATAATTTTATTTCCTCATATTTAGGGGGATTCAAACCCACTATCTTCTCAATAAAAATCATCAGTCTTATACGTTACGCCATGAGTGCTCCTTGTCAAAATTTTTGAAGATTATAATAATAATAGTGAAAGACATAAAAAAAATATGCTGATCTAATATACATACATAACAAAATAAATCAAAAGGAAAAATTATAGAATTATAAAAAAAAAAATCTTCAAACGAACACCACCTGTAAGTTATCAAATCACTAAATTATATACAACATCTTTTGATAAATAAAATCTTATTCACAAAACTTAAAACCAAAAAAAAGCATTCAAGTTAAATTTTTTTTAAAGGATTAGTATTTCAGATTATCTTTTCTCACAATGAAGTTAACTCATTTACTTTTGTTTTTATTTTTCTTTTCTTAATTGATAACATACTAACACTCATTTATTTATCAAAATATAATTACTCATAAAATTAAATTTTACCTATATAATATATTATAATTGCAACACATATCGAAATCTAACCAATACACTTACCACGTGTCGAGATCATATTAATTACTTATTTAAACGCATCCAACTATATATGATAAAAAGATAGAGACTAAACATAATTATAAACAATTTCAATTTTCACTTTCTTATTCTTTCGTATTAAATTGTGTCTTTTGTTATGTATATAATAAAATGTCTATTATTACGGTATAAGAAATAATAAATAACATATTCAAAAAAAAAATCATTGAAAAAAATAAACAAATAACACATTCAAAAATCACAAATCATCATCTACCATATAATAGATGAATGAGACTCTCCAGAAGATGACACATCAGTTTCTTCTTATTAATCAATCATAACTTTATTTTTCCACATGTATAAAGTATATAAGCAATTAATTATTATTTTCTTAAACATCAAGTAACAAAAATAAAAATTAATATATATATAATAAATAACATATTCAACAATTTAAAAGTTATTGTAAGTAGATGAAATTCAAATTTAATTAAAAACATACATATATATAAATCTTATATAATACATAATTTTAAATATACCATTCTAATTTATTAAGTGATTTAATACTTATTTGCAAATAAATTAGGATCATTAAACTTTGGTACAACTGAAAAAAATTATGATATTGAATAAATTAAGAAGTTAACTACAACATATAAATCGTAAGACACAACAAAATATTCAATAAAAAATCGAGAAGATAAGAAGATGCAAAAAAATCTGATTTGACTTTTCAATAAGAAGTCATTGCACCTATGACCGCTTGGTCGTGACCGCTATCTACACGACCAGAAAGTGAAAATTTCTTATGATATTGAATAAATTAAAAAGTTAACTCCAACCTATAATATTGTAAGACAAAACAATATAATCAATAAAAATCGAGAAGATAACAAATTATATAAAAAATATAGAGAATAAGAAAAAAATAAAGAAAAAGAAAAATGGATACAAAAATATACAAAATTTTAAAACATGGAAAAATATATGAATTCAATACAAAAGAAATCTTCAAAATAATAAATTGAAAAAAACAAAAATTATTATAATATTAAGATTTAGACAAATGAAAAGAGTATGAAAATTGAAGAATAAATAAAAATTCGTGAAATAATGTATGAAAGATATTACACACATCATAAAAAAGTAGAAAATAATATATTTTTTTTAAAAAAATAATATAAAATCAATAGTCAAAATATAAATATAAAACATATTATTAAAAACTCAAATTAAAATATAATTCGCGCATTGCTCGGATTCTCTCCTAGTTTCGGTAAAAACAAATTAGGAGAGAACTTTAATTTTTAATTTTGTTTTTACTTTTTGATAACTCAGTTTCTCTTAACTTAATGTTTTGTGTTCGGTTAAAGTTGATCCAAGTAAAACCAGCGTCTCTGCCCTTCCCCTCTCTGTGAGAAACCAATGATCAAAAACGAGAAACCCTGAGATAGATAATCTCCCTCCCATAATTTCGCTCCAGGTCCTGATCTATTCTCCGATTCTCACAATTGTTCCTTGGATCTGATCTCAGCAATTGCATTCGCTTTGCTGTGTTTAGCTTCGTCACCCAAAGGGAAGCTTTAATCGCAATTCGCGCCTCCATCGAACTGGTACGCGTATGAGTTTCTTTGGCTTTCCTTAACATTTTGATGGTTTCTTCATTCACTTAGCCGATTGAATTTCTGAGTCGATGTATTTCTTATTGGGGGTCTTCGAGATTTCTATGAATCTAATCGAATCACTTATTCCGTTTCGAGTGATTTGTATGGATGCGTATTGCTTGTAGCTGGATTTATATTGGTATAGGAAATTTTGTTGAATGTTGCTTTTGATTCGAGTTTTACTTTATATTGACTTGCCTCTCTGTAGGTACATTATAGGTCAATGGCATGTAGATTACAGTTTAGAATTGTTATTTCGTATTGCATCCATAAAATAGTTGAACTTGAATATCCAATCAAGTTCTTGATCATCTGGTTTTGGATTATAGCAGTTTCTTGATCATCTGGTTTCGATTATAACAGTTTCTTGGATTTTAGCTTTTCTTGTCACAATCTCATGGGTTTAGGCAAAAAATATTTTTGAATATTCTTGATTCAAGTTTTATTTGATCCTTAAGGACTTACCTCTCTGTATTTTGTATTTGAGATAATAGGTACATTATAGGTCAATGTGCATGTAGATTCCATTTTAGACTTGTTATTTCCTTAAAATGGTTGGAGTTGATTTTGGAATCAAGTTCTTGATCATCTGGTTTCGATTACAGCGTTTTTTTGGTCTGTCTTCTGGTGGTATAATGGCGTCTGGGACAATGGGAGGAGGCGGAGGCGGCTTATCGGAGGTTTATAGTCTGTCTCTTATACACATCTAGATGTGTATAAGAGACAGGTCTGGGACAATGGGAGGAGGCGGAGGCGGCTTATCGGAGGTTTATAGTAGTGCGAAGAAGATTCTACTGAGGGCTCGGTATGGAATCTGTCTCTTATACACATCTAGATGTGTATAAGAGACAGGTATGGAATCGAGCGGCTAGAGAGGTTCGAGTCAGCTCCTATGGATTCTCCCGATATGTCCTCCTCCGTGAAACGAGACATCACCGAGGTCCAATCTCTCTGCTCTAACATGGACGCTCTCTGGCGCTCAATCCCTGTTAAATCCCAACGTGATCTCTGGAGAAGGTCAGGAAAAATCCGTGTTTTGAAATTTTCTTGATTTGATTCTTCTCAATTATTTCTTCTCTGTCAATCTGTTATGTTGAAATCCACAAGCGTTCTTGCAGAAAGACTGAACAAGTGGGAGAAGAGGCTGAGTATTTGAACCGAAGCTTGGAAAATTACATGTCGAGGAATCAGAGAAGGATGTTGGAAGCTAAAGAGAAGGCGGATTTGTTAGGCAGAGCGAGCGGAGAGGGAGCCCACGTTCTGCAGATATTCGATCAGGAGGCTCAAGCAATGAACTCTGTGAAGAATTCAAAGAGAATGCTTGAAGATTCGTTTTCAAGTGGAGTTGCTATACTCTCCAAATACGCTGAGCAAAGGGATCGTTTGAAGGTAAAACTCTAACTGAAGCAAGCTTAATCACAAGCTTGAAATGTTTTTATGACATTGGTTTGTTTTGATTCTCAGAGGGCACAGCGTAAAGCTTTGGATGTTCTGAACACGGTAGGGCTCTCAAACTCGGTACTGAGGCTCATCGAGAGGCGAAATCGCGTCGACACATGGATCAAATACGCCGGTATGATTGGAACACTTATCATTTTGTATCTATTCATAAGATGGACACGCTAAAACCTAAGAGAAGCGTACGACTTGCGTATACAGATTGTATGTAGAATAGAGAGAGTCTTGTGACTTGATCTTTAGAACGATTTACTTACTAAGCATTTCGTTTTGTTTATGCCTCTTACAAGACATTGATATAGCTCATCAAGTTGAAATTGTCAAAATAGTACTTAATTTTTTGTTGCGAAAGTGTTAATAGTACTTAATTACTTAATATATATATCCTCTTCTTCATTTGCTTTTTATTTCTTATGATTGGTGAGCATTACAGTAAATTATGAAGAATTGGAATGTAAGTGAGAGAAAGAAAAATGATAATTAGAACAATTAAAAAGAATATGAAAATAGAAAAAAACATTAACTTGAATGGTAGTAATGAGAGTAAGTGACAGAGTAATTGAAAATAATTAAATAAAATATGTTATTTTATATTTTTTGTTTTAAATAATAAATTAAAAACTATAATAAAAATTTAAATTTTTAATTATTGTGATACCATAACTATACATATAACATTATTAAAATAAATATTATAATAAACATAACTTCAGAATATCGTCTAATGTCGATGGCAAAAACCACGTCGATGATCTGTTTATATATGTTGAGCAATGTGATCACGAATTATCCACATATATGCTCCCGTCTCTGATTCTTTATTAACTCTAACACTATCATTCTTCTCATGCTCATTATTCTTAATATGTTGTGCTTGTACAACTTCATTCTCGATATCGATAATGTCAAAGTCGTTGTCTTTAATATTATGTTGACGAATAAAATTATGCAGACCCATTGTAGTGAATATAACTTCTGTGTGGCGCGATGTCGTACCTAGAAAATTTATTAGGACCCTCCATTTTTTCTTCCATAAGACAAGTGTTCGTTCGATAATGGAACGTAAGGACGTATGCCATACATTTCTTTACTGTTTTGTGGAGGTTCACCATTTAAAAACTCTTGGAGATGATAGCTTTTGCCATCACTATGTTTTTTCCCGATATGAAGCTAAATAGCCGCGTCTATTCGCATATCTGGAATCTAAAAGATAATACTTGTTTTCTGGTACAAGAAACAGTGGATCGTCTCGTATCGCAGTCGCCAACACTCATGCATCATGAGTAGATACTGCCATCCCGGCGAAACAATATGTGAAAAGCATGTCAAAATCACATAAAATCACATATAACCAAGACATTAAGGCTCGGAATTCTCTTTCTGGTTATAAAACGGAGGCCTTCTCGACCTTGTGTCACCATAATCGATACATGCGTTCCCCCAAGTGCACCGACAAATCCATTAAAATAAGGTGACTATCTTGTTTCTCCATCTAAACGGTTGGAGATAGCTATAAGTTCTTCAACTGTTCGTGGACGTATATATATACACTCACAACCAATCGTTCCATTGCTTTAAGGACATCATGAAATTTTTTCCAGATAGTCTCTTGTGCATGTCCAAATCTTAGTGCAATGTCACGCTGAGTATCATTTTGGGCGCAATTGATTAGAAATATTGTGACACTCTTATCGAGGCTTATATTTGTCGAGTTTTGCAAGCCATACCTTCCATGTAATATTCTACATACCTGTATGAATGCCTCTGAACTCATCCGAATAAGTGTTTAACATGAAATGTCATTACCATAAATTTGATCTCGAATACTAAGCCATCCTTTTCCTCAATCTGAAGTCGTAGGTTGTTTGTAATAATTTCTCGTATAATATTGCAACATAGGGATATGCATGTTTCCACAATCTCTTATTTTTCAAGTAACAATAAATCTGTTATCTCTTCGTCGTCAATATATTTTATTCCACGTGAATGCAACTCAGCAATTCAAAATTCTTGATAGTTCAAATAGATGCGAGTTAGAAATTTATGGATTGTATATTAGTTCACATATTAAACAAACAGAGAAAGTGATAATAATCCACTGGCAAAGTTTATTTCACATAATTATCTATTGTTCTTCTTGATTTTGGATTTCAAGGTTATCCCATGTGCCTAAGTTAAAGCCTTGATCACTAGACGATCTACGACCAACAAACCCCCCACCAAACGAGACACCACCATAGCCAGACGCGTCAAATTTTACTTGTTCACTTCTACTATGGCTACTGGCCACTCATAGATTAATAAGATCACAAGAATTTTCATATCTATCGACACCGGCCAACCTCTCCAAATATTGAATTTTAATTTCCTCACTACGTAACTTCATGAATCCTTCACGAATGTCTTCATCATTCATTAGAAACTTGTTTGACTCCACCAAAATGTATTCATTGGTTCGACTGGCAAATATTCTAGTACGGCAAGTGCATCACCATACGTCGGTTTTAAGTTTTGACGTGAACGCACCACATCGAGTACCTCCCCATGATATTCTTCCATACGTTGAAATCTTCCATCAATTCGTGCTTTAAAATCAACTCTTCTCATGTACGTCTTGTCGATGTATTACGACCACAAGAAGATGATCTACGAATACTGTATGGAAAATTTCTAGTGGTCTATCTTATAGAGCGACTAGATGGTGGCACATCATCATCATCTCTTCGAGTAGGACTCATTGGATAGAATGGGGTTCCACCATGTTCTTTTGTCTTACCCGCCGACACATCATCATCTTGTGCTTCTTCATTATTTTTTTGATGAAGATGAACTCCAAGCATGTGTTGGGGGGGGGGGGGAATAGGGATCATCTTACTCCACGTCGTGTTCGCTATATATATTATCAAGTAAATCTTTGAAGAAAAATGATTATTTTGCAACACATTTATATATTTTCGATTGTTGTCGCCGAATTCCTGTAAAATAGAATTCATATATTAGTTTTTTACATAAATAATTATACTTTTAATTTCAAAAAATAAATATAAATACATATTTAATATATAAAATAATGATAAAATAATTATCAATACAACATATTAATAGTAATTAAAATTAAAAAATTACCGCACATTGGTCCGCCCACCATGTTGGTAACATTTTGATTTGTCTATATGTCGGATTATCCGACACTCCAATACGGTTGAGTAATAAATTGTTGTAATATCACAGTTTTTTTTAAATAATTAAATTTGTCTTTGATCTCGGGTTTCCATTCAACAAAATCAACGGTTAAATCATAAAAAAAATTCTTCGATTCTTTGTTTACTAGCAGTTAACGGTATTATAATTGTATAGTTTTTGCTTATAATTGTATTATTATAACATGATAAAACTATATAATAGAAAAATATACTATTAAATTATTTTTAGTTGTTCTGGAAACGTTGAACCTCAAATAGTTTTGGATCCAAAATAAAATGGAAAACGCCTCCTCCATGACCAATAATAATCTCTCTTATATAATATTTCAAATAATATATAAAAATCAATATCAGTCAATTTTGTTTTGTAAAATGTATATATTAAAGTATAGTTAATGTTATTCAAATTATAATGTATTAATTACCTTCAGTCTTTGTAACCCACCAGTTTGTTAAAAAACATATCACTAATTGACCATTATCGACAGACTATGTGTTATTAACATCATTAGCCAAATCGCCTCTTGCAACACATTTGAGAATAACATCCCAACAATATTGTTTAAGAAAGTTTATTTGAGAAAAAGTATATAAATATTTGTAATAGATATAAAAACTTACTTGGTGTTCCTAATACAATAATTGATTGAATTCGTTTATGTTGAATCAACTGTAATAGTTCGCATGAGACTCACATGAAGAAGAACAACAATTAGATCTATACATAGCAGATAACTTTGAATTAATTAAAATTAAAAAAAATAGAACAATATTGTTTAAGAATAACAGTTACCAATTGTATTGTTCAAAGCATAATGGTTATCATAAACTTCATTAAAATCAATGAAGTTCATAAATAGATTTGCAGTCAGCGGATGGATACTTGTCAATTTAGTTGACTGAGTCAGGACGATTTGATAATCACTTTGTGTAGTACGTTTGACATGATCTGCTGGTTGAACCACAAAATATGAAAGATTAACCCATTTCCCTTCAATAAGAGCCATATCATAATAAGCAAACATCTGATTGTTCACATAGCCCTCTATTTTATAACCCTATAATTGTACAATAATTAAAATATTCAATGATTAAAATTGTGAATTAACTATTTATAATACAAATACTAAAAAAACTTGTTCAACTATACGAATACATAATTGAGACCACCACGTCCTTCATAATCAACCATAGGCCATCTCTTATGTGCTTTCACTTGGATCTTCCAATGGGTATTCGAAGTATCCAATTCGGATAGACGATAATAAACCATCATGAATGTTCCCAAAAAGTATTTAGGTTACTAATAAGTTTAAAAGGTTCACAATTGATTCTTATAATCAATAGAGGTGAGCAAGAGAGTTTATATAGGAAAGTTTTGATAGATGACTTGATATTCTATATATACGTTATACGGATTTAATGATGTTTCGTAAATATAAGGAAACTTAAAATTAAATCTTCAATTAAATGTGTATAATAAATAATATCTTTCCAAATATATGACAAAAAAATTCTATTAAAAATTAATGTAAAATATTGATAACAAACTATAGTCTCCATACCATTGAATTTTTTTTTTTGACAATCAAAATGTTGAGTTATTAGATTTCTCAACAGTAATGATATAAGACTCGGTGGTGAGTCTTATGGCAGGCGGAAGATGGGATCTAGAGGCTGGCTTTCACGCTCTCTCTTCTAGATCATTGGATGAACAGTGGTAGAACAAAGGCTTGAATCCTCAAGTCTTTGAGCCGAGATGGTGTCAAACAAGCTGGCTTTCACGCTCTCTCTTGTTGGACGTTTAAAGGGGAAGTGATGGTGGATCGAACTGAACCACAGAGGGATGAGAGACCTCTGATACTGCACAAACACTCGGTCTTGGTGAATCACACACGCAAGAGCAAGCAAAGACAAAGAACAAGCGGCGGCTTGAGCTTTAGGTCGAACGACGTTATTTTATTGATAATCAAGGTAACCAAAGATACAATGCTGCAGGGGAGCTTTATAAACAGCTCGTCAGCTAGCCCTAAGACCGGAATTAAAAGTCAAAACGACAATACAAAGGAAACAAAAAGAAACAAAACGCAAAAAGGCAAATTACACAAAAATGGAAAGTTCATTAAACTAAAAGAAATAAAAAGAACTAAGCCTATCCTCGTGGCCTTCTTCTGGGGTTCGATCCTGGGGCTCTTGGACGTGCTAAGAACCACAGCGACAAGTCATCTTACCTGCACAGATTGTATAAATTGAATATATCTGGTTTTGGCACGCAATGGCCTGAAATGCTTTCTCCGTGGTTGTGTCTGGTCCTGGTCCGTTCCACGTTGGTTTCTTGGTGATTCCATCCTCTTGAAGTCCAGCGAAGTCGAGATGATAGAAATCTTCAAGTGTCTTCCCGTGGTTAGCTCCCAAACCCTCTTCTTGCTCCATTTGCTCTCTCTCGGCTTCAAGGCTTGTTTTTGCGGTATCTAGAGGCTGAGACGTGATCTCCACGAGTTTCTTGTTGTTTTGAACTCCCTTAACTGTCAAGTAATCAAACATTCCTTGGTTTGTACGAGGCTGGTCGTCTTTGAGGCTCATCCTTGCAAAATCCTCCAATATGTCCATTTCGGGTACTTTGGAGCTATCTTTGAGGTTGGCTTGTGGTGGTGGATTTTTGAACGTGTCTCCTAGCTCCATTGTGTTCAGGAGGGTCTCCACAGCTACATTGAACCCTTCTCTAAGTCTCCTGGTCTTGGACCGTGTCATTGGTGAGGACTTGACCGTCGGTACAAGCTCATTGGTCTTGGCTAGGTCGATGTCCTCATCAAGTAAATATGTAGTATAGCAAGAAAGATAACATTTAAATTTTTATTGGAATGAGACGAATTTTGAATGTCAAGGTCAAAAACGCAATTAATAAAAAATTAAGTATAAAATTATGGAAATAAATTAAATCTTCCACCCCAAAAACATAAAACGCATTAAATTTAAATTACCATACTTCGATAGAAAATATATCCTCTTCTTTACTCTGAAGCTAAATTGACAAGACTCCAACAAACTATCATAATCTGAGAAAACATAATGAAGATAATGCATGTTAATAAATATTGATTTCATACCATATAATGATAAATTAAGAGATACAAAATGTAAAGATAAACAAATACTTTCTTCACTAACATCAATATCTTCAAGGCTTTGAAACACTTTCTAACACAACATTTGCAGTACAATTAATATGGCAGCACAATTATACACACTTCCTAATGGGCGGGTCAGAATCCACCATTTATCATTGAAATCAATAGCAAGTTTACCATCTGCAGCACAATTAATATTGACATCTCTTGCAAACAAAACATTCATCATGGATATAATAACATTTGTTATAAAAGTTACCATAATAATTATAGAATAATTAAAAAATGAAATCAGAGAAAGAAACTTACTTCGTATCGTCCATGGTAAAATGAATGCAGCAAGTTTTTTTCCTTTAGATTCATTGTAAGAAGGATCTGAAAAGTTCTCCAACGAAAACGATGTAACCAATTAAATCTATAAAAAAGCAAAAAGATGTTAATTATAAAAATATAACATATATTAAAAAAAATCATAACATTAGGGATTCCAATATAATACCAATAGGAATCTCAACATTAGCTTTCTCTTGAGCGATTTCAGATACATTAGTTAGAGAAATGAAATCTGTATCAATTATGGAATTAATATTATTCATCTTAGTGTTTTCCAGAAGTTATTGACATATTGTTTCTAATGTTTTTCTCATTCGTTGAAGACAATTTAACTATGAAATCTTCAAAGCATTTCCATTGCCCTTCTTGAATATTACGATTGTATTGAAAAACCAATGTAGGATGGTAAATTGAGCTTTGAATTTTTCATCCCTATAAAATGTCAAAATTATAGATTTCTATATTTCACACTGACACTAAAAATATTTCTGTAAAATACATAGTCTATACACAACAAATACTAACCTCTTCTTTGGCAAGAACAAATTCTAAACCACTACCAATCTTTGTTTGAAAATGCTCTGATTTATTCAAAACTTTGACACAAATACGCCAATTTGTCTTCCTTGCACGAAAATCATAAATCATATCATAATTTATCATTATAAAAACAATTCTCTGTATTACTTCACTGTTTTTTGTCTTCCGTGAAACTCATAAACAAATGGAGGTCTTCCTTGAATGTGAAAAAGGTTTTAATATACTATTATATACTTAATTGTTTCTCATTTAATTATAAAATTATTATAAAAAATGATAATGAACCAATTTCGAAACCAATAGCTTTAGGAGCAGCGAGATAAGTTTTGAAAAGACTAATCGAAGAAAAAATAATGTGCTTTTTCTTTATAATTTAATATATTATATTTACAATCGAGATCAAATCAAATTGTATCAAGAAATATTTAAATTAGTTGAATTATCGGGCATATCAAGAAATGTTGAAGATAACCGACAAGATGAGATTGGCCTATGGATTTATCATTATTTTTTAGAATTAAGATATCCAATAAAGTATAATAAAAATAAACTAATTAAAAATAGTAAAAATGCATAAAACTGGAAATTTGCTGGAAGGAGAATAAAAAAAAATCTATAAACTGATTTCGAAACTTCTGATGTCCATCTAGTCCAATGTCTTGAGTTGCTTTCTGTAAAAAAAAAATATACGCTTAATATTTGGAAATCAAATATATTAAATAGTTTTACTTTATAGAGGAAGTCATTTACCACTTTAATTGATATCTTAAACCATTCAACGTAGTTTTTCTCACTGCATTTTTTGTAAAAATGAGATAAAGTATTTAATTATGTAAAAAATAATAACTTCATCGAGTAATACAATTACCTTCAATGATCCTTAGTTTTGTGACGGTTGTGGAAATAATAAAAAGAATAGTAAATTGATGTGATGAAATGCCATCAACGTTGTTTGGAAGAAGAGAAAAGTCTTCAATTTCAAACCAACTTCCTTCATCAATTAAAGAATCATACTTGCTTATAAGATTTTTAGGAACTTTTGAATGAATTTGATCACCCTACACAGAGAAGAAATATGAAATAAAAATATAAAACGTTTCCAACTACAAGTTAAGAAGTTAAGAAGAAAATAGTTGGAAACACATAATTTTCAACTATAAGTTAAGAAGAAAATAGTTGAAAATATATAAAAGTTGTTATATTTATGATATAATAAGTAAAACCTGTTCGTCAGAGAAAATCATATTGAGTGTAACACCATGATGACTAATATACTCGGTCCATTTCTTCAAAATCTTAACCTTAATGATCCAATCAGATCTGCTTCGATTTAGTTCTCTAACAGTGTTTAAAGATGACAACATTTGTAAGTTTTGGAAAAAAATCAACTTTATGTATGATGATTGACAAACTCTGTGATTACAAAATATACAATCAAATAAACTCTATATATACCTAGTGAATTGTGTAAATATGTTAAGATACATAAAAACAAAAAAAGTGTAAAACTATAGAATATTAAATCGTATATGCACCTAAAATATCTATATACTCCTACCAATATTGAATAAAGATAAATGCTATTTGCCAAAATAATCACACATAATAATATATCATTATCAAGTCGTTCTCAGATTCTAGAAGATATACTAATACGATTTGGTAATCTATTCATTACATGGTTAGATACTATATTATAATACGTCAAACACTCGAAAAAATGGCAAACAAATATTAGTGTAATATATTGTAGCAAAAAAATGACGGACATCACAATTAATTCATCTATTAGCTAAAATGAATAAATATATACTGATGAATTCAACCATAATATATTATGTAAGAAATAATACTTCATTTATGTTTGAATTAAATTGATAATTTGGATCAAACAACTGATAATGTCTTTATGGTAATAGGAATATTGTCATTAATATGGTTTTTAAATCTATACTATTAAAGGTTGACAGGTTCTGTTGTGAACTAAAGTTATATCTTCAATCTACATAAATTTTTTACATATATATATGTACTAGGTGATCGGTCCGCACCGTGTGCGAGCTATAAAATATTTTATAGGTTCAATATATAATTATATTGTATATTGAAGTTGATCTATTTGTATATAATTAATTATGTATTAATAATAACATTATATGAATATTTAATAGTAAAAAATAATGATAAATCAAATGAAAAATGTTCTAGATTTCAATAGAAAATTTTATTAAATAATAATTAAATTCTTATAATATGTCTTGAATATTATCTATACAGTGCTTTCTTTTTTCTTTACACAATATAATTTTGGCAATATATATATTTTTCTTTGACCTATTGCTAATTAAACCAAAATGGGTTTTACAATTTTTACTTATCATAAGAGCGGGTAGATAGTTGGTCCGCACGCTCGTGTGTACCAACCACTTCACCGCTCTTAGGACATATAGAGATTTAAATAATATATATGAATTTTTTAATAACTAAAATTAAAATTGGACTGTAATCGAGGTTAACAAAATGCACGCACAACAAGTTCGCATACGACTTTGATTTTTGCATATTTAATATTTATATACACACACATATTTGTGAAAAAATCAAAGTATGCCTTTTATGTGTTAAAAAAATAACAAAGTGTATGTTTTATAATATATGGTGGAATTTTAAAAATAAATAAATACGTATATTTATGCATGTAAGTATGAGTTAAAAATATGTGAATTGTAATATTTAGGTGGTGGTTAGTTTTTCTGATATTTTCTGCAAACTTTATGTTTTTACACGATGCAGTTTTTGGTATTTAAGAACAATCACGAAAACCGTTTCTATCATTTTTTTATTTAATCAAAATTTTATATTTTTCAGCATTTTATGATATATGGTTTCAAATTAAAATTTATATTAAATATTAACAAAAATTACAAAGAATTTTTAAAAAAATGAAAATATAATATTTGACTTTATCATGAAAATTAATATAGCACATTGGATAATCTATTAGTGATTTTCCTTTTCAATAAAAATTATAATCAATATTTGTTATAAAATTTGTGAAATCATATTTTATAAAATTCTCCGTCCGCTCATCTCTTTGAACAATATTGAGGAATTGGTTTGATGAAGAAAATAAATTTATTATGGTTGGCATGCATGCATGTGTTCAATATAAAATTTGAGCTGCACATGCGTTTAATATAAAATTTGTTTCTTAAAACTTTTAAATGGCTCCGTAAAACAAAGCACGAGAATGTTACAGAAAAACAAAACTGTAGAGAATTATTTTTATTTTTACTTCTACTTCTTATTCATATTTGTTTTATCTTATTATAATTTTTTTTTCATCCAATTACATTTCATTTTATTTCTGATCTCAAATTCTCGATCTACAATGAGACTATATATGAGTATGATATAAACTTTTTATTTATTTAAAAAAGAATAAAAGATAAAAATCAAATTTCTATGTAAAAATTAATTGTATTTTTGTTGTTTTGACTGTTTGAATTCTGAATCCTATTTTTGTATTGGTTGAACTGTTTTGGAATTGACAAAAAACATGTTTTATTTTGAGAGAATAGAGAATTAATTGATTTTTTAATCTCTGTGCAAATCTCTAAAACATCATATAATAAAAAACGGAGGGAATATTATTTTTATATAAAAATATATTATATATTGGTTGTAAAATTTTTGTAGTCATATTTTATGCAATTTATTATGAATATATGTACAAAAAATTGAAATTGTAGTAATTATTATTTTCTGTTAATTTAAATTTATTAATTTAGTGTTACAATCTAGTGTATTCATGTTTTAATTTTATAATTTATTTAATTTTAACTCAACCAATCAAAACATTTCGTTTATTTTAGGAAATTTGACATGTCACATTTACATGTTATCAAAAAAATACACTAACTTTGATTTTAGAGTTGACAAGTAAGTTTTTTTTATTAAAATAGATTCTCAATTAATAGGTAGGAGGATATGAATTTATGCATATAAATATATTAAACAGTTGATTTTATAGGGGAAGTCATTTACCACTTTAATTGACATCTTAAATAGGGGTGGGCAAAAAAACCAAACCGAATCGAACCAATCCGAACCAACCGAACCCAAACCGACCCAAACCAAACCAAAATCTATACTAAAACATTTCGGTTAGGTTTTTTGTCAACCCGAATGGTTCGGTTCGGTTTTGTTATAAACCGAACCGAACCGAAGAACCAATGTGTTTATTTGAATAATAATATTATGATATTAATTATTTTTAATCCTATTATTTAAGAACTCATCGATTCTCAAAACTAAAAAGAAAAATCTAAAATCTCATGATTACACCTAAACGGCTAAGTTTCATAAAAAACCAAAAATTATTCATCCTATTTTTCCATTTGATTCTCTTGCTCGTCATATAAAACTTTATCAAACAGCTATAATAAATTAGTATGAGTGGAAACTCGAAATGGAGAGTTTTCTCAATTTTTTTTTCTATTGTTAAAGTGTCACAAATTAAGTGTTCATAGACCAATCCCAATGGTAACACTAAAGGATCTAAGATATGGTTCTTAACATAAAAAATAAAGAAAAAAGTAAAGTAAAAAATTTAAACTAAACCGAATTAACTAACCCAAACCGAACTATATTCAAACCGAACCGAACTCAAACCAAACCGAATTAACTTTGATTGAATTCAGTTAGATTTTTAGAAGACCCAAATTAACCGAACCGAACCGAACCGAACCCGAAATTAAACCGAAATGCCCACTCCTAAATACGTAGATTGAAGATATAACTTCTATCTACATTTTGAGATTTATATTAGCTAAAGCAAGAGTAAGTTGCAAATCCACTCAGTTTTTTTTACTAATGAGTTTATTTCGAATGTTTGACAAACGTTAGAAATTTAAATTTGATAGTTAAGAACACTATTAAATATAATTATTTAGACCATTGTATTTGGAATGAAAAGACCACATTTATTGAAAAGTGTAAAAAAATCAAAGAAGGACATCTAAATAAAATAAATCATGTTATAAAAAATTCAAACAATGAAACTAAAAATGCAAAACAAAAAAAAATAATTCACCGGAGCAAAAACATGAAAACAAAATAAATCGTCATCCGGAACAGCATTCATACTTTAATTTTTTCCAACAACACTGTCATCGATGATCTCTAAATTAGAACTTCTAATGTTCTCAACAAAAGTTTTCTCAAGATTCAACACAAGACATGTCTCCGGCACCTTATTGCATGGTTTCTTAGAGGTTGAATTTTGATCAACAAATTTCAATAGATCCCCGAGTTCACGTTTACATGGCGTAGTAGCACCTAAAAACAAGTCCTCAGAAATCTCCTAACTATTAGTCTTCGTAAGAGGCACCTAAAATAATAAAAATTTATATATTAATAATTAATCATCTTGAAAAGCATATCCATTAAAATATAAATTTAATGAAGTTTTTTTTAATATCATATCAGCCGAAATTAGATTATTATGATCTAATGATTCTTCATCACCATCATTTAGATCAGTTTTCCCAAGGACATCACCCTTCCACACTTTGGCAACCTTATATGGAGAATTTCCTCCCCAAAAATTTTCCTTCTCAACACACACCAAAAATTAGAATGTTTTGCCCACCAAAATTTTCAAGGCAGTTGGTATACTGTCCGGATCTTGTATTTATGAAAAATTCACAAAGTTTTTTTTAATAATTTGAAACATTCACATTTGATTTGGTTAAAAAAACTTATAATAACATACGTACCCCATCAAAAGAACCGTCTAGGACTTCGTCAGCAGTTTGTGAGACAACATGGATTGCATTTTTGTCGAACAAAAAATATTTAGCCTTGCTTGTCCGGTCCATAACGCATAAATGCAGCTTGTATCTGGTTAATTTTAAACATTAGTACTTGAAATTAAGATTCTAATTGTGGACAATTATAGTCATGATGAATAAAGTATATCCTTATAAAATATAATTTTTAATCAATAATATTCCAAATCGAATATAAATTTAGATTTATGTGACAATTTATACCTTGTAACAATAGCTGTGATCTTCGTCTTACACTCCTTACAATCGAAAACAGATTTTCAATTAACAATAGATCTGTCACCTTCTCTCTTAAGAATCTTGATTACCTTAAAATAACATTTCTTACAAACGAAATAAAACCAAGCCCAATATGTGTCAATAGCAGCTACCGTACACATTATTTTGCATTTGCCAACATAAAAAAAAACAATTACAAGTAAGAAATTAAAATTTTAAAAATACTTATAGGATGGTAGAAAAAGATCAATTACCTCAAACGAACTAAGTAATTCATCAATGGTAAACAGTGGATATTGGTCAAATGACTTGTTCTTCAATGAGACAATATTTTTTCGGTGTAGCTTCTTTAAAATACAAAGCCATACCATCATCTGGCAACCTGACATATGAACGTTTAATTAATGTTTGTGTTAAAATTGAACTTTTATAAATAAATGAAAGGCGTTTGAAATAAGTACTTACTGCGATTTAAAGTCAACTGCAATCGGACTATCATAATTTGACAATTACATCGGATTTGTCAAACGCATTTGTAATTTGCCGGTCACCTAAATAAAATATAATGAAACTATTAAATCTTCTTCGTAGATAAAAATATCCGTTAACAAAACTCAAGATAATATACTTCTTTACTCGTTGATGTTGGCAAATCTAATCAGGACTATGACGGTTCCATCAGTAGAATCTTCACATGCTTTATGCACTTGTACACCAAACCTTTCCCACAAATTACATGGTAAACGGTTGTCTCTAAACAAATAACAACAAAAATCAATGTAAGAAAACATATAGAAACAACATTCACTAAAGTTAAGTACTAACTAAATTGTACATGGTGTCTCTCCTTTCAAACGAAAGACGATGAGTATCTTTGTTGTTGACAAACATAGAATCCAATTGTCCAACACTGGTTACTTGCCAGATAACATCTTTATAAAAAATAAGGAAAAAATCTTGTAAATTAATGATATATTATACAAATCATTAATAAAACGAGTTAAAAATTACCAATGAGCAGGCTAGTGTTAAGTCCATCATTTAGAATGCGTTCAAAATCCTCGATCTCGAGATATTCACTATTGGATCTATTAGCACTTCAGGTCACAATGGTAGAAGTGAGAAAAGTCATCTTGTATTGATTCTTAGTTGCCCTGTACTGCCCCAAAGCTTGTGAAAAAGAAAAATTCTGTAGAAATTTCCATTCCTCAACTATCAATAAATTCTCAAAACGCTGTACTAGCGACTTCTTGATAGAAGCATAAATCTTAGTACCCTACACGTTATGTGTAATGTAATAAGCATCAATACAGAAGACTATGGCCATATATTTTTATATTAAAGTATTAAGAATATAGATATAAATATCGCAAACCATACATGTTCATCGGCAAAAATTACTTCAAGGGTTTCACCGCTCTTCATGTGAAACTGCTTCCACGTATGAAGCACTTTCACTTGGATTATCCATCCGGTTTTGAAAGGTTTCACGGAAGCAAAACTAGACACTTTCATTTTGGCAGACATTTATAATATTAGAAATGAGAGAGAAAGTAATTGTAATAGTGCAAAATGAATGAACAATACACACAATATTTATAGATACGATAATCCTAGGTCAAAACAATTGATATGGCTGAGATTTAATATACAACAATAAATTAATTACATCTGATATATAATCTATTTTGAATATTCTTATGACGATTTTCGTGTCTATTATGCAAGACATTAATTATCCGATTGACTGTTTAAAAGATTTGATAGATAATTTGGAATAAGAGATAATCTTGTTTATTGTTCTTGGCTTATCTTTAATTTTAAGCATTAAAGTCTTATAAAGATATTACTATTATGGGAAGATTACTTAAATAGCACAAATTCATAAGTTTATTACTGAAGTGACTCTTATTTTATTTTTATTACTTATTAAATTTTCATACAAAAAATATCCTTAAATCCTTTGTTACCAAAAAACTAATTACAAGAATGCCATTATTATTATTTTCCACCTCAGCAAAAAAAATCTTAATAATTACAAAATTGCCACTGTATGGCAAAAGTCTGTCATAATAAGTCTGTGTAATTAATAACGACATATTTAATTTCATAGACAGATTTGTTTTGAATATTAGATTTTTTCACAGGCTTATTTTGACTGTCACGGACTTATTTTAACTGACAGACTTATGGACACAAGTCTGTCATATGAAACAACAATTTTATTTTCTCTAATAGATTTATTTCGAATGACAGACTTGTATTGATAAGTCTGTCGCATGAAACAACAGTTTTATAGATTTTGACAGATTTTTTTCATAGACTTGTTGTGTTTGATCACATATTTACTTATTTTTGACAGACTTGATTTTCGTGACAAATTTAAATAATACTTATTTCCGTTGGACTGACTTATGTATGCCATTGCTAGCAGATTTATGTTTTTAGGGTTTAAATGATGACATATTTAGTTTTAGTATGTCAATCTGTCATCATTCACAAACTTATTTCACACAAAAACTTAGGTACTAGAATAGCATCTATCAGCGTGGTAGCAGATATATATATTAACGTGATAGCATATTTATAATTTTGAATCAATATCACTTGATTTATTTGATAGCAGACTTACATCTTATTAGAATGTCTTTTACTGATTGTTTATATGTTAACAACCTTAAGAAGTCCACGTTTATATGTTAACAAACTTAAGAAGTCCACTTCAAAACAAGTCGCGCATCTTAGAGGTCACCTCTCGAATCATATGGTAGCAACCATCCCATTTTTTTGGTTTCTATAATATTACTTTGTATTTGGCGATCATATGTTGCAAATTTGACAAAATATGCACTTGTCATGATAACGTTCTGGCTTTTGCTTATATTGATGTGCTTTTTGAATCTATATAACTTGAAAATATCTTACGATCTATATCAAAATTTAAGAAATTGGTTTCCCAATCTATTTAGTGTAAATGAAGTATCTATCATGTATTAAAACATCCAGAAAAGGACAAAATAGCCTACCAAAAAGTAAAATAGATGAATTGCTGTGAAGGATAGATACTTTATTTCACTCTACGCTAAAAGACGAACAACAAAAAAATGCAGTAGACAGAAAATGGAAATTTTATATTAACACTTGAACGTAGTTGGAATACGTTTCAAACCGTACGCTCCAACAGCAAGCCAACCTTTATTGGTGAAAAGGAGCAGAAGATTAAGGAAAAGTACTATAAGAACACAAGTTTCCCAGAATCAAGGCTGCTTTGTGAGGCGATTTGATTCGTAACACAGTTTTTAATTTCTTGACACAAAATTCATATGCCTGAGATTTTGCAGTAGATCAAGTTCACAAAGATATAACCAGAGATAGTTTATTTCGACTCGTATTATATTTTAAGAAACTATTCCTTGTGGTATGAGGTGTTGGTTGCCAATGCCACGAGAGCAACCTGCATCATAAACAAAAACAAATCTTAAGCGTAGATTGTTTCAAACACATTCATTTACAAGTGAGATTTTTAAAATAAGATCAATTTCGATTTCTATTTTATTTTCTAGCATGGATAGTGCGATAAAGACACGAAAAAGTGAGAAGAATTCGTACAAAGTTATTGATACTGTATCCGAGGGAGAGGCTCGCAAAATAAGAGACTTCGATTCAACAATTGGGTGAAAACGACACATGAAAAAGCTGGGCAGGTTAGGAGAAGAAGAGTAGGTGAATGGATTGTGGGGACTCGACCTCTACGTCAGCCGCGGGTGTAGATTTCCCAGGCTTAAATCAATCGGAGATTGTCAAATTAGTACTTCGATGGTGTATAAATGATGGCTATGGCGTGAGACAAACATAAACGATAATGGCATAACTGTTATTAATAATTTTAGTTAAATGATTATAAACATAAACGATAATGGCATAATTGTTATTATTAAAAAAACATTGGGTATTATGTCTTTTATCGGAAAATATATGTTTTCTCTTTGTTAGGTGTTAAACTAGTAATAAACTGATAAATTTGTGCTAATCTGAGTAATTTCCCTACTATATCAAAACTTAAACTAATAGTAGGCAAAGATCTCAGGCAGCTAACTATGTGTATACTATTAAAGACGAATATAGTAATTACCATAATTGGTTTGTTATGATTACGAATCAGACTTTCATTAAATGGGGTACACACAAAATATTCGTGTTGGTTTTAAATTTAGATGTCCAATCGGACTATCCGAAAGGAACTTCGGATAAACACGCGGATCTATATTCGAAACATGTTCAAAACGGTTTAATATCAGAAAGGGACCAAACCGATATCTTTTGAGAAAACATTTTATTTTAAATAGATTGAAGATCAGTGTCCTTTTAAAACGGATTTCGGATCGGATCTTATGTAAAGTATGTTAACTCAATTGACTCGTCCAATTTTTTATCTAGTTAAAACTGTTTCCAAACACAAACGGTTCCTTATGACGAAATTACCTTTAATGACATAATTTATTTTGGTCGTGAAATATTGTCCAATGTCATATTATGTAGATATATAAGTTTAATTTAAGAGTGAATTTGGTGAAAATACCAAGTTGACCGATTTATTAACAAAAAGGATGTAATAATTATATATTTAGTTCTCACACTATAATTTATGTATTTGTGACAAAACACTTCTTATACCACTATATTAATTACAGAAAATGCCATTTACTCAGAAAACTTTTTGTGACTTTAGAATATCGATGTTATTGTTCATCTGACGTTACTGTTCATCCGAAACACTTTTTACAAGATTCATACAATACTATTCATCGCGTGATGCGTTAAGATTTAACGTGATAACATATTACATATCACCATATTACAATACTATTACGTGGTTAACTATGTGATTAATACTATAACTAATACGTAGCGCGATAACATATTATATATCTACATACTATTAACGTGATATCATATACATACCATAATTTTAACGTGATATCATGTTACATATCCACATAATATTTGCAACACGTGATAATAGATTTCATATATGCATAATATTAATACTTGTGACGTGCTATAATATTAGTATATATCTGAATAATAATTGTAGTAACGTAAAAATATGATAAATATAACAATAATATCTATATTAACATATATGTTACACAAAGTAATCACCAATAATAGTACAAAGTTAACATGATAAAAATTATAATAATAAATCATATAGAATAAAAACCAATAATAATAATAATATTGACTTACCGTAACTGACACAATCACCATCCCCCACCACCGTTGCGGCAGCCACCACCATCCTCTAATCGCTATCCTCAACCAGCATCCTCCCATCATCTTTTAATCACCATCCTCCACCACCATTCTTAATCACAATCACCAACCACCACCACCGTTACAGATATTTATTATTATATACACCGTCATCATCACCACTACCATCACCAATATCGTTATCCTTATCGCCATCACCACCACCATATTTGACCGTTACCACCGTCACCGCAAATGTTATCGTTCATCATCATTGCCATAATTATTGATTTCAGCACCATCGTGTATATCGTAATTACTCCACCTTCACCTTCATTTTTTTCTCCACCTTTCTTCTTCTTCTCCTCTTCTTCATTTTTCTTCTCCTCCTCTTTTTCTGTCTTTTTTCATTCCCGGAAGAAGCGAGTAAAAAGAAAAGCGAGAATCCCCTATATATTAATTGAGAAACATTCTCACAAACCCTTTTATTTACAATGGTGCCATTTTGTTGATGTGTCAGCACCACAATTATTATGACATTTTTTATTATTTAATCTTAAACCTTAAATTATAAAATTATTATAAAATAAAAAAATATTTATTTCATTTTTGGGGAATCGAACTTAAGACATCATAGACAACATAGAAAGCACACAACCACTTTCACAAAGACATTTCATATGTTTCCCAATCAGTTTCTTTTAGATATCTATACATTAATTTATATATTATAATTACCTTAATTAAATTTAATCCAAAAAATGAAATGTCTTTTTGGACATGACATTAAATACAGTTTAGTAACTAAATACAGTATAATAACTAATATCCCCTATTTTATGATATAATTAAATAAAGTAGTATAGATGTGTGATTTCAAATATTAAAAACTATAAAATTATAAAATAAAACAAATCAAAAAACTAAAACTCAAATATTTTTAATTGCAAATATTATACTAAGATTATTTAGTATACGAAAATATTCAGATTATTTAGTGGCAGATAAATTAAAAAAAACATTATTTCTGATCTCTTCATTTATCTTTCTAATTGATAGGAGATTATACAAATTTTAAACTCTTTCCTACTATATGTTGAAATAATTAAAAATTTAATATTAAAATAATTAAAAATCATTTTATTTTAAATTCAAATTCATTTACCCTAAAAAAAAAATCTCTCACCCCGCGCAGGGCGCGGATTATCACTTAGTAGTGATATTAAAAAAGTGAGGTTAGAAAAGAAATTGAGAAAACGATTTATTTCTCCACGAGAACTATGATATAGCATTAGATATCTCCCAAACTATGATATCGTGCTACATATCCCTGAAATCAAAGTTAAAGATCCATTAAATCAGAACTCTAAACTGATATGTCCACAAACTTAAATTCGATACCAAACCATCTAAACCAGATATAAAACCGAAATAATAACCTAAACCAAACCAAACCAAACCAAACTTAAACCCAACCAGATCTTTTCTTCTTCTTCATTTCTTCTTCGTTGCTTGGGTGAAGATGTCGATTTTCCCGACCGCTGATCTTCTTCTTCTTCTTCACCCATGACCTTTCTCGATCTGAACGTAGTCTAAGATCCCTGGGTTTGAATTGTCAAAGAAATCGAACAAGCTGCGAACCCTGATTTCCCTCTCCTTCATGGTCTCGTGTAATGCCAACAAATGGTGCTCCATCGTGACAGATATATGTTTCTTCGTAGGGTTTTGATTTCAGACTTCATTGCTATCTGATTCGCGGTCAATAGAGATTGCCCACACGAAACACAAATCCCCAAATCCATATCAGAAAACTAATCATAGTTGCATTAGAGATGTGGTCAAACACAGCGTTTATCTTCTTGACTGCAACTCTATTTCGACTGTGGGTGTCTAGCCAAGAAAATCAGATTCAAACCATCTCCACATTGCAAAGGAAATCACAAATCACCAAGGCACAAACAAAAATAAACCCAGAAAACCAAAAATAAACCCAGAAAAGAAATAAGAGATAAATCTAACTTCTCGTGAGCATCCAGGGTAAGTGATTTAGTTTTGGAATCTTAATTTGTTTTAGTTTTGGAATCCTAACTTGTTTTAGTTTGGAATCTTACTCTCGTCCAATAAACTTATTGGAATTGTAAAACATGGGATGATTGTGAATCTAATCGTGATTATAAGAGAAGAAAAACTAGAAAAACGAGGTTGAAATCAAAGCCAACAACGAACAACATCGACGAGATTCTTACCACCACCCATCAATCGATAAAACTTAAGAGGTTAATAATCACAGACTTGGGTTGGGTCTCTGATTTTAGTCTCGGCCAAGCATTATTCATCCAAGTTTCGATATTTTCTCTCTAATTGTTTCATCAATCGGTCAGTTAGGTGCTATCGGGTCATAATCAGGTTTAGTTCGGTTTATTATTAGTTAATGGTTATTTATGAAACATTAAACCATCTAAAACCCAGGTCTATGTGTTTTTAAGTTTTAAATTTTTATTTCGTGTGGATACAAGTTTCGAATTTTAATTTTAGGGAGAACTGGATTTTTAACTTTGGTTTCGAAGATATGTAGCACGAGGTTATAGTTTGAGAGATATTTGGTGCTATATCATGGTTCTTGTGGGGAAATAGGTCGTCTTCCCAAAGAAATTAGATCAAAAAGAACACGAGACTTCCCTTTTTGGGGCTTAAGTTACTCTTTCTCATTCAGAGTTTTTCACCCTGTTGAGTGCAGAGATTTGATTGGAAAAACACTTTCCCTTTTGTTTGACTTATCCCGTTTCCTTTCCTTTCTGTCGATTTTGCTTCAAATCAAGACGAGTTTTTAGGGTTTGTTGTTAAGAATTCTACTTTCAAGAATTCTTTTGGAATCGCTCTCGGTGGTTGAAGCTGTTTGTTTCAGATCTGAGTTTACCTTCAAGTGTTATCTGTTTGTGTTCTGGTTGACTGAGTAGAAGAGTTGGATTAAGTGTTATGTCTTCGGCGATGGACAAGGCCTTGATGGCCATGTCATTGGAAGATGATGAAGAAGATGTTCCGTTTAATCTTCCTGATCTCCCAGAATTCTCTTCCTGTTAGAAGAACGAGCTTAGCTTGATTGGAAGAATTTTGAATCCTGACTGTCAAAAAATGAAAAGTCTCATCCTTGGTATGCCTCGTAAATGGCAGAAGTTGGGAAGGGTTAGAGGAGTGGCCTTATCGAAAGAAAAATTTCAGTTTATCTTCAACTCAGAGTTTGATCTTTTGAATACTCTGAATAAAGGTGTTCATACTTTCAATGAGTGGGCTCTAGCTATTGAAAGATGGGTTGAGCATCCGCCGGATGATTATCTGCAGTTCGTTGATATTTGGGTAAACATAAGAAATCTTCTGGTGAATAATTACACTTTGGAAGCTATCACTGCTCTTGGAGAACTTGCTGGCCAAGTGGTGGAAGCTATCTTTGTTCGGGTCAAGATAAGACATAATGTTTCGCGTCCTCTGCGTAGATCGAAAGTGGTTAATCTTCCTAAGGGTGGATCGACTACTCTTTTGTTTGATTATGAGAGGATTAAAAAAAGGTGTTATGAATGTCAGAGGTTAACTCATGAGAGAGATTCTTGTCCTCTTCTTCTCAAAAGGAATCTTGGTATGGGATCAGGGAAGCTACTCAAACCGGTCTTTCTTAAAACTTCAGACCCTTTATTTGGAGTTTTAGAGAAGAAGCAAGTTGGTATTAATCCTTTAACAGGAAGACCTAGAATTGCTCCTGATGTTCTTGAAGGGATGAGACAATATCTCTTATTAGGAAATGGAGAAGACCGATTGATTCGTGAAGAAAGAGTTAAAAAATCGGCCAGAGAAGCTGAAAAAGATCCTCTTACTCAAAAAACTGTTTTGAGTTTTGAGCCCTTGCCGTTAGTTTCGTCGGATTTCAAGAAAGGGAAGGGTTTAGTATTCTCGGATGACGCTTCAAACTCTTCTTCCCGTGATGCTGTTTTACATCCTCAATCCAAGGAGCTAATAGGATCTGCAATTAGAGCAGGAGCTATGGCGAGTTCACATATGGAGAAAGCTGCCATTCATTCTGAAAATGTATATGCTTCCTTCCTTAGCCTTTCTCAACCTTTTCAATTTAATCCAATGCTTCATAGAACTGGCCTTGTTGAGGCTGGTTCTTCCGGGATTAAACAGAAAAACGTAAGGCAAGACAGAGGCCTTCCAAATATAAAAGAAAGCAGAAGAATTCTGAGCCTAATCTATCATTCAATCTTCATAGTTTAAAAGAGGGGTTAGAGGAAGGAATTATTCCCAAGAGAAAAGCCGTGGAAGAAGGTTCTAATGCTTCAAAATACGTTAAATGTATTTCCAATGAGGTGATCCCGAATGAGGGATCGCCTAAGCATTAATGAGTATTTTGAGCTGGAATTGTCAAGGTGTAAAACGGTCTCATGACTTGACAATTCCACGTCTCAAGGAAATGAGAAAGCATCATTTCCCTGAGATTATGTTCATGATGGAGACAAAAAAGAGTAGAGATGAGATGGTTGATTTGCAAGAGTGGTAGGGGTATGATAAGGTTTATACTGTGGAGCCAATTGGTTGGAATGGAGGTTTGGCTTTATTTTGGAAGAGCAGTGTGAATATTGATCTCAAGTTTGTGGATAAAAATCTTTTGGATTTTCAGGTTCAGTTTGGTAATGCTTCCTTCTTTGTTTCTTGTGTATATGGGGAGTCGGTTAAGGAAAAGAGACCAGTTGTGTGGGAGAGACCTTGGTTTTAAAAAGCGCAAGGCGCACTGAGGCACAACTCTTCAATATAGCGCCTTGGTGCGCCTCAGGTGCAAGGCGCGCACTTTTTGGATAGACCTGAAATCAATACAAAACACATAAAGTACATACTACATACTACATATCTATTACTCAAATAGCATAAGGAAACGTTTTCAAAGCAATAGCATACCAAAATCATAAGCAAATAGCATAACACATAAATCCAAACATAATCAATAGCAAAACACATGAATCCAAATCAAAACCATAAGGGAAACAAAAAGCAAAACACAAAAGAAAAGCAAATATGAAATCCAAAATCCACCAAACACAAAACAGAATCCGTAAGACAAGCAAATCCAAAAGAAAAACAAACATAATTAGTTAAGGGGAATTTCAATAGAGATGAAGAAGGAAAAGAGAATGTCGAGAGGAATGGAGATAACCAAGAGAGATGACTTTTATTCCTAAAAGGTAAGGTGTGAATTGATTCACATATATTCTCGTGAGAGAATATAATTAGTTAAGGTAATTTCAATAGTTATACTTGCTTTATTAGGAATATGAATCGAAATCACACTTTAAAACTCAAAAATTTAAGACTACCTTTAAAAGGCGCGCTTTGGGTCGCCTTGCGCTTCTGGGAAAATTCACCAAGGCGCATCAGAAGCGCGCGCTTTTGGGATAGACATGCGCCTTGCTTACTAGAGGCGCAATGATGGAATATAGGTGCGCCTTGCGCCTCAGGCGCAGAAAAAGCGCGCTTTTTAAAACCAAGGGAGAGACTTAGCCGAATAGGGATTAATAGAAAGGACAGTTGGATCATGCTTGGGGATTTTAATGCGATCCTGCATAATGGTGAGAAAATAGGAGGTCCTACTTGTAGTGATGCTTCATTTGTTCATTTTAAGGATATGATAAAGGTGTGTGGAATGAACGAATTATCAAGCCAAGGGAATAGATTCACTTGGGGTGGTATGCGTCACAAGCTTTGGATTCAAAGTTGTTTGGACAGATGCTTTGGTAACAAGGATTGGTTGCGTCGGTTTCCAGCTTCTAACCAAACCTTTTTAGATAAAAGAGGGTCTGATCATCGACCTGTGTTAGTCAGGTTATTGGCCTCGCAAGAAGGTTTCAGAGGTCAATTCAGGTATGATAAAAGATTCTTGTTTAAGCCAAGGGTCAAAGAGACAATTCTTCATGCGTGGAATTCTGGAAATAGAAGAAAAGGTTTCTCGGCTTCTGATAAATTGAGAGCTTGTTGAAAGGCTTTAAGCAATTGGAAGAAGGTGAACAATTGTAACTCTAATGACAAAGTTCATCATCTTGAGCAAGCTTTGGAGCAGGAACAATCTTCTTCTTTTCCTAGTGGTGCTCGAACTTTACAGTTGAAAAAGGATCTTTCTCTTGCTTATAGAGAAGAAGAGGTTTATTGGCGAGAAAGAAGTAAGAATCATTGGTTAAAAGTTGGGGATAATAACTCCAAGTTCTTTCACGCTTCAGTTAAGTCGAGAAGATCAAGAAAAAGATTAGAGAAGTTGTTTGATGAAAAAGGAGAGGAACATAGATCTGATGCAGCTAAAGGGGATGTGGCAGCTAAGTATTTTACTTCTTTGTTTAAATCCTCTAATCCTGGCAGTTTTGTTTCCTTTTTCTCTGGTTTTTATCCGAAGGTCTCGCAGAGTATGAATGAGCAGTTAATACGTCATGTATCCAAGGAGGAAATTAGAACTGAAGTTTTTGCTATTAAATCATCTAGTACTCCTGGATCAGATGGTATGACAGGCTCTTCTATCAACAGTATTGGAACATCATTGGAGATCAAGTCACATCGGAGATTCAAAATTTCTTTACTTCAGGAATGTTTCCTCGGGAGTGGAATTATACTCTGTTATGTTTGATTCCAAAAACTGTGAACCCTACAGTAATGGCTAATCTGAGACCTATTAGTCTTTGCTCTGTCCTTTACAAGATTATTTCCAAGGTATTAGTGAGTAGGTTAAAACCCTTTCTTGCTGATATAGTGTCTCACTCTCAGTCTGCTTTTGTTCATGAACGACAGATCACTGACACCATCTTGATTGCACATGAGTTGGTGCATGGTTTGAAGTCGCATCCTGCTATTTCCAAGGAGTTTATGGCTATTAAGTATGACATGTCAAAGGCATATGATAGGATAGAATGGAGTTACCTGAGATCTCTTTTATTGACGCTTGGCTTTCATAGAATTTGGGTTGATCTGGTGATGTTCTGAGTTTCGTCAGTGACTTACTCAGTCCTCATTAATGATCAAGCCTTTGGTTTAATATCGCCTCAAAGGGGTTTGAGACAAGGGGATCCGCTTTCTCCATTTCTTTTTGTTTCATGTACAGAAGGCTTAAGTCATCTTTTGAACCGTGCTGAACAGGAAGGTGTTTTGAATGGGTTTGGATTTTGTAATGAAGGTCCTTCGATTCATCATTTGCTGTTTGCTGATGTTCAAAGTTTGACATTGCAATGAATCCTCAATAGATATGGGGATGCTACATGTCAGGTCATAAATCTCAATAAATCTTCTATTACATTTGGGAAAAATATTGATGGAATTTCTCGTAAGAAGATTCAAGAGATTATTGGTATTCTTAATGAAGGTTGAACAGGGAAATATCTTGTCCTCCCTGAATGTTTTAGAGGTTCAAAAATTCAGATGTTGGGTTTCTTAAAAGATAGGCTCAAATCTAAATTGTCAGGTTGGTTTGAACAAGCTCTTTCTCAAGGTGGTAAAGCAGTCTTACTCAAAGCTGTTGCTTCATCAATGTCGGTACATGCGATGTCATGTTTCAAACTGCCAAAGATGACATGTGAGAACCTTTCGAGTGCAATGGCTAGTTTTTGGTGGGATTCTGCTGAGCACTCTAGAAAAATCCATTGGGTCAGCTGGGAGAATTTGTGTTTAACAAAGGAGCAAGGAGGTCTTGGTTTTAAGGATGTTGAGTGTTTTAATCAAGCTCTTCTTGCTAAACAAGCTTGGAGAATTTTGCAGAATCCTTTAAGTTTGTTAGCTCGGTTGTTGAAGAGTAGATATTTTCCTGGTTGCTGTTTTAGAGATGCTTGTATTGGAACTCGTCCATCTTTTGGGTGGAGAAGCATTCAACATGGTTTTGACCTTCTAAATCTGGGTTTGAACCCTATGGTTGGTAATGGAAATACAATCAGAGTCTGGATTGATCCTTGGGTTGAAGATGGAGTTTGTCGTGCTCCTTGGAGAAGAAATAATATCTTTGATGTTGATTTAATGGCTAAGGATCTCATTAATGTTGCTATGAGAGATTGGGATTTACTCAAGCTTGAGGACATTTTTTTGCCTCCTGATATTGCCAGAATTCGAGCTAATAAACCGGTGGTTTCTCATGAAGATTTCTGGGCGTGGAAACACAATAGCTCAGGAGATTACTCAGTTAAATCTGGTTATTGGTTGGCTTGTCAGACGCATAAGGCGAAGTTGTTAAGGGAAGCTGTTGTTCTTCCTTCCTTGAATGTTCTCAAAGCACAAGTTTGGAACCTTCCTACCGAGCCAAAAATTAAGATCTTTTTGTGGAAAGTACTAAATGGAGCAATTCCGGTAGCAGGAAATTTATCTACAAGGGGCATGAAAGTTGATGGTGTTTGTCAGATTTGTGGAGCTGAAGAAACTGTGAATCATGTGCTGTTTTATGCCCCTTTGCGAGACAGGTATAGGCTCTAATTAATATTCCTTCTCGGAACCAAGGTTTTGATAGTTGATGGAGATCGAAAGCTATAACAAGATCGAAACTAGAACTCCAGGAGAACTCGTAACAATCTCGGGTCTTGGCTTAGAGGATGAACAATCGAATAAGACAATAATAAGGTTTAAGAGTACTCCTCTTAGTGCTTAGAAAGCTCTTTAATTTATTAAAAAACAAAATCAACGTCATCTTTACAAAACCATGGAACACCCTATTTATAGTACACAAACGAGATCGTAATCGTATCTCATCATCCTAATCTACAAATATCTATTATTATCTTTACATCTAATAAAATCTATCAACTCTATCTAAATAATCATCTGCAGCTTGACAAACACGTCAAACACGTAAAGCCCAATATACGTGTTTGTCGTTAAGAGCCCAAATGCATACATGCGCTGCATCAATAGTCAATCTGAATTCGCAAACTTTCAGTTTCTTTTAATGTGTGGGAAGAATATGAGTTACCCAAAAGAAACTAGATTGATCTTTCCTTGGATTCTTTGGAATATTTAGAAAAATAGAAACACTGTTATCTTTGATGGGCATTTTTTCTAATGCTGTGGAAGTTTGGATTCATGCTTCATGCGTTCTCCACATTGGTTGGCTTCTCTTTTTGGTGATGAGCGAAGGTTATCCTCTCCTTGATGCTGGTTGTTTTCTTTACTTACTGTCATGCTTAGTTTATCTTCCGGTTTAGCCTCTGTTTCTGTTAAGCTAGCAGTTGCATTTTTGGTTGCTATCCTTTTAGGAATGGATTAGCATTATTGGGCTTTGGCGTTAGTTCTCTTCTTGGACAAGCTTGTTATGTCTGCTAGAGTTTGACTCTTTTGTAAGTATTCTTGGTTTTAATCTAAATCTTCCGATGTCAAAAAATAAATAAAGAAATTAGATATTGAACAGTGGTCGTTAGAAAACCATCTTTATTGTCGGTTAATTATAATTTCTCTAAATTTAATTCATGTATATAAGTTAATATTTTACACCTGTTAAATTCATGTATATATAAGTTAATTTTACACCTGTTCATAAATCTATTATGAGGTGAAACCAGAATAAGATCATTTACACAGAACCGACCAAGCACGTGTGTGGTCAATTGGTATTTTTTAATCCGGTTAAAGTAAAACCAGCCCCAAGCTCCTTTCTCCTCTCTTTCCTCTCTCCTTCTCTTTCTCTCTGCCGCGTCGAAAATGAGAAACGAATGATTTAATATCGAGAAACCCAGATATTGATGATATATTCTCCCTCATCGCTGAAATTCGCTCCAGATCCTGATCGATTCCGATCCTCACATATCTTCCCTTGGATCTGGATCTAGTCACAGAACAACTTCGCCGCGTTTTCTTTGCTGCGATTTTACTTCGTCATCCAAAGCGAAAGCTTCAATCGCAATTGGTACGCGGATAAGTTTCTGTGTCTTCCCTTAGAATTCCCCTGTTTTCGTTAGTTAATTGAAATCAATTGAAATTTCCGATTCGTGGTGTTTCTTAGGAATCTTCAGAGGAATATTCTTTGAATTTCTATGGCTTCGATCGAATTGCTGATTCGGTGTCGGCTGATTTTTCTCGATGTGTTTTTGTTTTCTTATTGGATTTTAAGTTTTAACTTCATTTTTTTATTATTATTTTTGGTATCATTTTGGTCAATTTGTATTTTGAAACAGATCATTAAGGAGTGTTGTCTCTCTGTTTGTGTCTTGACGTAGTAGTAATAGGTCAATGGCTTGTAGATTACATCTTTGGACTTGACTTATTTCGTATTTCATCGTTGGACTTGACTTAAAAAAACCAAGTTCTTGATAATCTTGCATCCTTACTTGTTTAGTTTTTATGAGCTTCTTGATGATATTGCTGATTCGGTGTCGACTGATTTGTCTGGATGTGTTTTGTATTTTATTGGAATTAACTTCATTTTTTTTTTTTTTTTTTTGGTGTCATTTGGTCAATTTGTATTTTGATCTTGATGTGATTCTTGTTACTTCGTATCTAATCTTCAAATGATTGGACTTGACTTAAAATTCAAGTTCTTGATAATCTTGCATTGCATCCATACTTTTTTAGTTTTTATGAGCTTCCAATTTCGTGTAGTTTCGCCACCTGGACAGGAGAACAAGTTGACAAATAATAATTCAGACAAAAAAGGGTCACATGTGACATTTTTTTGTTCATGTGAATTTTTGCCAAATGTTGATGCCAAAAAAGCTGTTTTGGGGGAATGGTTTCTGTATTTAAATGACCTGATAAAGGAAAATTAATATTGTTTTCATTTTATAATTAAGGGTGGATTATTTCTTTGCAATTTACAATTCGTTGTTTTGATTAACAGGAACTCTCTGAAGCACTTAGATGGCAGAGAAAGCTTGTATAAAGCGTCTTCAAAAAGAATACAGAGCACTTTGCAAGGTATATATAGTTTCTTCTCTATTGATTGTGCCTGCCCATCAAATGTGGTTTCTCTGCATGTGCAAGTTTTCATGGTTTGATTGGTCTAGTATAAATTTTAAATCCTCTATACATTACTTTGGGAGTATATTTGACATGTTCTATTATGTGCTTCTAGGAACCAGTCTCCCATGTTGTTGCTCGTCCTTCCCCAAATGATATTCTCGAGTGGCGTAAGTCTTCCATGTCTTTTTTCATTTTTCCCCTTGATTTTCTGCTTTCTACGTTATTATATTGAAATTTTGGCTATGGGGATTTTGAAATATGTTTCTTCGTTGCGCATATACGAAGGATTATGATATATGGAGTTCATTTGGTGAGGGAGATTATGTGTTGGAAGGCTTGTTATGTTTATAAAGCCATAAAATAAAACTTAAAAAAGTTTTTTTTCTTAATCTTACAGATTATGTGTTGGAAGGCAGTGATGGAACTCCTTTCGCAGGTTCAAATCTTCTTTTTTTAACTTTTATGTTAAGTGTTGATCTTCTGCATTCGAACGTAGCATCTTATTCTAGTACTTGAATTCTCTTTGGATAGGTGGATTCTACTATGGGAAGATCAAGTTCCCTCCAGAGTATCCTTACAAGCCGCCCGGAATTACGTACGCTCTTTGTTTCTTCAGAATCCCATCTCAATACTGTCACTCTCCTTTTCTAATGAACCAATTTCTTCTTGGTGGCTGCAGAATGACAACACCAAACGGTCGATTTGTGACTCAAAAGAAAATCTGCTTGTCTATGAGTGACTGTAAGCACATTCATTCTTTTAAAAAAAATAAAATTTCAATGAACTTGACTGTTATCTGATTAGCTTTACCATGGTATGTTCAGTTCACCCAGAAAGCTGGAATCCAATGTGGTCAGTGTCAAGGTATAACATCTGATGTACATTAATTACAGGACTTCTCTCATTAGAATAAAGAGTGTAATGNTCTTTGCAATTTACAATTCGTTGTTTTGATTAACAGGAACTCTCTGAAGCACTTAGATGGCAGAGAAAGCTTGTATAAAGCGTCTTCAAAAAGAATACAGAGCACTTTGCAAGGTATTGTTTCTTCTTGTCCTGTTTTCACACCTCACGAGCCTATTAATTTTCAACATTTCATGGCTTTTGGTGTAGAATGATTTTTATTTTCTAAACATTAATTTGGGAGTATATTTAACATGTTCTATTATGGTTTGCTAGGAACCAGTCTCCCATGTTGTTGCTCGTCCTTCCCCAAACGATATTCTCGAGTGGCGTAAGTCTTTCATGTCTTTTTCTCCCTAGATTTTCTGCTTTCTAGGTATTATATTAAGAGTTCGACAATGGGGATGTTGAAACTAGGTGTATATTTATGCCGAACATATGTTTCTTCGCTGTGCATATGCAAATAATTATGTAATAGGGAGTTAATATGGTGAGGGAGACAGTATTGGTATCATAATTTCATGATTACCAAATAATAAGAATTGGCGAAGACCTGTTATGTTTATAAAACCATATTGAAAGTTCGCAATGGAGATGTTGAAACTAGGTGTACATTGACACCAAATATATGTTTCTTTGTTGCGCATATACAAAGAATAATGAAATAGGGTGTTGTTATGGTGAGGGAGACAGTGTTGGTATCATAATTTCATGATTACCAAATAATAAGAAATGGCGAAGACTTGTTTTGTTTATAAAGCCATAAAAAGAAAACTTAAAAAAAGTTGTTCTTAATCTTACAGATTATGTGTTGGAAGGCAGTGATGGAACTCCTTTCGCAGGTTCAGACTCTTCTTTGTTTAACTTGCATGTTTAAGTGTGATCTTCTGCATTCCAAAGTAGCATCTGATTCTAGTGTTCTGAGTCTCTTTGGATAGGTGGATTCTACTACGGGAAGATCAAGTTCCCTCCAGAGTATCCTTACAAGCCACCCGGAATTACGTACGCTCTTTGTTTCTTCAGAATCCCATCTCAATACTGTCACTCTCCTTTTCTAATGAACCAATTTCTTTTTGGTGGCTGCAGAATGACAACACCAAACGGTCGATTTGTGACTCAAAAGAAAATCTGCTTGTCTATGAGTGACTGTAAGCACATTCATTCTTTTAAAAAAAATAAAATTTCAATGAACTTGACTGTTATCTGATTAGCTTTACCATGGCATGTTCAGTTCATCCAGAAAGCTGGAATCCAATGTGGTCAGTGTCAAGGTATAACATCTGATGTACATTAATTACAGGACTTCTCTCATTAGAATAAAGAGTGTAATGGATTCTTATTTGACCAATTCGTTTTCTTTAAACGCAGCATACTTACAGGACTTCTCTCATTTATGGTAAGCAGCTCGTTGTAGTTCTCTAGAGCTTTGCTTCTTTTAAGAACCTCTCAGTTTTATCCCTTGTTTTTAGCTTTAATGTAATAATGTTTTCTCCAGTCAATTCTTATGTTCTGCATTACAAACCTTTGTGGTTAACAGATGGATAACAGTCCCACCACAGGAAGTGTAAACACTACTGTAGCCGAGAAACAACGGTTAGCGAAGTCATCTCTTGCTTTCAACTGTAAAAAGTAAGTTTCATCCCCACCAAAAAAACCAACTGTTTGAGTTTATTAGAGAACGATATAGCTTTACATGTTTTTAACTTTTTTGTTGTCAAACTGTTGTGGCAGTGCAACTTTCCGGAAACTATTCCCCGAGTATTTAGAGAAGTATAGCCAGCAACAAGTAGCTGAAGAAGAAGAAGAAGCAGCAGCCACGCAACAGACAACACACGAGGAATCTCCTCACGCGAAAGGCGAGACAGAGAAAAGCGTCGATCTTAGAAAGGAAGAAGACACAGAAGAAGTGGGAATGATGAAAAAGAAGAGGAGAAGGAACAAGAAAGAAGCGTTACCTGGTTGGATAATAGTTTTGTTAGTATCGATTGTTGGAGTCGTAATGGCGTTGCCTTTGCTTCAACTATGATTAGATGCAACATCATGACTGCAAAATCAATCTGGTAAAATCTGTGTATCTTGCTCACTCTTAATACTAAGTAGTGTCCTTTGTTCTTTCCCCTTTATTAAAGATAACAGATACATTGAGTTTGGTATGGCATTTGAAATTACATCATATATATAAAATGTAGCTTAACTTGAATTACTATGTAAATGGAAAAGGTTTGGTATGGCTAGAAAGAAAAAGTTTGTTTGCCATCTAGCTAGAATGGAAAAGGTTGTAGATTATGATTTTGTTATGTTCTTTTGTGATCTTTCAGTCTTCTTCTCTTCCTCAGTTTCAACTGCATCATTCTTGGCCAAAGCATACACTCTGAGCATAGATGTGTTATTTCCTATACAAATTTAGTGAAGAAATAGTTTTTTTTTTTTTTTCCAACTGGATGGTATATATTTACTTTTGAAAGAACATACACACTTAGGGAAATACAGAAACACATACCGACTAGCAACAGAAATGCAGCACTTTACACTACTCGGGATGAAAGGACAACCCCCAAAAAAATGCCTGAAGGGAAATAACAGATTATACAACGACAAAACTCTCTCACTATCAAAGAGCTCACCTAACCAAAGGGTTGACCAAAAGCAACATAGGATTGCACCGTTTCTTGGATCACAACATTTTGAGCAATGAGATAAGGTCCTCTATTTGCTGCCCTCCTTACAGAAATCAACTTCCAATCCCTAAACAACGAAACTCTAAGCATTATATCGGACAACTGTGACGCGTAAGACGGCCACGCTTTGGGACGCTTGACCGCCAAAATCAGGTTCAAAGCTTCAAAAGCAAAAATCACTTTGTAGAATTTGTGCGTGATCATGCTATCCAACGTCCATAACAGAGACTTCAAAAGACATTCTTCAAAAGAAGACATGTGATAAAAGGCCCGTCGGCTATGAAGAATAACCAACCCTTTACTGTCCCGAACTACCCACGAGCCACCTCGCAAACCATTTTGTTTAGACCACGCTGTTCCAATATTTACTTTGAGAAATCCATGATGAGGAGGCTGCCAAACTCTTTTACACTCCTTTGAGACGAGAACCGGTGGAACTCCTGTCTCTTTATCAACTTGCTGAGCTAAGCTCCATTGCATAGAATTATGCATCGCTTTAGTTACCACCTCATTTGCCAGAAAAATCTTTCCTTCAATGACAAAGCTGTTCCTATTCTTCCATAACTGCCACAGAATCCAAAGATAGGCTCTTCTGGTTTCTTTTGAAAATCTACCATCTTTCCCAAACCGGAATAAGAAATGAAGATTTGCAAAATGGGATTCTTGATCAAAACCCGTTTTTGGAAGAGGAATATTAGATAACGCCCACGCTTGTCTAGCCACCGTACATGAGAACAACACATGATTGATGGACTCACCTTCAAACCCACATAACTGACACCTGGTATCAAGGGACATACCTTTCTGACAAAGAAGATCTTCAACCGGTAAAGCATTAGACAAACTTTTCCAGAGGAAAGATCTTATCTTCGGCGAAGTGGGAATAGACCAAGCAGTTTCTTTAAGCACATTGAGAGAGGGCGAAATGGTGGCTTCAACTATTAAAGCAGCCTTGTCTAACTGAAAAGCCAGCCAATACCCAGACTTGACCGAGTAATCTCCAGACTTGTTATGTTTCCAAACCCAAAAATCATCCTTTAAAACTACAGGTTTCGACTTCACGATTAGTCTGACATCAGCCGGGTAAAACAAATCATTGAGTAATGGAAGATTCCAGTTCCGATTGCTAAAGTCAATTAACCCATTCACGGAAATATCCATATTTCCAAGCGGAAACCTGTTCCAAGGAGCTCGCATTTCCCCATCACTAAGCCAAGGATCTGACCAAACTTTAATGGACAAACCATTCCCTACGCATTTTTGGAGACCTTGGGAGAACAAAGCGTGTCCATGAACAATGCTTCTCCAGCCAAAAGAAGGTCTAGTACCAATTCCAGCATCTAAACAACTACAAAAAGTATATGCTTTGCATGACTCTTGCAAAAAGACTCTCTGGAAACTGTAATAATCTCCAAGCTTATTTAGCTAGCGGCGCTTGATTGAAACAAGCTATATCGTTAAAGCGTAAACCCCCTTGATGCTTCGGAAGACAACACTTTCCCCAGCTCACCCAGTGAATTTTCCGTTTATGCTCAAAAGAACTCCACCAAAAATCTGACATGGCACTTGTTAGCGTCTGACACGTCGAAACCGGGAGCCTAAAACGCGACATGGCATAAACGGGCATGGCCATCGCTACTGCCTTGAGTAGAATTTATTTACCCCCTTGAGAAAGCAGCCGAGCAAACCATCCAGACAGCCGAGATTTAAGACTTTTATGGATGAAAGCTAACATATCTTTTTTGGAACCACTGAAACATTCTGGCAATCCTAAGTAAGTACCTGCTCCACCCTCATTTGAAATCCCTAACACCTGTCAGATGACTGGCTTAACATACTCCAGAACGTTTGCCCCGAATGTAATAGAAGATTTGTCCCTGTTAATCAACTGACCCGTAGCTCTTCCAAAGATGCTAAGAATTTTGTGCACATTTTAAATTTCCTTGACTTCAGCTTTGCAAAGAAATAAGCTGTCGTCTGCAAATAAGAGGTGATAAAGGGAAGGACCAGACTCTGCAAATTGGATCCCCGAAATCAGCCCTTGATCTTGTGCTACATTCAACATATGGGTAAGGCCTTCAGTACACAGCACAAAGAAAAACGGAGAGATAAGATCTCTCTGTCGAAGACCCCTTTGAAGATGGATCAAACCAAACGATTGATCATTGATGAGCACGGAGAATGATACTGTTGAGACGCAGAACATAATCCAAGAGACCCATTTAGGGTGAAAACCAAGAGCTAGAAGAAGGGCCTAAAGATAACTCCATTCTACTCTGTCATAGGCTTTGGACATGTCAGATTTAATTGCCACAAAATCCTTCGATATTCTTGGATGAGTACGTAGAGAATGGACTACCTCATGAGCCACCAGAATATTATCAGATATAAGTCTTTCCGAGACGAAGGCTGTTTGAGTATCTGATACTATCTCTGGAAGCAAAGGCTAAAGCCTCAACACCAAAACCTTTGAGACGATTTTGTAAAGCATTGAACAAAGGCTTATTGGCCAAAGGTATGACATTAGGGGCGAGTCAATCTTCTTTGGGAGAAGACAAAGATGAGTATAATTCCATTCCACTGGAAAAATCCCCGCCACGAAAAAACCCATCACCTCTGCCGTGACCTGAGGTCCAAGAATCTCCCAGTATTGTTGAAAAAAGCCCCGTCATTCCATCAGGTCCAGGAGCACTAGAGGGCTTAATAGAAAAAACTGCTTCTTTAATTTCCTGTTTTGATATAGGTTTCACAAGATCTTCATTCATTTGCTCTGAAACCCGAATAGGCAGCCCAGACAAAAGCTTATGGTAATCTGTTGGATTTGAAGAGCTAAACAAACACTTGAAATAATCAGTAGCTACTTCTCCTTTTGCCGCGTCCGATCTTTGTAATATTCCATGCTTATCTAGAAGCTTTGATATAGTCTTTTTACCCCTCGTCGTGTTAACCGAAGCATGGTAAAATTTTGTATTACAATCTCCTTAACTGGCCCAGGAGTCTCTGCTTTTCTGTTGCCAGAAAATTTATTCTTCTTTGTAAGCTCCGACTAATTCTTTCTTTAGCCTCCATACGGTACTGAAACACGGCGGGTGAGCAGATTGTTCCGCCTCCAACACTCTCTGAATCTGATGAATTTTGCCTTGAGCATTCATATTATTCCTTTTCTTCCATTTACTCATCGCTTTTCTGCATTTACGTAACTTATCCGAAACTGAATCCTTATTCCGGACATGATCATCTCTCCACGCTTGGAATACAGCAACCTTAACCTCTGGTTTGAGGAGGAGTCTTTTGTCAAACCTAAATTGACCTCTATACAAGTCTAGAGATGAAATTAAATTTACCAACACGGGACGATGATCCGAGCCTCTCTTTTCTAAAAAGGTTTGATTTGATGCAGGAAACATCTTCAGCCACTCCTTGTTCCCAAAGCATATGTCTAATTTACATTGGATCCACTTTTTATACCTCATGCCTACCCACGTGAAACTATTTCCATGGCTTGGAAGCTCAATCATTTCACATCCACTAATTGACACAAGACTGGATTGACCAAGTTTAGTTTCACTTGAAATCAGATCTTCAAGCTAAGATGGATGGAAGAATGGTTTTAAGATGATTTGAAAACCGTTTGTGTTTGAACTCTAAACACCAAGAGTTTTAGAATCCTAGTATTCAAGGGCTAATCCTCACGAGAATACTAAGCTCTAACACGCCTCACAAGCTCTCTGAATCCCTCAAAGAAACTTAATAAAAACGCAGGAACAAGTTGTAAACAAAGATGATCTTTCTTTGAAACAAATAAAAACTTTCTTGATTAATAATTTGGTGAATCAAAAGTACAGAGGAAATGAGCTTATATAATGCTCAGAAACAAAGAAATAAAACGGTAACAAGCATTGAAAATAAAGCAAAGATCAAGCTAAGAGTATATGGGGAAATCTCCTAGCCGTTGGGTTTAAATGCTACTAGCCGTTTGGCTTTGAATGGGGACGACTTCTTGACTTGTTCTGGTGTGGTAGGGCTCGTGTGGACTTCTGTAGATAGAGGGGAGGTCGAATTATATGTCTTGGATAGACATATACCCGGACATTCCTTGTATGAATGAAATAATGCTCCAATGGGTCCATATAAGGAAATGAGCGGTTCTTCTTTGGTTTGGCATGATTGAGCGTGGTTATTGACTTGATCTGGTGTAGTGTAGCTTGTGTAGACTCCTGTGGTCGTGAGGTTGGTCGAATATAATGTCTTATGAAGACATAAATCCGAGCTTTCCATAAATAACTCCTCGGGTGGCTTCAGCGGTTTAATGGACTTCCCTTCTGATTTGAATTAGACCGGCCTGAATTTAACTAGACCAAGATGCTCCTCTTGATGTCCAGAATGGTGGTGTATGCTTGCTAAGTCCTCAGCTCCTCTCAGCTCAGCTACAAGTCCTCCTTTCTTCTCAGCTCCACGCTTAGCTCCATCGCCTCTAGCTCCAGAGCTACTCTCCTTGCTAGCTTCTGATGTATAAGCATCCATGCTTATATCATACTCTCCCTCTTGAAGAGGTTTTGTCCTCAAAACTGTAGAATCTGCATCAAACAACCCTAAGTTAGTGTTTGCACAATGTTTAGAGTTTAAGAGCTTACCTTGATTATTAGCTTGTAGATGCTCTATCAGCTGCATAAGGGGGATGTTTTTGGCTTTCTCAAGCTCCAGTGTTGGTGTAAACTTATGTAAGGGCGGTTTCTCCTTATGATACATCATGTTTCCAGCTTCATACACCACGTTTTCAGCATTGTTGCTCATGATATGTTCCTGGACTTTGATCTCTTGTTCTTTAAAACCTGCAAAACATTCTTTTGGCAAAGGCAAGTGCATTATATCTGGTGGATCAAAGTTTAAAAACTCTTGAATAGCAAAATAACTACTCTTTCCCTTAGCTCTGCTTTGTAAAATTCTAACTTCTTTTTGTGGTAAAGGAGCAAGAATGAACTTACAGTGATTAAATGAGAATGAATACTCATTTGTGCGCCCATTGTGTGCAACGTTTCTGTCATATTGCCATGGCCTTCCAACCAGTACATGCCCAGCTTGCATTGGCGCCACATCACATAAGATTTGATCCTTATATTGGCCAATGGACAGAGGGATTTCGACTTGTTAGGATACTTGCAGCTCCTCTTTGTCATTAAGCCATTTGAGCTTGTATGGCCTTGGATGAGGTTGAGCTTTAAGCCCCAGCTTCTCTACTAAGCAAATACTAGCAATATTAGCACAAGAACCACTGTCAATTATCAAATGACATACCTTGTTTTGAATGTTGCATCTGGAATGAAAGAGATTGCCTCTTTGTTCCAAATCCTCCAAAACTGGCTGAGAGTTTAGAGCTCTTTGAATGACTAGCAATTCGCCTTCTTCAGTGATATATCATGGTTTTTACCCATTTTTAGACCATGATATAGGTATTTTTATAGAGTCTTTTGTTAGATTTCGAGTCCTATATGAGTCTTTGCAGGATGGAGAACACTTGGAGCTAAATAGGAGAATCTGGAACGTTTTGGAGTATTTTGGAGAAGCTGCCGAAGTTATGAAGTCAGAAGGGTAAATTCTCGAGTAGTGTGTCGATCGACACCAAAGAAGGTCGGCCAAAAGTGACGGTTTCCAATCAGAAAAAGGAAAGAGGCCAAGTTTTGAAGAATGACAAGATTGTCCCTGGACGAAAAATCCCTTCCTATATATAGTTTTCTGGCATTGTTTAGCCAATGACACTTTCATAATTTAGAGATTTTGAGACCTA
>JAHZTW010000001.1:324659389-324708746 GCA_020283515.1 Alliaria petiolata | reverse complement strand
CTCTTCTCTACTACACTTCAGTGCAAGTCTGAGCCAGGGAAGATGCGGGTGGCTGAGTTGGTACTACTCTACCGCAGCATTTGGTCAGAGATCTATGAGGATTCAAACGCCCCACTTAGCGCCAACTTAGGCGCTGTGTTTGCACATCACTTGGCTTCCCTGAAGACGAAGCCTTTCTCTGGTACACAGGTGAAGCCCGAGACTATTGGCAGTCTCCTCACTCCCATCTTCATGCACTTCGGGATTGACACTTCCAGCTGTACCATCGATACTTCTCGATCTTTGGTTGATATGGAGTACCTGAAGAGGACACAATGGGTGAAGCCAGAGAGGCTTTGGGTTTTCACAGACGAGCAGAGAGTGCAGCACGTAGTTCTTCTACCTGACCGCGAGCTTACTCACATCACTTCAAATATAGGGCGCCTCGCATTTCATCCTAGTCCGAGCAAGCTTAGGACTATTGCTGCTGCTAGACTCAGAGGCGCATCATCTAGGCTAGCCGCAGATACCGCACGCCCTTCTTGTACCAGACGCAGAGCTCAGGCTACTACTCCTCTTTTTCAGCTTCCCGTGGCTCCTGAGATACCAATGGAGCCAGACGTTTTCCAGAGATATGTGGTGCAGAGTTTCCAGGCGATCTGGAGCGCCATTACTACCATGTCTACATGTGGCTGCGTTCGCCCACCCACTCCACCACGTTCTTCTCCACCACATGATGAGGATGATGAGTGATTTTCCATTCCTTTTAGTGTTTTGAGTCAGTTTTTCTTTTTATCTTGAGTCTGCATTTGCTTCAGTATTTTGCTTCATAACTTGTTAAACTTTTTGAGTCTATTGGATTATCTTGTGCTTTTAACTGTTTGTTTGAGTTTTTCTAACAGTTAGGAAACTTCTAACAACAATCTGACTTACCAACATTCATGTTCGAGTGGCAGAACTCTGTCTACGGACAAAGCGTCGATCGACACCATCTGTGTCGATCGACACCAACTTCAGACACAGCATCGATCGACACACCTTGTGTCGATCGACGCCACACGCAAAGTCAGGTAATCCGATTTTTCTCTTTAATTTCTAACAGTTGATTATTATTTTTCTTTTACCAAACTCATTCTTAATAACACTGGGGACAGTGTTGTTCAAGTTTGGGGGAGGTGATTGCTAACATTGTGTTTTCTTTTGAGTTTGTTTTTGAGTCAAAAATCTGTTTTATTGAGTCAAAACCAGTTGGAACTTTCAGTTTTTCTAGGAACTAACCACAGATTGTTGACATTTGATGGACCATTGCTATAGCAATTGATTTCGGGTCTTACTAAGTAGAAAGCTGCAAAGTGGATCAGTCTAATAGGGCGAATTCAGACCCCCTTACATGAACTAGGTATGCGCAGAACTTGATTCCTCTTTCAGCTTTGATAAGATTAGAAATCTGCAGTCTCTCCTTGATCTTCCCTTAAGAGAAAAGAAAAGAAAGAAAAAAAAAATAGTCTAAGTCTGGAATAGTGCCTTGTCATGAGCCTGTCTCCTCACAAGGAACAATATTAGTGATGCTCTTGAACACGTCTCCTCACAAGGAACACAAGTAGAGAGTAGCACTATTTCAGAGATCCCAAAAAGAATAAGAAAAAGTCAATGAAAAGATCTGTAGAACACCCAGAAAATGTGCAGCAGTTGACTAAGGGAAGAGAAAATAGGAGAGCTATAGAAAGTATGTCTTGTCTAGGCGTTAAGGAAGGGAAAGAATCAGAAAAGTTCTGTAGCATTACCACTGTTAGAGTTCGAATTTTTACCAAGGAAAGGGTCTGGATTTGAACTGGGAGATTGCTAAGCTTGTGTTAAGTACATTGAACACTACCTGAAGTTGGTTCTATAGCATGTGGATTCAAGAGTGTTAACATCTGAGGCGTTCTGAAAAAGTACTTGAAAGCTCCTATTTTCAAACCTCGACTCTATATTTATTTTCTGTTTTGCTTGAGGGCAAGCAAAAGGTAAGTCTGGGGGAGTTGATATATCATGGTTTTTACCCATTTTTAAACCATGATATAAGTATTTTTATAGAGTCTTTTGTTAGATTTCGATTCCTATATGAGTCTTTGCAGGATGGAGAACACTTGGAGCTAAATAGGAGAATCTGGAACGTTTTGGAGTATTTTGGAGAAGCTGCTGAAGTTATGAAGTCAAAAGGGTGTGAATTCTCGAGTAGTGTGTCGATCGACACACTCAGTGTCGATCGACACCAAAGAAGGTCGGCCAAAAGTGACGGTTTCCAATCAGAAAAAGGAAAGAGGCCAAGTTTTGAAGAATGACAAGATTGTCCCTGGACGAAAAATCCCTTCCTATATATAGTTTTCTGGCATTGTTTAGCCAATTACACTTTCATAATTTAGAGATTTTGAGACCTAGAGAGAGATTGTTCCAGAGCTTTTAGGGAGATAAGTCTAACTCATCAGAGCCAGATTTCTAACCCTAGTATCATTCTCTTCTATTTATTTTTGCAATTTATTTTATTCATGATTTGTGTTTCATTGATTATGTCTGAGTAGTTTGCTAGTTAGGTTAGGGTGATTTAGGGTTGATGAAAAGTCTGTAGAATTATTATCTTTGTTAGGGAAATCATTTAGATCTTCACCTTGATTTGAACTTAACTTGATTTCTGAATTGATCACTTAGGAATCAAACCTTTGGTTATTTAATAGATGCGAGAGCATTATTAGTAACTTGATCTAATCATAGGTGAGCAAAATATCTATTTGCAAAGAGATTTGGTTTAGTTATTTTGTGAACATATCGAACCTGAACTTTAATGCTTGCTTAGATTGTTAGATTTCGCAAAGAGATTTGGTTTTCTGGAATTTAAGCATAGATAACTTCTGCAACGAGAGTTGATTGGTTTTAACTTAGTGATTCGAGTTCTAGACGGTTCCTAATAAGTCCCTAATAAAAATATTATCTGCATTCTTAGATTCATCCTTATGATTTACCCTCGCCTAGCGTTTTCGTCTCTGAATCTTAAAACCGTTTTACATCACATTTACTTATTCGCATAGTTTAATTTACATTAATACTTATTTGACTTAGCATAATCTGAACTTAGAAACCATAGCATAGTAACTACTTCTCTTGGGATTTCGATACCCCTTGTACTTCAACTGCTTTGCTGTGCACTCGCAGTTAATTATTTAGGGTAAAACCTGACCCCTATCATTCAGCATATATGGTGATTTCTTCTTCTGATTCATCAATCATAGCCTCATCTTGTGAATCATACCCACCATCTGGTCTAAGAATCATGGCCCTCTTATTTGGACATTCCCTTGAAACATGTCCCATGCCTTGACATTTAAAACAGATAATGTCATGATGTCTAGTTGAATTACTAGACTTACCTTGCTCTGGGGTATGAGACTTGAAGCGTGACTCTATGGCAAGTCCTTTCCCTTTGTCTATGAATGGCGTGAGGGTTGGTTGCTGCTGCTGCTGAACTTGTTGAGTTTGATTCCAAGCTGCATTGTTGTTACTAGAGCGGTTTCTAGTAGTTGCTTTCTTGTTGATTTGTTTTTCTCTTTGAACAGCAAGGTGCAAGAGTTCTGGCAATGAGTGGTAAGGCTGCATCTCCACCTTCCTCTGGATTCTGTCTTGGAGCCCATCCATGAATTGGGACATCAAGGACTCCTCTGTTTCATCTAGAGCTAGCTGGCTTCTTATGAGATCAAATTCTTCATAATACTCTTCTACACTTCTAGAACCCTGAAATAGAGACCTAAACCTTTTTAATAAATCTCTATGATAGTGGGGAGGCACATACCTTCTGTTTAGCTCAAATTTCATATCACTCCATCTAGTGTTTTCACATCTTCTGAGCCTCCTCTTCTCAGCTACTTCTCTGTCCCACCAAGCTAAAGCATGGTCAGTGAGACTAGCAGTGGCAAGAGCAATCTTCTTAGGCTCTGTGTAAGCATAGTATTCAAATAGATGCTCCATCCTCCTTTCCCATTCTAGATAGGCTGCAGGATCAAGCTTTCCAGCAAAAGTTGGTGCAAGCAGCTTCACTTCTGGTGGTAAATGTCTATCTTCATTGTAGGGCCTGTTCCTCTCATTGTTCCTTCTGTTTAAAATTTCTTGAGCTTGTTGTGCAAGATTTGGTGCTGGTGCTGGTGGTTGCACTTCAGGAGGATCTCCTACTCTGTTTGCATCAGGGGGAACGTCAAAGACATTTCTTCTTGGCAAGAGAGGTGGTGGTCTCTCTCCTTCTAGGCAGGTAAAACGCTCATTGCTTTCGGTCCTGAAGGTGTTGAGATTCTCAGTGAGGGTCTGCATCATTACCATCATGGCTTGTATAGGGTCTGCTGGTGGTATATTGTCTCCCATGGTACCTTTCAATAACCCAAAACAAACAGATCAGTAATTGAATTTAAGGTTTAATATAGCAGAAACAAGAACAAAGTATGACTGCAAATGAAACAAAAATTGCAAGTAATGTTTTTTTTTTTTTGATTCTTTTCTGGTTTTTAATATAAATGCAATGTTCAAGGATGAAAATAATGGACAAAGGAAGCAAATGCAACGGTCAAGACAAATGGGAAATGTACTTGGACGTTTTTATGGCCTTTAACTAAATATAGAATGCAATAAACAATATGTAATGAATATGAATACAGAGTTGGAATGGCCGCAAATACACTTGCCAAAAATGGAACCAAAAACACGTTTTATGGTTTGCAAAGTTGACTAAGAGATTCAAAACGAAAATGTCTTCTTTTTGGGTTTTCTTTAAGTGAATGCAGAAATGAAACAAGAACAACAAATGATCAATAATCGCAGAAACGAAATAATTTTTTTTTTTTTTGATTTTATGAAAAGGAAAACGAAATCAAGCAATAGAAACAAAGATATAATTTTTTTTTGATTTTGAGTTTTTTCTGGAAACAGAAACAAGCAAAACAAACAGAAACAGTTTTTTTTTTTTTTGAGTTTTATAAGAAATAAAATTAAAACTGAATGAAACAAATGCAAAAACTTAAAGAAAATGATAGAAAACACCTGGGATAGGAGCTTTTATCTCTGATACCAATGACACAAGACTGGATTGACCAAGTTTTGTTTCACTTGAAATCGGATCTTCAAGCTAAGATGGATGGAAGAATGGTTTTAAGATGATTTGAAAACCGTTTGTGTTTGAACTCTAAACACCAAGAGTTTTAGAATCCTAGTATTCAAGGGCTAATCCTCACGAGAATACTAAGCTCTAACACGCCTCACAAGCTCTCTGAATCCCTCAAAGAAACTTAATAAAAATGCAGGAACAAGTTGTAAACAAAGATGATCTTTCTTTGAAACAAATAAAAACTTTCTTGATTAATAATTTGGTGAATCAAAAGTACAGAGGAAATGAGCTTATATAATGCTCAGAAACAAAGAAATAAAACGGTAACAAGCATTGAAAATAAAGCAAAGATCAAGCTAAGAGTATATGGGGAAATCTCCTAGCCGTTGGTTTTAAATGCTACTAGCCTTTTGGCTTTGAATGGGGACGACTTCTTGACTTGTTCTGGTGTGGTAGGGCTCGTGTGGACTTCTGTAGATAGAGGGGAGGTCGAATTATATGTCTTGGATAGACATATACCCGGACATTCCTTGTATGAATGAAATAATGCTCCAATGGGTCCATATAAGGAAATGAGCGGTTCTTCTTTGGTTTGGCATGATTGAGCGTGGTTATTGGCTTGATCTGGTGTAGTGTAGCTTGTGTAGACTCCTGTGGTCGTGAGGTTNTCCAATGGGTCCATATAAGGAAATGAGCGGTTCTTCTTTGGTTTGGCATGATTGAGCGTGGTTATTGGCTTGATCTGGTGTAGTGTAGCTTGTGTAGACTCCTGTGGTCGTGAGGTTTGTCGAATATAATGTCTTATGAAGACATAAATCCGAGCTTTCCATAAATAACTCTTCGGGTGGCTTCAGCGGTTTAATGGACTTCCCTTCTGATTTGAATTGGACCGGCCTGAATTTAACTAGACCAAGATGCTCCTCTTGATGTCCAGAATGGTTGTGTATGCTTGCTAAGTCCTCAGCTCCTCTCAGCTCAGCTACAAGTCCTCCTTTCTTCTCAGCTCCACGCTTAGCTCCATCGCCTCTAGCTCCACAGCTACTCTCCTTGCTAGCTCCTGATGTATAAGCATCCATGCTTATATCACTAATCATATCCACAAACGGCTGAAGGGAGCGAGTACTTCTTCTTGGACCACCCAGTTTTTCTCCATTGTGGAGAATCTCATTGAAATCCCCAAGCATACACCATCTTTGTTTCTCTGAATATCAATCCTCAAACGTCTCTCCCAAACATAAGATCTATTATCAGAAGAAGGCTCACCATAAACACAAGAAACATCAAACTGAACCGCTCCGTACTGTACTTGAAAATCGAGAAGATGCTTATCCACAAAACTGAAATTAATATGCACACTATTTTTCCATAAAAGAGCAAGACCGCCTCTTATACCGATGGGATTTACAGTGAAGATTTTGTCATAACCCAACCAAACTTTCAAATCCACTAACACATTCTATTATTCATAGTTTCCATCAAGAACAGAACCTCAGAGAAGTACTTTTTACCCATCTCCTTGAGGCGAGGAATCGTCAAGTCTTGTGCACGGCCCAATCCTTGACAATTCCAGCTGATGAAACTCATTGGATATCGAACAGTCCCTCCTTTGGGACCGTCCCTTGCTTGGTACGTCTAGTATCATTTGGGTTGGAGACATTGCCTTCCACTGCTTTCCTTTTCACTGTTCTCTTATCTTGTTCTTCTGTGGGTACCTCTGCTTGATCCAACAACAGCATCTCTGATTTCTTTCTTCTAGTCTAGTAGGGACGCTTCCTAGGCTTGCCCGATTTCAAAAGAGCCCCGGAAGAACCAGCTTCAAAGAGGCAAGTCCTATTTACCGTTGAGCCAAATTGAAACGGGTTATCAACAACATTGAAATTGGCAGCCAAACCTTCTGTGAAGACATCAGGAGAGAAAGATAATTGATCCATAACACTGGCTGACTTTATGGCGGCAGACATTAGCTTCTCCGGGTAACTAGCAGCCTTCCCAGTACTTATGCCCATTAAGTTATTAGAAAAATCATAGACCAAACCTTTGCCTTTGTTCAAATCTGAAGAGAACATAGGAGGAGGTTCCAGACAAAGCAAGGTTTTCTGAGACACAGAATCAACCAAAGCTGCCTCCACTGGTTTTTTAACCCTTAACTCCTTCACACTTTTTTCAGGTCCTTCAGCCCCAGCTAGGTATTGCCTCATTTCATCTAAGACTTCCAAAGCTATTTGGGGTCTTCCTGTTAGAGGATTTAACCCAACCTGGGATTCAGACAAGACACCAAAAAGCGGATCCGATGATTGTAAGACTGGTTGCACAATCCTCCTAGACGCAAGAACTCTTTCCTTACTCTCAGCAGACTGATCTTGATTTCTTTTGATTAACCTCAGACACTTAGCTTTTTCATGCGTCAGCATCTGGCAAGCGACACATCTCCTATGGATTTTTTCATAGAAGTAGAGGATAGTGATTTGCTGTTTCGAAGGCAGATTAATAGCTTTGGATCTTCTCATCGGTTTATTAACATCCAGCTTGATGTGCATCCTTTCATACGGATTCTTTTGAGGTTGAGAAGGATCGAAAACCACCTCTGTCACCTGACCCGCAAACTCACCAAAGGCCGCAATAGTTTCTTTTGTGTAATTGTTCACCGGAATATTTTTCATTTGAACCCAAACCGGAAGATACCTCAGATAATCGGACTGGGGATGTTCGATCCATCGATCGAAAATGATAGACCACTCGTTGAAACAATATACTGCTTCCTTCAGGATTTCCTCCATTTCTTGTTCATACTTGAAGAAAAATTGAAATCGTTCTCGTGATAATGCCACTCCTCGCACTCTGTCGAAGAGTTTCCACTTCTTTGGCATCTCCGCTATGAAAGCTTCCATTCGTTGACAGTCTGGGTTAAGCAAGACTCCAAGAATACTTGTACCATTACTACCACACGAATTATATTGGGGGAGATCCGGAAGATCAAACGGGACTTCGTCTTCATCCAGTGATAAATCCATAAACACCTTGTCGATCATTGAACTCATAAGATACACGATTTGGCCGGCACTTTCACCACCGATTAGGAGAAACTTAGTAAATCGTTGTTGAAATCGATTGCGATTTTCCAAAACTCTTGCAAGATCTACTTTTGACACTATTTCAGATAAGATATTTGATTTTCGGACAATCTCAGCCACACATTCCAAATCTCACAATAAAAGGAAACCCTCTATTTTGAAAGGAAGCGCCTGAGCTAAAACTGAAATTCTTTGATGAAATTCTACTTTTGGCTGTCTTAACCTCAAAAAGTAATAGTATATTTAAATTTTGAGTTTTTTTTTTATTTTAGTTTCAAGTATTTCTTTTAAATACACAAATTTATTTTATTCTTATATTTTATTAAGAAATAAGTTGCTTTATTTCTCAAGGAGCACAAATTTGGAAACAAAAACCAGTGAGTTTTTTTTAAGTACAATTGATTGGTATACCGTATACATATATAAAATGTAGAGACAATTGGGGATCTACCCTCGAATCTATCATAAATATGTTAATCTAACGGTATTCATAACATAACGAAGAAAGAAACTAACGCTTTAGCTATATACATTTACGTTTAACCCCTCCGAATTTCTGATAATGGCAAAAAGTCAACTATGGCAAGAAATGTCTAAAAGAGTTACTTTTAAGGGTTCTTAATGACTTATCTTCCTTTCTCCTTCTTTCTTCTCTCTCTCGTTTTTCATCTCTCCTTTTTTCCTCTCTTTCTCTCCTCTCTCATTTCTCTCTCCCTCTCTCCTTCCCTCTTTCCTCTTACTAATCTAATATTTGAGATCTATAATACAAAAAACTAAATTTGGATTTTGCTTAAACCAAATCTTAATTTTTCTTAAACCAAACAAAATATATTGGTTTTACTTTGTGAAGAAGACGATACACACATGTGCATGTATATATTTCATAATTTAGTTTTATTAATTAGTTTGGGTTCACCAATCCTTAGAGAAGGGATTTAGAGTTTAGATTTTAAAGTATAAAAAGAGATTTAGGATTAAAATTTTAGGATTTAGGGAAAGAAAATTAGATGTAAAAAAAAAAAATTTCATCTCAAACGAAAAAGATGGATAGTATTTTAACAGGATTAACATATGAAAATTTATATCAACATATAAAATTTTACACTAATTTGTTTGGGTTCACCAATCCTTAGGGAGGGGGTTTATGGTATAGATTTTAGGGTTTAGGGGAAGGTTTGAATTCTTCCATCTTCAATTTGGGTTCACCTATCCTCGGTTAGAGTTTAGGATATATATATATAAGGGTTTAAAATTTAATTATATTATATAAAGTGTTTATATTTATATTTTTATTGAATGCGGTAATGATTTCTGAGTGATAACAGAATCAATAGCTGGAAAACCCTCTAATGTTGAAGGTAAATCCAATATACCCTTGTTATGTTTGAGTGATATACCCTTTTTAAAGTCGTTTAAGCACTTGATACGTATTATTGTATATCACGGAGACAACCAAGACCTAAAACGGAGCGTTTCTTCTTCTTCTTTCTTTTGCCACCATTTCAACGAGCCCCAATTCCCCTTAAAGCCAAAATCGAGCATTCAAACCGTTCGTTCATCTTTCTTTCTTCTCGGCTCGCTCGTTCCTCGTTCTTCTCAACAAATTTGACATTCAAGCATTATCCGACATTCATTCCGACCGGATGCTGTTCTTTCTCAGTCATTCGCCACCTGATTCTCGCGATTCATTGTGTAGGAATTTTCGTCGTCGAAGATATTCGTCCGAAATCTGCATCTTTTTCTTTTTCAACTGTCCATTAAATCCGATTAAGTCCCAAGAAACTTGCATTGGTTACATTTTTGGAGTGATTGTTAGGATTCATGTGGTGCTCAATTGATTGATAGTCATAGAAAGTTGAGAGCCTTTTGTTTCAATAACTATTGAACGATTTGGATATTGAAGACTCAATTGTTTGATAGTGAAAGACAAATTGTAAGGTTTTATTTGTATTATTGGTTTCAGAAAACCGATTATTCTTGTAAGAGATGCCGTCTCAGACTATGAATTTGAGAAAGGCGATAAGGAGGAGTTCACGCCTAAGAGAAGAAGCTCTGGAAACACCAGCTCCAGAAGCATCTCCAAAAGCAAAATCATCTCAAGAACCAACTCCAGAAGCAAGTCCCGAACGAACTCGAAAACTAACTCGAGACAACCAAATAGTGGTTGTTAAGAGGAATGCTCGGTATGTAGTATCGAGTAGTTCTGAAGAAGATGAAGTTCAAAAAAACAGTGGTTCAAAGGTAAGTATTCAAATCTAAGTATTAATTTCGATAAATATGGTTTGAAGAAGTAGTAAAAAATAGTTAGTGAGAACTAGGTATTGTTGGGAGACTCGTATTGGGAATATTGTTGGTTGGTTTTGTCGAATAGAATAGTGAACTTAGAAATCGAATTCTAATTAAGTAGTATTCTTAGGTTGAACTGAGTATTCTTATGTTGAACTGATTATTGGTATAACTGAGTATTACTGGGTTTAAGTATTAACTAAATCTTTTGTATGATTACTTTTTTCAGAATTCAGATCGGGAAATGGAACATATGCATCCTTCTGAGTTTTCCTTCAAGCACACAGAGTTTATCAAGTATCCTAAGATACAATCGAAGTGTGAAGTGAAGAATGCAGTGACTGTGATAAAGGAGCTAAAAGGGTCAGACGAGTTAAAGTGGTTCACAAGTCACCCGCCGTTTTGTCACATCTTTCACATGCCTATGGAACGAAACCGTAAGCTTTTGGGGATTTGGATGCAACTTCTTCAGGCAGTGAATAGTGAGGGAGGAAAAGTACTTTGGTTTGTGGTTACTGGTGTTCATATCCGGTATTCAATTAGAGAGCATGCACTTGTATGTGGATTCAGCTGCCATGAATACCCAGAGAAGTTTGATAAACTGGGTAGTGATAGTTTGCGAGAGAGACACTTTAAGAAGAAGAAGACGATAAGTGTGCAAGATGTGAAAAACAAGTTGGTGACAATGAAGGCTTGTGGAATTCGGTTGAACATGGCGGTCCTTTATTTTTTTTCACGGTAATCGAGGGAAGGACGAAGTATGATGGACCCATAGACGATTTCTTACTTAGAATCGTCAATGATTTGTAGGCGTGTAAATCCTTTCTGTGGGGACGGTGGACATTTGATAAACTAGTGGAGGCTATACAGTACCTGCTGACGAAAATGAAAAGGAAAGGTTTTGTGAAGGACACGACCTCCATTCCTGGATTCCTAATCCCTTTGGAGGTAAAACTTGGTTATGAGTATAATTGTATTTGTTTTATGATTTACAATTTGTTGATGTAGTGTAACACTATGTGTAGCTGCTGGCTTTTGAGTGCATTTGAAATCAAAGGGTAAGATTTTGAGAAGATGTACAAGATTGTGACTCACGGTGTCCCCGAATGTGTAAGGGGAAGTTCAAAGCTAGTGGTATGACCGGTTATCCTTTGGAATAGATATATGATGCGCTTGGAACTTCTAAGGTTAGAATTAAGGTTGTTTGTAAATGTTGTTTACTTTTAAATTATGTTTCGTTTTAAAATTTGGATTTATGTATATTGACAGGAAATTCAAAGCATTTTGGAACTAGACGTGGATGAGGAAGTTCTTCTGGCACGCATTGTAGATGAAGAGTTGGATGATGTAGGTGTAGGCGACATTACTGCTAGTTGGAATGAGCATCTGGTCATTGAGTACAAAATGATATGGTAAAAAGGGACGTACGAGTTAGATGTGGCTGCAAGAGTGTTCCCCAAAAATAAAGAGAAAAAACAAGTTAAAGAGGTGGCTGCAGCCTCTAATCCGGATCCATCTAATACGATTTTGGAAAAAAGTCTGAAACAGTTTGAAGGGAGGATGACGAAAGCAATGGAAAAAGGGTTTAATAAAGTGGATCACAAGCTTCTTGTAATGGGAGAGTGGAATGATCGGGTGAAAAAAAAACCAGAGTTCTTTGAAAAGAAAGGTCAAGGATTTAAAGAAAAGAGTGGATGAAGATGCATATGTTAGAGTTGGCAGCGATTTGGACTGCAACTTCAGTTTCCAGAGAAATGGAGAAGAAGAAAAAGAAGAAGGAGAAGAAGACATAGAAGAAGAAGGAGGAGAAGTAGAAAAAGATGGAGAAGAAAAAGAAGAAGAAGCCGAAGAAGAAGATGAAAAAGAAGAAGAAGAAGAACAAAAAAGAAGAAGATGAAAAAAAGAAGAAGCTGAAAAAGAAGACGAAAAAGAAGAAGATGAAGAAGAAAAAGGAGAAGATGAAAAAGAAGGAAAAGAAGCCGAGACAAGTGAGCCTGAGGCTGTTGATGCTTTTCAGGACGCCTTTGAGGATCCTTTACAGGAACAAGAACCTCTTGCACAACCAGAGGTTCTTGAGGAACAAGAACCTCTTCCACAACCGGTTCTTATTGAGGTTCAAATATCAAACACTCCAAGGCCGAAGAGGGAACAAAAAAAATCACAATACAAAATTTCGCCTTTTACATATGGGAAAGGAGTAGGAATGGGAAGGAAGAGAGCTAAGAGGAATGCTTATGAATGTTTATGTTTTGGTACATTTTGTTTTGGATGTTTTGAAGTTGTGGATTTGTACAACTTCTCGGTTTATTAGGAACAACTGTGTTTTTAGAAACTACTGATATTTTTATGAACTACTCGATTATTAAGTACAACTGGTTTTATTAGGTCCAACTTATCCAATGCATAAAATTGTTTAACACACAAGTTTCAAACACACGATTGACCTGAAAATAGGAAGAGCCAAGTCTATTACAGTGTTCCAAAACAAAGATAAGTCTATTACACATAAGATTCAAACACATTGAATTTTTTAAACATTTAGACCCACAACACCAAGACCCGCAAGTAACTCCTTTAACTTTGCAATCTCTTCAACATTGTTTTTCAGCTGTAAACGCATTGGCTCCAAGGTACATTCAGGGCATCGAGAGCTTCTTAGGTCCTGAATCTCGTTCCTTAAGATTGTTATCTCTTCCTTAAGATTTTTAACTTTGCAATCTCTTCAACATTGTTTTTCAGCTGTAAACGCATTGGCTCCAAGGTATATTCAGGGCATCGAGAGCTTCTTAGCTCATGAATCTCATTCCTTAAGATTGTTATCTCTTCCTCAACAGCTTCATCCCACCATTTATGAATGTGGTAGCCACCATTCTGCACATAAAGACACCAATTGGTTCCTCCAAGATACATGTTTCCGAAAATACAACAAAAGAGACCAATTTTTGAATGCGATCTCACCTCACACATATTGCATGTAAAGTATCTACGTGCTAGGTCGGCTTATGTTATAAGTCTCTTCGGTGATTCTGCCACCACATGAACAACGCCTAGGAATGCCATATTCACCATCGGCTATGGCAAAACCTCTGTCGTAATTCTTTTTGTTCATCTTGTCTTCTTTGTAGCTCAATAGATCCATAATCTCCTACAATTAGTAATTGTCGAACCCATTAAACTATCAACAACCCTAAATTTACAAATAGATTCGAAATCAAGAACCCTAGTTTTACAAATGGATTCAAAATCAACGAACCCTAGATATACAAATGGATTTGAAATGAACAAACCCTAGATATACAAATGGATTCGAAATCAAGAACGCTTACCCAGAAGTAATTGAATAGATTTCCGGCGATTTGAATGGATTCGCGAGAGGCTCTGTTTCAGTTTCGAGAGAGGAGAGAAGAAGGAGCGAGAGAAGAAGAGGAAAGTAGTAAAGTAAGAGAGAGAGAAGAGAGAAAAGCGAAAAGTGTGGGATCTAATATAATTTTTTTAATAAAAAATATCCTCCGCTGCAAAAAGTGGATCTTTGCCGTTTTGTTGTTTAAAATATACATTTCTTATCAACATAGTTGTCCGTAAGTGTCCAGTTGTACGTCGGTCTTAATAGTTGTACTTTAGGGCTTTTTACGTATTTGTAGTTGAACAATGACTAAAAAATTATTATTTTAGTTATCCACTACCTTTTCCACATGAATTATGATTTACAACAATTTCATAGTAAAATTTCACTAAATACATATTTGTTGTTACTTTTTCATCATTAGTGGCTAACATTAACAAACTCTTCCTTATACTATAAGAGGTGTTTGATTTGAAAACAACAATAGGTTTGACCAATACGAAAATAAATGGTATCCTTATTTTTAATTTTTTTATCTTGAGTTTAAGATGATCAAACAATCTTTAAGTTGATGATTTCTTCTTCCGTTTATGTGTAGTTTTTCATTTTCATTTTCTCAGTAATATCAGTATTACCAGTTATACAATATCAGTCAGGAAGACCAGTATTATCAGTAATACCCTAAAAGAAAGGAAGGAAACATAGTTTTTACATAGAGATACCATTAAGTTTTAAAAGTACAAATACAAATATGAATTGCCAAATAACCAAATTAAACAGTATTCGTATTGCCGAATTACCAATATTCCAACCTTCGCCTCGGGACCCTTTTGTTTTTCGTCCTTGAACGTTGTTCTTCAACCGATAGAAACTTTTTTGATTGCATTCTTTTCGCCTTTGTGATGTATTTTGGTGGTAAGACCTGCATTTCTTTTATGTACTCCGAGATATTCCACGCAGACTTATCCGACACTAAATAAATGGTCATGTAATATGCAATTGCCCACAGCTCAACCCAATAATATTTTGAGCAAACATCATGGAAACGTATATTTCGTCCTCTATCTCCAATCTTCCACAATTCTATGAGAGCGGCTGCTGTGTGGACACAAGGATATTTGTCAATATAAAAACACATGCAACTGCAACATTTCCTAATCAACGACACCACATATTGTTTGCTCATAACTGTTTAGCTTCATCGAGGTTAAGACAGACGCAGCCTTACATGTATTATGCACTAAATTCTCCATAAAAGCACTAGTTCATGCCCGTCCGACCCACAAACAGAGTCCTTCCTAGGCTCGTTAAACAATATCAACATTTTTGTAACGATGACATCAATCAAGTGTAATAAGGAGTACTTCCTTTCCTCTTTAGAAAGGTTGTTCAAAGATTCTGCACAGTTGCTTGTGTATATGTTGTATCTTTCTCCTACAAAATAACACCTTGCCCATTTTGTCACATCAGTTGTTTCATTCAGATACTTGGCCGCAGAAGGATACCTTTTCCTAAAATCACCATAAACCTCCACGAACTCGGCCTCCGTATATATAAGACATTACTCCCTAAATCTTTTTGCCACTATGTCTTTGTTGACTTAATATACATGACCTCTCATATTTTGGGACAAATGCCATATACAATACCCATGATGCGCGTTCGGGTACACACCTGACCTATTGACTTGATGAAGCTTAAATTTCTGTCACTAATAAATACCAATTCAGAAGAGTCAGGTACAACGGTTTTCAGCATTTCGAAAAACCAGGTCTAACTAGTATCATTCTCGCCATTGAGTACACCAAACCCTATGGGATAATGGTGACGATTAGGATCCTGAGTTGTGGCAAAAATTAGGACACCCCCATATCCATTATTCAGAAAAGTAGCATCCACATTTATCACTTTCCTCATCACTTAATACCCATCAATAATAGCTCCCAAAGCGATGAATAAGTACTTGAATTTTTTTCCTTCATCCAATTTCACTATACTAACTGTACCAGGATTGACCTTCTCTAACACGTACAAATAACGATACATTAACTTATAATTTTCTTCTGGACTACCACGCACATCAGTAACAGCTTGTTTTTTCCCTCTCAACGTGGTGGAATAAGACACTTTCACGCCAACTTTACCCCGAACAAGAGAGATGAGACTTTTAGGAGTCGGAGTGACCATTTGTCCTGGATAATCATCATGCAAACTAATTGTGTTTTGCCTTTTCTTTTACAGTTGCTTGTGCTTGCACTAGCCTGAGAGCATGTGTGCATCTTTGTGTAGACTTTAACCGAAAAAAATTCTGAGTTTGCAACCTTTGCAGCTCGTTAATGCCATTTACAACTTCTTTGCCGACATTTTAGCACTAATCTCTTCTTATCCGACTTGACTACACCATAACCAAAACAATTTTGAAATGTAGCTCTATCCACCAAATCTTGAATTGTCTTCTTATTTCTAAATTCCTGACAAATTTCTATACCCATATCGTCTTTCCATGCCTCAAACTGACTATCTTCTACATCATGTGGAAGCTCAAAATATTCATCATCCGACCTAACCTCTCCACTAACATCATCTTCTCTAGTAGCACATCCTCCCTAGTAGTATCATCCTCTCTAGTAACATCATCCTCCCTATTAGCATCATCCTCCATTCCCCCATGATGTTGGTCATTGCCTACGTAAAGAGTAATTGCACCAGCGTTAACAATAATTTCATCATCTCTTGGATGCAACTCGTCGTAGTTCACACCATAAGAACTGCCTCGGACCACTCTTGACTGATCTATTCCCGAGACTTTGATTACCTCCACGTGAAAAACACCTCTACGTTGCTCTTTATTCGTGGTGGTTAGAAATACATAAACATCCTCATCATCCACAATATCTGAAAGTGTCTGACCTCCCATTAGCAGTGGACTGAAAGTTAATTTCAGTTTCGTCGCACTTTGATCTATCCAAACTTCTTACATATTCTAGCTTCTAACATCAACAAAGTTATCTCCTCCACATATGTCTCTAACGCTAAACCGTAGATGCGACCTTCGTACTTAAAATGTACATTTAAGTTTTTGGTGATTGTCTCCTGCGAAATAAATATTGGCACAATTGGATTGAATATGATGATTTCAGTTATACAAGTTGTACTAGTTATATAGTAAAACCAGTTGTACCTAGTTTTCCAATCGCTGTAAATCAAATTGAAGATTTCTCATAATTCCTTCTAATTTACTTACAATTCACTACGATTCATCCACAACCATACATTCATTACCAATCCAAAGACCTAATCGACCCATGAAGCATGCTTAAAAACACAATGTACACCCAAAATCGAATTCAATCTAATTGCAATCGCAAAACCCTAAGATGATTTGAATCAATCAATGATTACTCTTAGGTGAAATGCAGATACAAGCCTCGATTAAGAACTTTGATAACACACTTTTGGAGTGTTAGAGAGTTCAATGACCCACCACTAACTGTTGTAGTATAGTGTATGGGGTATCAATCCATTTGAGGTTGTTTAGTTGACCGATCGGTTATATCGGTGTCACAAGTCAAGTTTAAAATGATAAAAGGTTGGAGCTTTACTACTAGAAACGACTAAAGACTAGATCTTGTGTCACTCAAAACCATAAAATGATAACTTTAGACTACGTGAGCAAGAAGTAACGACTTAAACGTTGAAAGAGATAAGCTTTATAAATAAAAGAAGGATCAAGATGGATTTTATGAACTAGATGACTCTCGGATTGTTTAACAAGCTTAAGCTTTTGGATCACATCAAGACTTGGTCATAAGATGGTGATTCTTAGGTAAAGGGATTCACAAGACGTTTAGCCCATGGTGTTTGGGTCTAACCTCTTTGAATCTCTATCACCATAGACTAGTTCTCGCAAAGCGGTACAATAGAAGAAATAAGCATGCAAAATCTTCCCTATTGACCGTAAGATCTCCTAGACAGCTAATGTCTTAGGCTAGGAAATATCAAACTCTTGTTTATGGGTTTGGCTAAGCAAGCATATGGTGTTCATGTCAAGCCGCCTATAGTCTTTAGACTAGATGATCAGACTAGACTAAGCATTGAGAACAATAGACAAGAAAGAATCAAACTTTATGTTCTAGCTAAGCAAGAAATGTAAATGCGAGAGTCCCTTGGTTCTTTTAACCCATAAAAACCCTCAAAACGACTACTCACGCGCCATTAGAGAAACCTCAAGATCCATAAGTATAAGAAGGTTACTCATAGCTTGCAAGATAGTCAAAAACAATAAAAGAAAGAAGCTTTAGCAAGAAATGCTATGAAACAAGACTTGATAACTTCAAAATAGCATAAAAGGTTCAAGCTTTTTACAAGCTTTTTACAAGCTTTAATGATGAAAGAAAACTAAGAGTTTCGGTTACAAAAGACAGAGAATAAAGTGGAACGAGCGAGAGAGATAAGCGTGGGGGACAATGTGTATTTATACACCAAAGAGGAAAAATCCTAAGCATTGGGACCACTTGCCCGAAATGGGTACTATTTTGGACTGTAGCGTATCGGTTTCATGTCGTGGAAATAAGCCGAAATGCTAAGTCTTCGTGCTCTTCGGGTAACCTTCATATCGGGGACTGGTTTCGGGATCTTTCCGTTTGTGAAGTATGTTGCCTGCTGCCAATATCGGGCTAATGCTGATGCCTTGCTCCGATATCCGTCTTCAAGGAACACCTTGTGAGATCTTCATTCCGGGATGCCTACTTCGGGATCAAGTCGCTGCTACTGGTCGAGGTTCGCCCATGCGCTTGCCCGTATCGGCTAAGGAGTTGTGACCCGTGCCCGATATCGTCTGTATCCTCCTTCTTGATCTCTCCTTAGACCTTTCTTCGTCGGACCATCATCCATACACCTTAATACCTGAGAAAACACTCAAAAAATGGCAAGAATATGCAAAGACCTAACATAATGCATCTAGACCTAACATGAATGGAAATGAAATAAAAACTAAGCACAATAGTGCATGAATGAGATCCTAACTAGTATGAAATGCAAGTGAAAAAGGTGTAAATTGCAGGGATATCAAACTTGCAGCTTCAATGCAGGCTTCCGATCGGATTGCAACGGCGTCAGGTTCGACCGGAATAAGCGGAATGGAGCGAGAGCTCCAACGGCACTGCGGGTTCGGGTTCGAGAGGAGCTTTGTTTGTTTTTTTCAATTTCTTTGTTTCCTTTTTTAAAATTTTTAATAATTCTATTATTTTCAAATGAAACAGAGGGTTATTTTCGGATTAACACATTTCATTAAAACGAATGGGACCCATAATGGGTATGTAGATCATATGAGGGTATTGTAGTTTTCCTTCTAACACTTATGGGCATATGAGATCGTGGCTCAATAGATAGTAGTAAAAATGTAGTAGTAAAAATGCAAGTATAGTTAGAAGATGTAAAATTACATGGCCGAGAGATAAGCGGATCCAGAGAATTTGTATCGATACAGATTGCTCCAATTTGATTAAAATGATCGACGATTTCGTGGATTGGCCAACCTTTAGATCCGAGTTAGACTATTTGTGTATTCTTAGAACTTCTTTTGAGGAATGTGTTGTACATTTTATTCCTATAAGCTAAAATATTTGTGCTGATACCCTTGTTAATAGTACGAGAGTACAAATGTTTATCTTTTTGTATGTAAGTCAAACTCGGTTAATAAGAGTGAAATCTCTGGAGCCCGTCCGTATTAACTAAACTTGATTTAATATATACTCTCTCTGTATTTAAAAGATTGATGTTTAAGAATTTTCACATATATTAAGATACAAATTTATTAATTGTTTATTTTTTTTTAGTTATTTTTTTATTTTCAATACAATTGTACCAATAGAATAAAGAGAAAGTCCTTAGAATACCATCAAAACTAGTTTCCATTCCATGAATACCACACACGCTGAAAATCTTCCATCCTACCATTTCTTATTAATAAGTTGACACTTTTGCCCTCACTTAAATAAGACACAATAACACCTTCTTTTTCAAATCTCGATCTCTTTCTACCGTCTACCATCTTCAAGCGCGAGCTTTCACCATCTTCAAGCCCCAGCTTCACCATCGTCCTCATCTCCGACCAAGTCGTCGTATTATCAACGTCTTTGATTAATTTTAAATCGATTTCGCGATCGTTCTTCTCCGATCAGATACTGCCGCCGTCGAGCTTTCACCATCTTCAAGCGCGAGCTTTCACCATCTTCAAGCGCGAGCTTTCACCATCTTCAAGCACGAGCTTTCACCATCGTCCTCATCTCGGACCAAGTCGTCGTATTATCAACGTCTTCGATTAATTTCAAATCGATTTCGCGATCGTTCTTCTCCGATCAGATACTGTCGCCGTCAGATTCGTCATTATCCAAACATGTAAGCTTTGTTTTCCAATTCGTCAGATACTGTTTGCGTTTGTAATTCAAATATATATCATGTTTTATAATTTTGATTGAATAACAATGGATTATTGGAATCAATTTTGTCTCTGTAATTCCCAAACAGAGACATCGTGAAATGATTTAGAACAGAGACAAGTTTAGTGAATACCCTTTTTAGGAACACATTCATAAAATATCATTCCTTATTAATAGACGATTAAGATGATTGAGATGATTTAGAACAGAGACATCTTTGAGAATGAACTTTGCTTTCTAAGTTTTATGAAGATATCTAGACGGTTTAGGAAGTACTATAATATATCTCGATATCATTCCTTATTAATAGATGATTAAGATGATTGAGATGATTTAGAACAGAGACATCTTTGAGAATGAACTTTGCTTTCTAAGTTTTAGGAAGATATCCAGACGGTTTAGGAAGTACTATAATATATCTCGGATGCTTTGCGTCAGGTTTAGTGAATACCCTTTTTAGGAATACATTCCTAAAATATCATTTCTTATTAATAGATGATTAAGATGATTTAGAACAGAGACATCTTGAGAATGAACTTTGCTTTCTAAGTTTTAGGAAGATATCCAGACGGTTTAGGAAGTACTATAATATATCTCGGATGGTTTTGTCAGGTTTAGTGAATACCCTTTTTAGGAACACATTCCTAAAATATCATCTTAATCACCTTTGTTTTTCTTTCCCGATGCAGAGAATTATGGTGGAGATATGTGTTGTTTGTGGGGAGTGGAAGTATGGAGTTAATCTTCAATGGGAGTTTATAATAGATGCAAGGAAAAGAGGATCTTTTTGTGTGTTAGATGACGACATCACTTACAAAGAGCTTCTTCAGGTTGTCAAAGAAGATCTTAACTTGGATGATGTTTAAATTACACTCACCTACGGACTTCATCTTAAAATAGAAAGTCTGCATGACTTTCCTCCAATGTATGTGTGCAACGATCGCCAAGTGAAAACCTTCATAAATAAGACAAAGGAAGATCAGAAAATTGCTTGTTTGTGTGTAACTGTGACGGACGGTGATAATTTTGGCACTAACAATCAATCACAGACCACATACAACCAAAAGCAGCAGGTAAGCATGTGTTTTCACTCACACAGATATGATTTTGACGTTTATGTTCCTGAATTTCCTGCAACATTTTTCTATGTTCTGCAACAGGCTAGGGGCACAAACATTCAATCAAAGACGACATATAACCAAATCGAATATGTAAGCTTTCTCCTTATATGATTTCAATTTTCAAATTTCATGATTTAGGGTGGCCTTCCCAAATCAAGTTTCATGATTTAGGATTCCTTAATTGCCTGGAACATTTTTGTTTTTGAATCTTTACCATGTTACTTCACAGGCGAGTGCTGCAGGCAATCAGTTTGCTTTAGAGAATGATGGCGAAACATTCAATCAAATAGCTCATACAACCAAGCAGAACATGTAATGTTTTCTGATTGTTTGATTTCGATTCTGTGCTTATTATTTCGAAAGTGCATGCCAAAGCAAAGAAAGCCTTCCTGAATCTCCTGCAACATTTTTCTATGTTCTGCAACAGGCTAGGGGCACAAACATTCAATCAAAGACGACATATAACCAAATCGAATATGTAAGCTTTCTCCTTATATGATTTCGATTCTCAAATTTCATGATTTAGGGTGGCCTTCCCAAATCAAAGAAAAGATTCCTTAATCGAAAATCTTTTCTTTATGAGAATTGTTTTCCGTTCCTAATTACACATGTTTTGGAACGTCTTCCTAATTAATCGCTTGTGACATTTTTTCCATGATAGGAACTGCATAGATCAGTTGTAATCAACATTTCAGTTACCGATGCTAGATCAGTTGAAAGCAACATTTTAGTTACCGGTGGAAGATCAGTTGAAAGCAACATTTCAGTCACTAATGCTTATAACGACACATGCTCGACTTCCGAAAAGGGAAATTATTTTTTTGGTTTGCATCTTGCTGTAGATCCTCCTCCTGTTGCTATAGGGTGTTTATATTCAACGGGGGTGAGCAACGATATCCATGTGAACCAATACTTCAAGAACAAAGAAGAGTTGATGCAACATGCGAGGAAGTGCGCACTCGCCTGGAAATTTGAATTTAGGACTCGTTGGTCAGACAAGTCTAGGGTCATATTAGGCTGCGTGGATGAGAAATGCACCTGGAGGATGCGGGCAACTAAGCTTGTTGATTCTGATTTCTGTGTGGTGAAGCATTATGTTAAGGGACACATCTGTGACACAACGCATAAGAATGCCAACCAAAGGCAAGCAACTGCAAAAACGCTTGCATCTTTAATATGCAGCACATATTCAGAGAAGAAGGATGGTCTCAGGCCAAAACAAATTATTGATTTAGTCAGAATGTCCCATGGTGCACAGATAAATTACAAGAAGGCTTGGAGAACGAAAGAACATGCTCAGAATTTGGTAAGAGGAACTCCTGAAGAGAGTTATCACAAACTCTCTAAGTGGCTGTTCAAGGTTCAAGAGGTGAATCCAGGTTCAAAATGTTTCCTAGAGATAGACAGTGATGGAAAGTTCAAATACAGTTTTGTTGCACTTGGGCAATCTTTGAGACGATTCAAGGTCATGAGAAGAGTGATTGCTGTAGATGGTACTTTTCTCAAAGGTAAGTTCAAGGGAACTCTACTAGGAGCTTCTGCACAAGATGGAGATTTCCACCTCTATCCTTTAGCATTTGGGATTGTGGATTCCGAAAACGATGAAGCTTGGACTTGGTTCTTTAGAGGTTTGAAGACTGTGATCCCTGACGCAGAAGATCTAGTGTTTGTGTCTGACCGTGCTCCATCAATCGCCAAAGCTCTATCAACAATCTATCCCCTCGCACATCATGGTTATTACAGAGTTCATCTCTTGAGGAATATCAAATCTAAGTTTGGGAATAAAGGTCTCATCCCGATTGTAGAAGCTGCTGCTGATGCGTACACTAGATTTGAGTTTAATGAGATTTTCACAGATTTGAAGAGTAGGAACCCGAGACTTGTTACCTACTTGGAGGATGCAGATTTTGCAAAATGGTCTAGATCTTACGCACCTGCTAATAGATACAACATTATGACAACGAACATAGCCGAGTCCCTGAATTCGATGTTAAACATGCCAAGGGAGATGCCGGTTATATCTCTGCTTGAGACGATAAGGCTGACCCTCACCAGCTGGTTTCATGAACGCAGGGAAAAAGCTGCTAAACTTGATAAGTATGCAACTCCGAAGGTAACAGAGAAGTTTTCTGCAATATATAACGACGTAATGACCCTCGATGTATACCAAGTTGATGAGTATGAGTTTGAGGTCAAGGACGACTGCCACAAGTATGTAGTCCATCTGAAGAACAAGCATTGTAATTGCAACGTTTTTGACATAGACATGATCCCATGTATTCACGCAGTTGCTGCTGCTAAACGCACAAGGAAGGACGAATACAAGCTTGTGGATGATTTCTACACAAAAGAAACATGGGTTAAAGCTTATGTTGAGAGCATACATCCTTGTGGTGATCTAGATACGTGTTCTTTCCCCGATCGTGTTTTTGATTACCTTTGCTGTCCGCCAACCACCAAGAAAAGCAGGGGAAGGCCTCCCAAGAAAAGGAAGAGAGCTGCTGGAGAATTTGGGGTGCCTGGCTCGAAGTCTCAAGGAGACAAGTGCAGCAGATGTGGCACAGGAGGACATAATAAGAGCACATGCAGGAATCATATATGACGAACTTGGGATTCTGGCAGAGCATGACATAGAATAAGACATTCAATAATTCAAAATTGTTTTCGGGGAAGATATCCAGATGATTTAGGAATACTTTACAATATATTTGGAATATGTTCCTAAATATTTTATTATTGGATTTTCTCCTATTTTTTAAACATTGCTTTACATTCTGTATTTCTTTTGATTCTGAATCAAAATACCTAAGACGTTTGTTTTCATTCGTATTGTTTTTGATTCATTCAATTCGAATATGGCTCACTGTCTAAAGTATCCAGACGTTTTTAGGAAGCATGTAACTGATTTGAGGAAGCATGTAACTGATTTTTATAAAAATACTTCCTGAATGAATAGCACAGCCAACTCGGCACATGGTTCCTGGCCTACTACTCCAACGTCTCTTGATCGAAATCTCGCTACCGATGTATCTATTCACGTTTTTCAATTCCATTTGTATGATAGCCTTCCTAAACATATGGAACATATTCCTAAATTTTACTAAGTTAGGGTTTCAGAATGCACCGATTCATGTAAAAGAAGTATGATTTAATGTAAACCTTATACGAAGATATTTCATAGGTGTCTCGAAAATTATTTGTCTCGAAAACGAAGAGTTTTCATAAGTGTATCATGAATTTTCTCCAAAAACAAAGAGGTTTCATAACTGTCACGAAAATGAATTCTTTGAGAAACGAAGAGGCTTCATAACTGACTCGATTTCAAGCAGTTATTAAATGAACGGTTACGTTGCTTCATATGGGTAACCGCTTGAAACCTCTTTATATATATATGACATATTGGGCATAGAGATTTTTACGGACTTTTTTCAAGTGGTTTTTTCGCAAACTTCCATTGAAATCTTCCAAAAAATCTCCATTTGACTTGAAGAAAAATGACTGAATTTGATGCCATTTCTGAGTTGGGTACACACAAGACGGGTTGGCGCATCTGCGTTTTGATCCTTAGGATTTGGAAACAAATCAATTTTTTTGGGGACACTTTGGAGATGATACTCTCTGACGACCAGGTTAATCTCTGTTCTTAAATTTTTTTAACTTTCTTCTGTCTTGTTCTTTTCAATCTCCTATTTTTCAATCTCTTTTTCTGGATAAATTCAATAACGTTTAGGAAGGCAGTCCTAATATTGTTTATTTATGTTGATCTCTAAAAAAATGAACGTTTTCTCTTTTTTTTTTTTAGGGGACACATATCTCGGCCACCATCATGCCCGATGATATATTGAAGTTTGCAAATTACTTCCAACAAGGCCATTGGTTTATTATCTACAATTTCGAAGTTAAACAAGCGCCTGCAGCCGTGTGCACCACACTCAACAACTTTCATTTGATGTTTCATCGCAAGACGATTGCCAAGACTGCTAGGGTGATGTCTTACCGTCTATACTTTTCATGCCCCCGAATATTTGATATTAGGGACCGAGCGTTTGAAACGGGGAGTATAATTTGTAAGAGTTTTTGGAATTTTTTCTTTTTTCTTTATGCTCTATACAGAATCTCAATATTTCTTACTTATTTTTTTTCGTGGATCATGAAACAGATGTAATGGGCACGGTTGTGAGGATGGGCGTGTTAGTAGACCATAATAACGATGCTTATGAAGAGGATTTGTGCCACCTTCGATTCGAGCTCGTGGATGCAAAGTAACTCAGTTGTCATTTTTAACGATATTGGATTATATAGTTTGGTCCTTCTTTTAATTTCTTTCTGTTATTACAAATAAAAAAACAGGAAAGAGGGCACCATTACATGTATTTCTCTCGGGTCCATTGCGAGACAGTTCTTTAAGAAATATCAGCGAAAAACGGGCGGATTTGTTGTGTGTATCTTGAGATTTTGGAAGATTTCAGAAGGCAAAAGTAATGATTTATTTCCTTTATTCGTTTGATAATCTACTTTCAGTTATATCTTTTTCTGAAACGAATGTTTGTTTGTTGTTTAGGAACTGACGAAAACACTATTGTCATGCGATCCCATTTTCCATGTTCGGAGTTCCTCTTTGATCCACTCGATGCTGATGTCCAAACGTTCAAGAAAGCGTAAGATTTTGGAAGACTTTCATCTACGTTTGGAATGTGTTCCTAACTTTTTTTAATAATCGTCATCTTTTTTTCAATGTTTTATGTTTTGCAGGCGACTTGGAAACTAAGGTCTTTCAACATGTGCTTTTTAAAATATTAATGTTTTTTTCACAATATTTCTACTTTTTCAATTTGTACACAATATGTATGTTTGTTTCAGTTTCTACTTTTGCCTTTGTGTTACCAAGATGGAAAGTCGGCTATTTCATGTCTGAAGTATAGGTAGATGTTAAATGTATACATGAACTATACTACTGTGCTAATTTATACCTCATGTTAATAAAAAATTAAATTTCATACCTGATCTTCAATTTTTGTGCTTAATCATACAACCGAGTTTACGGTGTTAACGAACTGTTATCTCTTGTCGATGTAGATGTCATGTATGACACGATGTAGTCTGATATGAAATGCAGATCCATTGTCAAATACCAAATTGACGCCGTTTTGTGCAAAACACACTCTTAGGTCACAAAACAACGTCGTTTTTTATGTGTCTTTTCTTCTGTTTCTAACCCTCGAAGCTCTCGACGAAACAAATAGTATTTGGGGATTGTACTCAAATCGGCGAGTTGTACTCACTCTCCTTCTGGTTATCGAACTCTGCTTACTTACCTCTTCGTCTCCTTCATCTAGATGCTCAAAGCCCTAAGGTCACTTGCCATTTACTCGATCGAAGTTTTGCTGAAGAAAGAGAATTTCAAATCAAAGACCATGACAAACATACTCTTGATCTACTTCGGTGTAGCGATCGTCGCTTACGACGATGCTAAATTAGATGGAAAACAAATGAGACTCAAGATTGAGATCTTGTTTCGTCGAGAGCGTCAAGAGTTTGAAGAAGAAGAGAAAACACAGAATTAAACGACGTCGTTTTGTGAACTAAGTGTGCATTTTTCACAAAACGATGTCATTTTGGTGTTTGACAATGAATATGCGTTTCATATCAGACAACATTGTTTCATATGTGGCATCCACGTCGACAAGAGATAATAGATGTTAACTCCGTAAATTCGATTGTATGATTAAGCACATTAACCCTTTCGCAAATGTTATAAATATTGAAGAATGTCTTCCCAAAAAGATAATCAAGATTCCCAAAACGTGAATTTAAGTACCAAATAACCAACCTTAAGTTTCATTTTACAACGAAAAGATCATTCATGTCCATGTCTTAAAAACAGCAACCATGTCTTTGAGAAACTTTTTCAAATTTATAAAAATCCTAGATTCATTTGTTAACAAAACAATCAAAGATTTCCCACGCCAAATTGGTCCTTTTATCCTGAACAACCTCATCCTTGATCTTTGAGAAGTCTTCGATCCTCAATGAGTGACACTCTATCATTTTTAGGACGAATGTACCACAGTTCTCTAATGTGCCTGACTTCGCAACCGCTTCTTCATAATCATGAACCACATTGAAAGGAAGAAGATTTTTCATCGGTTTTGTGTCATCAGCAAGACACAGCAGTGCAGGTACCATCTCTGACCAACAAAGTATATTACATTAAATTCGAGACAAGGAACATCAAAAATAATCATTTACTTCTTCAAAAATTGATATGAGGTATACCTGCAATATTGTTAACCGTTTGCAAGACTTTTTGTTTTGTCTCTGTTTGATGTTTGCATGTAACAATGGATTTTCCTGTTCTTTATATCTATCGCCAACCCTATATAGTGCTGAAAGTCGTTGGGTTTAACAACTGCATAGATGACATCGACATCTTTGGACCATTTCTTGCATGGAGACACTTCTCCATTTATAACTTTTATAACAGAATCAGGGAACGGCTTCTTGCAACGAGGCTTACTGAAATCCGTGTGGGATCTTAAGAGATCCTTGAAGAAACCTGAGCTGCAGAAAGAAGCTCTAGGGAACCGGTTGTTGTGGAAGTGCGCAGCATGTTCCTCTCTTTTTGAATTAAACAACATCATTGCTGCGTCATGAAGATAAAGACAGACAAATTCAGATTTGTCAGGATTCCATAAACATGGAATACCTTCCTAAATATATAAAACGGGTTCCTAAATCAGCTAAGTATCCCGATCTCCTTTTCTAACACAATATGTTTGTTTTTGTTTACCTCTTCGTTGATATGAATTTCGGGATCCTCTAGCCTTCTGAACCAAGCAGCAGTAGCGTAGATGGTACCAAATCTGTGTCCATTCAAATAGGTTAGTGACAGTTTATAGCGAAACATATAAACGATGTTACTGAATCGAAGGTAATGTATATATACGTACCTTGCTGTCTCGTTTTTTTCCATCCATTCTGTATACGCTGTTACCTGATCAAACTTCGGTGACTGAAATGGATCCAACAGCGGATAAGCCTCAGGTGTCGTGTTCAAAGCTAGGTTTGGGGGCGCTCTAAACGGAGTGATCGTAACCGCAGATTGCTTGACTTCGCGTGCGCTCCTCCTCAGAAACTTTATGGTCAGCTTTTCACCCCTCATTTTTAGCGGGGTGATCGTCTTCATCAGTGTCTCTAAGCTTTTTCGCGTTCCCCTTTTGGAAAAAACAAACCGATTAGTAGTACGAATGTGCATTTGTTGGTATCAGGACGACTTAGGATAGATTTTAACTTAGAATTACTGTAATCGGGAATACCTTCCTTCATATATGAAAGGGTTCCTAAATCAGCTAAAGTGTACCTTTGGATCCGTATTTTTATGAAGCAGAGAAGGATCTTCATGTGAGATATGTCCTTCTTCACCTCCCTGCAAGATTCCAAAAATGCGGGATTAAATACCTCACAATATATAAACAAATAAATTTTTCCCAATGCAAATAGTATATCTCAATATCCGCAGGAGGATCCCATGCATCGTTGATCCATTCTCTATGAATCCTTACGTCCTTAATGTCGAACTGAAGTATTTCTTCAGTGTGATACATGTGAATTGAAACCGTTGCACCCTGTTTAAGCGTCTTCACAAACCCTCTGCACCAGTGGTCTTTGTGGAAGACATCAACGTCTTGCATCACATCTAAAATTGCCGAACTAGATTCTGCCAGAGGCAATCGTGGAGCTGGAGGACGGAGACGCGAATCCATAACGCACTCCAAACGCTTAGTTTCATCAGAAGGATCGTAATTCCAATACTCCACAACAGCCATCGTAACACCATCTAATTGTGGTACTGCCTCTATCACCGTTCCAGGGAACCATTTGCCATCTGGAACCGATATCTCTACAGAAGCACCAACTCGTAAGTGAGGTTTATCTTCTGGCTCAGAAGGGTTAGGAGATATGTCTGTACATGGCGCTCTATCATCAAGTATCTCTGTGGAAGTAGAGGATTCCATCATTGTCACAGCGGGTGTATCTCCCTGCAAGTACAACATGTGTTTGGTATATGTGTTTGGGAAGACTTTAAGTTTATCATCAATTGTCTCCAGGAGTTATTACCTTATGAGTACCATCTTCGTCAGCAATTGGTTCTTTGAGAGTAGTGGATTCCATCTCATTATCACCTTGATTTATATCAATCTGCAGCTACAAAAAACGCGCATTTATATATGTTGTAGGAAGACCTCCATTTTAGTTTATATTTATTATTTTTAATTTGAACATTTTGTCACCTTATGAGTCTGATCTTGCGCTGCAATTGTGTCTGTCTGATCTTGAACTGCAATGGGTTCTGTGCACAAAGGGGATTGCGTCTGAGATAAAGGTTGTGTACCAATACCACTCTGCAAAATTATCGGCGCGTTAGGAACCAATACTATATGTTAGTAACATATACTATATGTGTTAGGAACCTATGCTATATGGTTTAGTTTGAACAGTTTCTCACCCTATCAGTCGGATCTTGCTGTTCAATTGGTTTGGTGCACGAAGGGGATGGCGTCAGATTTAAAGGATGTGTACCACCCATGTCTTTAACACTCTGCAACAATTCTCGGCGTGTCATGGAACCTATACTATATGGTTTAGGAAGACGTTCCTAAACAATTTCTAATGGTTCCTAAAATTCTCAACGTGTTAGGAACCGTTAATATAGATTTTAGGAAGACTTTCCAATACGATTAATATTCAGAAAATAACCAGAAATCTTACCTCCGCAGTTAAAAAGATCTCTTGGGTTGTATCCAGTGTTTGGGTGCAGTCATTCGTTTCATTTCTCTCCATCTTCAAAACATCCAACAATATTTTTTTCTTTAAAAAAGTTTTACTACTAATTTTGGAATGGTGTAGGGGAAGTCTAGGGACTGTTTGTTTTACTTCATCATTCCAATCTTCTTCTTGTGCTGGCATATTCATATCTTCTAAAACATTTCTGATGATCTGCAAACAAATTTTTTCATAAGCCACCTAATTAATCATTTTTCAATACAAATGATATAAATGTAAGAAAAAACACGAATCCATACATCATCAGGAGAATCCTCTATCGGTTGTGTGTGTGTCTCATCGTGTGGTTCGGTATTTACATTATCCTCATGTGAATTTTCTTTGTCTTCGGGCTTTACATCCTGTGCGGAATCCTCATTGTGCACGGGCGTTCTTGGATTTTTATAATCACATGGTGACTGGTGATTACTATCAGAAAGATGCTTATTTAGTACAAAAACAGACAACAGTGAGTTGTCTGATTAACTTTTTCTAAACAATCTATAATAGAACGTAATAAAAGTAAATAAAATTAAAAGTAAACTTTTTTTTTACCTCATCATTTCTATCTGTATGATCATTTATTCCCAGCTTTTTCTCGATCTTTGATAATCGAGCAAAGACTTCTCTCTGTCCATCTGCAACCAACTTTATGAGCTTGTTCAGCTTCATGTCTAGCGAACTCCCTGAAGAAGAAGGCCCTCTTGTCTTTAGACCAGTAGGAGCTGGTCCATAACTTTCAGAGTTGGGAAAGATATATGACTGCGATGCAATCTCTTGCAGCGCATCATATACATCTAGAACCCCACTCGTCCAGTGTTCATAACTCAACTTGAATCCTTTCTTCAATACATCAAGTAATGAATCAAGATTTTTGTCTTGATTATCTTCCAAACATACATCGTCTTCGAGATCACCCGGTATCTTTGGCAGGACAGGCATCACTGTCAGCTGCACCAACATCGAAGAAATGTTAAATCATCACCATAAAAAGAAACTAGGAAGACGTTCCTTAAACACTACAAATCCTTCCTGACAACCTATCGTAGAGCATAAAACAAAACTAGGAAGACTTTCCTTAAATCCTACGAATCCTTCCTGAAAACCTATTATATAACATAAAAACAACTAGGAATACGTTCCTTAAGTCCTACGAATCCTTCCTGAAAACATATTATAGAACATGAGTAAAAAAAAACTAGGAATGAACTTACATTTTGCTCCCCTTCGATGCTTAAAACATCTTTAATGCTCGGTGATGAAGTGCGCAGATACTTCTCACACAAGTAGGCTGTGTTCGGGAGTGTATTGTTAATCGTGGAGAAGGCTGATTGAAGCTTCGGAATGGATACCAAGATCCATATGTGCAGGGCAAACGGGAACCCATTCAGATAATACTTCTTCTTCTCCAACTTACTCTCCACGGTCTTCTTCACGTTTTCCAAGAGCACCGTGTATGCTTCTACACCCCACGGATGATTCATCAACACATCCATACTTTGAGCCTTCATTAAGTTTTTTTGTTGGGAACCTAGCCTTTGAGTGCTTGTGAAGAAAAATTGTTTCTATAAGGAGCAGCATCCCCAAAGAAAACTTCTCATCGTGCGCATCCTTATTAGCGAGGACCATGAGCTCAATCAAGTCATCTGGCGAGTGACCATCTTTCCATTCGCCCCACGCATACATGTCTGTTTCTTCATTGGCTTCTGGGTCCCATGCACCACATTTCAACCATGTCACCATATGAAATTCTCTTATAGAGAATCTCATAGGCTGTCCACCGAAGTGGAACCAGAGCTCGTTGTCTTTCTGGGTGATTAAGCTCTTTGTCAGAATTGTGTGTATCATCTTCCCAGACATCAACAAATTCCTCGTTGAGAGCTTCAACACAGGACCCAGAAATGATTCCTCTATCCTCTTAAACTGGGCAGGCCCGAGGATTTCTTTTACCTGCCCAATGTAGCTGTAATCTGAGAATTTGTCTATAACTTTAAAATTCTCTACTGGTTCTTCCCCAATTATGTAGCGTAGCTTAGGCAGCGTGATGCGATCCATCTTCACCTGTTAGAGATTAAGAAACATAATATCAAGTTTAGAAAACATACAAAAACACATTAACATTGATCATAAATTATTTTCTTATCTTAGAAACCATGTGTGTTTTGAAAATGCTCTAAAAGGATTCATGTGTTGTATATAACATGGAGGATGACCTTCCTAAACTACGAACGGATACTTTAATTTAGGATGTCCTTCCTAAATTTTGACAAATCCTTCCTAAAAACGCTACGGATGCTTCCCAAATTTTGGTTTTGCTCCCATTTTTGAAGTATCTAGTTCGAGGTTGGGATCAAAGACGCTCAAATGAACAGCAAAACTATTTTGTTTTGGGCCAAAAATAAATAGCTATATGATATGTAAACAAAAAAGATTTTTCATATTGATACATAAACCATATAGTTAGGAAAATCATACGAGTTTACCTATTGATGGTCGAAAGAGTTTTCTGATATGTAAACCCAAAAGATTCAAAGATTTCCAACCTGAAACAAACGAAAAAAACAGAGAAAATTAAAATTAGGATGACCATCCTAAACGAGTACAAATCTATTTCAAAAGTTCAAGGAAATCGAAAGTATGCTTAACCCATAAAGTCCTTGTACAAACGATCTACAATCTAAAGAGCAACAATCAGATCTTTAAAATTTGATATTCTGGGAAGGCTTTCCTAAACTCAAACTCGAGAATTTTTATGACTTCGGTAAAATTTGCTATTCTGACATGCCTTCCAAAAATCAAACTTTATAGAGTTTTCAACTCAAAGATGCATTGAAAGAAAGTTCATGTCCCCAAACGTTCCCAAATGATTCAAAATGCTTAGCAATAGTTCAAGGAAATCGAAAGTAATGCTACTGAAAACAAAACCAATTAGAGCAACATCGACAAAATGATTCTAAAGTCACAGGCTAAGGCAACAATCTGTAACTAAAATCACCATTTTAAAAACAGAAAACTCATTGTTGGTGAGAAATTGTTCAAAATCCCGAAAACCAAAAATTGAAAATTCTTCAATCGAAGTTGAAACTGAAGTTTCAGTATACAGAATCTATGTTAAAACCCTACAATAGGAACTAACCCCGATCAAAAATCCTCAAAAAAAACCAAATTTTGAAGTCGATTTTACATCCCCGATACAAATAACTGCTTCTCGATTCTTCAATCGTATCTACTTGATAGGATGAAGAACACATAGTCGCATAAATGTAGTTACCTAATTGCTGCGACCGTCGTCGTCGGAGATATTCGTCGTCAGAGATGTTCGCCGAAGAACTTCGTCGGGAAATTAGGATTTAAGTTGTCGCCGTCGCCGTCGCCGTCGCCGTCGCCGTCGCGAGAGAGTGAATGAGTTTTGTTTTTTTTAGGACGCAAGAGTAAAATCGGCTAATCACCATTAAAAATGTTAAGTTTGGCAATTTTTAAGCGCGTGTAGTATTTTTGTCCCAAAAACTTGATTTGGTGGTATATTTGAGAATTGCCCTAAAATAAAAGTAAAAACAATATATTAACTATTATAATTTAAAACATCAATCTTTCAAAAATAAAATAAAAGTCTAAAATATCAATTTTTTAAATACAAGGGAGTAGATGTTAGTTGGAAAAAAAAAACTAGAAGAAGTAAAATTAGGCTTGGGCTTTCGGATATCTGTCGGGTTCGAATCGGGTTTTGTTTACTTTGGTTTTAAGCTACAAGTCCCATTCGGGTATTTTTTATTTTCGGGTCAGGTTTGGTTCGGTTTATGTCGAGTCCGGGTCAGTTCTGTATCGAAGTTGAGTATAGATCGGTTCGGATTTTTAAACCCAAAAGTAACCATAATTCTAATTCGGTTCGGGTATTTTAGAGTATTTGTAACCAAATAAAACAAAAATATCTGAAATGTATCCGATTAAGTACCTAAAATAACTGAAATTAATATCCGAAAATACCCGATTTACCCAAAATACCTAAAAAATACAAAAATATATGAAAACCTATAAATATAATTGATATATTCAGTTAATAATTATAATATTTTTTATTTTTTATTACAAATTGACTAATATTTATTTTGTATATAATTTTATTTCGAGTATTTCGGGTATTTCGGGTATTCATTCGATTCTCGGTTCGGGTTTTGTATCGGTTTTTCGGATATGACAGTGTAGCTCACATTCAGATATTTACACCGGATCGTTTCGAATTCGGTAATAAAAATATTTGGTTATTGGATCCGGTTTTTACGTCCAGACCTAGGTAAAATATAAAGCGATGTCTTGTCTCTACAAGAAATTACCAACCAAATTCAATAATTTAAGAGAGAGAGAAATCAACCATAGTGGCCGAAGAAATTAAAAGTGAAGTCAGCTCAAAGACTCGCTCCATAGAGACAGTCTCTTTATCCTTTTAAAATATGTCTCTCTCTCTCTCATTTCTTCCTCTTCTAATCTCCGATCCTGCTCTGCAGTATCTTCGTGCTCTTGTTCATGGCTTCTTCTTCTTCTTCTTCGATTTCGTCTCGCAATTACAGCCACCAAGTCTTCCCGAGCTTCATTGGAGAAGACGTCCGAAGAACCTTCCTCAGTCATATCCTTAAAGAGTTCAGAAGCAAAGGAATCACACCTTTCGTTGATAACGAGATAAAGCGAGGCAAATCTATCGGTCCCGAGCTAGTTCTAGCGATCAGAGAATCAAGGGTCGCGATTGTCCTGCTATCGAGAAACTACGCCTCTTCAAGCTGGTGTTTGGATGAATTAGTTGAGATCATGAAGTGCAAGGAAGAGAATCAACAAACAGTGATGACTGTTTTCTACGGCGTGGATCCATCTGATGTGAGGAGTCAGATGGGAGATTTCGGAAAAGCCTTTGAGGAAACATGTGTTGGGAAAACGAAAGAGGTGAAGCAAAGATGGAGTCAAGCTCTCAAGGAGGTCGCAAGCATAGCTGGTTACCACTCTCGCAATTGGTTTGTTCCACTTTTTACTCTCTGTGTGTAGCTTTTGTTCGTGAGAGCAGTTTTAATGGAGTCTCTCTTTTGATTCTTGTTAGGGACAGTGAAGCTGATTTTATCAACAAGATTGCTTCAGATGTTATGACTGTGTTGGATTTGACCCCAATATCAAGGGATTTTGATGAATTTATTGGGGTAGAAGCTCGTATCAGGGAGATAAACTCGTTGTTGAGCCTACAATCAGATGAAGTTAAGATGATTGGGATCTTGGGTCCTGCTGGGATTGGTAAGACGACCATTGCCAGAGCTTTATATGAACAACTCTCTAGTGGTTTTCAATTCAGCGCATTTATGGAGAACATCAAAGGAAGTTATACGTGGCCTTGTTTGGATGACTATCAGTTGAAGTTGTGTATGCAGAAGAATCTGCTCTCTAGAATTGTCAACCAAAAGGATATTGAGGTTCATCACTTAGGTGTGGCTCAAGAGAAGCTGAGAGACAAGAAAGTTTTGATTGTTCTTGATGAAGTGGATAGCTTATGGCAACTAAATGCAATGGCAAATCAGCCCGGATGGTTTGGTTGCGGAGTAGGATTATCGTTACAAGCGAAGACAAGAAGGTTTTCAAAGCACACGGGATCGATCATATCTACGAGATGGGGTTCCCGACCAGAGACGAGGCTCTTCAAATCTTCTGCCATTATGCTTTTGGTCAAAACTCTCCGTACGATGGTTTCGAAGCGCTTGCTTGGGAAGTTACTGGACTTGCCGGTGAACTTCCTCTAGGCCTAAGAGTTTTGGGATCGTATCTACGAGGTATGTCCATGGACGAGTGGATAGACGCACTACCGAGGCTCAGGTCTAGCCTTGACAGAGAAATTGAATCAACTTTGAGATTTAGCTATGATGTCTTGGATGATAAAGATAAAGCTCTTTTTCTGTATATTGCATGTTTCTTTGGTACTTTCCGGGTTGAGCGCATTACAAGTTGTCTTGCAAAGTGTGGTTTGGACGTCAAACATGGGCTTCAAATCTTAGTTGATAAATCTCTCATATCTATAGAGGATGGAACCTTGCAAATGCATTGTTTATTGCAACAAATGGGTAGAGAAATTGTCTATAAACAGTCTTTTGACGAGCCTGGAAAGCGACAGTTCTTGATGGATAGCACGGAGTTTTGTGATTTATTTGAGAAAAATACTGTAAGTTTTTTTTTTTCTCTCCTCTTAAAGTAGTCTTGTGTTTCCTAGGCTTTAAGCTGAGACGTTGTTCCTTTTGAATCAGGGTACTGGAAGTCTGGAACTATTCTAGGGATAATGTTCAACCCTCCAGACAAGGATATCCATATAAGTGAAAAAGCTTTCGAAGGGATGAATAATCTTCAGTTGTTATCAGTCTACTCTAATAGTTTAAGCTTACCCGAAGGCCTCACCTGTCTACCCAGCAAACTCAGGTTGATACACTGGGATTATTTTCCAATAAGATTTTGGCCTTCTGAGTTCTCTGGCGAGTTTCTTGTCGAGCTTATCATGTGCCAAAGCAAACTTGAGAAGCTTTGGAAAGGAATCAAAGTAAGTAGTAGGCATTTTGTTGTATTGTATTGTGATTAGTCGTTTTTCTAAAACGTACCAAACATGTCTTTTTTCTTTTGTATAGCCGCTCCAGTGTCTCGAGCTGATGGTTTTGAGTCACTCCGAGGATCTCAAAGAGATTCCAGATCTCTCAAAAGCAACGAGACTCGAGGTACTAAATCTCAATGGCTGCTCAGGTCTTCTAGAGCTCACTAACTCTATTGGAAATGCTACTAAGCTTAGGAGATTGTACCTTGGCGGTTGCTGCCTCTTGAAGGAGCTCCCTTTCTCTATTGGCAATGCCACGAGTATCCAATATTTGGATCTTTACTATTGCGTAAGTTTGGAGGAACTTCCCTCTTCTATAGGTAGGTTAATTAATCTCGAGAAATTGGAACTCAGTGGCTGCGAAAACTTGGTGACGCTCCCTTCTTCTATTGGGAACCTTCACAAATTGCCATTGTTGAGTATGAGCGGATGCGAAAATCTAGAGACGTTTCCTACCAACATCAACCTGAAATCTCTCTCTGAGATTCGTCTTGAGGGATGTACAAGATTGAAAACGTTTCCAGATGTTTCAAGAAGGATTAAGACACTCGACCTGAGAGATACTGCAATAGAGGAAGTCCCGTCATCAATCAGCTCTTGACCTTGTCTTTATAGTTTGGATATGTCAGGGTGTAGAAACCTCAAGGAGTTTCCAAATGTTCCTGACAGCATTGTAGAGTTGGAGTTGAGCAAGACAGGGATAAAGGAAGTCCCTCCGAGGATTGGAAATCTTTTCCGTCTGTGTAAACTAATTATGTATGGATGCAGGAAGCTAAACAATATCTCTCCAAACATTTCTAAGTTGAAGAATCTTGAATTTCTTGGTCTGAGTATACGCGGAATTCATGGGGATGATGATGATGGTAAGAATAATGAGATTTGTGATGGTGAGGATGATGAAGGTGCTCAGGATGTTAATGGTGGATTTTTTGATGCAGTAATAGATAGTTGGACATTACGATCAGACTTTGACGTTCACTACATTTTACCGATATGTCTACCCGAGTGGGCTCTTACATCTCCAACATCATCATTATGTTTCCGAGGTAATGGTTTAAAGACCATTCCTGATTGCATCACACGTCTCTCCAGGCTAAGAAAGCTTGACATCAGAGAATGTAGAAAGCTCGTAGCACTTCCACAGCTTCCGGATTCCTGTTTATTTATAGATGCACAAGACTGCGAATCCTTGAAGAGAATAGACTGCTCTTTTCAGAATTCAAAGATTCATCTAAATTTTGCCAACTGCATCAACCTGAATCAAGAAGCGAGAGAGCTCATCCAGACATCAGCTTGCGAATATGCGCTCTTACCGGGTGTGGAAGTTCCTTCACATTTTTTCACTCACCGAGCTACTTCAGATTCCCTAACCATCAATTTGAGTCCAAGGCCTCTTCCTTCATCCTTCAGATTTAGAGCTTGTATCTTACTGTCAACTCGAAATTTTAATCTTGAGGATCACAGTGACAAAGATGATGAGATCTCATTGATGCATGTGTCTTGTGGAGTCAGGGGTAAACAAGATGGCCTCACTGTTCGATATGGATCAATATATAAACCAGCAGCTCAATTTGGAGTTACAGATCATCAGTATATATTTGAAAATTCTGTCTCTCTAAAACAGGATTGCCCTGAAGCTGATGAAGACACTTTTAGCGAGCTTGTGTTTAAATTCATAGTCTATGGTAAAGCCTGGAAAGTGAGAGCCTGCGGTGTAGAACTTTTGGAGATCTCTTATGTTTATGACGGAATAGAAACTGGAGATGAAGAAGAAGAAGAAGATGACGAAGAATATGAAGAAAAAGGAGAAGGAGAAGAAGAAGTAGAAGAAGAAGAAACATCTGGAGGTGATAAATTATCTGATAATGATGCAGAAACGAGGAGCAAGAAACGAGTGAGGTTATTGGAACTATGCGTTTCCATTATCAAACGAATGAAGAGGATTTCTATACTCCCAAAAAGAAAAAGAAAAACCCATTCTTGATACATTGTTGCTCATATTTTGAAATGTAAAAAAAGTTTGAAATAATGGAAATATATTAGATAGAATTTTGATTTCTTTCTGTCTAAGTAAATCTGCAATGAAAAAAATATCATAAAGGTCTCTAGTAACCCAAAACATGTCAATAAATCTAAACCGCCAACATTAAACCGGTTTAACCAATCATTTAACTATAATGAATTAATGATTAATTAAAACCCGGTATGAATCGTACCGAGTCATTCTCCTCCACCCACTGTCACCGTCTCACTGACTCTGCTGGTTAGTTGCCGAAGAAATTATTATTCTTCTGCTTCACTCAATGTTCTTCTTCTTCATCATCATTACTCAAATGTAGTTAATTTTTTCCCAGAGATTTCGTTTTTTTCGAATTTCTCATACGAAACTTCGGATTCTAAGAAACTGAGTAGAATCTTACTGTTTGATTTCGCTCGCGAGCCCAATCTCTCTCGGCGATGGAGCGAAACTCATCAGACGACGAAGAAGAAGACCACCAGCATTTGATCCCACAGAACGACACTCGCAATCTCCGCCGCGAAGATCCGCTTTCCTCCACCACCACCGGCGGGACCCCGAGATCGGCGTTCCAGATCGAGGACATTCTCTCGCGGAGGAAGATCTTGCTCAACAGACGCTACGTCATCGCCGCCGTCTCACTAACCATCTCAATCGGTCTCATCTTCTTATTCACCGATCCTCGTCGACTATTCACGGCGAATCTCTCCAGTTTCAAGCTGGATCCACTCTCGAGTCGCGTCAAGGAATCCGAGCTTCGCGCACTGTATCTTCTCAGGCAGCAACAACTCGCGCTTCTCTCTCTTTGGAACGGTACGTTGGTGAATTCGAATTCTTCTAGCTTGGGATCCTCTGTGTTGTTCGAGGATGTGAAATCTGCTGTTTCGAAGCAGATTTCATTGAATAAAGAGATGCAAGAGGTGCTTCTGTCACCACACAAGACCGGAAATTACTCCGGCGACGGAAACGGAGCCGATTCAATTCTTAGCTCATACGATAGATGTAGAAAGGTGGATCAGAATCTGTCAGATCGGAGAACGGTAGAGTGGAAACCGAGATCAGATAAGTTTCTTTTCGCTATATGTCTCTCAGGGCAAATGAGTAACCACTTGATCTGCTTAGAGAAACATATGTTCTTCGCCGCATTGCTAGATCGAGTTCTTGTGATCCCAAGCTCCAAATTTGATTACCAGTACGATAGAGTGATAGACATTGATCGGATCAACACTTGCTTGGGAAGAAACGTTGTTGTTTCGTTCGATCAGTTCAAGGAGAAGGCGAAAAAGAACCGTCCTCGCATCGACCGGTTCATATGTTACTTCTCGAAGCCACAGCTTTGCTATGTGGACGATGAGCATATCAAGAAGCTGAAAGGCTTAGGGATCTCCATTGATGCGAAGCTTGAGGCTCCCTGGAGTGAAGATATAAAGAAACCGAGCAAGAGAACTGTGGAAGAGGTGAAGAGAAGTTTCAAGTCTGATGATGATGTGATTGCCGTTGGAGATGTTTTCTATGCTGATATGGAGCAAGATTGGGTTATGCAGCCTGGTGGACCTATTAACCACAAGTGCAAGACGCTGATCGAACCAAGCAAGCTGATTCTTTTGACCGCTCAGCGGTTCATACAGACCTTCTTGGGAAAGAACTTCGTCGCGCTTCATTTCCGTAGACACGGGTTCCTCAAATTCTGGTATGGCTTTTCTCATCTTGCTTTAACTCCACGGGTTCTTGATTTTCAATTAGTATGATGACATACACGTTACATAGTCACTGCACCGTAGTAGTAGTTATAGAAAAATGGAGATTGATGTTATGAAGACAAAGCTTTCTGAGAATGGAGATTGTTTTTTTTTTTTTGCATGTTAGCAACGCGAAATCGCCGAGCTGCTTCTATCCGATTCCACAAGCTGCAGAGTGTATAGCGCGGATAGTGGAAAGATCCAACGGTGCAGTGATCTATCTTTCAACCTATGCGGCAGAGAGCGAAACAAGTCTGCTTCAGTCGCTTGTTGTGGTGGATGGCAAAATCGTGCCTCTTGTCAAACGTCCACCGCGTAACTCAGCTGAGAAGTGGGACGCGTTGTTATATCGACACGGTATAGAGGATGACTCTCAGGTAAGGAAAGGATTTTACAGATTGGAAATACTAAACTGTGTTGAATCACTCTGTTAATGGCACGGCCTTTAATCTTTAATCTGTAGGTGGATGCAATGCTGGATAAGACGATATGCGCCATGTCCAGCGTCTTTATCGGAGCCTCGGGATCGACTTTCACGGAGGATATTTTGAGGTTAAGGAAAGATTGGGGAACGTCGTCTCTGTGCGACGAGTACCTATGCCGAGGGGAAGAGCCAAACTTCATAGCAGAAGATGAATGAGTAAGTAAAGCACACATTTTTTTTTCTTACAAACTTGGATTGTTCTCAGATTCGGTTGTGTGAAATGTATAGTGTAATTATAGAAATTCAGTTTTGGATACTTTTTACAAATTTCATTTTTTTTTTTTTTTGGTACTCATGAACTGTGATTGTGTGGAGGGTGACACAGAGTGAATCAATAGAAGAAAGAGCCTCAGTTTCAAATGTATTCTTTTGAAGATTTGAGATTAGAAAATTGTGTATTCTTTGATGCTTTTAGACGGAATCTCAACTAAATGATGTTCTTGTCACTTTATTTTTATTGAAATACGATTGGAATACGGATGGCGTACATAGATGAAATATAAACAAAAGCCAAGCAAAGCCCCTAACACAAATCCGGAAACGGAAGAGACAAACCTAAAACACTACCAAAAAGCTGAAAAACCTGATGTCGCTTGTTCTTCAATTCTTTCTTCTCCACTCTTGTTCGGCGGCAATGCACCTCGATTTAAAGATGGAAAGTCTTGACATGTTATGATCATATCGATCCTTTTCTAAACTGCTTTGTTTTTTCATTTGGCCTCCTTGAGGTTGCTTGATTTCCACTTGGAACATACGAGCACACACGTGGCAAACAGCTATTGTCGGGAGAAATTTCTCCGAGATCCACTTTTCACGTATCCAGCCTCTCCAATGATGTTAAGTGTTCTGCGATTCCTTATATTTTTTTTTCTGCGACTTTTGAGATACCTTACTCCAAAATGCATGACGACTTTCTTCACCTCGTCAATAAAGAAACTTGACGTAAGTGAATACTTATATTGTAACACCCCGACCGCTCCTACCGGCGAGTCACCCATCTCTCCGTCGGGTTCGTGGCCCCGCCCCTGTCCGACGGTCGGTGCGTTATTTTTTTTGGTGGCCCGACCGACTGATTTACTTGTCCCTGCATTCACTCACACGGTTCCGCAGAGGACTTCCCGGAAGGTCACCCATCCTAGTGCTACTCCAGCATAAGCACGCTTAACTCTGAAGTTCTCTTAGGGTAAGTGACCGGAAAAGGTAAGTGCACTTTGATGACATAGGTAGCCAAATCAATCCATTTAAACTTATTCAAATGGGCCGGGCCCGGGTCATTACAATTCTCCCCCACTTAACGGGAATTCGTCCCCGAATTCTCATCCCGTTAGTGTGAACCCTAACCCCCAAACCCCAAGACAGTCTCCTGGGACAGAACCAGTTTGACTTCCCTTTGCTCTGATACCACTTGTAACACCCCGACCGCCCCTACCGGCGAGTCACCCATCCCTCCGTCGGGCTCGTGGGTCCCGCCTCTGTCCGACGGTCGGTGCGTTATTTTTCTCGGTGGCCCGACCGACTGATTTACTTGTCCCTGCAATCACCACGTGACATTTTCCCGTGTTTTGGCCTCACTCACACGGTTCCGCAGAGGACTTCCCGGAAGGTCACCCATCCTAGTGCTACTCCAGCATAAGCACGCTTAACTCTGGAGTTCTCTTATGGTAAGTGACCGGAAAAGGTAAGTGCACTTTGATGACATAGGTAGCCAAATCAATCCATTTAAACTTATTCAAATGGGTCGGGCCCGGGTCGTTACATATATACGTTCAAGAACTTGCTCCACGACACCTTTTCGGTGTCAATCGTAGTCGTAATCCATATCTCAGCGAAATATGGATCTCTGTTGTGGTCATGATATAAAACCGCAAGCTTCTCTTCGCTAACACAAGATAGATACCCATATCCTTCGAGCGGCAGAGGCAGAAGCGGCCCAAAACTCTCTCTTGTATAATCAAAACAGATTATGTGGTCGACGTGTTCGCAGTACCACATCTCTGAGTTGATTTCTCTAGCACACTAGTAAGTGTTTCCCTTGAGAGAAGCACCTCCATTGTGAGTTACAATACGCCAGTATGGAGTGACATCAAGAGTCCTCCATAAACAAGAGTCAAAATCGTATATTTCATACCATAAAAATTTGTTTCCAATATAGCAAGCATCTATAAACCTCAAGAATTTGAGGCTACGACGAGAGTTCTTATTCTCGTATCCGAGAGAGTAACTCATGTCGTAACTAAACCTGTCCCACGTTAATACTCCGCGGAGAGAATATCTGAGTTCGATCCACCTTGTTTGTCCCAAATACGGGTTCCAAACCACAGCCTTAGTACCATCGTCTTCCAAGATGCATAACAATAAGCCCTCGAAGTGAAAGACTTTAGATATTGTAAAGTAGAACAATACTTTGGGAACTTGATATTCTTATTGACACAGGCGACAACCTTATATATACGTTTACAGATAGGGATGATTAATGTACATGTTTATCTAAATCTCACAATCATTATCTCAATATATCCTAGTGTTTATCTAAGATATATGTGAATATACGCTCGTGTTCTAGAACCATCTAGAACTCTCTCTAACACTCCCCCTCAAGTTGGAGCATGTAAGTTATGAATGTCCAACTTGGACAACAAGTAGTCGAAACCAGGACGACCCAAAGCTTTAGTCAAAATGTCAGCCAATTGCTCTGTCGTCCGAACATGTTGCGTGGTGACGATCTTGTCACGAACCGCATCTCGTACACTGTGACAGTCTCGCTCGATGTGCTTGGTCCGTTCGTGAAACACCGGATTCGCTGCATTGCGCAATGCCGACTGACTATCACAGAACATTTCTATAGGAACAGCTTGTGAAACTCCCAAATCCGCTAACAAGTATTTCAACCATTTCACTTCACGTAGAGCCTCAGCCATGGCTCTATACTCTGCCTCGGCGGAGGAATGAGACACCTTATCCTGTTTCTTAGTCTTCCACGAGACTGGAGACCCCCCAAGATGTACCACAAACGCGGAGAGTGAGCGACAGGTTCGAGGACAGGAGGCCCAATCCGAATCACAGTACACCTGTACACGAAGATGACCATCTGCGCGAAGCATTATCCCCTGTCCACACGTTCTCTTGATATACCGAACCACTCGTACCGCTGCATCCCAGTGAGCCTCATGTGGTTCATGCATCACCTGGGAGAGAACATGTAGTGCATACGACAATTCTGGACGAGTGATTGTTAAGTATACCAGTCGCCCGACAAGGCGACGAAACCGTATTGGATCCTTGAACATTGGACCCTCATCAGCTAGCAATTTATGATTCTGCTCCACATGAATTGAGAGTGGTTGGCATCCAAGCAGACCCATCTCGGCAACTATGTCAAGAGCATACTTTCGCTGGGAGAGAAAGATACCCAACGGACTGCGAGCAACTTCTATCCCTAGGAAATATTTAGCCTTCCCTAAATCCTTCATCTTGAAGCAGTCACTCAAGTACCCTTTAAATTTTCCCAACAAACGCAAGTCATTGCAACAGATGATCAAGTCATCTACATAGACAAGAACACGAAGCTGAACCTCCCCCTTGATATATGTAAAGAGCGAGTAATCAGCATAGGACTGTAAGAATCCGAATTTGAGAAGAGCTTGAGACAGTTTGGCGAACCAACACCTTGGAGCTTGCTTTAAGCCGTATAAAGACTTGCGGATACGGCACACTTTGCGCGGATCATTGGTCTTAAAACCAAGCGGTAGTCGCATGTACACCTCCTCTTCCAAATCACCATGGAGGAAGGCGTTGTGGACATCCATTTGGTGGACTTCCCACCCCTTTGCAGCTGCGACCTTGAATATTGTTCGAACTGTGGTATGCTTAGCAACAGGGGCAAAAGTCTCATCATAATCTTCTCCTTCAACCTGCCGATTTCCACACACAACCAATCGAGACTTGTGACGTTCAAGAGTTCCATCCGCATTGTACTTTAATTTGTAAATCCATTTACACGACAACGCTGTTTTCCCTTCCGGAAGATCAGACAAATCCCACGTGTTTGCCAATTCGAGGGAACCAACTTCAGACGACATAGAGTCCCTCCAGACTTTGTATTTGACAGCCTCACTGTAGGACCGTGGCTCCACCCCTGCAGTTACGGCTGCTAGAAAGGCACGATGACTGGCAGAGAATGCATTTTCAGTCATGTAGAATTCAAGAGGGTATAGCGAATTACCTTGGACCGTAGGAGGAACATCTGATGGGACGGTGAGAGGAACGGAGTGCGGGTGGTGTTTATCAGGAGAGCAACTAGCATTGTAGGTGACATAGTCCTTGAGTTTTACCGATTGAACTCGTTCTCGTTGTCCTCTTCTAAGTACAGAGGCAGGTGGAGGCTGCATGTTCACGGGAACTTCATGTTCATTAACTAGTGGATTTCCTGCAATTTCTGTCTCAGCATGAACTGCAGGTACTGGATTAGTACTCCCCCTGTCCCCAATTTCCTGGAACAGGGGAATCTCATAGTCTGCAGGCGGGTTTACAAGGACAGGATTAGTAGTAGCAGCCTCGGGAGCGTCGGATTGATACGGGAAAGTCGTCTCATCAAAGACCACATCTTTGGAGATAAAAAAACTCATTACGCTCAAAATCATACAATTTCCACGCCTTCTTCCCAAACGGGTATCCAACAAAGACACACTTTCTACTCCGCTCACCGAATTTGTCCTTATCATGTGCAGCTCGATGTGTAAAGCTCAAACATCCAAACGTTTTTATGTTTGTGTATGACGGAGACTCGCCAAATAACAACTCATACGGAGTTTTTTCGTTGAGTACAGTTGATGGAGTGTGATTGATAAGATGAACTGCAGCAAGGACACTCTCACCCCAAAATTTCGTTGGTAAGTTTGCCTGAAACAACAGAGACCGTGAGACATTGAGAATATGCCTATGTTTACGCTCTACTCGTCCGTTTTGTTGCGGTGTTGCAACGCAAGACGTCTGGTGGAGGATGCCATTATTACTGAAGTACTTTGACAAGCACATGAACTCAGTGCCGTTGTCACTGCGAACCATCTTTACTTGCTTGCCAAACTGTCGCTTGACCATAGCACAGAAGGAGGGTAGAACAGTTTTAACTTCTGTTTTCTCTAGTAACAAATATATCCAAACGGCCCTGGAATGGTCGTCTACGATTGTTAAAAAATACTTGGCACCACACGACGATGGCACTCGATATGGACCCCAAAGATCCAGATGTACAAGATGAAAACAATCCAAAGCTTTATTAGAACTCTCGTGAAAAACCTCACGTGTCTGTTTTGACTTGAAACAAATCTCACAGCCTCCGAAATTGTCGGATACATGCTTAAAACCAACAGAAAAAGGTAAAAAATCCATAACACCAAGAGCAGGATGTCCTAGTCTTCGATGCCACAAAGTCTGATCTTCAGAAGCCTTAACTCTGTGTCCTCGAGCAACTGTAACATCACGATAGAGATAAACACCATCCCGTTCCTACCGGCTCCAATCAGGGTCCTCGTAAAACGGTCCTGCAGCACGCACAAAGTATCAGTAAAAACGGCAAAACAACGAGTCTGTTTCAACAACTTTGCCACAGAAAGAAGCGTGCAATTGAGATTAGGAACCAAAAGGACATTCGACAACGTGATCTTGTCTGATAATGTTAGGCAACCACACTTAGTCGCATATACGCGACTGCCATCTGCAAAGGAAACTGGATACGGCAAAATAGTTTGCAGGTCGGTAAGTATCTTTGCATCACCCGTCATGTGGTGAGAGGCTCCTGTATCAAGTATAACTTCACCTGTCGGGGTATTACCGTTCAGACGATCTGGAACTGGAGACGGTTTCTGCTGCTCGATCAGTTGAGACAACGATGCCCATTGCTCAGCTGTGAAGGATGGAAACGTGCCTGGCTGGGCAGGCGTCTGAGAAGCATTGGACCGATATTATTGTTGTTGATAGTTGCCCCGTCCACGACCAGAAGAGGACCCTCCTCTGCCTCTAGAACTTCCTCGACCACCACGATCTCCACCTTGATTTCTTTCTGTAAACCATTCGGGAAAGCCCACGAGCTGCAGCAGTCCTTCTTTTCGTGTCCATTGTGACCACAATGAGAACATTGGACTGCAGAGCGAGCTCTGGCTACTGCAGCTGATGCACTGGAAGTCTCCGTGTGTTGAGGACTCTCTGTTTTGACAACCGTGAAGCCCACTGCATCTTGCTTCACTTCCCCTTTTGAAGCACCAAGTCTTCTCTCCTCAAGTACCACCTTTTGATAGACACTATTCAGTTCAGGAAGAGGATCTAAACCAATGATGTTGGTGATCACATTCCCAAACCGAGCTTCATCTAATCCCATAAGAAATTGATGCACACGCTCCTCCTCGTAATCGCGGATGAAATTCACACGCCACGAACACGTACAACGAGGAAGGGGTTTGTAATTGAGAAGTTCTTCCCATCGCTGAGACAACCTCCCGAAGTAGTCCATCACGCTCATCACGTCTTGACGACACGACGCAAGCTCTGCTTTGAGCTGATGGACACGAACGCCGTTACCGACGGAAAACCTTTTCAACAAATCGCTCCACAACTTGTGTGCGTCGGAGGTAAACATGACGGTGGACCTTATTTTTAGAGAGATTGAAGCCCGAATCCATCCAACGATCATGGAATTGACTGTATTCCATGCTTCCAATTCTCTTGGCTTCCCCACTGGTTGAATGATGGTTCCATTAATGAAACCAGACTTTCGTTTAGCTCGGAGAGCATTCTCCAGCTCCGATGCCCACTCGGCATAATTTTCACCCGTCAACTGAACATGTGTAATGGCTGTTCTCGGATTATCGGACGGCGCTAACTCGTAAGGTGACACCACCTTTAGCTCCTCCGCAATTCTCTCTTCCTCCGTTCTTGGATCTGGAAATCCGTCAGACATGATGACGATGCTTTAGAAAGAGAAGAAGAGAAAGAAAATTTAGAAAATTTTATCGATTTCAAGAACCTTGCTCTGATACCATGTAAAGTAGAACAATACTTTGGGAACTTGATATTCTTATTGACACAGGCGACAGCCTTATATATACGTTTACCGATAGGGATGATTAATGTACATGTTTATCTAAATCTAACACAATCATTATCTCAATATATCCTAGTGTTTATCTAAGATATATGTGAATATACGCTCGTGTTCTAGAACCATCTAGAACTCTCTCTAACAGATATCTTTACTTGTTCGTTAAGGCAAGTAAGTTTACCTCTATGCTCGATAGATGGATCAACGTCGTCGTTGACGAAGACGCTCGTACAATAAAGATCGTAATCGATCACCATGATCATCCGAGACTCCCCTTCCTTTATTGGGGATGATACTTTACCAATGTGCATCTTTGTAAAGATCTGACTTTTCGATAAAGTGTTCCATTCTCTGCATGTTAATCGCACTCCTCTCATAGATTTTGAGGGAACACGAGAGATAATATCCTCCATCACATCCCTTGGAAGATTTGTGATCATGATCGTCGTTTTCTCGAGTTGTAACGAGGGGTTTTTATCTTATTTCTTGCGGAAGGTAGAACTTAATTAGAAGCGACTAACTATATATATAAGTAATGAAGACGCAAAAGCCCTAAATGAAGTTGGGCCAATTCGATACTTTCGCCGACTTTATGAAGACAGTCTTCATAAGACTCGCCGAAGACCCAATTTGATACACTCGCCGACTTTATGAAGACAGTCTTCAGAAGACTCGCCGAAGACCCAATTTGGTACACTCGCCGCCTTCTCCACAAGTATGATTTTTATCAATTGTTTTGTTTTGTTTTTGTATTTGGCAGCGTCTTCTTTTCCGTAGCGATTCTCCTTAATTGTGGTTGTAAAACAGAACCGGTTCTTGGCTAACCAAACCGATTTTGCTTCTAATCCATCTAAGCTTTAAACCAACGTTGTCTATCAGTACTTCTTCTTATTCCGGTGAAGTCCCACCAGAGCCATTGTAGTGCCGTTTTGGTACAACAAGCGAGAATCTGGCGAAGATTTGAACATCAGGCCTAGCCGGATACCTAAAGTAAACATCTTTCAGCTCAATGTCTCTTTTAGTCTCCTCAAGAACATAACCGCTCATGTCGTAACTCGTAAGTATCAATCTTTGGTCTTCTCTTGATCGTTTCAAACATTTTGAAAGCTGCAGCTTGTCCTTCAGCGAAATCATTCAAACTTGGCGATGTTTGCCCTAACGACCTAACTAGGTTTGGGCATAAAAACCGGACCCGAAGAACCGAACTGATATGAACCGAATTTTTAGGTACCGAA
>JAHZTW010000001.1:324521124-324537878 GCA_020283515.1 Alliaria petiolata | reverse complement strand
AGGAAATATTTAGCCTTCCCTAAATCCTTCATCTTGAAGCAGTCACTCAAGTACCCTTTAAATTTTCCCAACAAACGCAAGTCATTGCAACAGATGATCAAGTCATCTACATAGACAAGAACACGAAGCTGAACCTCCCCCTTGATATATGTAAAGAGCGAGTAATCAGCATAGGACTGTAAGAATCCGAATTTGAGAAGAGCTTGAGACAGTTTGGCGAACCAACACCTTGGAGCTTGCTTTAAGCCGTATAAAGACTTGCGGAGACGGCACACTTTGCGCGGATCATTGGTCTTAAAACCAAGCGGTAGTCGCATGTACACCTCCTCTTCCAAATCACCATGGAGGAAGGCGTTGTGGACATCCATTTGGTGGACTTCCCACCCCTTTGCAGCTGCGACCTTGAATATTGTTCGAACTGTGGTATGCTTAGCAACAGGGGCAAAAGTCTCATCATAATCTTCTCCTTCAACCTGCCGATTTCCACACACAACCAATCGAGACTTGTGACGTTCAAGAGTTCCATCCGCATTGTACTTTAATTTGTAAATCCATTTACACGACAACGCTGTTTTCCCTTCCGGAAGATCAGACAAATCCCACGTGTTTGCCAATTCGAGGGAACCAACTTCAGACGACATAGAGTCCCTCCAGACTTTGTATTTGACAGCCTCACTGTAGGACCGTGGCTCCACCCCTGCAGTTACGGCTGCTAGAAAGGCACGATGACTGGCAGAGAATGCATTATCAGTCATGTAGAATTCAAGAGGGTATAGCGAATTACCTTGGACCGTAGGAGGAACAACTGATGGGACGGTGAGAGGAACGGAGTGCGGGTGGTGTTTATCAGGAGAGCAACTAGCATTGTAGGTGACATAGTCCTTGAGTTTTACCGATTGAACTCGTTCTCGTTGTCCTCTTCTAAGTACAGAGGCAGGTGGAGGCTGCATGTTCACGGGAACTTCAGGTTCATTAACTAGTGGATTTCCTGCAATTTCTGTCTCAGCATGAACTGCAGGTACTGGATTAGTACTCCCCCTGTCCCCAATTTCCTGGAACAGGGGAATCTCATAGTCTGCAGGCGGGTTTACAAGGACAGGATTAGTAGTAGCAGCCTCGGGAGCGTCGGATTGATACGGGAAAGTCGTCTCATCAAAGACCACATCTTTGGAGATAAAAAAACTCATTACGCTCAAAATCATACAATTTCCACGCCTTCTTCCCAAACGGGTATCCAACAAAGACACACTTTCTACTCCGCTCACCGAATTTGTCCTTATCATGTGCAGCTCGATGTGTAAAGCTCAAACATCCAAACGTTTTTATGTTTGTGTATGACGGAGACTCGCCAAATAACAACTCATACGGAGTTTTTTCGTTGAGTACAGTTGATGGAGTGCGATTGATAAGATGAACTGCAGCAAGGACACTCTCACCCCAAAATTTCGTTGGTAAGTTTGCCTGAAACAACAGAGACCGTGAGACATTGAGAATATGCCTATGTTTACGCTCTACTCGTCCGTTTTGTTGCGGTGTTGCAACGCAAGACGTCTGGTGGAGGATGCCATTATTACTGAAGTACTTTGACAAGCACATGAACTCAGTGCCGTTGTCACTGCGAACCATCTTTACTTGCTTGCCAAACTGTCGCATGACCATAGCACAGAAGGAGGGTAGAACAGTTTTAACTTCTGTTTTCTCTAGTAACAAATATATCCAAACGGCCCTGGAATGGTCGTCTACGATTGTTAAAAAATACTTGGCACCACACGACGATGGCACTCGATATGGACCCCAAAGATCCAGATGTACAAGATGAAAACAATCCAAAGCTTTATTAGAACTCTCGTGAAAAACCTCACGTGTCTGTTTTGACTTGAAACAAATCTCACAGCCTCCGAACTTGTCGGATACATGCTTAAAACCAACAGAAAAAGGTAAAAAATCCATAACACCAAAAGCAGGATGTCCTAGTCTTCGATGCCACAAAGTCTGATCTTCAGAAGCCTTAACTCTGTGTCCTCGAGCAACTGTAACATCACGATAGAGATAAACACCATCCCGTTCCTACCGGCTCCAATCAGGATCCTCGTAAAACGGTCCTGCAGCACGCACAAAGTATCAGTAAAAACGGCAAAACAACGAGTCTGTTTCAACAACTTTGCCACAGAAAGAAGCGTGCAATTGAGATTAGGAACCAAAAGGACATTCGACAACGTGATCTTGTCTGATAATGTTAGGCAACCACACTTAGTCGCATATACGCGACTGCCATCTGCAAAGGAAACTGGATACGGCAAAATAGTTTGCAGGTCGGTAAGTATCTTTGCATCACCCGTCATGTGGTGAGAGGCTCCTGTATCAAGTATAACTTCACCTGTCGGGGTATTACCGTTCAGACGATCTGGAACTGGAGACGGTTTCTGCTGCTCGATCAGTTGAGACAACGATGCCCATTGCTCAGCTGTGAAGGATGGAAACGTGCCTGGCTGGGCAGGCGCCTGAGCAGCATTGGACCGATATTATTGTTGTTGATAGTTGCCCCGTCCACGACCAGAAGAGGACCCTCCTCTGCCTCTAGAACTTCCTCGACCACCACGATCTCCACCTTGATTTCTTTCTGTAAACCATTCGGGAAAGCCCACGAGCTGCAGCAGTCCTTCTTTTCGTGTCCATTGTGACCACAATGAGAACATTGGACTGCAGAGCGAGCTCTGGCTACTGCAGCTGATGCACTGGAAGTCTCCGTGTGTTGAGGACTCTCTGTTTTGACAACCGTGAAGCCCACTGCATCTTGCTTCACTTCCCCTTTTGAAGCACCAAGTCTTCTCTCCTCAAGTACCACCTTTTGATAGACACTATTCAGTTCAGGAAGAGGATCTAAACCAATGATGTTGGTGATCACATTCCCAAACCGAGCTTCATCTAATCCCATAAGAAATTGATGCACACGCTCCTCCTCGTAATCGCGGATGAAATTCACACGCCACGAACACGTACAACGAGGAAGGGGTTTGTAATTGAGAAGTTCTTCCCATCGCTGAGACAACCTCCCGAAGTAGTCCATCACGCTCATCACGTCTTGACGACACGACGCAAGCTCTGCTTTGAGCTGATGGACACGAACGCCGTTACCGACGGAAAACCTTTTCAACAAATCGCTCCACAACTTGTGTGCGTCGGAGGTAAACATGACGGTGGACCTTATTTTTAGAGAGATTGAAGCCCGAATCCATCCAACGATCATGGAATTGACTGTATTCCATGCTTCCAATTCTCTTGGCTTCCCCACTGGTTGAATGATGGTTCCATTAATGAAACCAGACTTTCGTTTAGCTCGGAGAGCATTCTCCAGCTCCGATGCCCACTCGGCATAATTTTCACCCGTCAACTGAACATGTGTAATGGCTGTTCTCGGATTATCGGACGGCGCTAACTCGTAAGGTGACACCACCTTTAGCTCCTCCGCAATTCTCTCTTCCTCCGTTCTTGGATCTGGAAATCCGTCAGACATGATGACGATGCTTTAGAAAGAGAAGAAGAGAAAGAAAATTTAGAAAATTTTATCGATTTCAAGAACCTTGCTCTGATACCATGTAAAGTAGAACAATACTTTGGGAACTTGATATTCTTATTGACACAGGCGACAGCCTTATATATACGTTTACCGATAGGGATGATTAATGTACATGTTTATCTAAATCTAACACAATCATTATCTCAATATATCCTAGTGTTTATCTAAGATATATGTGAATATACGCTCGTGTTCTAGAACCATCTAAAACTCTCTCTAACAGATATCTTTACTTGTTCGTTAAGGCAAGTAAGTTTACCTCTATGCTCGATAGATGGATCAACGTCGTCGTTGACGAAGACGCTCGTACAATAAAGATCGTAATCGATCACCATGATCATCCGAGACTCCCCTTCCTTTATTGGGGATGATACTTTACCAATGTGCATCTTTGTAAAGATCTGACTTTTCGATAAAGTGTTCCATTCTCTGCATGTTAATCGCACTCCTCTCATAGATTTTGAGGGAACACGAGAGATAATATCCTCCATCACATCCCTTGGAAGATTTGTGATCATGATCGTCGTTTTCTCGAGTTGTAACGAGGGGTTTTTATCTTATTTCTTGCGGAAGGTAGAACTTAATTAGAAGCGACTAACTATATATATAAGTAATGAAGACGCAAAAGCCCTAAATGAAGTTGGGCCAATTCGATACTTTCGCCGACTTTATGAAGACAGTCTTCATAAGACTCGCCGAAGACCCAATTTGATACACTCGCCGACTTTATGAAGACAGTCTTCAGAAGACTCGCCGAAGACCCAATTTGGTACACTCGCCGCCTTCTCCACAAGTATGATTTTTATCAATTGTTTTGTTTTGTTTTTGTATTTGGCAGCGTCTTCTTTTCCGTAGCGATTCTCCTTAATTGTGGTTGTAAAACAGAACCGGTTCTTGGCTAACCAAACCGATTTTGCTTCTAATCCATCTAAGCTTTAAACCAACGTTGTCTATCAGTACTTCTTCTTATTCCGGTGAAGTCCCACCAGAGCCATTGTAGTGCCGTTTTGGTACAACAAGCGAGAATCTGGCGAAGATTTGAACATCAGGCCTAGCCGGATACCTAAAGTAAACATCTTTCAGCTCAATGTCTCTTTTAGTCTCCTCAAGAACATAACCGCTCATGTCGTAACTCGTAAGTATCAATCTTTGGTCTTCTCTTGATCGTTTCAAACATTTTGAAAGCTGCAGCTTGTCCTTCAGCGAAATCATTCAAACTTGGCGATGTTTGCCCTAACGACCTAACTAGGTTTGGGCATAAAAACCGGACCCGAAGAACCGAACTGATATGAACCGAATTTTTAGGTACCGAATCGAATCGAACCTGGTGTAAATACCCGAATGGAAGCCACACTATCATATCCGAAGAACCGATATCGAATCCGAACCGAACCGAGAACCGAATGGGTACCCGAAATATCCGAAATATAACTATATACAAAATAAATATTAGTTATATTTAGATTTATATTGTAATAACAAAAATATAAAATATTATTATTATAAAATGAATATATCAATTATATTTAAAGATTTTCAGATATATTTAGTTTATTTGGTTACAAGTACACGAAAATACCCGAATCTAATTTAAATTATGGTTATTTTTTATTTTAAAAATCCGAACCGATTCATAACCGATCGATTTTCCGGTAAAATCCGGTTCTTCAACCTCGATACATAACTGACCCGGACCCGACATGAAAGGAATCGAATCCGATCCGAAAATAAAAAAAAAATACATGAATGAGACTTATAGTCTAAAACCGAAATAACTAAAATTCAAATAGACCTGACCCGAACCCGAATGCCCGGCCTACTACACCTAACAACACGAAGTAACTTCACAGATAAGTAAGATCGTATGCAATGAGTCAATTTGAGGGACTAGGATTCCTCATGTAACAGCGGAATATGATTCTCGTTTCAGATATCAGGACAATAACAACATTTTGTTAAAGCTCTGTTTCGGCTTCATAAGAAGTAAGAGGCAGAGGAAAGCTGTCTCATCATCATGGAACATGGTCATTATTAATAGTAGAGTAATCTTGTTCAAAGACATAAATTAATTAGGCTTTGTAAATTGAGACTAATCACCAAGTGTCGTTAGCTCGACTGGAAAAGTATCATAGGCAAATCTTAGAGGAGTGACGTTTGTGACGAAATTACATGTTGTGATTTCAGACTTGGAGGGATTACGGGATTCGGTCCAGAACCTACTGGTTATCTAAAAAAAATAATTTAAGACTAATCATCTTGTTTTGTTTATTAGCTTTTCACGTGCGACAAATTTCAACATGTTTTTGATATCATATCTATGCTTCTAAGGTCCCACTTCGGAGATGCTATTTAGATGCAACTACTTAAATGCTTAAATATTATTCGTTTGGACATTTTGGAATCTGTATCTGAATGCAAAAAACCAATTGCATCTCAAAAATATATAGATATTTGAGATGTTAAAAAGGTAGAGTTTATATGCAAATTTTGCATATCAAAAATTAAAATACTAAAATATCATTCAATATAATAAAAACCTAATTAACAGTTTGTTGATCATTTTTGTTATATAATATTTATATTAAGTTAAAATAGTATTTTTTTTTTTGTCAAAATATTATTTTCTATTAAAATAGCATTTTCTCAAAAATTTCATGTCATAACCGTAAACCAAATTTTCCATCTAAAACCATAAAATAGCATTTTTCTGCCACAAACTGTAGGGTGCAATTCCCATAACAACTGTAATTTCACATCTAAACTGCAAAAAATATTTTTTTTTCTAAAAAACCCTTAAAACCGCAAAAAATCACTAAAATCTCAAAATCGTATGTCTCCGTCAAAACAATATTTTACTGTTAAAACTGCAAAATCGCATATTTAATTTTAAAATTTTGAATTTCAAAATTATATAGTAAAAAAAAATTAAAATGTTATTCCCAATTTTTTTAGATTGTAATATTTCTACAAAGAAAACCTATTTCAATAAACATTTTTCAAACCAAAACGTATTTAAAGAGAACTTTTCTTTAGTTATGTGTAGGAAATCAAAATTTTCAAAGGCTTACACAACTTTCGGAGATGTACAAAGGTTAAGCATTTGCCAGAAAGTATATTCAACATCCATTTGTTGCCACTGCAATGAACAAAAGACTATCACAAAACGAAAACAAATAAAGTTTCATGGCCCAAAAGCCAAACTTAGACATGATCTAATAAGCATCATACTGTATAACCACATATACAACTTAGCTAAAGATTTTTTCCCATTCTCTCAAAATAACCTTTGACGAGTGCTTACAGATTCCCAAGCTACCTTAAAAACATTGAGGCTACCTCTCAACATCAGCATCACTACTCATAAGAACAAAACGTTACAGAGTCCTGAAAAATTCTCTTGTTTAATAACCAGATCATCACACTCCAGCATAATTTCAGGCAAGTGATCTACATATCTACCACTTTATCAGAAATTGCTAAACCTAGAAAGTGACACGGGAGCCTCACTGCGAAGCAAAACTTTTCTAGAAACTATGAAGGGACGCAAATCGATTCAGCTCGATTTGAGTTCTCATTATCTGCTAACGAATTGATCTAAGAAACGACGAATCTATGTATCCCACAACATTAGATGATGAAAATCGACGGAAAATCTGAGAGCAATAGAAGAAAGAGCCTCAGTTTTATGTATTCTTTTTTTTTTTCTTTTTACCCTTTTGAAGTGTGCGTGCACCTTGAAAGATTTGAGATTAGAAAATTGTGTACTCTTTGATGCTTTTGGACGGAATCTGAACCAAATGATGTTCTTGTCACTTTATTTTATTGAAATACGATTGGAATACGGATGACGTACACAGATGAAATACGGTTGGGATACACAAAAGCCAAGCAAAGCCCCTAACACAAATCCGGAAAAAAAGAGACAAACCTAAAACACTACCAAAAAGCTGAAAAACCTGATGTCGCTTGTTCTTCAATTCTTTCTTCTCCGCTTTTGTTCGGCCAGCTCTATGCACATCGATTTAAAGATGGAAAGTCTCGACATGTTTTGATCATATCGATCCTTTTCTAAACTGCTTTGTTTTTTCATTTGGCCTCCTTGCGGTTGCTCGATTTGCACTAGACTTGGAACATAAGAGCACACATGTGGCCTACAGCTATTGTCGGGAGAAATTTCTCCGAGATCCACTTGTCTAACGTATCCAGCCTCTCCAATGATGTCAAGTGTTCTGCGATTCCTCCTATTTACTCCAAAAAGCATGACGACTTTCTTCACCTCGTCAGTAAAGAAACTTGACGTAAATGAACGCTCATTCACTCTCAAGAACTTGCTCCACGACACCTTTTCGGTGCCAATCGTAGTGGTAATCCATATCTCAAAGAAATCTGGATCTCTGTAGTAGTCTTTATATAAAACCGCAAGCTTCTCTTCTCTAACACAAGATAGAGTCCCAATTCCTTCGAACGGCAGAGGCAGAAGCGGCCCAAAACCCTCTCTCGTATAATCAAAACAGATTATGTGGTCGGCGTGTTGGAAGTAATAATTCTCTGAGTTGATTTCTGTAGCACACCAGTAAGTGTTTCCCTTGAGAGAAACACCATTGGGAGATACTATACGCCAGTATGGATCAGTGACATCAAGAGTCCTCCATAACCCAGAGTCAAAATCGTATATTTCATACCATTCAAATTCGTTTCTGGATCCAAACAAATAGGAACTATCCAAAAACCTCAAGAATTTGAGGCTACGACGAGAGTTCTTATCCTCGTATCCGAGAGCGTAACTAAACCAGTCCCTCGCTAATACTCCGTGGAGAGTATATCTGAGTTCGATCCACCTTGTTTCTCCCAAATACGGATTCCAAACCACAACCTTGGTACCATCGTCTTCAAAGATGCATAACAATAAGCCCTCGCAGTGAAAGACTTTAGATATCTTGACTTGTTCGTTAAGGCAAGTAAGTTTACCTCTATGCTCTATAGATGGATCAACGTCTGCGTTGGTGAAAACGCTCGTTAACTAAAGATCGTTATCCAACACAATGATCATCCGAGACTCCCCTCCTTTTGTTGCGGCTGATGCTTTACCAATGTACGCCTTTGTAAAGATCTGACTTTTTGATAAAGTGTTCCACTTTCTGCATGTTAATCGCACTGCCCTCATAGATTTTAGGGGAACCCTAGAGATAATATCATCCATCACATCCCTTGGAAGATTTGTGAACATAATTGTTCTTTTCTCTAGTTGAAACGAGGGGTCTGATTTCTTGCAGATGGTAGAACTTAATTGTAAGCGATTAACTATATATATATAAAAGTAATGAAGACGCAGAAACCCTAAATGAAGTTGGGCCAATGGTGGACTTTAGAATTTGATACACTCGCCGACTTCTCCACAAGTATGTATATCTCATTTATAATGATTTTTATCAATTGTTTTGTCTTGTTTTTGTATTTGGCAGCGTCTTTTTTTCCGTATCCGATTCTCCTCACTAGTTTAAACACAGTGATTGCGGAAGTTTGTGCAAGCGTGCGATTGCAGTTAACAACGTTATTAAGCGGTTTGTACGACTGGCACAGCGGTTGGAAACAGATGCGTTTGCAGGATACTTATCACTAATTAACTTGCGGGTGCAATAGCGGTTAAAAATAAATTATAAGTATAAATATATTTTATAATTATAAAAACATCAAAAACATATTATTATAAAAACATCAAAAACATATTATTATAAAAAACATCAAAAAATATTATTATAAAAATTATAAAATTATTAATTAAACAAAATTAATAATAAGAATTATAAAAATGATATATGTATAATATTTACATTTATTTTTATAATTTCAATAGAGAAATTGTTTTTTTATGAAGATATTAGATAAAAAATTTAGTTGTTAGAGAAATTTAAATAGAGAAAATTTATCAAAACAATTAAAATTTACAGATCTTATACATATAAAATTATGAAAAATTGTTAATGAATATTAGTTAAAAAGTGTCAAATTTATTTATTTTATTTGTATTTATAATATTCAAATCTTATTTTTTTAAAAAAATATTTTATATATATATATATTAATTTTAAATAAATTTTGTGTTTTTTAAATTTTTTTTTATTATTATCCGTCCGCAATCGCCCTCAACCGCAAACGCTAGCTGGAAGGAGCTTTTGATTTTGAGGAACAAAAACGGTACGAAGCGGTAGAAAACGTTTTGCGTGATTGTTATCAAACGCCAACAACCGCTACTACCCGCAAAAGCTGCGTTTGCGGGTGTTAGCGGGACAAACAATCAAACCCTAATTAATTGCGGTTGTAAACAAAACCGGTTCTTGGCTAACAAAACCGATTTTGCTTCTAATCTATCTAAGCTTTAAACCAACGTAAAAAAAAGCGACCCCGAGCTTGCTCTCCTATTTTTCCATTGCTTGTTTCTCTCCCTTAAAAAAAACGGTTTGATAAAAAAGCACAAAGATTTTTTTGCCACAAAAATTATATAAAAAAAAACAGAGGGGCTTGAATGGTATGTAGTTTTTTCACGTTTTCACGTTTTTAAAACGTGATTTCACTTAATATAATTCATAATAATAAGCACAGAATGATAAAAAGTGAAAATTAATAAGCTGTTTTTCAATCCATCCCGCACGTATAATTTTTTTCAATAAATAAGCTGGAGATGAAACCTGGACACAAAAGATAAACTGATACATAGGTTTTAACCCTATAAAAACTACCGCAAGTGCACAACAAATGTTATAGCATTTAGGGATCGAATCCATAAATTTCAAGAGTCACACTCAATTCTTGGGATTAAAACTAAGTTAAGACAATGATATGATTTATTGGTTGCAATGTAAAACGAAAATTGTTAATAAACGCTGTAGAAATCAATTAAAAGAATATCTAGGTCAAGGGTAATTTGCAGGAATTCAGAGATCATGAACCAGACAATTATTCAAGGAACAATAAGCGCAGTCTTGAACTCAAACATGAATGCATAACTAATCCACTGTCGTGGTATCAATTACTTTATCTACCAATCTAAGATTCTAAACTGGCATTTGAACTTAGAATTCTAAACAAGCATTAGCGAGTAGGTTCAATTTGTTCACTGATTGCCTTACAATCATCTTTCGTTGGCTAAGGACAATCCGCTCACCTATGTTCTATCAAGCAATTTATAATACTTTTGATGAATAGATTAAACCCTAAATCAGAGACTAAGGGATTAATTCAATCTAAGTAATGAACACAACGATATGTGAAGACAACAGATGATTAATTCATATATATGTCTAGTTTATTGATTCATAAATTCTCTTGAAATCCTGAACCTAACTATGAAATTACCTAAACATAGATGCAGAAAAACAACTAAGAGATGAAGAAGAACTCATAATCAAATAAATAGATATCCAAAAAGGTTCAGAAATCTTCTCAAGAAATGTAGAGTGAGAGCTTCGTCTCCCAAAGCTTACAAAGTACAAAACCTCAAAGTAAGTCTCAATGTAAAAGAAAGCGTAGCCTCAACAATGGCTAAAAATAATTATATATAGGTCTAAACACGTTTTTGGTCAAAATCTCTGGCAAAACCAAGCCAAAATAGGAAGAAAAAAAATTATTCTGCGTAAGTAAACCGGTCGGTTTAGGATTGGATCGATCGATCGATCCACTTTTGACTACAAGTCGACTATCGGATCGATCGATCCAAATGTGGAACAATCGATCCAACCTCCGAAAATGCTCACTTCTTGCTCTTTTGCTTTCGTTCCTTCCTTTCATGTCTTAAACTCCATTCAAACGTGTTTCAACCTGAAAAGACTCCAAAAACATAGAAAAGACTCGAAAAACTCTTGAAAATTTTGGTTAGAATGCATAAAAATCGAACCCAGAACAGAGAAGAAACAGAAATCAAACTAGAGATGAAGAAAGAACTGCGACGCCGTCAGCGGAAGCACTTATACCGCACCAAGCAGCGCTACCGCACCATCAACAGATCCGTGACCTGTACATCTGGCGTCAGACTCACCACCGAACCCAACCCTCTGGACTCTAAACTGAAGCTTCAGCTGGACAAGGACCGAAAGAAACTTCACCCTACCACACCTCCACGCTACCACGTGAAGCACCAACCAAGGAAGATCCAGTAAGAAAGAAGAACAGATCCACTCGCCAAACAAGACCCACTCAGGAGCTGCCTCTACCTCCACGAAAAACCAAGGCAAACAAAGCAAATCCTGAGAGCTAAACCAACGAAAGACAAGGAAACAACTGAAGCAACCCTCTCACTGTGCTGGCAAAAAGCGCCAAACGCCGGAGAGGCGAAATAAAAAAAAAAACGATTGTTTTTATTTTCTTTCTCTGGTGGCTAAACATTTTCCGACCGATTAATCTAACTTCTCTTACTTCACAAATTGGATTTTTTTTATTATGTTATATGTATAATATATGACTAAGAAAATCATGTCAAGTTATAACATTTGAACATTGTGTTTTCTCAAATTAACCCAACGGCTAACATCTAAAGCTTTGGAGTGTCACGTGGCTTGCTAATTTCGAGATAATTGAAAATAGTTATTAATTTAAGTGGTTTAAACTTTAAACAAAGTACACTTTGCAACGCAACTCTGATTAGTAAATTCGTACCGTAATCACATGAAATTAAAAAAAAAAGTAAAGAAACTTCAACATATTAGTTGTTTTAGAAATGAAATTCAACAACAAAAGGTGTTTGGATCCCGTTTTCTTCTATTCCTTCATCATATTAGTTGTTTAAGAAATGAAGATAGTTTTTCAAGCGAAGATGTATGGAGAGAGCATAAGAGTATCTGGTCAATGGTAATATTTATGGCTTGATTGGTTCTCTCGCTAACACCCGTAAACGCATCTTTTGTGGGTGGTAGTGGTTGCTGGCGTTTACCAACAATCATGCAAAACGCTTTGTACCGCTTTGTACAGCTTTTTGTCCCTCAAAATCAAAAGCTCCTTGCAGCTAGCGTTTGCGGTTGCGGACGCTTGCGAGTTGATAAATAAAAAAAATTAAAAAACACAAAATTTATTTAAAATCAAGATATATATAATTTTTTTTTATAAAAATAAGATTTAAATATTATAATTAAAAATAAATAAACAAATTTTGAAACTTTTTAAACTAATATTATAATATTTTAATTGTTTACAGATTTGTTTTGAAATTATTACCATTGGAGATGCTCTAACTCTTATCTCCATCGTTCTGAGTCTCTTCCTTCAATCGGTCTCATACGTGACATTAACACTATGATGAGAAGTAAAATCGCCTCCATTCAAGGAGGCACAAATCATAATCATATGACACATTCCTTTCTACATGCCCTTCTCCTCCCATTATCTGGTTTCTTAAAGAATCTTTCTTATATTTGCTTTACATTCTCATGTTTTTTTTTTGAATACCGCAAAGCTTTGAGCCGAAACTCGTACATCTTCATGAATTAGAATTGCGCTAATGATAATACCAAGACATGGCGTAAATCATTTCTTCCAAAGAGAATAAAACTTAGGGCACAAAGAACCAACTTCTTGTACTAACAACTAGGATACCACACCTTTGGTTACATTCTCATGTTGAACAACAAGTTCTCTAAAGCCCCTACCCTTTTTAACATTTTTAGCTCCTAACAAACATTTTACGTAAAAAGTAGTTTCATCAATATATTTAACCGTTAAGCAAAAAAAAAACTGTTTAATATTGTCAAAGAAGCAGTACACGCCACACAAAACGTAGCTAACCATAAAGGCCCGACTACTATTTATGAATAAACTTGAAACGATAAAAAAACTACTATTTATTAGATGAATAAATGTTTGTCTAAACTATTTATAAATTTGAAACGTGCGAAAAGGATTGTAAAATAGCTTGTTAATTTTTGAATTTTATCATTACGTCTTTAATGTTGTGAATAGTATGTATTTCTAAAATCTTCGGTGAATTGAAAAAGTGAAAAATCTACATAATTTCTAAAATACAAATTTTCGTGTTAGTATCTTCTTTGACATCAAATTTTAGTTAACCTTTGCTGATTTCTTGTAGCCTATTTGTGCTTTTCCTTTTTACCATTCGATGAGTTTCTTTATGCTCGTAACAACCAATCTCTAGTCAGTAATCATTTGAAAGAACCATATAAATCATCTTTGGCGAAAATAAAAACGGATACAGAAACTATGTATACGGGATATGGGACTATTTTTTAACTCCAATACATTAGAAATCTATTTGATAGAAATACCTAACATGAAAAAGAACAACAAACGTGGGAACAAGTTTCAACGAGAGTTTATTGTATGTGTCCGGCAAGCTGATTTTTTACTTGTATAATGTGTAATCCTTAATGCACCATCTAAAACCAGTATTTGGTGTCGCTTCTGTGAAATAAACGAGTTGTAACAAAATAAATCTCGTTTCCAACATCACAATTTGTACGTTTGTTAAGTAGTGAAACCCTAAAAGGAGCAGAAATTCTACAGTGAATCTTATCGTATCTGACGATATTTCTAGTGTCTCGTTGCCGCTGCGTTACAAGAAAAGGAAAAGTGTAGAGATTTACACAAAATCAAAGCGAAAAAGATGGAAAGAGAATTGTAGTTCCGCTTTCGAACATCGGTTCATAGCTCTCATAAGGTTCCATAACCAGTTGTTTTGCCTACGTATTTTGACGTTACACAGAGACTATTTTAGTTGTATCTATTAACACTCTTTGATACGATGGTTGAAGTGACAAAAACCATCTTGTATTAAATTTTGAACAAAGTTAACAGCTCGGTTTTGACTTCATAAGAAGTAAGATGCATAGGAAAGTTGTCTCATCATCATGGTAATTATTGATAATAGCGTAATATTGTTCAAAGACACATTAATTAGGCTTTGTAAATTGAGACTATGATAACATGCATATTTTACCCATTTTTACTATCATAAGTGAGTGCTTTAATAAGCATTTCACCAAAGTTTTAATACATAAACACTAGATTTCGAGTATTTGTTTGTTCAAGCCTCTTTTCAGGTAATCTTACCAAAAGACACATATTTTGAAGCAAAATGGACATTTCCGGAAACAGTGCTCGAGGACATAAGTTCAACATCAGACGAAGGTCTTCCCACCACAAGATCAAGCTCATATTTGGAGACAAGGTAGCCTTATCAGCTGTCTTTCAACTCGAAGTGGTTTGAGAACAATCCCACTGTTGGATCTCAAGTTACGGAAGAAGTAAGAAGTTCCGTCAAGCACCCGGAAGACCAAGCTGGCCGCGCCACGGCCTGAATAGACGATTAGTGGCGCGCCACGGCCTGACCAGACGATTAGTGGCCGCACCACGGCCAGTCGCTAGGCCGGCCAACCACTTTACGGTTCCCGAGCCCATTTGAAGCCCAACTTAAACTCGCAGCCATCTTATGCAAGCTAAGACCTAATTGACGACCAAGGGGACTTGAAGACCTATATATACTCGACGTTTAGGATTTTCTTTAGGGAGTTCAAAGTTTTCTTTTCACGTTTCATTGTTTTGGTTCCGACGGCCACGGATCTCGTTCTCTCTCGATCTCCATCTTTATTCTTCTAGGGAGATCGATTTCTGCTGAAACCTTTGTTACTTTTCATTGATTTGTACAAGCATGCATTTATCTATCACGTGTTCTACTCCTCCTTTCATGTATGAGTAGTTTACTTTCGTTGGGTGTTCTTTAAGGGGATCTATGAGGAATTTCATTAACTGTTTTTAAATCAATCGTTTAGGCTGTAGATTAGGGTTTTCTTTCTTACCAAACTTGTTCTTATTGCATGAGTCTAGCGTCATGAACTAGACGTCTGATTCTAGGATATTTGAAAGCCACAATAGTGCTGAATTTCAGATCCGGACCTAGTTTGGTGGAGCGCAACATCTCTGGGATGCTTACGCATATCTAGGGAGTTGTCGTGAACATTTATTGCCCCGATCATTATTGCGTGTTTGCCTAGGACGCAGGATACGATAGTATACCTGTGAAGTTTGCATTCATAGATCGATCTTGCTTGTTAGAGTTAGGTCGTTAAAACCAATGATTCAGTTAGAGAAAATCGCCTAGTCTCGTTTGTCTAGCTTTTGTGAGTTTGATTTCTAGTTAGAACCCCATAGATTTCCCGAGAAGATCCCCAACGTGTTTCTCCCATCGGCTTTACAACTCGAGATTTACGCACTTCAATATTTACTTTTTCTGCACTGCTCACCTGATTTCCTTTTTACAAGCACTTAAGTTAATTTTCCTTTTCCCGTTGGTTATAGTGATCGATTGACAACATTTTCTATATAAGACGTTTCTCTGGCTTCTTTCTTTTCTGCAAAAATCGTAAAGCAGCTCCTGTAAAGCAGCGAGCACGTCTTCCGAGAGAGTTGGTTCCCTTAAAGCGTCTTCCTCATCTTCTTCCTCGTGTGAGTTTTGCGCTTGAGAGCTATGAGGCGTTGAATGTTCAGGCTGATTCGTCGCAGAGGCTCGAGGTTAGTTTGATGTAGAGGGTCGAGATTGAGCCGATGGATAATCGCTTCCAGCTAGGCCCGCAGGAGATGCTCCAAGATGGCTCCTCGTGGTCTGGAATAGATTCGTTGGAGGTGGATAGTCGCTGACACTAGGACCCGTTCAAGGATGGTAGATTGGGACATGATGATATATCATGGTTTTTACCCATTTTTAGACCATGATATAAGTGTTTTTATAGAGTCTTTTGGCTATTTTCGAGTCTATATAGAGTCTTTGCAGGTTCAGGTACAATTGAAAATAAATTTGAGATTTGGATGCATTTTGGAGCTTAATGGAATGAAGTCACGAAGTGATGAAGTCAATACTGGAATTACACGCAAGGTGTCGATCGACACCATGTAGTGTCGATCGACACCATGTAGTGTCGATCGACACCTGGTTTTCCAATTTACAGAATTAAGAAGTTTCCATATTTTGAAGAAAAGGAAATCTCCAAGACTTTTCCTAATCCGTTTGGGAATTGAAGACTCGTACCTAGGCCTATAAATATAGTTGTCAAAGCCATTGTTTAGACATAATCTCATACTTTAAGAATCATAGAAGTTTAGGTTTTTGGAGAGAAGAATTTGACTCCCTTAGAGCAAATTTGGAACTCCCTTTATTTATTCTATTGATTTCTTTTATGCT
>JAHZTW010000001.1:324386198-324434808 GCA_020283515.1 Alliaria petiolata | reverse complement strand
ACTAGAAAGCTCATTGGATCCTCTACAACTCTTAAGAAGGCTTCGGAGTCTGAATCTAAGTGCAATGCCTTCGTCCGGACCCATACATTTCGCACCTCCAAATGCTCGATATGCTTCTAAAAAGACTTCTGCTTCTCATTTGGCTGCTTCTCTTGCTCCTCTTGGATATCCATGAAACTCCATATGGTCCTCCAAGCCTCCAAAACACCTAATAAAGACTCAATATGTACAAATATGCAACAACCTAAGCTAAAACTCACTAAACTCTAATATGGATGCAAATGGGACTAAAAGTGGCTAAATGAATGAAAAAGTACATGCAAAACTATGTAAAATGAATGCTAAAATATGTTAAATTATGAGTCTATCAGGTATCGAGCAATATCAACCACACACGCCTTATGGATAGAAAATAAGGTTTTGAGAAAAGGAAGAATACGCAATTGCAGTTTGATTTAAGATGTTATAGTGTAATTCTATAATTTTTTTACCATTTTTTATTACCACTGTTTTATACTTGATTTTGATATTTTAGACGTAAAATCAAGTGGCTCAATTTTATAGAGTAAGAAGTACTATTGTGCTTGAAAAAGAAGAGCCTTGCAACAGTTTATAATTTAGTTATTAAAGTGGTCGGTCATTCTATGGTCAACGACTTCGATAGAGCATTGGACCACTTGGTTCATTTGATTGTTCACTCGCAGAGTAACTAAAAAGAATACTTGGTTGGTTCGTGCAAAGTTTCGTTATGTTATAAATACGTCAGTTTAAGAATTACAAACCTATATATCATATAATCCTGCATAGATTTAACCCAATTGCACTTTTCATTTGCATAAATATACATCAATTCTCAAAAGTATTGAAAATGAAGTTTGGAATTCACCACTTTTCTTATTGTCAAATTGTTTACCGTACACCAATGTACTGTGCAATACTATTAATTACTTTTTTAGTGGAATGAGATATTGAGATTTGGGCTGCCTGAGGTTAAAGTAGATTTTAAAAAATCACTTACTAAATGGAACTTACGAGTTCTTAATATCAAAAAGAATATTGTTAGTAAAAATGTTCTTCAGACCAATGAATTTTCTGATCGTCAGAATCCCAAGACAGTAATTCCAAGGCCTGTCTCTTATACACATCTAGATGTGTATAAGAGACCGGCTTTACAACTCGAGATTTACGCACTTCAATATTTACTTTTTCTGCACTGCTCACCTGATTTCCTTTTTACAAGCACTTAAGTTAATTTTCCTTTTCCCGTTGGTTATAGTGATCGATTGACAACATTTTCTATATAAGACGTTTCTCTGGCTTCTTTCTTTTCTGCAAAAATCGTAAAGCAGCTCCTGTAAAGCAGCGAGCACGTCTTCCGAGAGAGTTGGTTCCCTTAAAGCGTCTTCCTCATCTTCTTCCTCGTGTGAGTTTTGCGCTTGAGAGCTATGAGGCGTTGAATGTTCAGGCTGATTCGTCGCAGAGGCTCGAGGTTAGTTTGATGTAGAGGGTCGAGATTGAGCCGATGGATAATCGCTTCCAGCTAGGCCCGCAGGAGATGCTCCAAGATGGCTCCTCGTGGTCTGGAATAGATTCGTTGGAGGTGGATAGTCGCTGACACTAGGACCCGTTCAAGGATGGTAGATTGGGACATGATGATATATCATGGTTTTTACCCATTTTTAGACCATGATATAAGTGTTTTTATAGAGTCTTTTGGCTATTTTCGAGTCTATATAGAGTCTTTGCAGGTTCAGGTACAATTGAAAATAAATTTGAGATTTGGATGCATTTTGGAGCTTAATGGAATGAAGTCACGAAGTGATGAAGTCAATACTGGAATTACACGCAAGGTGTCGATCGACACCATGTAGTGTCGATCGACACCATGTAGTGTCGATCGACACCTGGTTTTCCAATTTACAGAATTAAGAAGTTTCCATATTTTGAAGAAAAGGAAATCTCCAAGACTTTTCCTAATCCGTTTGGGAATTGAAGACTCGTACCTAGGCCTATAAATATAGTTGTCAAAGCCATTGTTTAGACATAATCTCATACTTTAAGAATCATAGAAGTTTAGGTTTTTGGAGAGAAGAATTTGACTCCCTTAGAGCAAATTTGGAACTCCCTTTATTTATTCTATTGATTTCTTTTATGCTNATTGCACAACACTGGATCCCATTTCTCCGAATGCCGGAAAAGCTTAACCGAATCCTCCAATCTGTTGCATTTGGAGAACATGTCAATCGCGGCTCCCGAAACAACGGTGTTAGAGAAAAACCCCATCTTGACGCAGAGAGCAATAGCCTGCTTACCCTTGCACAGGTCTCGTAAACCCGAGCAAATCGATAAAACCGTCGAGACCGTGTATTCGTCGGGTCGATTCCCCATTTCCCTCATTAACCCAAAGCAATCCAAGGCCGCTTCTTTGTTGCCGGAATCAGAACAACACAAGATCAAAGAGTTCCACGAAATGACATCTCTATCCTCCATGGCTAAAAACACTGATAAGGCATGATCAAAAGCTCCTAATCTTCTGTACATATCCATCAGTGAGTTCCACACCACTAAACTAGACAAACTCACACCGCTGCAAATAACATTACCATGAATCTGTTCCCCATGGCGAACACAAGAAACAAGAGAAGCTAGAATCGAATAAGTGAACTCCGTTGGGCGAATAACCATATCCAAGAAAACCCTCATCGCAATTTCATGATACCCACAAGAAGCAAAACCTGAAATCATAGTGTTCCAGGTAACAACGTCTCGTTGAGGCATTTCGTCGAACAGGTCCAGTGCGTGATTGAGATAACCGTTTCTGAGCAAACCCTTCAAGCAGACGTTCCAGGATATGATGTTCTTATCGGAAATATCGTCAAACAATTGAAAAGCATCGACGACGGCGCCGGATTTGAAGTAGAGCTGAAGACAGCGGTTTCCCCAAAAGGTATTGGGTAGTAATCCAGCTTTGAAGAGCTGGGCATGGACGATTCTGGCTAAAGTCGGAGACTTTGAGAGCAAAGAGCGGTCTAATAGACGCGAGAAGTATAAAGAGGACGGCATGCAAAGTCCATGAGCTCGTCGGAGCAGTGAGCACATACATGTGCGGAGATTTTGTTTTTATTATCTTGAAACTAAAAGCCCAAGTTTTGAATGCTTAATGTTGTGGACTGTATGTAATGTCAAAGTGTATGATTAATATTACGGATGATTGGATTGTATTTTGGTAATTGGAAATATAAAATTTACACTTGAATTAAAAAAATATAATAATGTTCTATATTAGAATTAATATTACGGATGATTGGATTGTATTTTGCTAATTGGAAATATTAAATTTACACTTGAAAATAATAATAATAATAATGTTCTATATGAGAATTAAACTTAAAATAATAGAATTTAAATTTTAAATAATAAGTTAATGGTAATATCATAATGTTATATATATATTTTTTTTTCGACATCCTCAACTTTTAAAATGGTAAAAAGATGCAAACCGTAAGAGTTGATTCTATATAATCAAAATAATAAAGGTAATCTCGAGCACTCCGTGCTAACTTCGTTACATTTGTGTTTTGAGCGCGTGAGATATGCGAGATAGAGTAGAATGAGAATTCCATCCTGCTTCTCTCGTATTCCTCGGGTGTAGAGCGAAAGGCGGTCAGTCTTTTGTTTTAGACACCATCTTCACCAACTCGGAACAGTCCGTTACGAAAGTTACCGCTAATCTTTTTGAATCGAGCATATAATGCATTGTCCATGTCAATACTTCCAATTTTGTATGTAATGGGGAAACTGATAGATTCCATGGCAAAGCACCGAGCCAAACATCCACGGATTGTTCGGAGGATGACGAGCAGCATGTACCAGAATAGATCATAGACGGTACGAGTGAGGTTCATCGAGAAAAGACCAGCATTGGCCGCGAACGGGTTCAGACCGACACAGCCGTCCTGATAACCGAATCTCTCAACCATCTCATGTCCGCTCTCGGAGCAAACGTCAAGAAGAAGCCGAAGGACTTGTTAGAAATCATATGGTCTGAACCAAGCATCCGAACACTGAGCCAAGATCATACGATAAGTATTTTCCCGACCCATTCGACTTTTCTTCCGGCCAAAAGTTTTCTACTCGAGCTAAAGGATGAAAGGAAGAGATCGAACGTGAGATAACTCGGTTTGACCAAGCTGACTGCATTATGGCCGAGCACGCTTATGTTTGTTCCATCCGGTATGAACCATGATCGGACGGAACAAGGACGCGTCTAGATTCATTGCAGCCGAAGGGTCACCCTAAGCAAACACGTGAACCCAAGGGTCATTGACCAAGGAATAAATTCTAGTCTTTTATTTATATTTTCTATGCTTTGAAAATCCACAAAACTTTATTACTCTTTTCTTTCTTTCTTGGTTTGTTTTCTATAAGTATTTGTAAACTTCATTCTAATAAAATATCCAAGTTTTTATTATCTTCTTTTGAGAGAAATCTCTTTGTTCATCTTGAACTTTTCGTTGAGTTTGGCAAGGGTTGCTTTCAAATGCAGCAAACCTCCTAAGATCCGTGGTTAAGGGTTACTTCCTCGGTTCCGTGGAGTAGAGAATACCAAGAGACTTCCGCATCTCTTGACGGTCTCATCGATCCATCATCTATCCAATCTATCTCATCTATCCAACCCGCCAACAAAGAGCATAATCCATCCAAAGGTTCCATTAGAAATGCTTCGTCTTACAATGCTTCTAACCCTTGGCAAAACCAGCCCAACCCAGCATTTAGGGCTGTTTCCTTCCACGAACCATCTGTCTGACATGTCAGGCCAACGTGAGTTCGTGGTTACAATACTTCTGGCCCTTGTGTAGGACCCATCTAAACGTCCTCATGTTGAGCCAAATCCTAGACTATTGCCTCTGCCTGTGCAATCTTAAGTACTTCTCGGGGATCCCGATCAATATTTGAAAAAAGTTTACCAGTTCTTGTTTTACAGATATAACATAGTATCCATGAGAACACTGATATTTCATCATTTCTGGGGAGCTGCCAAAACAAATGTGACATATTAGAATATAATGCTTTCGTTGGGAACCTTTGCGGCGATGTTGGGATAGTCGATAATGCCCAAGCTTGAAAAGTCGGTGGACACTCAAATAATGTGTGATTGATTGTTTCCCATTCTTCGCTGCATCTTCCACATTGTGGATCACAGTTGATACCTCTGTTACAAAGCCTATCCATACCGATATGCAACCCGAAATTATTTTCCATAAGAAATGATTCATCTTATGTGAACTTTTACCTTTTTGTGTCCTTGTAGATTACTCACATCTGGTTCATAAACTCTTTGTATATCGCCATTGGAGGGGTCCTCCTGTTCGAGATTGTATCCTGACTTGACCATATATCTTTCCGATTTTGTAAAGTGCCAGTTTGAGAGATATGGTCTTGTTTCTCTAGTAGTTGGGATTTCTATAATTTAAGGTATATCCGTTGCGACAATCAGTTGCTGAAGTAGTGGTAAATTCCACGTTGATGTTAAATGGTCAATCATATGATTAACTTTTAGCTCAGGGTACATATTATACCCTTTGCATGTTGCTGATCTCGGGTGAGATGCCGGTATCCATGGGTCATTCCATACAAATATAGAAGTACATGATCCAACTCTTTTGATAAGCCTTTTTTTTGTACGAGAGATCGAACACAAATAATTTTCTTCCACCCATAAGATGGAGGGTAAGATCGAATGGGTTCCAAAAGGCTGTCGTTCCGAAAATATCGCCATTTGAATACCTTCGCAAATAAAGACTCTTGATAGTCAATAAGAAACAAATAAAGGTGCCGTATTAAAATCCTCTATGATCCGGAAACCAAGTTCTCCTTCCAATTTATGTCTACAAAGTTTTTTACATGCTAACCAATGCATGCCGCGGGTCTGAACATTAGTACTCCACCAGAATTGTGAGACCGTACTTGTAAGTTTTGTAGTTAGAGGACATGTGCTCGGAGCCATAAGTTCAGCATCAGATGACGACCTTCCCACCACAAGATCAAGCTCTTATTTGGAGACAAGATAGCCCTTCCAGCTGTCTTTTATGCCAAGGCAATTTGAGTTCAATCCCACGGTTGGATCTCAAGTTACGAAGGAAGCAAGAAGGCCCGTCAGACACATTCCCAGAAGAAGGATGGCCGCGCCACAGATCCTCAGAAGACCAGTGGCCGCGCCACGCCTGGTCGCTCGCGCGGCCACACCTCTCCGGCCCATCCTGAGCCCGTTTGCACTTATCCGATATTTTTCCGAGGTTAAAACATGAAGCCCACTTTCTGAAGACCGGGAGCCTATATAAAGGAACCTTAGGGTTTCAGAAGAAGAGGAGACGACACATAGAGCTTTTCCAGAAACACATCTGCGCCGCACAGAGAGAGAAAGAGAGAGAGTTTGACGGCCCCGGAGCTGAAGACCTCGAGAGAGAATTCTTCTGCAGCGGCCTACTCTTCCTTCTTTTCCCTTTCATATTTTGTTCTAAGTTCTTTTGCTTTTTAATACTTTAAGAAAACCTCTCTTCAATCGATTTTGCTTGAAGAAGTTTTCTCACTTCGTTCCTTTTTTATTAATACAATTCGCACCTTTCATACCTTAAAGATGTCTCCCGTTCCCATGAACGAGTAGTCATCCAGTTGGGTTTTTAAGGGGATCTTCGAAGGGGTTTAATCATGGATCGATTTCGCTAGGTTGATAGATATAGAGTTTCTTTTAGGTATCTTCGTTGATGTCTTGTTCTTATTGCATGTTTGCTTCTCTAATCAATTAGCAACTGATTCCAGGACGACTAGATACATGAACATGTGGTCTATCGTCTGGATCTAGAAGTTAACGAGCGGATCGCACCGTAGGATGTTTAGGCATATCGACGGACCGCACCGCGAGTGTTTACAAATAGGTGAATGATATGTATGCGCGGTTGTCTTGCATCGTGGGATGAGAAATCATATCCGCAGTGAAAGACAAACGCAGGTGGCTAGATCCGTGAAGGCGGGGTAGTCATAGTCGACCGTTTCAGCTTAAGAACCTAACCTATTAAATCATCTAGAACCTATCATGTTGCTTGTTAGATCCGATCCATGAACCCCGGAGAATGTCCCTGAACCCAACGCCTTTTATTCATTGATTTACAACCGTTTAATTCTTTTCTGCTGCTTGATATCATTACTGCAAATCGTGACACACTGCATCCCCCAAGCTCCCATTTGGTTTAAAGAAGTTAGAAATCTTAGGACTTTCGCAAAACAACAATCTCTGTGGATTCGATCCCTTAATATACTACTGTGATTGCTGTGCACTTGCAGCTATCTTAGGGGTAAAACTTGAAGTAAAAGAAACCCCGCATCAAGTTTTTGGCGCCGTTGCCGGGGATTGTTTGCTTTTGCGAATTTTCAGTTTCTAATTTGTCTTTTAGACCACGTTGATTTTCAAGCTTTTCCGTTCATTGCTCACGATTTTCTTGTGTTTACTTCTCATGTTTCAGGTGTATGACCACTAGGAGGAACGCTTCCAACGTCTTACCCGCAACATAGAGATCGACAAGCACGAAAAAGAAATCTGAAGGTTAAGAAGACAGATCAGCATGGCCGAGAACGAGGCCGATCTTGGAGTTCAACGAAACCGCGAAGAAGTTCTTCGCAACACTGGTGGAGCACCTAACGAGTTACAAGATGGGGAGCCACAACTCGACAACAATGGAAACCCTATCAACCCCAATCCCGAGGCTGACTCGGACGGAGAAGAACGCGATCCTGCCCTACGACAAGGAGGACACAATCCGATCATCGGAAATGGAGCGAACCAAGCAAACCCTATAATCCAGCCGGATGACCGAGACGCCATCCGACCTATCCTGCCAGCCAACCTTCCCAGGCGAGCTAGGAACCGCACCATAGCTGATCACGATACTCCTGATCAGCACTTCCAGAATCGAGCAGCGATTCAAGTTAACGTCCCCCATGAGGACGAGTTGGAGATCAAACCGCAGATCATCTCTTTGGTGAAGCAAAACCAGTTTCACGGACTATCAAACGAGCACCCGATGGACCACATCGAGTTATTCGAGGAAATCTGCAGCACCACAAAGACGAACCGAATCCCTCCCGACTATCTGAAGTGTAAGCTATTCCCATTTTCTTTGAGCGACAAAGCTCATAGATGGCTGAAGACTTTACCACCAGGATCGATCACTAACTGGGTGGAATGCAAGTCTGCCTTCCTCAATCACTTCTACACTAAGTCCCGATCCAACCTGCTGAGAAACAAGATCCAAGGCTTTCAACAAGGACCGGTCGAATCATTCTTTGAGGCGTGGGAGCGATTCAAGGACTATGAACGCGACTGTCCTCACCATGGTTTCTCCGGAGCCAGCTTGCTAAACACGTTCTACCGCGGACTGCAAGCTAGATACCAACTTTCGCTCGACACGGCCAGTAATGGAGATTTTACAACAAAGACGGAGCGACAAGGACGCGCACTCATCGAGAACCTCGCTGTAAGCAACAGCAATAACTGTCCGGATTATGATAGGAATCCGCGAACCGGAGACTCTGATTCTAAGCAAATAACCGAGCTGAAGAATATGATGAGCCAGCTGCTCAAGGGACAGCAGCGCAGTATCAGTGCGTGTGAGACCGCGGCGGAAAGAGAAGAATCTAGCCCGGGAGACGATGGAGACGAGTTCTACACGCGAGAAGAAGAAGTTAACTTCATAGGAGGGCAGAATTCATATCCAAACAGAAACTTCAACAATGGATTCAACAACAACTTCAGGAACAACAACAACTTATCATACCGAAACCCAAACGTGGAGAACCCGCGAGATCAAGTGTATCCACCTCAAGGAAGACCCTTCCAGAACAAGTTCCAGAACGTGAACTACGGAAACAACGGAGGCTACCAGGCAAAGCAACCCTACAACTCTCAGCTCACGCCCTACAACAACCAGCAGGGAGCGCCGCAAGCTGCACCGAACGCACCTTACCCGTCACGAGAAGACAAACTCGAAGGACTGATGCAACAGCTGCTGTTGTCTCAACAAAAATCGGTCAAGGATCTCAACATCAAGGTAGATTGCATGTACAACGACCTGAACGGCAAGTTCGAAACCCTGTCTTCCCACGTGAAGAAATTAGACATGCAAGTCTCTCAAACCGCTGAAGCCATCAAGAGACAAGCAGGGATCTTTCCCGGAAAAGTAGAGGATAACCCGAAAGGATTCTGTAACGCGATCTCGGCAGTCGCCAACGAGGCTAAGGAGCCAGAGCTAGCCATGGGAGAAAAGTGCAGGTTCGTCCCACTCTTCCCAACGATAAAGAAAGGAACTGCCAGTCCACCTTTCGATACTCCGGAGAACCGTGGGTTCGACAGACTGAAGAAAGAAGAAGATCCAGGCGCATTTACCTTCCCATGCTCGATCACGGGAATCAACTTCAGGGATTGTCTATGCGACACATGAGCCAATGTCAATGTCATGCCAATGGCAATCGCTGAAAGGTTAGGAATTACGACTTATTTCCCCTCACCTACGCAGCTAGTGTTCGGAGACTCGTCTAGGAAGAAATCAAATGGCGTAGTCTACAACGTTCAACTTCTTGTCGGGTATAAGATAGTACCTACTGACTTCCATGTGCTCGACATGGGGGAAGACAAAGACAAACCACTGATACTTGGAAGACCCTTCTTGGCCACGGTAGGAGCAAGGATCGACCATGTAAGCAACTTCGTAGTCTTCCTACATATAAGCCAGAAGAGATACTACCCAAAGGAGCTGAGCACTCCGCCTCCGGAAACGAAGAACCACGCGACTAAGAAGGAGAAAAAGGGGATGATATTAAGGGCAGGCCAGCTCCACTCGAGACCCTTCTCCCGAATCGAAATTCTGATTCCTCCCGAGCTAGAAGAGTTGGGTGAAGAGGAAGTTTCGAAGTCAGTTGAAAAGACAAAGCGGGTAATCTTAGAAGCCAAAATTCTAAGGAACGGAAACGGAGGGACGCTGCTGATACGGAAGCAAGGAGAAGCTTCAGGAGAGACAACTCCCGAAGCACTTTCCCCAACTGCCTAAGCTTCAAACAGAGTCGAGCTAAACGACTTAAACAAAAGCGCTTGGTGGGAGGCAACCCATCCGGTACGTGTTTTTGATTTCTTTTCTTTCTTTCATTTCTAACATCTAGTTTTTGCAAGTTTTCTGTACTTAGGAATAAAAAAAAAAATATAAAAAAAAAATATAAAACCAAGAAAAACCCAAAAATATGAAGAGGAGCCTCAGAAGGAGGCTAGCCGCACGAGCATAGCCCGTGGCGCGGCGAGAAGGACCGTGGCCGCGCGACGGACCACGACCGCGCGGAGGGAAGCAGTTTGGCCGCGGCCGCGACAGGCCATGGCGCGGCCAGCGGTCGTCTGAGCGACCAACCCGGAAAACTCACGTTTTTCCTCCCGAACCGAGCTTCCCGCGTTTTGGTACAATCCCGCACCGAAAAGTTATTCCCGTTAATATAAGATGACGGATTTAATCGATTCGTGGCCAACACGCAAGGTAAGTTCTCTCGTTTTAAAATTTTTGAAAATAAAAGGTTTTTGGTGATAAAAACACCTTTTTAAAAGCAAAAGAGAAATTTTAGGATCAAACTCTCTTTTCTTCTTCTCTCCCAAGAGACTTGGAGATTTTTGGGAGATTCTAAGTTTTTCAAATCCAAACCGTTTTCAAAAATTCTTTGGCCTAAACTCATCTATTTTCGAAGAGCATTCACTTTTTAAAGCTCATTCATCCTCATCTACAAGGTATGGTCTCTAATTTTACAAATCTCTAAAGAACTCAATTTTGAGATCTCTCTTGCTTGACTAGAAAATTGTCTAGGATGCTTGGATAATGGTAGAGAACCTTGGATTGATGATTTAGGTTGCCTAGATCTCGATTTTTGCAACCATATATCTAAAAGTTGAAGTCTTTGAAATAAATTTTTTTTTTGCATGCTCTAAGAACCGATTTTTGGAGATATTATTGGACGAATTGCTTGGTTTGGACTTGATTCATGCTAGGTATCACTTAGAGATCAAAGTTTGATGATAATAAGTTGACAAAATCGATTTATTGGAAAATTTTTGGTTTAGAATCCCAAAAATCCGAAAATAGGGTGTGAGTACCAAATTGATCTTGAAATTTATGCAATTACTCGATTAGTCTTAGTCTTGGAAACTCTTGGTATATGTCTTGTATATCATTGCACTTGAGAATCCATATGACACATCAAATTCACATGCTTGGTCGAGTTTTTGTTTTTATTTTGCAAGGTACAATGAGTTCCGACCGAAACTTCGAGATACGTTCGAAGAATAGAGAGCAACTAAGCTCTTCAAGGAGTTCTTCGCGACAGCAAGAACACGTAACACCGCTAGGGAACCCGAGTCTAAACACCACTCTAGGGAAATATATGAGGGAGCAAAGGAGGAAGTTCCTCGAATCGCAAAAGGTATGCACAAGCCGCGACGATCCTCCACCTCAAGAGCCAACAAGAGAGCTGAACCCTTCTCCTCCTAAGCGCAAGGTCCGAAATTTTGGAGCACCAATGGACCCGAACATTGATTATTTGAAGGAGATGAAGAAGATGGATATAAGAACAACCTTGAAGATCGACTACTCCGCTTTAGATGCGTTGGGCATCACCGAGGATGTCACGTGGTACTTGGATAAGCTAAGGCTCAGGACCTTCATGGAAATTGATCGACCCACCTACAAGGGACTCGCCCAAGAGTTCTTAGCTTCGGTTCAGCTGTCATACAAGAGAGGGAGGAAATCACATCCGAGAGACGGTACTCTCTATTTCACCATTGGCTCTCGGGATTATGAGCTGAGCATCCCTAGACTTTGCGAGATATTTGGTTTTGACTTGAGGAGCGAGACAACCATTGAAGAAGAATGGAGTGCTGATATTTGGGAACTCATGGGCCGAGGCATTTACGACAAGGGAAGGCATCCGTCCGCCTTTCTTTCACATCCAGCCGTGCGTTTCATGCACCGCCTCATAGCACACCGACTTTACTCTCGCAGCAACCAATCATGCATTCTCATTCCAGAGCTCGTCCTACTTCAGTCCGCCTTTAGAGACGAGCCACTTTCAGCATGCTTTGGATGCATCCTAGCAGAGAGACTCGTGCGAGTGAAGCACGACGTCACCGCACCTCGATGCGAGACTGCCTTCACGACTTACGGAGGCATCATCACAGCGATCATGGAGGCCGCAGGAGTAGACACCAGCATTGAGACGCCCTTAGATGAGGCTTGGTTTGACTTGTCCCAGTTTCAGACGGACAGGAACTTGACAGGCGCAGCCATGGATCCAGACAGGTTCGGATACCGCTACCGATTGGGAAAGAGAGACAACCGCACGGTCTACTTACCGTCTCCTACAGTCCCGCGCCTTTCAGAAGGTTCACCACAGTGGATCCCGAACCATGATGAGTTCCGTACCGAGTTCTCACGTCTACCGCTTACCATTGGAGAGTATGTAGCCGCCAAGGCTAGGAGAGAAGCGATCCGTCAGAGGACTCACCACACCTCATCCTCCTCCATGCGCAGTACCTCACGATCCGCTGCACCGTCCACCTCGACTGATCCCGCGATCACCGCACTTCAGGAGCAACTAGCACGCCAGAACGAGATGCTTGAGAAGATGGCGCGACAGCTTCGAGAGAGAGGACACATAGATGGCGACCTTTAGACCCTGAGTTCAGATGCCTAGAAGACTTCGCGTCTCGGCCAACACTCTTCCTGCTTACGAGCCTGGTTCCATCTATTCCACCCCTATCCTTTACTTTTCATTTATGCTTTATCTTTCATCTATTTCAGTCATTCCCGACCTGTCACCACTTTTTCACACTGGGGACAGTGTGATTTAAGTCTGGGGGGAGTTCGTACTAATGATTTTGCTTTTGTTTTGGTTTTTATTTGAGTCTTTTTCTTTTAAGAACTAAGAATGATGTATTTCGATATATATAATATGGTTTTAGGGATTATGACGCAAAACCAAGGATGATATTCGACCAGTGTGCTTCTACGCTATTTCTAGTGACAGATCTTTCAAGCTTTAGTACTAGACTAGGCAGTAGCTAGAAAGCCAGAGATGCGAAATCCTGGAGAATGCCGATCTATAGAGACTTCAGGGGAAGGAATACACTAGCTCTATTTTTATTGGACTTTAAACTAACTATTAATTTCCTTGTCAACAGATGTAAACATTCAACGAAAAAGCCAGAACGTTCGGGACATCTTCTTCCATTTAAACACACTCCCTTGTTGTTCCCGAACGGCCAACTCATCAATAGTTGGTACCATACCCGAAACCCTTACCATCTTTTCATACCTCATGCAACTCTCTTGTTTTCACCATATGCAGATATGTGCAAAAACGCCGGAGAGGGAGGAACGACACGATTTCTAGTCACTCAAGACGAAGGATCGAATGGTTAAGGAACGGAAGTGTTAGCTACAAAAGAAGGACGACTCATGCCTCGGAAAACTCGAAAGAATGGTAATATTCTTGCGATCCTTAAGACTCTCACAACAAGGCACTTCCCGTTTCATAAAAAAAAAAATATAACTAAAATAACTCGGATAGAGGAGCCGAACTTTTTGTAGTAATGACGGTACTTATCCATAAAAAAGAGAGTTACAAAAAAAAATGGAAAGATAAGAAACGGGAAGAAAATGCCTAAGAGCCTTAAGAGAATCGTGACATGCATAGAGGCAGAGCCTGGGCGATATGGTGAGAAGTTTTAAACGCCATCCAATCCGAACCAGAAACAAGAAACTAAGTCTGGGGGGATGGCTGTATCAAGGAGAACTCGCGGATGTGTACGTGCGGAGAGTGATTGGAAATCGTGGATCTCAATAGTTCCACCTTCTCTTGCTGTTTTGCATAATATCTCGCACCTTCCGGAGATTTATACGGTAACCCGAAACACTCTAAACCTCACCAATAAAGGCCTTTATATACCTAACCTCGTTGAATCTAGCTTTATATCCCTTGACAAGGATCACGCCAAACTTAATACTACTTAGAGAGCTAGTTGACTGAAACTTGAAGTTTAGATAGTGAAAGTTTCGCAAGGGACTAGTGTTGAAGGAACTATAGTGAGAATTTTCTAGGCTGAGCTTGGATAGACTTGTTCGATGACTTATGGTTTAGAAGGACGGTCGCTGAGTTTTTGCTAGTTCCTATATTTTCAAACCTCTTTTCCAGGCTTTGTCTGCGTTTTGTTTGAGGACAAACAAAGGTTTAAGTCTGGGGGAGTTGATAACACTCATATTTTACTCCTAAAACCTATTATTTCAAGATCATTTATAAGTGTTTTAACCCGGTTTTCAACGGTTTTAAAGTGATTTCCACGTTTCCTAGTCTTAAGAGTCATTTCAGGAAAATTGGACAAAAAGGACACATTTTGGAGCAAAACGGGAACTTCAAGGACATGTGCTCGGAGCCATAAGTTCAGCATCAGATGACGACCTTCCCACCACAAGATCAAGCTCATATTTGGAGACAAGATAGCCCTTCCAGCTGTCTTTTATGCCAAGGTGATCTGAGTTCAATCCCACGGTTGGATCTCAAGTTACGAAGGAAGCAAGAAGGCCCGTCAGACACATTCCCAGAAGAAGGATGGCCGCGCCACAGATCCTCAGAAGACCAGTGGCCGCGCCACGCCTGGTCGCTCGCGCGGCCACACCACTCCGGCCCATCCCGAGCCCGTTTGCACTTATCCGATATTTTCCCGAGGTTAAAACGTGAAGCCCACTTTCTGAAGACCGGGAGCCTATATAAAGGAACCTTAGGGTTTCAGAAGAGGCGTGACTACACAGAGAGCTTTTCCAGAAACACTTCTGCGCCGCACAGAGAGAGAGAGAGAGAGAGAGAGAGAGAGAGAGAGAGAGAGAGAGAGAGAATTCGACGGCCCCAGAGTTGAAGACCTCGAGAGAGAATTCTTCTGCAGCCGCCTACTCTTCCTTCTTTTCCCTTTCATCTTTTGTTCTTAGTTCTTTGCTTTTTAATACTTTAAGAAAACCTCTCTTCAATCGATTTCCCTTGAAGAAGTTTTCTCACTTTGTTCTTTTTATTAATACAATTCGCACCTTTCATATCTTAAAGATGTCTCTCGTTCCCATGAACGAGTAGTCATCTAGTTGGGTTTTTAAGGGGATTTTCGAAGGGGTTTAATCATGGATTGATTTCGCTAGGTTGATAGAGATAGAGTTTCTTTTAGGTATCTTCGTTGATGTCTTGTTCTTATTGCATGTTTGCTTCTCTGATCAATTAGCAATTGATTCCAGGGCGATTAGATACATGAATATGTGGTCTATCGTCTGGATCTAGAAGTTAACGAGCGGATCGCACCGTAGGATGTTTAGGCATATCGACGGACCGCACCGCGAGTGTTTACAAATAGGTGAATGATACGTATGCACGGTTGTCTTGCATCGTGGGATGAGAAATCATATCCGTAGTGAAAGACAAACGCTGGTGGCTAGATCCGTGAGGACGGGGTAGTCATAGTCGACCGTTTGAGCTTAAGAACATAACTTATTTAATTATCTAGAACTTATCCTGTTGCTTGTTAGATTCGATCCATGAACCCCGGAAAATGTCCCTGAACCCATTGCCTTTTATCATTGATTTACAACCGTTTAATTCTCTGCTGCTGCTTGATATCATTACTGCAAATCGTGACACACCGTACCCCCAGTTCCCATTTGGTTTAAAGAAGTTAGAAATCTTAGGACTTTCGCAAAACAACAATCTCTGTGGATTCGATCCCTTAATATACTACTGTGATTGCTGTGCACTTGCAGCTATTTTAGGGGTAAAACTTGAAGTTAAACAAACCCCGCATCAAGTTTTTGGCGCCGTTTCCGGGGATTGTTTGCTTTTGCAAATTTTCAGTTTCTAATTTGTCTTTTAGACCACGTTGATTTTTCAAGCTTTTCTGTCCATTACTCACGATTTTCTTGTGTTTACTTCTCATGTTTCAGGTGTATGACCACTAAGAGGAACACTTCCAACGTCTCTCCCCGCCACATCGAGATCGACAGGCACGAAAAAGAAATCCGAAGGTTAAGAAGACAGATCAGCATGGCCGAGAACGAGGCCGCTCTTGGAGTTCAACGAAACCGCGAAGAAGTTCTTCGCAACACTGGTCGAGCACCTAACGAGTTACAAGATGGGGAGCCACAGCTCGACAACAATGGAAACTCTATCAACCCCAATCCCGAGGCTGACTCGGACGGAGAAGAACGCGATCCTGCCCTACGACAAGGAGGACACAATCCGATCATCGGAAATGGAGCGAACCAGGCAAACCCTATCATCCAGCCGGATGACCAAGACGCCATCCGACCTGTACCGCCAGCCAACCTTCCCAGGCCAGCTAGAAACCGCACCATAACCGATCACGATACTCCTGATCAGGACTTCCAGAATCGAGAAACAATTCAAGTTAACGTCCCCCATGAGGACGAGCTGGAGATCAAACCGCAGATCATCTCTTTGGTGAAGCAAAACCAGTTTCACGGACTATCAAACGAGCACCCGATGGAGCACATCGAGTTATTCGAGGAAAACTGCAGCACCACAAAGAAGAACCGAATCCCTCCCGACTATCTGAAGTGTAAGCTATTCCCATTTTCTTTGAGCGACAAAGCTCATAGATGGCTGAAGACTCTACCACCAGGATCGATCACTAACTGGGTGGAATGCAAGTCTGCCTTCCTCAACCACTTCTACACTAAGTCTCGATCCAACCTGTTGAGAAACAAGATCCAAGGCTTTCAACAAGGACCGGTCGAATCATTCTTTGAGGCGTGGGAGCGATTCAAGGACTATGAACGCGACTGTCCTCACCATGGTTTCTCCGGAGCCAGCTTGCTAAACACGTTCTATGGCGGACTGCAAGCTAGATACCAAATTTTGCTCGACATGGCCAGTAATGGAGATTTTACAACAAAGACGGAGCGACAAGAACGCGCACTCATCGAGAACCTCGCTGTAAGCAACAACAATAACTGTCCAGATTATGATAGGAGTCCAAGAACCGGAGACTCTGATTCTAAGCAGATAGCCGAGCTGAAGAATATGATGAGCCAGCTGCTCAAAGGACAGCAGCGCAATATCAGTGCGTGTGAGACCGCGGCGGAAAGAGAAGAATCTAGCCCGGGAGACGATGGAGACGAATCCTACACGCGGGAAGAAGAAATTAACTTCATAGGAGGACAAAATTCGTATCCAAACAGAAACTTCAACAATGGATTCAACAACAACTTCAGGAACAACAACAACTTATCATACCGAAACCCAAACGTGGAGAACCCGCGAGATCAAGTGTATCCACCTCAAGGAAGACCCTTTTAGAACAAGTTCCAGAACGTGAACTACGGAGACAACGGAAGCTACCAGGCGAAGCAACCGTACAACTCTCAGCTCGCGCCCTACAACAATCAGCAAGGAGCGCCGCAAGCTGCACCGAACGCACCTTACCCATCTCGAGAAGACAAACTCGAGATAATGATGCAACAGCTGCTATTATCTCAACAAAAATCGGTCAAGGATCTCAACATCAAGGTAGATTGCATATACAACGACCTGAACGGAAAGTTCGAAACCCTGTCTTCCCACGTGAAGAAATTAGACATGCAAGTCTCTCAAACCGCCGAANGAAACCCTTTCTTCCCACGTGAAGAAATTAGACATGCAAGTCTCTCAAACCGCCGAAGCCATCAAGAGGCAAGCATGGATCTTTCCCGGAAAAGTAGAGGATAACCCGAAAGGATTCTATAACGCGATCTCAACAGTCGCCGACGAGGCTAAGGAGCCAGAACTAGCCATGGGAGAAAAGTGCAGGTTCGTCCCACTCTTCCCAACGATAAAGAAAGGAACTGACAGTCCACATTACGATACCCCGGAGAACCAAGGGTTCGACAGACTGAAGAAAGAAGAAGATCCAGGCGCATTTACTTTCCCATGCTCGATCACAGGAATCAACTTCAAGGATTGTCTATGCGACACAGGAGCCAATGTCAATGTCATGCCAATGGCAATCGCTGAAAGGTTAGGAGTTACGACTTATTTCCCCTCACCTACGCAGCTAGTGTTCGGAGACTCGTCTAGGAAGAAATCGAATGGCGTAATCTACAACGTTCAACTACTTATCGGGTATAAGATAGTACCTACTGACTTCCATGTGCTCGACAAAGGGGAAGACAAAGACAAACCACTGATACTTGGAAGACCCTTCTTGGCCACGGTAGGAGCAAGGATCGACCATGTAAGCAACTTTGTAGTCTTCCAACATATAAGCCAGAAGAGATACTACCCAAAGGAGCTGAGCACTCCGCCTCCGGAAACAAAGAGCCATGCGACTAAGAAGGAGAAAAAGGGGATGATACTAAAGGCAAGCCAACTCCACTCTAGACCTTTCTCCCGAATCGAAATTCTGATCCCTCCCGAGCTAGCAGAGTTGGGTGAAGAGGAAGTTTCAAAGTTAATTGAAAAGACAAAGCGGGTAATCTTAGAAGCTAAAATTCTAAGGAACGGAAACGGAGGGACGCTGCTGATACGGAAGCAAGGAGAAGCTTCAGGAGATACAACTCCCGTATCACTTTCCCAAACTGCCTAAGCTTCGAACAGAGTCGAGCTAAACTACTTAAACAAAAGCGCTTGGTGGGAGGCAACCCATCCGGTACGTGTTTTTGATTTCTTTTCTTTCTTTCATTTCTGACATCTAGTTCTTGCAAGTTTTCTGTACTTAGGATTATATAAAAAAAATAATAATAAAAAAGGGAGAAAAGCCAAGAAAAACCCAAAAATATGAAGAGGAGCCTCAGAAGGAGGCTGCCCGCACGAGCATGGCCCGTGGCGCGGCGAGAAGGACCGTGGCCGCGCGACGGACCACGACCGCGCGGAGGGAAGCGGCCTGGCCGCGGCCGCGACAGGCCGTGACGCGGCCAGCGGTAGCCTGAGCCACCAGCCCGGAAAACTCACGTTTTCCTCCCGAACCGAGCTTCCCGCGTTTTGGTACAATCTCGCACCGAAAAGTTATTCCCGTTAATATAAAATGACGGATTTAATCGATTCGTGGCCAACACGCAAGGTAAGTTCTCTCGTTTTAAAATGTTTTTGAAAATAAAAGGTTTTTGATGATAAAAACACCTTTTAAAAAGCAAAAGAGAAATTTTAGGATCAAACTCTCTTTTCTTCTTCTCTCCCAAGAGACTTGGAGATTTTTGGGAGATTCTAAGTTTTTCAAATGCAAACCGTTTTCAAAAATTCTTTAGCCTAAACTCATCTATTTTCGAAGAGCATTCACTTTTTAAAGCTCATTCATCCTCATCTACAAGGTATGGTCTCTAATTTTACAAATCTCTAAAGAACTCAATTTTGAGATCTCTCTTGCTTTACTAGAAAATTGTCTAGGATGCTTGGATAATGGTAGAGAACCTTGGATTGATGATTTAGGTTGCCTAGAACTCGATTTTTGCAACCATATATCTAAAAGTTGAAGTCTTTGAAATAAGATTCTTTTTATGATGATCTAAGAACCGATTTTGGAGATATTATTGGGAAAATTGCTTGGTTTGGAATTGATTCATACTAGGTATCACTTAGAGATCAAAGTTTTTTGGTTTAGAATCCCAAAAAATCCGGAAATAGAGTATGAGTACCAAATTGATCTTAAAATTTATGCAATTACTCGATTAGTCTTAGTCTTGGAAACTCATGGTATATGTCTTGCATATCATTGCACTTGAGAATCCCTGAGGCACATCAATCACATATTTGGTCGAGTTTTTGTTTTTATTTTGCAAGGTACAATGAGTTTCGACCGAAACTTCGAGATACGTTCGAAGAATAGAGAGCAACTAAGCTCTTCAAGGAGTTCTTCGCGACAGCAAGAACACGTGACAGCGCTAGGGAACCCGAGCCTAGACACCACTCTAGGGAGCTACGTGGAGGAACAAAGAAGAAGGTTTCGCGGTTCATTGATAGCACGCACAAGCCGCGACGATCCTCCACCTCGAGAGCCAACAAGAGAGCTGAACCATTCTCCTCCTAAGCGCAAGGTCCGAAATTTTGGAGCACCAATGGACCCGAACATTGATTATTTGAAGGAGATGAAAAAGATGGATATAAGAACAACCTTGAAGATCGACTACTCCGCTTTAGATGCGTTGGGCATCACCGAGGATGTCACGTGGTACATGGATAAGCTAAGGCTCAGGACCTTCATGGAAATTGATCGACCCACCTACAAGGGACTCGCCCAAGAATTCTTAGCTTCGGTTCAGCTGTCATACAAGAGAGGGAGGAAATCACATCTGAGAGACGGTATTATCTATTTCACCATTGGCTCTCAGGATTATGAGCTGAGTATCCCTAGACTTTGCGAGATATTTGGTTTTGACTTGAGGAGCGAGACAACCATTTAAGAAGAATGGAGTGCAGATATTTGGGAACTCATGGGCTGAGACATTTACGACAAGGGAAGGCATCCGCCCGCCTTTCTTTCACATCCAGCCGTGCATTTCATGCACCGCCTCATAGCACACCGACTTTACTCTCGCAGCAACCAATCATGCATTCTCATTCCAGAGCTCATCCTACTTCAGTTCGCCTTTAGAGACGAGCCACTTTCAGCATGTTTTGGATGCATCCTAGCAGAGAGACTCGTGCGGGTGAAGCACGACGTCACCGCACCTCGATGCGAGACTGCCTTCACGATTTACGGAGGCATCATCACAGCGATCATGGAGGCCGCAGGAGTGGACACCAGCATTGAGACGCCCTTAGATGAGGCTTGGTTTGACTTGTCCCAGTTTCAGACGGACAGGAACTTGACAGGCGCAGCCATGGATACGACAGGTTCGGATACCGCTACCGATTGGGAAAGAGAGACAACCGCACGGTCTACTTACCGTCTCCTACAGTCCCGCGGATTTCAGAAGGTTCACCACAGTGGATCCCGAACCATGATGAGTTCCGTACCGAGTTCTCACGTCTACCGCTTACCATTGGAGAGTATGTAGCCGCCAAGGCTAGGAGAGAGGCGATCCGTCAGAGGACTCACCACACCTCATCCTCCTCCATGCGCAGTACCTCACGATCCGCTGCACCATCCACCTCGACTGATCCCGCGATCACCGCACTTCAGGAGCAACTAGCACGCCAGAACGAGATGCTTGAGAAGATGGCGCGACAGCTTCGAGAGAGAGGACACATAGATGGCGACCTTTAGACCCTGAGTTCAGATGCCTTGAAGACTTCGCGTCTCGGCCAACACTCTTACTGCTTACGAGCCTGGTTCCATCTATTCCACACCTATCTTTTATTTTCATTCATGCTTTATCTTTCATCTATTGCAGTCATTCCCGACCTGTCACCACTATTTCACGCCGGGGACAGTGTGATTTAAGTCTGGGGGGAGTTCATACCTCTGTTCAAAAACTCGGACGATTAGATGATTGCGCGGCCGGAAAATCGCTCGGCGGAGAGTCACCGTGGCGAGTATGGTCTGTGCGGTTAGATTAGGCGGTGGTCCGGGAAAAGTCTGCGGCGAACGCGGTATAAGGAAAATCGGATTTTAAGGTTTTATCTTTTTCTGGATTTTAAGTTTAAAAACACATACTCGATCGTAAATATGATATAATTGGGTAAAAAACACATAAAAAACGAGCAAAACAGTCAACAAATCTGAAAAAATGAAAATCGGCGGAAAATAGGGTTTCTCTGTCGCAGGGTGAGGAAGAAGATGAGGACATTTTAGTAATTTTACGTTCATTAAAGTTTAAAACAAGAGAAATAATAAAATCAACTCTCTCTACCTCGAACCCAAGACCATAAGGCTAGTGAGAAGAGCGCAAACTACTGTATCAAATCATATCATTATGTTTTGTTCACATATTTTAGTATATATATATATATATATATTAATTTAATAAAAATACAAAAAATAAATCTCCGATTACTCCCCGATTTATTTCCGATTTTTGATAAAATCGCTAGGCCCGGACCAACCGCCCGACTAACGCCTAGCGCGTTCCCGAACAAGGGTTCATACTAATGACTTTGCTTTTGTTTTGGTTTTTATTTGAGTGTTTTTCTTTTAAGAACTAAGAATGATGTATTTCGATATATATAATATGGTTTTAGGGATTATGACGCAAAACCAAGGATGATATTCGACCAGTGTGCTTCTGCGCTATTTCTAGTGACAGATCTTTCAAGCTTTAGTACTAGACTAGGCAGTAGTTAGAAAGCCAGAGATGCGAAATCATGGAGAATGCCGATCTATAGAAACTTTAGGGGAAGGAATATACTAGCTCTATTTTTATTGGACTTTAAACTTATTTTTAATTTCCTTGTCAACAGATGTAAACATTCAACGAAAAAGCCAGAATGTTTGGGACATCTTCTTCCATTTTTACACACTCCCTTGTTGTTCCCGAACGGCCAACTCATCAATAGTTGGTACCATACCCGAAACCCTTACCATCTTTTCATACCTCATGCAACTCTCTTGTTTTGACCATATGCAGATATGTGCAAAAACGCCGGAGAGGGAGGAACGAGACGATTTCTACTCACTCAAGACGAATGATCGAATGGTTAAGGAACGGAAGTGTTAGCTACAAAACAAGGACGATTCATGCCTCGGAAAACTCGAAAGAATGGTAATATTCTTGAGATTCTTAAGGATCTCACAACAAGGCACTTCCCGTTTCATAAAAAAAAAAAAAAAAATAATTAAAATAACTAGGATAGAGGACCCGAACTTTTTGGAGTAATGACGGTACTTATCCATAAAAAAGAGAGTTACAAAAAAAAATGAAAAGATTAGAAACGGGAAGAAAATGCCTAAGAGCCTTAAGATAATCGTGACATGCATAGAGGCAGAGCCTGGGCGATATGGTGAGGAGTTTTAAACGCCATCCATTCCGAACCAAAAACAAGAAACTAAGTCTGGGGGGATGGCTGTATCAAAGAGAACTCGCGGATGTGTACGTGCAGAGAGTGATTGGAAATCGTGGATCTCAATAGTTCCACCTTCTCTTGCTGTTTTGCATAATATCTCGCACCTTCCGGAGATTTATACGGTAACCCGAAACACTCCAAACCTCACCAATAAAGGCCTTTATATACCTAACCTCGTTGAATCTAGCTTTATATCCCTTGACAAGGATCACGCCAAACTTAATACTACTTAGAGAGCTAGTTGACTGAAACTTGAAGTTTAGATAGTGAAAGTTTCGCAAGGGACTAGTGTTGACGGAACTATAGTGAGAATTTTCTAGGCTGAGCTTGGATAGACTTGTTCGATGACTTATGGTTTAGAAAGACGGTCGCTGAGTTTTTGCTAGTTCCTATATTTTCAAACCTCTTTTTCAGGCTTTGTCTGCGTTTTGTTTGAGGACAAACAAGGTTTAAGTCTGGGGGAGTTGATAACACTTATATTTTACTCCTAAAACCTATTATTTCAAGATCATTTATAAGTGTTTTAACCCGGTTTTCAAGATCATTTATAAGTATTTTAACCCGGTTTTCAACGGTTTTAAAGTGATTTCCACGTTTCCTAGTTTTAAAAGTCATTTCAGGAAAATTGGACAAAAAGGACACATTTTGGAGCAAAACGGGAACTTCAAGGACATGTGCTCGGAGCCATAAATCAGCATCAGATGACGACCTTCCCACCACAAGATCAAGCTCATATTTGGAGACAAGATAGCCCTTCCAGCTGTCTTTTATGCTAAGGCGATTTGAGTTCAATCCCACAGTTGGATCTCAAGTTACGAAGGAAGCAAGAAGGCCCGTCAGACACATTCCCAGAAGAAGGATGGCCGCGCCACAGATCCTCAGAAGACCAGTGGCTGCGCCACGCCTGGTCGCTTGCGCGGCCACACCACTCCGGCCCATCCCGAGCCCGTTTACACTTATCCGATATTTTCCCGAGGTTAAAACATGAAGTCCACTTTCTGAAGACCGGGAGCCTATATAAAGGAACCTTAGGGTTTCAGAAGAAGAGGAGGTGACACAGAGATATTTTCCAGAAACTCATCTGCGCCGCACAGAGAGATAAAGAGAGAGAGTTGGGGAGGTGGATGTAAATAATTCAACAAAGTAGTCCACCGCCACCTGTTCTACTTTACTTTCCCCAGCCACCAAGATTCCCTCGTTATTATGTAATCCCACAATTCTACGTATAGTTCTCTTTTGCTTTTTCGTCTCATGATAGAACTTCGTAGTAAGACCCCCGTTTCTATGCCATAAGTTCCTATTTTTTTGTTGCCAAAATTGTTCCTCATCTCTATTCAAATCTTTAAGTTTTTGTGTTATTTCTATGAGTTCCTCCTAAGTATGGGAATAATCACATTAAACTTCCTCTAGTGCCCGTTGTAATTATGATATTTTGTCTTTCCCATATTTTGTCTCCATTTCGAAATTTCATGTCGGCAATTGCCGATTCTGTCTACTAACGTGGGGCATTACGTCCATTTATATGCTGCCAACCAGACTTTATAGAGTTCATTAATCCAATCTTTGCCAATCCTTCGTTTATCAAGTCAAATTTGTTTCCGTCGTTTAGGGATTTGTGATTGTATCGTAGCCACGAATGGCTTATGATTGGATCCCACCATTCACAGATATTCTACATATGAATGCGTGAATAGATCATGCCACTCTTCCATTGCTAATGCCAGATCTAATCTGCATCCAATAAATCATGCCACTCCTCCGTCTCCGCCATGATAATTTGTTCCCTAAATTTGGAAAGTCCAATAAATCATAATTACAGATCATAAGTTTAAAATCGACAAAGGTAGATGCTTGTCTAAGTGTACCTCCTTGTTTTTCTTGGTTTCCGGTTAATTTATTAAAAGTCCCTAATTAAAAACCATGGCTCCGTTCTGCTTATTCTCGTATAAAGAAAGTGTATCAAGAATCTTACATTAGAAGTATGATCGGACCCCAAGTAGTATATAATGAAGAAGTGTCAATCCACCTCATTATCCATTAGTTTGGATTGGAAGCTACTAAAAATTAACTAATTCAAAACATAGAAAACAAAAAGAAAAAACGCTACAGCACACATCATAGTTCTAGAAACAAAACTCAGATATCGAACAAGATACAAGTTGATTAACTCATCATCGGTATCTATCAGCTCTGTTGGGATATCAATCCAAGTCCCACATCAGAAGTTTATACAGTAATTTTCTAATATATAAGTAATGTCAAACTCTGATTAGTATGATGCCTTTTGGGAGGAGCCCAAAAACAAATCGGTGCGGGCTTTGCCACTTGGATTCAAAGCGGATAATATCATACTAATTGGGGAATTGGACATGAGATTTAAAAGCCCAACAAGCTTTTTGTCACTTTTATAAAACTAAAGTTTGAGAAGTTAGAGTCGTTACCATCATTAACCAAGAACTTTCACAAATAAATGTTCCAGTACTCTTAGATTTGACCGTCCATTGGCGGAAAGGGAAATTAAACACAAATGAACTAATTAATTCAAAGTAACAAATGTAACATTTATGAAAAATAGTACAAACTTACAAATCCAACATGATAAATGTTTTGAATTTGTAACACTTTTTTTTGGAATTATGAATTTGTAACATTTTAACATATGTAACATTTTTAAATCAAAGATCATTAAACATAAACATATATATGTTACCTTTGAAAATCAAGCAATCATTTAATGACTAGAAACATAAAAAAGCTAGTCGTTACCAAACACTAAACCATAAAAGCCTCATTCACCAAATCTTTTTCTCCATCACAAGAAGAAGAAGAAAATGGAGAAAGCAATTCTCATTCTCATAGCGTTTCTCGTAGCCACATCAATGGCTTCTAATCAAGCTATCACACAAGATGAAGACATCAGTCCATATCCAGAACAACTTGCAGACCCACCAGCTGAATTTTACGATAATGAACTTCTACACCACATGACGTTACAACGCATCCGATTTCTCGGAAGATTGTACGAGCAAGATGAGCTCAAAATGCGTGACAGAGATGACGGAAGGATTGCTCAACATAGAGACCTTGTCGGAAGAATGTTGTGAAAAAGTGTTGAAGATTGGAATAGATTGTCACGAAGCATTTGTGAGTTTTGTTTTGTCTACTTATGAGCTAAAGGATGCTGCTTATGAGATTCGTCCTAGGAGCAAGAAGATTTGGAACCAATGTGTTTGTACTACTGCTGCTCGGATTGGTGCACCTATCGCTTTTAAAACTTGATTCTTGATTGTGATATCATTAAAAAATATAAATATATTATACATTGCATATCTGCTACAATTATACATACATACTATTGAACCTTTTGAATTTGTTATGTTCTCGCTTTCTCGGAGGTCTTATTGTTTTGTTTTTGTCTAATAAAAACTGAAATAATAGATTAGTCATCAATTTTTTGCACAATTGATTCTGGTAGATATCTAACTTGAAAAAATTGATGGTTGTAGGTATAACTCTATGAAAATTACCCAAACAAAAGGTATAACTTTAAGAAAATTACCCAAACGAAAAGGTATAACTTTGAGTAATGGGTATATTAACTGTATTTTATATAAGTCTAAGCTCGTTGAGGCTCTGAAGAGAGACTCCTTGTAAGGAGGTAAACATTTTTTAACTGTGAGTTGAGTTTACGTAAAAGTTGAAACTTCTATTTTCTTTTGATTCCTTATTCTAAAGTCTAGTTTAGATAATGTTCAAAAAAAGAGTCTAGCTTAGATGATTAATAATTATTCCATTTGTGTTACTTTAGCAAGGATTTAAGGTAATGTATATTCTCTTATGTGGTTGTATATTAACTACATATTTTCCCCGGCGAGAGCAGCGCTTGAACAATCCTCTTTTTTGTGTTAGCCCCAGCAAACCCGATGTTGACCCGAAGCAGTTTTTTCCATGCCCCAACTTTTTCTCCTCATTTTTTCTCCCTTATCAATTTAATCTACAGTGTGCTAATCAACTCCATATGTGATAGCAACTTCAGTCTCAACGAGGATCTCCTCTTTCATTTCGAGCCCTTGAGAGAGATCCCCATCATCACTAACCAAAAAGTGCATTTCAGCATCCTCTTCCATAGCATCACCATCTCCAGTAATAGCCAAAGTCATGTTCCCAAGCTCGACAGGAACACTCGGGTCCGTCTCATTTACCGTTGCGGGATTTGTATCCCCTGCCTCTTCCACCAATACCGATTCTGTCTACTAACGTGGGGTCATTATGTTCATTTATCTGCTGCCAACCAGATGTTATAGAGTTCATTAATTTCGTCTTTGCCAATCCATCGTTTATCAAACCGAAATTTTTTCCGTCGTTTAGGGATTTGTGATTGTACCGGAGCCACGATTGGCCCATGATCGGATCCCACCATTCACAGATATTCTACATATGAATGCGGGAATAAATCGTGCCACTCTTCTGTTTCTAATGCCAGATCTAATCTGCATCGGACCGTTGTCCACTCCTCCGTCTCCGCAATGATAATTTTTTTTCTAAATTTAAAAAGTCCAATAAACCATAATTGATGATCATAACTTTAAAAACGACAAAGGTAGATACTTGTCTAAGTGTACCTCCTTGTTTTTCGTGGTTTTCGGTTTACTTATTAAAGTCTCTAATTAAAAACCATTGTTCTGTTCTGCTTATTCTCGTTCTCGTAAGTCGTTCACAGACTTGATTTCTAAACTTTGTAATTTATTCTTATTCAAATCAATTTAGCATCAAATTTCGATGTAATTACTATTATATTTTGGTATTCAATTAATAAAAAATATCAATGTTAAATCATCTCATATATCGTGATCATGGTCCAACTATTAATAGTATCTATGATGTTTAATTTTAAAATTTATTTACTTAATAGTCAAGTTACACCATATTTCATAAAATCTATAAAAATATACTAACTTGTCAATGTTATAACATAATATTATATAAAACTTATATAAACATTAATTATATTATTTTCTTATGATTTTCAAATATTATCAAATTAAATAAATAAGATTTTGTTTACCCTCTCAAGCTGCATATTATTACTAATAGGAAGGATGATGGAATCTAGAGTAATTAATACATAAAGAACATGGATTGTTCTATTTATTGCACATTGATTTTAAGTTACAAGTTCATAAAACTTAATAATTTATGTTCAGTCATTAGTGGTCTGAGTATGATTTATTACCATTACTATAATGAGATTCGATTCGAGTTGGAACAATACAATCATCATCTAAAGAAGGTGTATCAAGAATCTAACATTAAAAGTATGATCGGACCCAAAGTAGTATATAATGAAGAAGTGTCAATCCACCTCATTATCCATTAGTTTGGATTGGAAACTTGTAAAAATTAACTACTTCAAAGCATAGAAAACAAAAAGGAAAAACGCTACAGCACACATCATAGTTCCAGAAAGAAAACTAAGATATCGAACAAGATACAAGCTGATTAACTCATCGTCAGTATCTATCTGCTCTGTTGGGATATCAATCCAAGTTCAACATCGAAAGTTTAGACAATAAATGTCTAATATATAAGTAATGTCCAACTCTGATTTGTATGATGGCTTTTGGGAGGAGCCCAAAAACAAATTCGTAAGGGCTTTGCCACTTGGATTCAAAGCGGGTAATATCATACTAATTGGAGAATTGTATATGAGCTTTAAAAGCCCAACAACCTCTTTGTCACTTTTATAAAACTAATGTTTGAGAAGTTAGACCCGTTACCATCTAACCAAGAACTTTCACAGATAGATGTTCTAGTACTCTTAGATTTGACCGTCCATTGGTGGAAAAGGAAAATAAACACAAATTAACTAATTAATTCGAAGTAACATATGTAACATTTAGGACAAATAGTACAAACTTACGAATCCAACTTGATAAATGTCTTGAGTTGAATTTGTAATATTTTTTTTTTGGGATGATGAATTTGTAACATTTTAACATATGTAACATTTTAAAATCAAACAATATTAAACAGAAACATATATATATATATATAACCTTTGAAATTCAAGCAATCATTTAATGAGCAGAAACATAAAAAAGCTAGTTGTTACCAAACATTAAACCATAAAAGCTTCAATCACCAAATCTTTTTCTCCATCACAAGAAGAAGAAGAAAATGGAGAAAGCAATTCTCATTCTCATAGCGTTTCTCATAGCCACATCAATGGATTATAATCGAGCTCTCGCTCAAGAAGAAGACATCAGTCCATATCCATAACAATTTGCAGACCCACCAGCTGAATTTTACGAAAATGAACTCCTACACCACATGACGTTACAACACATCCGGTTTCTCGAAGATTGTACGAACAAGATGAGCTCGGAATGCGGGATAGAGATGACAGAAGGATTGCTCAACGTAGAGCCCTTGTCGGAGGAATGTTGTGAAAAAGTGTTGAAGATTGGAATAGATTGTCACGAAGCATTTGTGAGTTTTGTTTTGTCTACTTCTGAGCTAAAGGATGTTGCTTATGAGATTTGTCCAAGAAGCAAGAACATTTGGAACCAATGTGTTCGTACTACTGCTGCTCAGATTCGTGCACCTATCCCTTTTGAAACTTGATTCTTGATTGTGATATCATTAAAAATATAAATATATTATGCATTGCATATGTGATACAGTTATACATACATATTGTTGAACCTTTTGAATTTGTTATGTTCTCACTTTCTCGGAGGTCTTATTGTTTTGTTTTTGTCTAATAAAAACTGAAATAATGGATTAATCATCAATTTTTCGCACAATTGATTGTGAGAGATATATAACTTGACAAAATTAATTGTTGTAGGTATAACTATAGGTAAATTACCCAAACAAAAAAGGTATAACTTTGAGTAATTGGTATATTAACTGTATTTTATATAAGTCTAAGCTCGTTGAGGCTTTGAAGAGAGACTCCTTGTAAGGAGGTAAATATTTTTTAACTGTAAGTTGAGTTTATGTAAAAGTTGAAACTTCTATTTTCTTTTGATTCCTTATTCTAAAGTCTAGTTTAGATAATGTTCAAAAAAAGAGTCTAGCGTAGATGATTAATAATTATTCCATTTGTGTTACCGTAGCAATGATTTAAAGTAATGTATATTCTCTTATCTTAAGATGTGGTTGTATATTAACTACATCTTTTCCTTGGGGCGAGCAGCGCTTGAACAATCCTCTTTTTTTTTGTGTTAGCCCCAGCAAACCCGACGTTGACCCGAAACAGTTTTTTCTATGCCCCAACTTTTTTCTCCTCATTTTTTTCTCCCTTATCAGTTGACTCTACGGTGTGCTACTCAACTCCATCTGTAATAGCAACTTCAGTCTCATCGAGGATATCCTCTCCCATTTCGAGCCCTTGAGAGAGATCTCCTTAATCACTAGCCAAAAAGTGCATTTAAACATCCTTTTACATAGCATCACCATCTCCAGTAGTAGCCAAAGTCACGTTCCCAAGCTCGACATGAACACTCGGGTCCGTCTCATTTACCGTTGCGGGATTTGTATCCCCTGCTGATAACATGCATATTTTACCCATTTTTACCATCATAAATGTATCTTTTAATAAGCATTTTACTAAGGTATTAATGTATATTTAGTAGTTTTCGAGTATTTGTGTGTCCAAGACTCTTTTCAGGAAATCTTAGGAAAAAGGATGCAAAACGGAGCAAAACGGACATTTTCGGAACATGAGCTTTTTGACAGAAGTTTAGCACAAGACGGAGACCTTCCCACCACGGGATTGAGCTGAATGTTTGCGACAAAGTAGCCTGAACTACTACCTTTCACCTCGAAGTGGTTTGAGTCAAATCCCACGGTTGGATCTCAAGTTATGAGGGAAGCAAAAAGGCCCGTCAGACACATCCTCAGGAGAAGGATGGTCGTGCCAGGAAAGCTCAGAAGACCAACGACCGGCCCATGAACCACCTGTGGCGCGGCCATGAGAAGTAATGTTTCCCGAGCCCGTTTTCAAGCCCAAATAAAGCCGATAGCCATCAAACTTTGTGGAACCCTAAGTGACGCCTAAGAGGACCTAAAGACCTATAAATACTGATCTCTACTCATTATTTTCGTCAACTTTTATTCTCTTTTTGTAGCCACCAAAAACCAAGCCGCATAAGGCTTTTCTCGAGGGGGAGAGAGATCTTCTCTTGAACCCTCGAACTTTCTTTGTTTAATTCAAGCATGCATTCATTGATATCGTCTCTACTCGCCCCAATCATGTTAGGGTAGATTCGTTTGTTGTGTTCAAGGGATTTCAAAGGGGATTCATGGATTAATTGCTATGTTGTTAGATCGAAGTTTGTCCTTAAGTGTTTTGAGGTTAACTCTCTGGTATACACGTGGGTTGGTCGAGATCATCATCGATTTTCTTTTGTTTAATTGTCTTGTTCTCGATCTCTTGATTTGAATAAGTCGCTTATCAACCGCTTAGTCATATTCGGGTTTTCTTTCTCACCATACTTGTTCTTATTGCATGTGTCTAGCGTCATAAACTAGAAGTCTGATCGCAGATTCCGGGAACGACTAACGTCCTTAATCTCGGATCCATACCTAGTAGAGTAGATAGCATCGTTTCTGGGGCGCTTATGCGTATTCAGGAAGGTGTCTGAATGTTTATTGTCCTGATCTTATTGTGTGTTTGTTTAGGACGCATGATACGACAGTATACCTGCGAAATAGGCATTCATAGATCGATCTTGCTTTGTCAGAGTTAGGTCGTTAAAACCAGTGAATTAGTTTAGGGAAAATCGCCTGGTACCCCGGAGAACACCCTTGAGCACAACGCTTGTTTGCATGTTTGTTATTTTCTTCCGTATGTAAGGTTGACTGACAACCAGCACTATATAAACTTGCTTCACGATTCCTGCATTCAATAGCCACAGTCCGCATAACACCCTTCTCCAAACCCCCCTTCTTGTCTTAGGAACATTTTCTAATCGTCACTGATTTTGTAGTTAATCATACACTCCCTGTGGTTCGACACCTTAAATACTACAATGCACATCTGTGCACTTGCAGGCATTAGGGTTTATAAATTTAAAACTTGAAAAATCGAAGCTCTAAATCCTACCGCATCAAGTTTTTGTCGCCCTTGCCGGGGAGTGTTTTTGATCTAGCTGCAGAATCAAAGGTGAGAAAATCCGGTTCTAAGACCTTTCCTTTAGTTTGGTTTCGCTTCTTTGTCTTTGCAGGAACCATTCAAGACCAGGAGTGAAGGCTTGTTTCTTTTGATTAATGAGCGTCTTCCATGATGTCTCAAGCGTCGAGTGACAAGTGCGTGGAGATTAAAGGAACCACATTTTTCTTTAGTTGATGCTCATCACATCTTAATCCATACAAGTCTAGTTAAAAGACTCTAAACAAAAGCGTTGAATGGGAGGCAACCCATTAGGTATTTCTTTTTCTTTTTTCTTTTGAGGTTTCTAATACTCACTTTTGGTTTTAGTTTACTCTTATTTTCAGTTTCATAAACAACACAAAAGTCAAAAAATCAGAAAATCAAGAAAAACACAAAAAAATGAAGAAGGAGTTTCGAAGAACACTCCCCGGGCGACGAACTGCCCGTGGGCCGGCCATAAGGAGTCTGGTCGCACCATGAGTCACTCATGGCGTGGAGGAGACACCCCTGGCCAGGGCCCCGACTACCCATCGCGCGGCCATCCCTCTTCCGCAACGCTCTCCATCTCGAACTTCACCAAACCGGATCTCCTTCAACCTGTGTCATGCCTTTCAAGCTTCCTTCTTGATTCAAGGGCCTGAACACGTCCTAAAGACCGCAAAGATCACTTCCACAACCGCAACATATTGTTGTTTCATCAAAGACGGCGAGACAAGACAAGACTCCATCCAAGTCGAGTTAAGTTAATGATCTATCTATCTCATTCAACTTTTCCAGCACGTTCAACGGACCTGTATCCATGGAGAAGAAGAAAAATACAACGGTCTCACCCTCCAAAACCATTGTGCAAGCTCCAGAAGTAAGAAGATGCAACTTCCTTCACCAATCCACTAAGAGAAAAGTTCCCGAAGACTAGCTTCTCTCTTCCACTACCAAGACCTTTACCGAAACCACATAAGAATTTCATATGGCATTGAAGTTCGAACTAGCAACACCTGTCTTCTGGGATCCCGAACACATCACCGGATAGGCCAGCATGGACCCAAACTTCAAGTTTCTGAGGTGATGCAATCTTAAAGACGTAAGGACGGAAGTTTTTCCATCTCTCATTCACGGTGTTCCACAAAGGTCAAGGAACCAAGACAAGTACTCAACAACCGGAGTAGCTGTTCTTCTCAACAAAGGCGAGCCAATCACCACCACCAAATGCCTATCACCACCCTCATCCATCATCACCATACGCCCACCACCACAATCCGAAGCAAGGAAGCTCAACCGCGCAGCACATTTCCTTTCGAGCTAAGTTTTCGATTTCTTTAGCTCAATTAAATCGATTCTAAGCAGGGCCATAAGGAGAATGATCAACCCATCGCCACTTTCAAGTAAGTCTTCACAAGCTTGTACTTGAATTTACCTATCTTTTTCACCTCAACTCGATTTAAACAAACTGTGGACAATTTGATTTAAGTCTGGGGGGGTTTCTTATATTACTAACTATGCTTTGATTTGATGAGTCTTAAGCATACTTGCATCATTTATCGAGTCGTTTTATAGAGTCAAAACTTTTTTTTTTCTTTTAGTCGGAAACTATGAACTTTGCTAGGTACAAGTCATTTTGAACAAGGATCCTTAATGACCATTCTCACGGGTTTAGAAGCAAGGTTTACTAAGTTGAACACGGCGAGTGGATCATTCCAACGGAGAAAGTNGATAGCCATCAAACTTTGTGGAACCCTAAGTGACGCCTAAGAGGACCTAAAGACCTATAAATACTGATCTCTACTCATTATTTTCGTCAACTTTTATTCTCTTTTTGTAGCCACCAAAAACCAAGCCGCATAAGGCTTTTCTCGAGGGGGAGAGAGATCTTCTCTTGAACCCTCGAACTTTCTTTGTTTAATTCAAGCATGCATTCATTGATATCGTCTCTACTCGCCCCAATCATGTTAGGGTAGATTCGTTTGTTGTGTTCAAGGGATTTCAAAGGGGATTCATGGATTAATTGCTATGTTGTTAGATCGAAGTTTGTCCTTAAGTGTTTTGAGGTTAACTCTCTGGTATACACGTGGGTTGGTCGAGATCATCATCGATTTTCTTTTGTTTAATTGTCTTGTTCTCGATCTCTTGATTTGAATAAGTCGCTTATCAACCGCTTAGTCATATTCGGGTTTTCTTTCTCACCATACTTGTTCTTATTGCATGTGTCTAGCGTCATAAACTAGAAGTCTGATCGCAGATTCCGGGAACGACTAACGTCCTTAATCTCGGATCCATACCTAGTAGAGTAGATAGCATCGTTTCTGGGGCGCTTATGCGTATTCAGGAAGGTGTCTGAATGTTTATTGTCCTGATCTTATTGTGTGTTTGTTTAGGACGCATGATACGACAGTATACCTGCGAAATAGGCATTCATAGATCGATCTTGCTTTGTCAGAGTTAGGTCGTTAAAACCAGTGAATTAGTTTAGGGAAAATCGCCTGGTACCCCGGAGAACACCCTTGAGCACAACGCTTGTTTGCATGTTTGTTATTTTCTTCCGTATGTAAGGTTGACTGACAACCAGCACTATATAAACTTGCTTCACGATTCCTGCATTCAATAGCCACAGTCCGCATAACACCCTTCTCCAAACCCCCCTTCTTGTCTTAGGAACATTTTCTAATCGTCACTGATTTTGTAGTTAATCATACACTCCCTGTGGTTCGACACCTTAAATACTACAATGCACATCTGTGCACTTGCAGGCATTAGGGTTTATAAATTTAAAACTTGAAAAATCGAAGCTCTAAATCCTACCGCATCAAGTTTTTGTCGCCCTTGCCGGGGAGTGTTTTTGATCTAGCTGCAGAATCAAAGGTGAGAAAATCCGGTTCTAAGACCTTTCCTTTAGTTTGGTTTCGCTTCTTTGTCTTTGCAGGAACCATTCAAGACCAGGAGTGAAGGCTTGTTTCTTTTGATTAATGAGCGTCTTCCATGATGTCTCAAGCGTCGAGTGACAAGTGCGTGGAGATTAAAGGAACCACATTTTTCTTTAGTTGATGCTCATCACATCTTAATCCATACAAGTCTAGTTAAAAGACTCTAAACAAAAGCGTTGAATGGGAGGCAACCCATTAGGTATTTCTTTTTCTTTTTTCTTTTGAGGTTTCTAATACTCACTTTTGGTTTTAGTTTACTCTTATTTTCAGTTTCATAAACAACACAAAAGTCAAAAAATCAGAAAATCAAGAAAAACACAAAAAAATGAAGAAGGAGTTTCGAAGAACACTCCCCGGGCGACGAACTGCCCGTGGGCCGGCCATAAGGAGTCTGGTCGCACCATGAGTCACTCATGGCGTGGAGGAGACACCCCTGGCCAGGGCCCCGACTACCCATCGCGCGGCCATCCCTCTTCCGCAACGCTCTCCATCTCGAACTTCACCAAACCGGATCTCCTTCAACCTGTGTCATGCCTTTCAAGCTTCCTTCTTGATTCAAGGGCCTGAACACGTCCTAAAGACCGCAAAGATCACTTCCACAACCGCAACATATTGTTGTTTCATCAAAGACGGCGAGACAAGACAAGACTCCATCCAAGTCGAGTTAAGTTAATGATCTATCTATCTCATTCAACTTTTCCAGCACGTTCAACGGACCTGTATCCATGGAGAAGAAGAAAAATACAACGGTCTCACCCTCCAAAACCATTGTGCAAGCTCCAGAAGTAAGAAGATGCAACTTCCTTCACCAATCCACTAAGAGAAAAGTTCCCGAAGACTAGCTTCTCTCTTCCACTACCAAGACCTTTACCGAAACCACATAAGAATTTCATATGGCATTGAAGTTCGAACTAGCAACACCTGTCTTCTGGGATCCCGAACACATCACCGGATAGGCCAGCATGGACCCAAACTTCAAGTTTCTGAGGTGATGCAATCTTAAAGACGTAAGGAAGGAAGTTTTTCCATCTCTCATTCACGGTGTTCCACAAAGGTCAAGGAACCAAGACAAGTACTCAACAACCGGAGTAGCTGTTCTTCTCAACAAAGGCGAGCCAATCACCACCACCAAATGCCTATCACCACCCTCATCCATCATCACCATACGCCCACCACCACAATCCGAAGCAAGGAAGCTCAACCGCGCAGCACATTTCCTTTCGAGCTAAGTTTTCGATTTCTTTAGCTCAATTAAATCGATTCTAAGCAGGGCCATAAGGAGAATGATCAACCCATCGCCACTTTCAAGTAAGTCTTCACAAGCTTGTACTTGAATTTACCTATCTTTTTCACCTCAACTCGATTTAAACAAACTGTGGACAATTTGATTTAAGTCTGGGGGGGTTTCTTATATTACTAACTATGCTTTGATTTGATGAGTCTTAAGCATACTTGCATCATTTATCGAGTCGTTTTATAGAGTCAAAACTTTTTTTTTTCTTTTAGTCGGAAACTATGAACTTTGCTAGGTACAAGTCATTTTGAACAAGGATCCTTAATGACCATTCTCACGGGTTTAGAAGCAAGGTTTACTAAGTTGAACACTGTGAGTTGATCATTCCAACGGAGAAAGTTCTAATCTCTAGAGTACTCAAAGGATCTTTCGTTGACTCCGCACATAATGAATCAAAACTTCTCATCAAGGGGCTTAAGGTACTTCGAACTTTGCTCCTCTTTTAAACTCTAGCATGACTAAGTAGATACAATGCAACCTCTCCTTGATCTTCCCTGATTATAGAAAAGAAAAAAAATATAGAAAGAAAAGTTTTAGTTTGAGAATGGCAACTCGAGTTCCACAAAGGACAATGATGGTTCGCAGACATCATGAAAGCTTCGAAGAAGTGATTATCTCAAGCTAAGAAGAAAAAAAAAATAGAATAAGAAAGTCAATAGAAAAATTAAAACGATACCCAAGAAAAGTAGGGAGAAATCGACTTAGGAAAGAGAAAATATGAGAGTTGTGTATGAAATATCTTTGTCTAGATGTTTGGGAGAGAAGAATATAATGTCTCCTCGACTGATACTCCATCGATAGAGACCACACGCCTAAATGAATAAAGGGGTCAACAAGAGAGAGCTCGAAATACTCAAAGGGACCATGAAGCGTATCCGGGAAGGGTGAAAAGCTAAAGGTAACTAGACCCAAACGCCTTGAAGCTAGATTCCGGGTTACGTGGCTCAAACATGTCGATTGCAAGACTTGATGAGTTCCCAAGTATTGGTGAGTTTCCACGTTTTCAAACCACTTTTCTTTACTTAGATTTCTGTTTTGATAACATGCATATTTTAACCATTTTACCATCATAAGTGTATGCTTTAATAAGCATTTCACTAAGGTATTAATGTATACTTAGTAGTTTCGAGTATTTGTGTGTCCAAAACTCTTTACAGGAAATCTTAGGAAAAATGATGCAAAACGGAGCAAAACGGATATTTTCGTAACATGAGCTTTTTGACAGAAGTTTAGCACAAAATGGAGACCTTCTCACCACGTGATTGAGCTGAATTTTTCCGACAAGGTAGCCTGAACTACTACATTTCACCTCGAAGTGGTTTGACTCAAATCCATCATTTGGAGCTCAAGTTATGAAGGAAGCAAAAATGCCCGTCAGACACATCCTCAGAAGAAGGATGACCGCGCCAGGAAAGCTCAGAAGACCAACGACCGACCCATGAACCACTCGTGGCAAGGCCAGGACAAGTGACGTTTCACGAGCCCGTTTTCAAGCCCATATCAAGCCCGATAGCCACTAAACTTTGTGGAACACTAAGTGACGCCTAAGAGGACATGGAGACCTAAAAATACTCATCTCTACTCATTATTTTCGTCAACTTTTAGTCTCTCTTTGTAGCCACCAAAAACCTAGCCGCATAAGGCTTTTCTCGAGGGGGAAAGAGATCTTCTCTCAAACCCTCAAACTTTCTTTGTTTAATTCAAGCATGCGTTCATTCATATTGTCTCTACTCGCCCCAATCATGTTAGGGTAGATTTGTTTGTTGTGTTCAAGGGATTTCAAAGGGAATTCATGGATTGATTGCTAGGTTGTTAGATCGGGTATACACGTGGGTTGGTCAAGATCATCATCGATTCTCTTTTGTTTAGTTGTCTTGTTCTCGATCTTTTGATTTGAATAAATGGCTTATAACCTGCTTAGTCATATTAGGGTTTTCTTTCTCACCATACTTGTTCTTATTGCATGAGTCTAGCGTCATGAATTAGAAGTCTGATCGCAGGATTCTGAGAACGACTAATGTCCTTAATCTTGGATCCAGACCTAGTAGGGTAGAGAGCATCGTTTCTGGGGCGCTTATGCGTATTCAGGAAGGTGTCTGAATGTTTATTGTCNCGCAGGATTCTGAGAACGACTAATGTCCTTAATCTTGGATCCAGACCTAGTAGGGTAGAGAGCATCGTTTCTGGGGCGCTTATGCGTATTCAGGAAGGTGTCTGAATGTTTATTGTCTTAATCTTATTGCGTGTTTGTTTATGACGCAGGATACGAAAGTATACCTGCGAAATAGGCATTCATAGATCGATATTGCTTTGTCAGAGTTAGGTCGTTAAAACCAGTGAATCAATTTAAAGAAAATCACCTAGTACCCCGGAGAACACCCTTGAGCACAACACATGTTTGCATGTTTGTTATTTTCTTCCGTATGTAGGGTTGACTGACAACCAGCCCATAAACTTGCTTCACGATTCCTGCATTCAATAGCCACAGTCCGCGAAACACCCTTCTTCAAACCCCCTTCTTGTCTTAGGAACACTTTCTAGCCGTCACTGATTCTGTAGTTAATCATACACACCCTGTGGTTCGACACCTTAAGTACTACAATGCACATCTGTGCACTTGCAGGCATTAGGGTTTATAAATTTAAAACTTGAAAAACCGAAGCTCTAAATCCTACCGCATGACCTGCCTCTTGCACCAATACCGATGTTGTCTACTAACGTGGGGGCCTTATGTCCATTTATTCGCTGCCAACCAGACGTTATAGAGTTCGTTAATCTCGTCTTTGCCAATCCATCGTTTATCAAACCGAAATTGTTTCCGTCATTTAGGGATTTGTGATTGTATCGTAGCCACGATTGACCTATGGTCGAATCCCACCATTCGCTGATATTCTACATATGAATGCGGGAATAAAATCGTGCTACTCTTCCATTGCTAATGCCAGATCTAACCTGCATCGGACCGTTTCTCCATTCCTCCGTCTCCGCCATGATAATTTGTTCACTAAATTTGGAAAGTGCAATAAACCATAATAACACTCAAAAACTTGACTACAATGGTAAACTACAATCATTTCCTTCAGGCGGTGATAACACTCATATTTTACTACTAAAACCTATTATTTCAAGATCATTTATAAGTGTTTTAACCCGGTTTTCAACGGTTTTAAAGTGATTTCTACGTTTCATAGTTTTAAAAGTCATTTCAGGAAAATTGGACAAAAAGGACACATTTTGGAGCAAAACGGGAACTTCAAGGACATGTGCTCGGAGCCATAAGTTCAGCATCAGATGACGAGCTTCCCACCACAAGATCAAGCTCATATTTGGAGACAAGATAGCCCTTCCAGCTGTCTTTTATGGCAAGGTGATTTGAGTTCAATCCCACTGTTGGATCTCAAGTTCCGAAGGAAGCAAGAAGGCCCGTCAGACACATTCCCAGAAGAAGGATGGCCGCGCCACAGATCCTCAGAAGACCAGTGGCCGCGCCACGTCTGGTCGCTCGCGCGGCCACACCACTCCGGCCCATCCCGAGTCCGTTTGCACTTATCCGATATTTTCCCGAGGTTAAAAAGCAAAGCCCACTTTCTGAAGACTGGGTGTCTATATAAAGGAACCTGAGGGTTTCAGAAGAAAAGAGGACGACACAGAGAGCTTTTCCAGAAACACATCTGCGCCGCACAGAGAGAGAAAGAGAGAGAGTTCGACGGCCCCGGAGTTGAAGACCTCGAGAGAGAATTCTTCTGCAGCCGCTTACTCTTCCTTCTTTTCCCTTTCATCTTTTGTTCTTAGTTCTTTGCTTTTCAATACTTTAAGAAAACCTCTCTTCAATCGATTTCCCTTGAAGAAGTTTTCTCACTTTGTTCTTTTTATTAATACAATTCGCACCTTTCATATCTTAAAGATGTCTCTCGTTCCCATGAACGAGTAGTCATCTAGTTGGGTTTTTAAGGGGATTTTCGAAGGGGTTTAATCATGGATTGATTTCGCTAGGTTGATAGAGATAGAGTTTCTTTTAGGTATCTTCGTTGATGTCTTGTTCTTATTGCATGTTTGCTTCTCTGATCAATTAGCAACTGATTCCAGGACGACTAGATACATGAACATGTGGTCTATCGTCTGGATCTAGAAGTTAACGAGCGGATCGCACCGTAGGATGTTTAGGCATATCGACGGACCGCACCACGAGTGTTTACAAATAGGTAAATGATATGTATGTGCGGCTGTCTTGCATCGCGGGATGAGAAATCATACCCACAGTGAAAGACAAACGCAGGTGGCTAGATCCGTGAAGGCGGGGTAGTCATAGTCGACCGTTTCAGCTTAAGAACATAACCTATTAAATCATTTAGAACTTATCCTGTTGCTTGTTAAATTCGATCCATGAACCCCGGATAATGTCTCTGAACCCAACGCCTTTTATTCATTGATTTATAACCGTTTAATTCTTCTCTGCTGCGTGATATCATTACTGCAAATCGTGACACACTGCATCCCCCAAGTTCCCTTTTGGTTTAAAGAAGTTAGAAATCTTAGGACTTTTGCAAAACAACAATCTCTGTGGATTCGGTCCCTTAATATAAAACTTGAAGTAAAACAAACCCCGCACCAAGTTTTTGGCGCCGTTACCAGGGATTGTTTGCTTTTGCGAATTTTCAGTTTCTAATTTGCCCTTTAGACCACGTTGATTTTCAAGCTTTTCCGTCCATTGCTCACAATTTTCTTGTGTTTACTTCTCATGTTTCAGGTGTATGACCACTAGGAGGAACGCTTCCAACGTCTTACCCTGCCACATCGAGATCGACAGGCACGGAAAAGAAATTCGAAGGTTAAGAAGACAGATCAGCATGGCCGAGAACGAGGCCGCTCTTGGAGTTCAGCGAAACCGCGAAGAAGTTCTTCGCAACACTGGTCGAGCACCTAACGAGTTACAAGATGGGGAGCCACAGCTCAACAACAATGGAAACCCTATCAACCCCAATCCCGAGGCTGACTCGGACGGAGAAGAACGCGATCCTGCCCTACGACAAGGAGGACACAATCCGATCATCGGAAATGGAGCGAACCAAGCAAACCCTATCATCCAGCCGGATGACCAAGACGCCATCCGACCTGTTCCGCCAGCCAACCTTCCCAGACGAGCTAGGAACCGCTCCATAGCCGATCACGATACTCCTGATCAGCACTTCCAGAATCGAGCAGCAATTCAAGTTAACGTCCCCCATGAGGACGAGCTGGAGATCAAACCGCAGATCATCTCTTTGGTGAAGCAAAACCAGTTTCACGGACTATCAAACGAGCACCCAATGGAACACATCGAGTTATTCGAGGAAATCTGCAGCACCACAAAGACAAACCGAATCCCTCCCGACTATCTGAAGTGTAAGCTATTCCCATTTTCCTTGAGCGACAAAGCTCATAGATGGCTGAAGACTCTACCACCAGGTTCGATCACTTACTGGGTGGAATGCAAGTCTGCCTTCCTCAACCACTTCTACACTAAGTCCCGATCCAACCTGCTGAGAAACAAGATCCAAGGCTTTCAACAAGGACCAGTCGAATCATTCTTTGAGGCGTGGGAGCGATTCAAGGACTATGAACGCGACTGTCCTCACCATGGTTTCTCCGGAGCCAGCTTGCTAAACACATTCTACCGCGGACTGCAAGCTAGATACCAACTTTCGCTCGACACGGCCAGTAATGGAGATTTTACAACAAAGACGGAGCGACAAGGACGCGCACTCATCGAGAACCTCGCTGTAAACAACAAGAATAACTGTCCAGATTATGATAGGAGTCCAAGAACCGGAGACTCTGATTCTAAGCAGATAGCCGAGCTGAAGAATATGATGAGCCAGCTGCTCAAAGGACAGCAGCGCAATATCAGTGCGTGTGAGACCGCGGCGGAAAGAGAAGAATCTAGCCCGGGAGACGAATCCTACACGCGGGAAGAAGAAATTAACTTCATAGGAGGACAAAATTCGTATCCAAACAGAAACTTCAACAATGGATTCAACAACAACTTCAGGAACAACAACAACTTATCATACCGAAACCCAAACGTGGAGAACCCGCGAGATCAAGTGTATCCACCTCAAGGAAGACCCTTTCAGAACAAGTTCCAGAACGTGAACTACGGAAACAACGGAAGCTACCAGGCGAAGCAACCGTACAACTCTTAGCTCGCGCCCTACAACAATCAGCAAGGAGCGCCGCAAGCTGCACCAAACGCACCTTACCCATCTCGAGAAGACAAACTCGAGATACTGATGCAACAGCTGCTTTTATCTCAACAAAAATCGGTCAAGGATCTCCACATCAAGGTAGATTGCCTATACAACGACCTGAACGGCAAGTTCGAAACCCTTTCTTCCCACGTGAAAAAATTAGACATGCAAGTCTCTCAAACCGCGAAGCCATCAAGAGGCAAGCAGGGATCTTTCACGGAAAAGTAGAGGATAACCCGAAAGGATTCTGTAACGCGATCTCAGCAGTCGCCGACGAGGCTAAGGAGCCAGAACTAGCCATGGGAGAAAATTGCAGGTTCGTCCCACTCTTCCCAACGATAAAGAAAGGAATTGTCAGTCCACCTTTCGATACCCCGGAGAACCGCGGGTTCGACAGACTGAAGAAAGAAGAAGATCCAGGCGCATTTACTTTCCCATGCTTGATCACCGGAATCAAATTCAAGGATTGTCTATGCGACACAGGAGCCAATGTCAATGTCATGCCAATGGCAATCGCTGAAAGGTTAGGAGTTACGACTTATTTCCCCTCACCTACACAGCTAGTGTTCGGAGACTCGTCTAGGAAGAAATCGAATGGCGTAATCTACAACGTTCAACTTCTTATCGGGTATAAGATAGTACCTACTGACTTCCATGTGCTCGACATGGGGGAAGACAAAGACAAACCACTGATACTTGGAAGACCCTTCTTGGCCACGGTAGGAGCAAGGATCGACCATGTAAGCAACTTCGTAGTCTTCCAACATATAAGCCAGAAGAGATACTACCCAAAGGAGCTGAGCACTCCGCCTCCGGAAAAAAAGAGCCACGCGACTAAGAAGGAGAAAAAGGGGATGATACTAAAGGCAAGCCAACTCCACTCTAGACCTTTCTCCCGAATCAAAATTCTGATCCCTCCCGAGCTAGCAGAGTTGGGTGAAGAGGAAGTTTCAAAGTCAATTGAAAAGACAAAGCGGGTAATCTTAGAAGCTAAAATTCTAAGGAACGGAAACGGAGGGACGCTGTTGATACAGAAGCAAGGAGAAGCTTCAGGAGATACAACTCCCGAAGCACTTTCCCAAACTGTCTAAGCTTCGAACAGAGTCGAGCTAAATGACTTAAACAAAAGCGCTTGGTGGGAGGCAACCCATCCGGTACGTGTTTTTGATTTCTTTTCTTTCTTTCATTTCTGACGTTCAGTTCTTGTAAGTTTTCTGTACTTAGGATTATAAAAAAAAATAATAATAAAAAAAGGGAAAAGCCAAGAAAAATCAAAAAATATGTAGAGGAGCCTCAGAAGGAGGCTGGCCGCACGAGCATGGCCCGTGGCGCGGAGAGAAGGACCGCGGCCGCGCGACGGACTACGAGCTAGGTTGATAGAGATAGAGTTTCTTTTAGGTATATTCGTTGATGTCTTGTTCTTATTGCATGTTTGCATTTCTGATCAATTAGCAACTAATTCCAGGACGACTAGATACATGAACATGTGGTCTATCGTCTGGATCTAGAGGTTAACGAGCGGATCACACCGTAGGATGTTTAGGCATATCGACGGACCGCACCGCGAGTGTTTACAAATAGGTGAATGATATGTATGCGCGGTTGTCTTGCATCGCGGGATGAGATATCATACCCACAGTGAAAGACAAACGCAGGTGGCTAGATCCGTGAAGGCGGGGTAGTCATAGTCGACCGTTTCAGCTTAAGAAGCTAACCTATTAAATCATTTAGAACCTATCATGTTGCTTGTTAAATTCGATCCATGAACCCCGGAGAATGTCTCTGAACCCAACGCCTTTTATTCATTGATTTACAACCGTTTAATTCTTCTCTGCTGCTTGATATCATTACTGCAAATCGTGACACACTGCATCCCCCAAGTTCCCATTTGGTTTAAAGAAGTTAGAAATCTTAGGACTTTCGCAAAACAACAATCTCTATGGATTCGATCCCTTAATATACTACTGTGATTGCTGTGCACTTGCAGCTATCTTAGGGGTAAAACTTGAAGTAAAACAAACCCCGCATCAAGTTTTTGAGTCTATCTTCGCCGAAGGAATTTCCAGCATCTGGTCGATGAATGGCGGCAGGAAGTGATCTTTTCTGGTCGCCGTGTTTAACTTTCGGTAATCGATGCACATTCGGTGTCCGGTGACCGTCCTTGTAGCGATCATCTCGTCTTTGTCGCTCTTAATGACTGTAACTCCTCCCTTTTTCAGGACCACGTGAACCGGGCTTACCCACGTGCTGTCTGAGATCGGGTATATGATCCCTGCTTCCAAAAGCTTCATTACTTCCTTTTTTACTACCTCCATTAGGTTCGGGTTGAGCCTCCTTTGCTGCTCGACTGAATTTTTAGCGTTTTCCTCCAAGTGGATCTTGTGCATGCAAAGGTCTGGTGATATTCCAGGGATGTCATCTAAGGAATACCCTATTGCTCTCCTGTGTTTTTCGTAGCTCGCAGAGTAGCAAAGTTGTCTCGACGTTGTTCAAGCTAGAATTTATGATCACCGGATAAGTAGAATCCTTCCCCAGGAATGCGTACCTTAGTCCGGCCGGTAACGGCTTCAATTCGACTTTTGGTGCTTTAAGTGGGTTCCAAGGGTCCAGAATTGTTGCTCGGGCATTTCTTGGTGGTAAAGGCTTGCGTTCTTTATCTCCCAGATCTAGAAAGCGGGCGGGTCCGTCGTGGGGTTCGGTCTGATCCAGCATTGTTTCACATCTTTTAGTCTCCTCGCGACTTGGGTAGCTTGCGGTGTTCGTGTTTGTCAAGGCCACCTCTAGCGGGTCGTCCATAAGCATCTCCTCATATATTTCTTCCACAGCTCCTGCGAGTTCATCGATGCGAAAAACCTGCCCATCCAAGGTAGGCTTCCCAAGATCTTTGTTCATATCGAAATTCATGACCAGATTCCCTAGGTGTAGTTCTATCTTTCCTTCTGGAACGTTGATGACCGGAGCTGCTGTAGAGAGGAATGGGCGACCTAGGATAAGTGGGTCTCGAGGTTCTTCTTCGATATCTAGCACCACAAAGTCGGTCGAGATTGCGCAGTCCCCGATGACGACTTGGACGTCGACCAAGACTCCAACAGGCCGTCTGGTCGATCGATCTGCCAGGATTAGGGTGATTCTTGTAGGTAGGAATTCGTAGTATCCTAGGCGTGTTGCTACAGAGAGCGGCATCATATTGATGCTTGACCCCGGGTCGCATAGAGCTCGCTAAAACACTTCTTCTCCAATTGAACAAGTGAGTACAAAACTGTCGGGGTCTTCGCGTTTTCGAGGGGGAAGGTTCTGGATGACTGAGCTGCATTCTTGTGTGATCGTCATAACTCCTTCTTCCATGGTGAGAGAGTTGGTAAGGATACTCTTCATGTACCTTCTCAGCGTTGGGATCATGGCGCAGGCTTTTATAAAAGGTAGTCTCACGGAGAGCTGTCCTATTAGCTCCTTAAGTCTCGCTTTTTCTCTTTCTTTCCTAGGCGTGCTCAGGCAGCGCGGATAGGGTGCTTTGGTTGCGTGGACCTGTTCCGGCGGCGATGGTGTTTCTTCTTCCTGTGGGATGTCTTCGGTCTCGGCCTCCCCATTGACGCCGCCTCGTCCTTTGTTTCTGAGTATTTGTTCGTCTCTGCCGCTGTCCTTCTCCCTTTCCACTGTTTCTTTATCTTTTGGAAGTTCGGGTTCTTTGTAGGTTAACCCGCTTCTAAGCTCTACTGTTTTTACTGTGTCGTAGCAGCGTCTCTCCCCTTCGTCTTCAGGTTTCGCCATTCTTCTTTCTCCTTTGGTCAGTCTCTCGTTTTCTCTCGCCACTTTCCGTATTTCCGAAGCAAGGTGTTCGATCTTACCATTCGTCTCATGGCGATTACGTTCGGCTTCTCTCCTAGCATCGCTTGAGGTTCTCTCGAAAGAATCCACTAGCTCCTGTGTCTTGTATTCAAGTCTACTGGTTCTATCCGAATGGTCTTGGGTGATTGAGAGGTCGAGGGAGTGATTCATTCCCATTAGATCTCGGGTTTGATGGCCACCGTTATGACGAACTATGCTCCTTTCTAAATTCTCCTGATGGGGGTCGTGGTTGCGGCAGTGCCTTGCGTCAATGTCATGGTTCGAGTTGTAACACATGCGGAAATCTTGTAGTTCTCGGATGGCTTCTGACTGTTGTGTACGTTCTGAGTTCATTTTAGCCAATGCGCCCATTATGACTTTCAAAGGGTCATCTTTGGCTTCCTCTCTGTGGCTCGCCCCATGCCTAAGATCGTTAAGGTTGTTGTACTTACTAATGGCCAGATTGGTCACCAATACTCGCGCTCCTTTTACTGATTTTGATGAAAAGTCTCCATTGCTTGCAATATCCAGCGCGGCTTGAAGTTTCCTGTTGACTCCTCGGTAGAACGTGCTGATCACGTGTTCATCAGTGAATCCGTGGTGTGGACAGTCCCTTTCGTAGCTTTTAAATCGCTCCCATGCTTCGATGAGAGTTTCACACTTTTCCTGTTGGAATCCTTGTATCTTGTTTCTTAGAAGGTAGGAACGAGATTTAGTGTAGAAGCGGTTTAGAAAAACCTTCCTACATTCGTCCCAATTTGTGATGGATGCTGGGGCTAAGGATCTCAACCACTTGCTTGCCTTTTCTCCTAAAGAGTAGGGGAACAACATGCACCTCAAGTACCCCATTAAATTTGGAGATGATGCAGACTTCTTCGAATGCTTCAATATGCTCTATGGGTTGGTATTGGTTCTGTTTAACCAGGTCTATCATACGTTTCTTGATTTCGAAATCATTTCCTTCAGGCGGTGTCAACCGAAAGGGGTTTCGGTCTTGGAAGGACTTGAGGGGCGCGTCGAACTCTGAGATTACGGGCGCAGACGAGATAACACTCATATTTTACTCCTAAAACCTATTATTTCAAGATTATTTATAAGTGTTTTAACCCGGTTTTCAACGGTTTTAAAGTGATTTCCACGTTTCCTAGTTTTAAAAGTCATTTCAGAAAAATTGGACAAAAAGGACACATTTTGGAGCAAAACGGGAACTTCAAGGACATGTGCTCGAAGCCATAAGTTCAGCATCAGATGACGAGCTTCCCACCACAAGATCAAGCTCATATTTGAAGACAAGATAGCCCTTCCAGCTGTCTTTTATGCCAAGGCGATTTGAGTTCAATCCCACGGTTGGATCTCAAGTTACGAAGGAAGCAAAAAGGCCCGTCAGACACATTCCCAGAAGAAGGATGGCCACGCCACAGAACCTCAGAAGACCAGTGGCCGCGCCACACCTGGTCGCTCGCGCGGCCACACCACTCCGGCCCATCCCGAGCCCGTTTGCACTTATCCGATATTTTCCCAAGGTTAAAACATGAAGCCCACTTTCTGAAGACCGGGAGCATATATAAAGGAACCTTAGGGTTTCAGAAGAAGAGGAGACGACACAGAGAGCTTTTCCAGAAACACATCTGCGCCGCACAGAGAGAGAAAGAGAGAGAGTTTGACGGCCCTGGAGCTGAAGACCTCGAGAGAGTATTCTTCTGCAGCCGCCTACTCTTCCTTCTTTTCCCTTTCATCTTTTGTTCTAAGTTCTTTTGCTTTTTAATACTTTAAGAAAACCTCTCTTCAATCGATTTCGCTTGAAGAAGTTTTCTCACTTCGTTCCTTTTTTATTAATACAATTCGCACCTTTCATACCTTAAAGATGTCTCCCGTTCCCATGAACGAGTAGTCATCCAGTTGGGTTTTTAAGGGGATCTTCGAAGGGGTTTAATCATGGATTGATTTCGCTAGGTTGATAGAGATAGAGTTTCTTTTAGGTATCTTCGTTGATGTCTTGTTCTTATTGCATGCTTGCTTCTCTGATCAATTAGCAACTGATTCCAGGACGACTAGATACATGAACATGTGGTCTATCGTCTGGATCTAGAGGTTAACGAGCGGATCGCACCGTAGGATGTTTAGGCATATCGACGGACCG
>JAHZTW010000001.1:324326302-324372345 GCA_020283515.1 Alliaria petiolata | reverse complement strand
TGCTTGCTTAGCCGGATCCATGAACAAGAGTTTGATTTCTTAGGCTAAGACTAACCATCTGTCTAAGAGTCTTACGGTTCAATAGGGACGTTGTAGATGCTTGTTTCTTCTATTGTACCACTATGCGAAAGCTAGTCTATGGTGATAGAGATTCAAAGAGTTTAGACCCAAACGCCATGGGCTAAACGATTTGAGGATCCCTTTACATAAGAATCACCATCAAAAGACCATGTCTTGATGTGATCCAAAAGCTTTAGCTTGTCATGCATAGCATCTAGCAGTCCTTATCCGCACTACGTGCCCATTGCACCACTTTTAATCACATAACAATATTATATCGCATGCATCACAACAACAATTATCACTTATTATGTTCGTACTCTAACCCTTAGTTCATATTCAATCTCACGTATAGTACATATACACCGTATTCAAACATGCATAACTATATATATATACTAAGATGTACTTGTTTTAAGTTTAGTCTAACGTAACAAGAAGTTAAGGTGGTTATAGAGAAAGCACGATCTTGTTCCTCACCTTGGCGTGAAACAGAAGTAACGACGATGATGGAAACTGTAACACCCCGACCGCCCCTATCGGCGAGTCACCCATCCCTCCGTCGGACTCGTGGACCACGTCCCTGTCCGACGGTCGGTGCGTTATTTTGTTCGGTGGCCCGACTGACTGATTTAGTTGTCCCTGCAATCACCATGTGACCTTTTCTCGTGTTTTGGTCTCACTCACACGGTTCCGCAGAGCACTTTCCCGGAAGGTCACCCATCCTAGTGCTACTCCAGCATAAGCACGCTTAACTCTGGAGTTCTCTTAGGGTAAGTGACTGGAAAAGGTTAGTGCACTTTGATGACATAGGTAGTTAAATCAATCAATAAAATCTTATTCAAATGGGTCGGGCCGGACCGTTATAATTCTCCTCCACTTAACGAGAATTCATCACCGAATTCTGATCCCGCCAGTGTGAACCATAACCCCTAAACCACAAGACAGTCTCCTGGGACATAACCAGTTTGACTTCCCTTAACTTTGATACCACTTGTAACACCCCGACCGCCCCTACCGGCGATTCACCCAACCCTCTGTCGGGCTAGTGGGCCCCGCCCCTGTCCGACGGTCGGTGCGTTATTTTCTCGGTGGCCCGACCGACTGATTTACTTGTCTCTGCAATCACCACGTGACTTTTTCCCGTGTTTTGCCCTCACTCACCCGGTTCCGCAGAAGACTTTCCTGGAAGGTCACCCATTCTAGTGCTACTCCAGCATAAGCACGCTTAACTCTAGAGTTCTCTTAGGGTAAGTGACCGGAAAAGGTAAGTGCACTTTGATGACATAGGTTGCAAAATCAATCCACTTTAAACTTATTCAAATGGGTCGGGCCGGATCGTTACAGAAACAAATCAGATACTTGGTTGTAGAGTTCTAAGGCTTAAGGGAAGATTGCTTGCTGGACAAGAAACAATGGAGTTGTATTTAATCCCTCACGGTTTGGGCTCGCAGCGGCGGATGTAGAGCTCTCGTGACAGTGGCTCTTCTCCTGGTGTTACTCAACTTGTGGTGGTGAGGTTTCCTGGTCGACGGTACTTAACGGTGACGGCGCTTAACGGTGACGGCTCGACTACATCGTCTCTTTTCCCTCTCTTACGTACGTCACCAACGAGAAGATGAGATGATCGATTATGGCTCTTCTCCTCCTTCTCTCTCTTTTTATTCTCTCTTTCTTTTCCCCTCTCTCTCTTTTTTTCCTCGACAACAACAGCGACTCGATTAGGGCTTTAGGGGAGGATGGAGATATGGAGGATGTGTATATATATGTGCAAAAATAAAGACACTTAAGAGTGATGGGCTATTATGGGCTGAATTTTAATAATTGGGCCACGACTTTGGGATTACGGTTTTGGGTGTTACAATTCTTCCCTCCTTAAAGAGAAATGGCGAGAGACCTTGTTGAACTTTCACCTCAAAGTTTTCGACCCAACAAATTGCCGTAGTGTTTTCCTAACACTCTCTTTGGGGTCCCCATTTGAGTTCACACAAAGAATTTTTACTAATCAACAAACCTAACAACTTTTTTTTTTTTTACTACTAAGCATCCATGCAACCAACACCAGAAAGGACTCTCAACCATAACATATAATTATGGATTAATAGTGAGAGAATACTTACCAATAATCATTTAAGCTCTCCTTCATGGTCCCAAACCACATTCATTATAGGTCTCCCCGCTTGCGTTCTTGGTGGTGGTGGTAACATGTTGTGGTTAGGGCCCCCTTTGTTGCTGTCCTGGTAGCAGCGTCATGCAATCCTTTGAGATGTGACCATTTTGCCCGCAATGATGACAACTTTTATATTGTTGCCTTAACGGACAGTTCCTATGCATATGTCCAGGTCGGTTACATTTAAAACACACACCTCCCTTGCACATTCCATTATGTTTTTTACCAAAAGTTACACCCTCTGGTAGCAGTCCTATTGTAGTGGTCGCATTCATAGTGTCCCAAGTCCGTTTCTGAGTCCCTACTACCTTTGCCACCTTTTCGTGAGTGGTCTTAAGGTCAGTAGTTTTCTCCTCAAGTCCAAGCTCCATCGTATCTGCCTTCTCAACCAAATCGATCATATTATCATAATCCCGGACTGAGCAACGATTACGGATATCAGCCCTCAATCCTTTCAAGAATCTGCTGATCGCCTTCTGCTCCCCTGCATCTCTCGCAGCAAACCTCCTGAGACGGTTGAACTCCTTCTCATACTGTCTAACTATCATGGCTCCCTGGCGGAGCTCTAAGTACGAACGCTCCATACCATCCATTGCTTCATGTGAAAAGTACTTCTTGTGAAACTCCTCTCTAAAAGTCTCCCAAATGATGTGGTATCCAACTGGCCTGCCCCGTTTCACATTATTCCACCATACATGCGCTTCTCCACGCAAATACTGAACTGCAATATCCCTCTTAAACTCCACTGGGCATCTGGAGGAATAAAAAAAATTTCTCTCCAACAACTTCATCCAATCATCCGCTAAGATTGGGTTATTATCACCAATGAAGGTTTCCATACCCAAGTCTCTCATGAACCTCACCATGTCATGATACGAAACCCCATCTCTTGGTGGTGGCATCCCTGCTGGAGGTGGTGGTGGAATAATGGGCTGATGCACAACAGCTTGCTACGGTGGTGGTAGTTGATGCACATGACGCTGTAAAATCTGTTGTAGCATGCCTCGAAGCTCCCGGTACTCCTCACGTGTTAATGCTTTCGCTGCTGTCTGGTCTACTGCAGCTGCTCCATTTTGTTGTTGGCCCTGCCCAAAAGCTGGTGCATCCTCAACTGGGTTAACCTCTGCATATGATGGATGTCTTCCTCTTCTTGGTGCCATCCTACTCGCATTAACATATAATCAGTCTCCTCCTCTAAAACTGAACCCACTACACAAGAAAACAACAAAAGAAGCAAGTATGGCCTGAGTGGTGCTTTACACTCTACTTTTTAAAAACACCCGTTTCTCGAATTTTTTTTTCTTTTTTGAAACCGCCTTCTGGGTCAGAACCGGTTTGGCGAACCTCCGCTCTGATACCACATGTAGCACCCCGACCGCCCCTACCAGCGAGACCCCATACCTCTCACTGGCTGTGGGCCCCCCGCCCCTCTCCGACGGTCGGTGCGTTATTTTTCTCGGTGGCACGACCAACTTATTTACTGACCCTGCAATCACTGCGTGACCTTTCCCCGTGTTTTTGCCTCACTCACACGGTTTCGCAGAGGACTTCCCGGAAGGTCACCCATCCTAGTTCTACTCCAGCATAAGCACGCTAAACTCTGAAGTTCTCTCGGGGTAAGTGACCGGAAAAAGGTAAGTGCACTTTGATGGCATATGTAGCCAAATCAATCCATTTAAACTTATTCAACTGGGCCGGGCCCGGATTGTTACAATTCTCCCCCACTAAACGGGAATTCGTCCCCGAATTCTGATCTTACCGTGAGTGTGAACCTTAACCCCAAAACCCCAAGACAGTCTGCTGGGACAGAACCAGTTTGACTTCCCTTGGATTTGATTCCACTTGTAACGTCCCGGCCGCCCCTACCTGCGAGGCCCCACACATCTCCCGCTCGACATGAACTCTCGGGTCCGTCTCATTTACTGTTGCAGGATTTGTATCCCCTGCCTCTTCCACCAATACCGATTCTGTCTACTAACGTGGGGGGCATTATGTCCATTTATCCGCTGCCAACCAGAGGTTATAGATTTCATTAATCTCGTCTTTGCCAATCCATCATTTATCAAACCGAAATTGTTTCCGTCGTTTAGAGATTTCTGATTGTATCGTAGCCACGATTGGCCTATGATCGAATCCCACCATTCGCAGATATTCTACATATGAATGCATGAATAAATCGTGTCACTCTTTCGTTGCTAATGCCAGATCTAATCTGCATCGTACCATTTCTCCGTTGTTCCCTAAATTTGGAAAGTCCAATAAACCATAATTGCTGATCATAACTTTAAAATCGGCAAAGGTACATGCTTGTCTAACTGTACCTCCTTGTTTTTCATGGTTTCCGGTTAATTTATTAAAGTTTCTAATTAAAAACCATGGTTCCGTTCTGCTTATTCTCGTTCTCGTAAGTCGTTCACAGACTTGATTTCTAAACTTTGTAATTTATTATTATTCAAATCAATTTAGCATAAAATTTCGATGTAATTAATATTATAATTTGGTTTTCAATTAATAAAAAAATATCAATGTTAAATCAACCCATATATCATGATCATGACCAACTATTAATAGTATTGTATGATGTTTAATTTTAAAACTAATTTGCCAATCCATCGTTTATCAAACCGAAATTTTTTCCGTCGTTTAGGGATTTGTGATTGTACGGTAGCCACGATTGGCCTATGATCGGATCCCACCATTCGCAGATATTCTACATATGAATGTGGGAATAAATCGTGCCACTCTCCCATTTCTAATGCCAGATCTAATCTGCATCAGACAGTTTGTCAACTTCTCCGTCTCCGCCATGATAATTTTTTCCCTAAATTTGAAAAGTCCAATAAACCATAATTGATGATCATAACTTTAAAAACGACAAAGGTAGATACTTGTCTAAGTGCACCTCCTTGTTTTTCGTTGTTTCCGGTTTACTTATTAAAGTCTCTAATTAAAAACCATGGTTCCGTTCTGCTTATTCTCGTTCTCGTAAGTCGTTCACAGACTTGATTTCTAAACTTTTTAATTTATTCTTATACAAATAAATTTAGCATTAAATTTCGATGTAATTAATATTATATTTTGGTATTTAATTAATAAAAACTATCAATGTTAAATCATCTCATATATCGTGATCATGGCCCAACTATTAATAGTATCTATGATGTTTAATTTTAAAATTTATTTACTTAACAATCAAGTTACACTATGTTTCATAAAATCTATAGAAATATACTAAATTGTCAATGTTATAACATAATATTATATAAAACTTATATTAACATTAATTATATTATTTTCTTATGATTTTTAAATTTTATCAAATTAAATAAATAATATTTTGTTTACTCTTTCAGGCTGCATATTATTACTAGTAGGAAGGATGATGGAATCTAGAGTAATTAATACATAAAGAACATGAATTGTTCTATTTATTGCACATTGATTTTAAGTTACAAGTTCATAAAACTTTATAATTTATGTTCAGCCATTAGTGGCCAGAGTATGATTTATTACCATTACTATAATAAAATTCGATTTGAGTTGGAACAATACAATCATCATCTAAAGAAAGTGTATCAAGAATCTAACATTAAAAGTATGATCGGACCCAAAGTAGTATATATTGAAGAAGTGTAAATCCACCTCATTATCCATTAGTTTGGATTGGAAACTTATAAAAGTTAACTAATTCAAAGCATATAAAACAAAATGGAAAAACGCTACGGCACACATCATAGTTCCAGAAAGAAAACTCAGATATCGAACAAAATACAAGCTGATTAACTCATCGTCAATATCTATCTGCTCTGTTGGGATATCAATCCAAGTTCGACATCGAAAGTTTAGACAGTAAATGTCTAATATATAAGTAATGTTCAACTCTGATTTGTATGATGGCTTTTGGGAGGAGCCCAAAAACAAATTCGTGAGGGCTTTGCCAATTGAATTCAAAGCTGGTAATATCATACTAATTGGGGAATTGTATATGGGCTTTAAAAGCCCAACTAGCTCTTTGTCACTTTTATAAAACTAAATTTTGAGAAGTTAGACCCGTTACCATCATTAACTAAGAACTTTCACAGAAAGATGTTCCAGTACTCTTAGATTTGACCGTCCATTTGTGGAAAAGGAAAATAAACACAAATTAACTAATTAATTCGAAGTAACATATGTAACATTTATGACAAATAGTACAAACTTACGAATCCAACTTGATAAATGTCTTGAGTTGAATTTGTAATATTTTTTTTGGGATGATGAATTTGTAACATTTTAACATATGTAACATTTTAAAATCAAACAACATTAAACAGAAACATATATATATATATATATAACCTTTGAAAATCAAGCAATCATTTAATGAGCAGAAACATAAAAAGCTAGTCGTTACCAAACATTAAACCATAAAAGCTTCAATCACCAAATATTTTTCTCCATCACAAGAAGGAGAAGAAAATGGAGAAAGCAATTCTCATTCTCATAGCGTTTCTCGTAGCCACATCAATGGCTTATAATCGAGCTCTCGCTCAAGAAGAAGACATCAGTCCATATCCAGAACAATTTACAGACCCACCAGCTGAATTTTACGACAATGACGTTACAACGCATCCGATTTTTCGAAGATTGTACGAACCAGATGAGCTCGTAATACGTGATAGAGATGACGGAAGGATTGCTCAACGTAGAGCCCTTGTCGGAGGAATGTTGTGAAAAAGTGTTGAAGATTGGAATAGATTGTCACGAAGCATTTGTCAGTTTTGTTTTGTCTACTTCTGAGCTAAAGGATGTTGCTTATGAGATTCGTCCAAGGAGTAAGAAGATTTGGAACCAATGTGTTCGTACTACTTCTGCTCCGATTGGTGCACCTATCGCTTTTGAAACTTGATTCTTCATTGTGGTATCATTAAAAATATAAATATATTATACATTGCATATGTGCTCCAATTATACATACATATTGTTGAACCTTTTGAATTTGTTATGTTCTCGCTTTCTCGGAGGTCTTATTATTTTGTTTTTGTCTAATAAAAACTGAAATAATGGATTAATCATCAATTTTTCGCACAATTGATTGTGAGAGATATATAACTTGACGAAATTGATTGTTGTAGGTATAACTATAAGTAAATTACCCAAACAAAAAAGGTATAATATTGAGTAATTGGTATATTAACTGTATTTTATATAAGTCTAAGCTCGTTGAGGCTTTGAAGAGACTCTTTGTAAGGAGGTAAATATTTTTTAACTGTAAGTTGAGTTTATGTAAAAGTTGAAACTTCTATTTTCTTTTGATTCCTTATTCTAAAGTCTAGTTTATATAATGTTCAAAAAAAGAGTCTAGCGTAGATGATTAATAATCGCCTAGTACCACTATGCGAAACCAGTAAATCAGTTTAGGGAAAATCGCCTAGTACCCCGGAGAACACCCTTGAGCACAACGCTTGTTCGCATGTTTGTTATTTTCTTCCGTATGTAGGGTTGACTGACAACCAGCACTATATAAACTTGCTTCACGATTCTTACATTCAATAGCCACAGTCCGCGAAACACCCTTCTCCAAACCCCCCTTCTTGTCTTAGGAACATTTTCTAACCGTCACTGATTCTATAGTTAATCATACACTCCCTGTGGTTCGACCCCTTAAGTACTACAATGCACATTTGTGCACTTGCAGGCATTAGGGTTTATAAATTTAAAACTTGAAAAACCGAAGCTCTAAATCCTACCGCATCAAGTTTTTGGCGCCGTTGCCGGGGAGTTGATATCTCTGTAAAATTGCCTGTTTTTAGCACACATTTCATGCTAGTTAGGACTTCATTCTTGCACTTTCACCTTAGTTTTCATCACATATTCACTCATGTTAGGTTTAGATGCATTAGGTTAGGTTTCTGCATAGTCTTGCATGTTTGGAGTGTTTTCCCAGGTGTTTAGGATGGTCCGAAGAAGAAACCAAGAAGGGAGTTCACAAATGGATGACGAACAGATGATATCGAGAATGGATCACGACCCCGAGGCCGATTTAGACAAGCGCACGACGAGTAGCAGCGACTTAGTCCCGAAAGGAACACCTCGGAGCGAAGATCCAGCAAGAGGATTCCATGAAGACGGATATCGGAGCAAGGCAACGGGAAGTACCCGATTCGAGTAACAAGGAAGGCGAGCCTTCACGACATGATCCCGAAACCCTCGCCCGATATGGAGACTGCCCGAAGAATCAGAAGAGTGATATATCATGGTTTTTACCCGTTTTTAAGCCATGATATAAGTGTTTTTATAGAGTCTTTTGCTAGTTTTGAAGTTTCTTTAGAGTCTTTACAGGATGGAGAGCATTTGGAGCTAAATGGGAGAATCTGGAGCATTTTGGAGCACTTTGGAGAAGCAGCCGAAGTGATGAAGTCAAGAGGCTGGAATTCACGAGCTGAGTGTCGATCGACACACTCAGTGTCGATCGACACACTCAGTGTCGATCGACACACTCAGTGTCGATCGACACCAAGGATAGACGGCCAAAAGTGACGGTTTCCAATCAGAAAAAGGAAAGAAGAGCAAGTTTTGAAGAATTACAAATCTACCCCTGGACGAAAAATCCCCTTCTATAAATAGTTTTCAGGCATTGTTTAGCCAATTACATTATCATTATTTTCTGTTTTTGAGACTTAGAGAGAGATTGATCCTGAACTTTTGGGGAGACAATTCTAACTCATCTGAGCCAGATTTCGAACCCCTGTATCATTCTCTATTCTTTTATGCAATATTATTCAGCCATGTTTTGTGTTTGCATTATTATGTCTGAGTAGTTTGCTTGTTAGGTTAGGGTAATTTAGGGTTTGATGAAGAGTTTATAGAATCACTATAATTATTAGGGAAATCAAATGGATCTTCACCTAGATTTGTCCTTAACTTGATTCTCTGAATTGATCACTTAGAAATCAAACCTTAGGTTGTTTAATAGATGCGAGAGCATTATTAATAACTTGAACTAATCTTAGGTGAGCAAATTATCTATTCGCAAAGAGATTTGGTCTAGGTAATTTGTGAACAAATCGAACCTGTTCTTATTGCTTGCCTTGATTGTTTAAATTCGCAAAGAGATTTGGAATTTAGGGATTTAGGCATAGATAACTTCTGCAACGAGAGTTGATTGGTTTTACCTTAGAGTTTCGAGTTTTAGATGGTTCTTAATAAATCCTTAATAAACTTAGATTCTGCATTCTTGGATTCAAACCTGATAATTATCCTTGCCTAGCGCCTCGTCTCCTGAACTTTAATCCATAAAATTCCGATTTATTACTTGCTTAAATTGCTTAGTTTTCAATTTCATTATTCGACCTAGCATAATCTAAACCTAGAAACCATAAGTGTAACTTTAACTTCCCTGAGGATTCGATACCCCTTATACTTCAACTGCATTGCTGTGCACTTGCAGTAGTTGATTATTTGGGTAAAACAAGAAACCTATCAAGTTTTTGACGCCGTTGCCGGGGAAGCTAATAGCTACCTAACGGGATCTAGTATTAGGATTCTGTCTAGGTTTTTGTTTTATTTTTGTTACTGATTTAGTTCTCTATCTTTTGTTTCAGGTGCATGCCCAGTACCAGGAGCAACAAGGAAGAAGAACTAGTCACTTTGAACCAGGAAATCAACCGTCTCGAACGTACGAACCGCAAGTCTGCACGAGCATCGATCGACACACCAGGCGTCGATCGACACCGTTCTCAACCAGCATCGATCGACACACCAGGCGTCGATCGACACCGTTCTCAACCAGCATCGATCGACACACCTAGTATTGATCGACACCTTGCACAGATAGAGATGGCTGAACCTGTAATCATGATACGCAACGAGGATGGCGAGTTTGTTGACCTGCAGGGCAACAGAAGGAATGCCCAAGGACAGAGACTTGATGAGGCTGGCGCCATCATCGTCGAAGCTGCAGAAGCTGGACGTGGAAGAACACTAGGCGAGTACAACCGCCCAGACCAGTTCTATGCCAATAGAGCTGCGATCCGTCCTCCTGCATTTCAGAGGAATTACTTTGAGCTGAAGCCCGCTTATTACACTTTAGTGGCTCAGCATCTCTTTCATGGTCTTCCCAGTGAGCACCCTATGGACCATATTGAAAGATTCGAGGACCTCGCATCAAGCATCAAGGCCAATGGAGTGACCTACGACTACATTTTCTGCAAGCTCTTTCCTTATTCACTTGCAGGCGATGCGTCTTACTGGCTGAAGCAGCTTGATCTAGGATCTTTAAACACTTGGGAAGAAACAAAGAATGCATTCTTATGCAATTTCTTTGATGATGCAAGATCCGAGGAGCTGCGGATGAAGATCACTACATTCTCCCAAGGACCTGCTGAAGCATTCAAGGCTTCATGGGTGCGATTCAAGGCCTACCAGAGGGACTGCCCACATCACGGTTTTAGCAAACCACAGCTTATCAGTATCTTTTAACGAGGGATTGATTGGAGGTACCAGATGGCCTTGGACGCTGCAAGCAATGGCAACTTCAACACAAGGATTCCGGAAGCTACGATAGAGCTTATTGAAAATTTGGCTTCTAGTAACAGCACCAAAAATGCTGACTTCGAGAGAAGACAAAGCGCAGGACAAGCTGGAGGAAACCAAATCGCTGAAGTCAATAGGAAGCTGGACAACGTACACAATCTCTTGGTGGGGAAGAAGCAAGTCCATTTTGCCAATGAGGTGGAGTCATTCGAACCAGAGCCAGACTGTGAAGAAGAAGACGTGAATTACATCAACGGAGGAGGATTTCAGGGCCAGCGCTATGGAAACCAGCAGGGAAACAAGAACTTCACTGCGAATTATCAGAAGAGTTCCTTCACAGGAAATCAAAACTCTTCTGGTTACACGCCGAAACCCCCATTTCAGAGCAGCAACTACACTAGGAGCTATGGAAATTCTTCATACCAGAAGCCACCTCCGTAAGACAACAAAATGGAGGCCATGCTTGAGCAGATATTGGAAGGACAGCAAAAGATGACAGTGAGCTTCAATGGCAAGATTGATGCACTGTATGAGGACCTGAATGGGAAGATTACCAACATACATTCTCACATGAAGAAACTGGATATTCAGGTTGCTCAAACTGCAGAAACTGTTAACAGGCAAGAGGGATTCCTTCCAGGGAAGACGGATACCAATCCCAAACGCCACGTGAATGCCATTGAGCTGAGGAGTGGCAAGACCCTTCAAACCGTGCAGAAAAGAGGGCTCAGCACTGCAGAATTCGAGGAGCTTGAAGACACAGAAGATGCTGCGGAGCAGAGTGTCGATCGACACCAGGAGGGTGTCGATCGACACCCACCACGGACTGAAGCAGATCGAGTTAAAACCAAGACTGTTGCTGAAGAAAAAGTTTACAAGCCAAGGATCCCTTTCCCACTGATCACAAAGAATTCCAAGAAGGAGCTGCTGGAAGCTAGATGCAAGGCTATCATGGATAAACTAGTGGTAGAAATCCCCTTGATGGATGCCATTAGAACTACTCCAATGATAAAAAGATACCTGAAGTGGATGATGACCAACAACATTGACATGGAGGAAGGAGTAATGATGATCTCAGAGCAAGTCAGTGCGGTCATTCAGAACAGGCTACCAGAAAAGCTCTCCGATCCAGGGAGCTTTGTTCTAGATTGCTCCATTTTCTCAGACAGATTTGGAAGGTCTCTATGCGATTTAGGCTCTAGTGTCAACTTGATGCCTCTTTCGGTTGCTCTCAGGATGGATATGACGGATTTCAAGGCCACCAGAATCTCTTTAGTCCTTGCAGATCGATCTATCAGGATCCCTGAAGGTGTTTTGGAGGATGTTCCTATCAGAGTTGGAAATTGTCTAATACCCACAGACTTTGTGGTATTAGCCTATGATGAGGAACCCAAGGACCCTCTGATACTTGGTAGACCATTCCTAGCTACAGCCGGAGCCATCATTGACGTAAGGAAGGGAAGGATCGCACTAAACATTGGTGATTTGGTGATGAACTTCGACATGGAGAAGCTGATGAAGAGACCCACAATTGATGGACAGACCTTCTACGTCGATACACTCACCAACCTTGCTGAAGAGATCTTCAAGGAAGACCATCCTACAGACCCGTTGGAGCGAGCTCTGACCACTTCTACCAAGGACATTGAAGACCTCGACGTAGCTGCTGCTGGTTACGCGAAGATGATGGACGCAAGTGAGCAAGTGATGCAACTTATCGCACATGACGATCTGTGTCGATCGACACCACTTGGTGTCGATCGACACCATGCGACATCAAGCACAGATTCGAAGCTTGGCGATTGGAGCGAGATCAAAGCACCTAAAGTTGAGCTCAAACACCTCCCTGCCGGGCTAAGGTACGCATTTTTTGGTCCCAATTCGACTTACCCTGTTATAGTCAATGCTTCATTAAACAACGCAGAGCTCACTTTATTGCTAAGCAAGCTGCGCAAGTTTCGCAAAGCTCTTGGCTATTCTCTTGATGATATTTCAGGGATCTCACCAGACTTATGCATGCATCGGATTCACCTTGAGGATGAGGCAAAGTCATCAATTGAACACCAAAGGAGACTGAATCCGAACCTGAAGGAAGTTGTCAAGAAGGAGATCATGAAGTTGTTGGACGAAGGGATCATCTATCCCATCTCAGATAGTGCTTGGGTCAGCCCTGTTCACGTGGTCCCTAAGAAAGGAGGAGTCACCGTGGTGAAGAATGAGAAGAACGAGCTGATTCCTACAAGGACTGTGACTGGTCACAAGATGTGCATAGACTACCGGAAGCTGAATTCCGCGACCAGAAAGGATCACTTTCCTTTGCCTTTCATTGATCAGATGCTGGAAAGATTGGCGAATCATCCCTACTACTGCTTCCTTGATGGCTATTCAGGATTCTTGCAGATCCCCATCCATCCAGATGATCAGGAGAAGACCACGTTTACATGTCCTTATGGTACTTTTGCATACCGCAGAATGCCATTTGGACTTTGTAATGCTCCTGCAACTTTCCAGAGGTGTATGATGTCTATCTTCACAGACATGATTGAGAAGTTCATGGAGGTCTTTATGGATGCCTTTTCAGTTTATGGGTCATCTTTTAAAGACTGCTTGGAGAACTTATGCGCAGTACTACAGAGATGTGAGGAGAAACACTTAGTCCTGAACTGGGAAAAGTATCACTTCATGGTCACAAATGGGATTGTACTTGGCCAACGAGTTTCAGCAGAAGGAATCGCAGTAGACCGCGCCAAGATTGAAGTCATGACCACTTTGCAAGCACCTGATTCTGTGAAGTCTGTGAGACGTTTTCTGGGTCACGCTGGGTTCTACAGAAGATTTATCAAGGATTTCAGCAAGATAGCGAGACCACTCACCGCTCTTCTCTGCAAAGATGTGAAGTTTGAGTTCACAGAAGAGTGCCTTTCAGCCATTGAGCAGATCAAGCAGGCCTTAGTAAGTGCTCCGATTGTTCAGCCACCAGACTGGGATCTACCTTTCGAGGTAATGTGTGATGCGAGTGATTTCGCAGTAGGAGCAGTTCTGGGACAGAAGAAGGACAAGAAGCTGCACTCCATCTACTACGCAAGCAGGACTTTGGATGATGCTCAGAAAAACTACGCAACTACGGAGAAGGAACTGCTCGCTGTGGTCTTTGCCTTTGAGAAATTTCGTCAGTATCTTGTTGGCTCAAAGGTGATTGTCCACACTGACCATTCCGCATTGAAGTATTTGATGCAGAAGAAGGATGCAAAGCCTAGGTTGCTCAGGTGGATTCTACTTCTACAAGAGTTTGACATAGAAGTCAAAGACAAGAAAGGAGTTGAGAATGGAGTAGCTGATCATCTTTCAAGGATTAGGATTGAAGATGACGTGCCAATAGATGATTACCTGCCTGAGGAGAACGTTTATCTCATTGAGAGTCGTTTCCAAGCTGAGAATTTTGACCTTGCGAGCTTAGTGTTGATCGACACTAGGGGAGTGTCGATCGACACTCCCTCCGAAAAAGTGAGAACAAGTCGCGGATTAACACTTCGAAGTTTGCCAACGATCGACACCAGGAGTCTTCATTGATTCGCAGACTTCTAGGAGAGGTGTTTCGACAGACGATCTTCGCCATCAATGATGCAACTCGACCATGGTATGCTGATATTGTGAACTTCCTTGCTGCTGACATTGAGCCGACACATCTCAAGGGTTATGAGAAGAAGAAGTTCATGAGGGAACTAAGAAGGAACTATTGGGATGAACCACACTTATACAAACATTGTTCATACAGTGTTTACAGAAGATGCGTTGCAGAGAGTGAGACTCGTGACATCTTGTTCCACTGTCATGGTTCTGAGTATGCTGGACACTTTGCTACCTTCAAGAAAGTATCCAAGGTTCTTCAAGCATGCTTTTGGTGGCCTACTATGTTCAAGGATGCGCAGCTGTTCATCACTCAATGTGATGCTTGTCAGAGGAAAGGGAAGATCAGTAAGAGGAATGAGATGCCACAGAACTTCATTCTTGAAGTTGAGATCTTTGATTGTTGGGGTATTGACTTCATGGGTCCTTTTCCTCCATCTTATGGAATGCAGTACATCTTGGTGGCTGTGGACTATGTTTCTAAGTGGGTCGAAGCAATTGCTTCGAAGACCAATGATTCTGCTGTAGTACTTAAGCTCTTCCAGACTATCATTTTCCCGCGCTTTGGGGTACCTCGGATAGTCATTAGTGATGGTGGTTCTCACTTTGTCAACAAAGTCTTTGACAAGCTGCTGAAGAAACATGGTGTTCAGCATCGAGTAGCCTCTCCATATCACCCCCAAACGAGTGGACAAGTAGAAGTCTCCAACAGACAGATCAAGCAAATTCTGGAGAAGACAGTGGGCAAGACCAGGAAGGACTGGGCCGTGAAACTTGATGATGCACTTTGGGCGTACCGGACAGCCTACAAAACGCCACTTGGGACTACACCGTTTCAGCTGCTCTATGGCAAAGCTTGCCATCTTCCAGTGGAGTTAGAACATAAGGCATATTGGGCTATAAAGAAGATGAACTTCGATTTGAAGACTGCTGCAAAGAGGCGCCTGATACAGCTTAATGAGCTAGACGAGCTGCGCCATCACGCTTATGAGAACTCAAAACTCTACAAGGAGAAGACAAAGGCATATCATGACAAGAAAATTGTCACCAGACAATTTGAGCCAAATGACCAGGTATTACTTTACAACTCTCGTTTACAATTATTTCCTGGCAAATTGCGTTCTCGTTGGTCAGGTCCCTTCACAATCAAAGAAGTTAGACCATATGGAGCTATTGTTCTTACAAATACCAAAGGAGAAGAGTTCACTGTGAATGGCCAAAGGGTGAAACACTATTGGACTGAAACCGCGATTCCAGACGGACACATTGTGTCTCTGGATAATGCACCCAACGCTTAAACGCGTAAACAGTCAAGCTATTGACGTTAAACGAGCGCTGAGTGGGAGGCAACCCACTGTTAGGTACGTTTTTCTTTACATTTTGTTTTGATTTTACTAATTATTTTGGCTTTTACATAAAAAAAAAAAAAAAAAAAGAAGGATCGATCACAAGCAGTGTCGATCGACACCCAGCGAGGATACGGGTAAGTTCTTCAAAACCCGAGAGTTATTCTTTGTTTCTTCATTCTTCAAAACCGTGCTTTGAGAGTTTTTCCCCAAAAATCCCAAATTCTCATTTCTTCACCGAATAGAGTGATTCAAAACTCTAATCCGTGCGGATTCTTACCCTTTTTCATATTCCATAGTCAATTCATTCGCTCTACCAAGGTATGTTCTTCAAACCTCCCATTTTCAATTTTCGACCTAAGGTGAAAATTTTCGAAATGAGCCTATTTAGCTTAATTTCTTTGTTGAATGATGCTTGTTTAGGTTGTATAACACGATTCCAACCATTGCCCAACTGATTTTCACACTTTAAATTGGACAATTTGAAATTTTCGAATTTGAAAATTAATGATGCATATTGTCAAATTTTGGAGTTTTTCTTGGATTTTATGGTCTCGACTAGGTCGATTGACGATATGGGGATTGTTAAGAATGCTAATTGTTGTTGCATATAGCTACAATCGTCGGTTTTGATTCGGAATCAAAAATCCGCGCAAGGTGTCGATCGACACCATGTGTGTCGATCGACACCCGACCAGACAGACGCATTACGCCTCATTTCTTTGACTTTGGATTTGATTTGGAAGTTTCTTTTACATTGCAGATGGCTCATATGAGTAAAAGACCACGCAGCACTGAAGCATCAGCCTCAGGAACCGCTAATGATGAGGCGATTCCGTGTCTTGCTCCTTGGCCTAAACTGGAAAAGGCAAGGATTCGAAGCAGAAGGCAATGGGCTGATACTCCAGCTGAGGAGATTGAGAAGGATGAGTGTCTGTACAGAGGTGTCGACGAGGCTTGGGATGACTACGACACCTTGTTCTACAACGCATGGCTGCGAGTTGAGATTGCTCCAACACGTTTTGCCTGCGAAAAGACAATGCAGGAACTTGGCATTAAGGATGACATCCTGAACTTGCTGAACCGCATTGGGATGGATACTATTGCAACTCGTCAATACGACTTGTACCCTGATCTAGTCCGTCAGTTCATCGCCACTGCCAGAGTCTACTACAGGAACGAGGTAGTCCGCAACGCTCTGGAAGGGACACTCACATTTCTCATCCGCGGGATCCGTTACCGCATTTCACTTCCAGAGCTTTGCCAAATCTATGGGTTCGACGATGAGCATGCTACAGGAGTCTCTCTTCAGACACAGCTTCCAAACACCCAGTATTTCTGGTCTTCTTTCGGGAATGGGAGGTACGATTCTAGGACCTCCACTCAGACGGATATTCGCCATCCCACACTTCGCTACTTGGTTCGTCTCTTTGCCACTACACTTCTGTGTAAGAGCGAGCCAGGGAAGATGCGCGTTTCTGAGTTGGTATTACTTTACCGGGGTCTTTGGTCTGAGATCTATGAGGACCAGTACGCACCACAGAGCGCGAACCTAGGCGCGGTCTTTGCACATCACTTGGCTTCTTTGAAGTCCAACCCTTTCAGTGGGACGAAGTCTAAGCCAGAGACTATAGGGAGCCTTCTTACCTATCTTCCTGCACTGCGGGATAGACACTTCTCCCTGCTCCATTGAGACATCACGATCTTTGATTGATATGGAGTATCTGAAGAGGACTCATTGGGTAACGCCAGAGAAGATGTGGGTTTTCACCGACGAGCAGAGAGTGCAGCGAGTGGTACAGCTGCCAGACAGGGACCTGACTCGCATCACATCAGATTTGAACCGCCTCGCTTTCCGCCCTAGCCCGAGCAAGCTCAGGGACCCTCCCGTTACTAGGCGCAGAGGCACTTCATCACGCACAGCTGCAGAGCCTTCACGTCCATCCTCTTCTAGTCGCAGAGCACCGGCTACTTTAGAGCCTATTGGTTAGCAAGCTGCTTTCCAGAGATACGTGGTTCAGAGCTTCCAGGCCATCTGGAACGCCATTGCCACTGTGTCTAACTGTGGCTGCGTTCGACCTGCTTCACCACCAAGTTCTTCTCCACCACGACCAGATGACGATGAGTGATTCTCCATTCCTTTTAGTCTTTTGAGTCAGTTTTTCTTTTACTCTTGAGTCTGCATTTGCTTCAGTACTTTGCTTCATAACTTGTTAAACTCATTGAGATTATTGGATTATATGTGCTTTTAACGTTTGTTTGAGTTTTTCTAACAGCTAGGCTAACTCTAACAACAAATATGACTTAGCAACAATCATGTTCGAATGGCAAAACTCTGTCTACGGACAGAGTGTCGATCGACACCATCTGTGTCGATCGACACCACCTTCAGACCCAGCAACGATCGACACCACCTGTGTAGATCGACGCTACGCGCAGAGGTCAAGTAATCTGATTCTTCTCTTTGTTTGTAACAGTTTGGCACATATTTTTTCTATCCAAACTCATTCTTAGTAACACTGGGGACAGTGTTATTCAAGTCTGGGGGAGGTGGTTGCTAATTTAGTGTTTTGTTTTGAGAGTCAGTTAAGTCTTGAGTCAAAAGTTTTCAAAATCTGTTTTATTGAGTCAAAATTAGTTGGAACTTTCAGTTTTTCTAGGGACTAACCACAGAAAATTAGCACTTGAAGAACCATTGCTATAAGAGTTGATTGCAGGACTTACTAAGTAGAAAGCTACAAGTGGAATCAGTCTAACAGGGCGAGTTCAGATCCCCTTATAAGAACTAGGTATGTGCAGAACTTGATTCCTCTTTCAGTCCGAACAGATAGGCAATTGCAGTTTCTCCTTGTTCTTCCCTTAAGAGAAAAGAAAATAAAGAAAAATAGTCTAAGTCTGGAATAGTGCCTTTGTCATGAGCCTGTCTCCTCACAAGGAACAATATTAGTGATGCTCTTGAACACGTCTCCTAACAAGGAACACAAGTAGAGAGTAGCATTATTCCAGAGATCCCAAAAAGAATAAGAAAAGTCAATGAAAAGATCTTAGAACACCCTGAAAATGGGCAGAAGTTGACTAAGGGAAGAGAAAATAGGGGAGCTGTATGAGAATGTCTTGTTCAGGCACTAAGGAAGGGAAAGAATCAGAAAAGTTCTATGGCATTACCAATGTTAGAGTTCGAAATTTATATTAAGGAAAGGATCTGGATTCGAACTGGGAGATTGCTAAGCTTGTGGTAAGTACATTGAACATTTCCTAAGGTTGGCTCTAATATCATGTGGATTCAAGAAGTGTTAATCAATGTGGCGTTTTGAAGAAGTGATTGGAAGTTCCTGTTTTCAAACTTCTACTTCAGTCTAAGTTTCTGTTTTGCTTGAGGGCAAGCAAAGGCTAAGTCTGGGGGAGTTGATATATCATGGTTTTTACCCGTTTTTAAGCCATGATATAAGTGTTTTTATAGAGTCTTTTGCTAGTTTTGGAGTCTCTTTAGCGTCTTTACAGGATGGAGAGCATTTGGAGCTAAATGGGAGAATCTGGAGCATTTTGGAGCACTTTGGAGAAGCAGCCAAAGTGATGAAGTCAAGAGGCTGGAATTCACGAGCTGAGTGTCGATCGACACACTCAATGTCGATCGACACCAAGGATAGACGGCCAAAAGTGACGGTTTCCAATCAGGAAAAGGAAAGAAGAGCAAATTCTGAAGAATTATAAATCTACCCCTGGACGAAAAATCCCTTTCTATAAATAGTTTTCAGGCATTGTTTAGCCAATTACATTATCATTATTTTCTGTTTTTGAGACTTAGAGAGAGATTGATCCTGAGCTTTTGGGGAGACAATTCTAACTCATCTGAGCCAGATTTCGAACCCCTGTATCATACTCTATTCTTTTATGCAATATTATTCAGCCATGTTTTGTGTTTGCATTATTATGTCTGAGTAGTTTGCTTGTTAGGTTAGGGTAATTTAGGGTTTGATGAAGAGTTTATAGAATCACTAGAATTATTAGGGAAATCAAGTGGATCTTCACCTAGATTTGTGCTTAACTTGATTCTCTGAATTGATCACTTAGAAATCAAACCTTAAGTTGTTTAATAGATGCGAGAGCATTATTAATAACTTGAACTAATCTTAGGTGAGCAAATTATCTATTCGCAAAGAGATTTGGTCTAGGTAATTTGTGAACAAATCGAACATGTTCTTATTGCTTGCCTTGATTGTTTAAATTCGCAAAGAGATTTGGAATTTAGGGATTTAGGCATAGATAACTTCTGCAACGAGAGTTGATTGGTTTTACCTTAGAGTTTCGAGTTCTAGACGGTTCTTAATAAATCCTTAATAAACTTAGAGCATTCTTGGATTCAAACCTGATAATTATCCTTGTCTAGCGCCTCGTCTCCTGAACTTTAATCCATCTAATTCCGATTTATTAGTTGCTTTAATTGCTTAGTTTTCAATTTCATTATTCGACCTAGCATAATCTAAACCTAGAAACCATAAGTGTAGCTTTAACTTCCCTGAGGATTCGATACCCCTTATACTTCAACTGCATTGCTGTGCACTTGCAGTAGTTGATTATTTGGGTAAAACCTGAGTCCTATCAAAGAGATAGCATATCGGCTTGATCACAACGACTTGAGCTCGAAACGCTAAAATCCAAAATAATACCATTTCGGGAAAGTGGTCCCAACGTTTTATGTTTTTCCACTTTTGTGTATAAATACCTACCCTCCACCCTTATCCTTCTATCACGTTTTCTACTTTTATTTTCTGTCTTCTCTTCCAAACCGAGAACTTTGTATTTTCACCAATAAAGCTTGTTTCAAAGCTTTGATTTTTATGCAATCTTGAAGTTTTAAGTATTATAGCTTAGTGTTATTTTATTAAAAGCTTCTTCCTTTTCTTGTTTTTGACTGTCTTGCAACCTATGAGTTATCCTCTCATCCTTATGGATCTTGAGGTTTCTCAAATGGCTTGTGAGTAGTCTTTTTAGGACTTTGATGGGTTGAAAGAACCAGGGACTCTCGGGTTTATATTTATTGCTTAGCTAAACATAAAGTTAGATTCTTTCTTGTTTATCATTCCCAAAGCTTAGTCTAGTCTGGCCATCTAGCCTAAAGTCCACAGGGGGTTTGACGCGAACGCCACATGCTTTCTTAGCCGGTTCCATGAACAAGAGTTTGACTTCTTAGGCTAAAACTAACCATATGTCTAAGAGTCTTACGGTTCAATAGGGACGTTGTAGATGCTTGTTTCTTCTATTGTACCACTATGCGAAAGCTAGTCTATGGTGATAGAGATTCAAAGAGTTTAGACCCAAACGCCATGGACTAAACAATTTGAGGATCCCTTTACCTAAGAATCACCATCAAAAGACCAAGTCTTGATGTGATCCAAAAGCTTTAGCTTGATAAGACAAACCGAGAGTCACCTAGTTCATGATACTCATCAAGATCCTTCTTTTACCTTGAAAGCTTAACTTTTTACCGTTCAAATATTTATTTCATGTTTGATATTCTTAAAATTCTCTTATTTAGGGTCTTGAGTGACACAAGATCTATCTTTTAGTGGTTTTCAGTAGTAAAGTTTTAATCTTTACCTATTTCGAGCTTGACTTATGACACCGATATGACCGATCTGTTTACTAACGCTCCCAAAATGGTTGATACCCCATACACTATACTGCTTTCGGTTGACAGTGTTGGGACATTGACCCAAGTAGCGTAAAAAACGCTCTTGTCAATTGGCGCCCTTGCCGTTTGGGAGAAAGTTCAGTCATTTCGGTACTAGGTCATTATAAGGACAAGTTTCAATTTTTAGAAGTCATTTAACACTTTTACTCGTAAATATCTGTTTTGACAGGTATATGAACCTACGATCACACGGTACAACAAATCTTGTTCCCCAAATAGACGATATCAACATGCTCGAACGATCAGCCAGACGAAATCGGGAACAAGACGTTGAAGACGGTCTCGAATTAGTTGAAAACTTAGCTCAGAGTGACTCCTCTTACCACGAAGACTATGACAGGTCCAACCGTGGCTTCAAAGAAGAAGTGGATGGAAGCCGGAAAGTGATCAAAGAGCTCAACGAGAAGCTTGACAAGTTACTACTTGTCCAAACTCAAAAAGAAGTCCATTTCGTGGAAGAACTCACTCAAGTCCAAGAAGGGGACGACGTTCAGTATGAAGATGTTAACTACATCAACGCTCAAGGAGGGTATAACACTTGGAGACCCAACAATAACCTTTCCTACCGAAGCACGAACGTCGCAGACCCACAGGACTAGACCTACCCTCAACAACAAGGAGGAGGAGCAAAACAATTCGTGCCGTACACGAATCAACAAGGCTTTGTACCGCGGTTCCAGAATCAAAACGGCTACCCACCACGACAACAAGCCGGTGCCCCTCCTGGCTTCCAACAACAACAAGGCAACCCACCGGCTCAAGCTTGTTTCGACTTGGAAGGCACTCTAAAGCAACTTCTCCAAGGTCAAACACATATCCAGGCGGATATAGGCATGTCAATCGGGCTGACCCGGCCCGGCTCGGCCCGAAATCCGTAAAGCTCGTATGTATTTGAGCCCGGCCCGGTTCGGCACGAAAATATATCGGGCTTAAATTTTAAAGCCCGACCCGGCCCTAACAGGGTTATCGGATTTTTTTTGCTTTTTTGGGCTTTTAAAAAATAAAATAAATTTTAAATACAAAATCAACTAAAAACAAAAATATTTATTAAAATTAAATCCAAATTGAAAGAATCGTAAATATAAATAAATTCAAATCCTTATATAAGTTAATAAAAGCACAAGTTCAACTTAGTAAATATAAAATAACTTAAATCCAATTTAAATTAAAAGCACAAGTTCAACTTAGTAAATCCAAATAAATCCTTATATAAAATAAATAAATAAATAAATGTGTAATTTAAATAGTAGAGTCGAGATGAGAATCTTCAAGATTAGAATTTTCTTCTCCGCCTTATAAATTCTCATCTTCATCCAGATCTACATATAACAAGTAAAATAAATAATTATTAGGTTTTGACATAATATAAAAAAAAAATTTGAAAATTTATAAATATTGTTATCCGGATCACGAAACGTAAATCCATCCAATCAAGTGCGTGTACAAATCAGTGCTTCAACATGTCTTGGTAGAAAACGATTTCTATATTTGTTCAAGACATGTGCCCCAATATTAAAAGTAGACTCTGATGCTACAGTAGTTATGGGAATACTTAGAACATCACATGGCTTACGAGCTAATTCGCCATAACATCCACCAATCTAAAACATCCAGGTCTTCATAAAAAGTCAATTCCAATCTATCGTCCTCTAAATACAAAGTCAATTTAGTCTTTCCTTCTTCGACAAGGGTGCGTTTTTCATACGCTTTAAAATCCTATTGTAAACAAACCCAAATTTAATGAATTAAGTAATCAAATGAATTAACTAAAACTAAATATATAAAGAGAAAAAAAATCTTACGTTAAATGCAGCCAAGCCTCCAACAGTTTGGGTTTTGGCAAGAAAACTTGTTCCACGTGAAGAAGAAGGCACATTTGTTGAACTTGGAGGAGTGTAACTCTTATACTGATCAAAAAGCATGGTTAAATTTTTCTTCACAGCTTCCTCCTTCGCTTTACTAGTGCTTGGATCAAGAGTATCAAAACAATATTTCAATATCTCTAGTTTCATTCTCGGATCAAGAATGGCTCCAATTGCAAGAATGGTACTACACTCTTCCCAATACTTGTCAAATTTATTCCTCATTTCAATTGCCATAAGTTTCAAAACCTCATCTCCATCCTTCAAGTAATTGTTCAACAAGCACTCAATCTTCCAAATTTGTGGAAAATATAAGTTTGCCGTAGGATAACTAGTGCCTAATCAAATGAACAAGAAAGTGCTTAATTAAAAAAAAAAAAAACTAAATTTGTGTAAAATATAAAATTGTAGTATGATAACTTTTGTACCTGAAAACAACTTGGTGATATCGTAGAATGGTTCTAAGAAAGCATGTATCTTTTCTGCTCTATTCCATTCCTCATTTGAGGGGCAATACTTGTAATTCCTCTCAGCCCTTTGCAGTAGGGAGAAAGCACGTCGATACTGTATTGCACTACCAAGCATCAAGTAGGTAGAATTCCATCTGGTGGAGACATCCATCTTTAAACCAGCTCCATACTCAAGACCCAACATCTTTAACACATTCTATGAACATGTCTTTTCTTCCTTCTGACCATTTAATCCATTTCACTGTCTCACGAATCTTATGCAAAGCACTCTCAACAGATTTCAAACCGTCTTGCACTATAAGATTGAGGATATGTGCAGAACATCTGATATGAAAAAAATTCACCATTACATGATAAACCATGACGTGCTGAGAGTTGATCTTTAAGTATGCTTTGCATATTATCATTAGAAGATGCATTGTCAAGAGTAAGAGTAAATACTTTTTACTCTATCCCCCAATCTTCCAAACAACTAAGAACCTTTTTAGCTAACTCAAATCCTGAATGTAGTGGAGGCATAGCACAAAACGAAAGTATTTTGCTCTTTAGCTTCCAACTATCATCCACATAGTGGGCTGTCAAACATATATATCCTTCGATACTGATTGATCTCCACACATCACACGTCAAGCATATCTTATTACGAACACTAGCTAGCTCCTGCTTCATTTGCTCTTTCCGAATCCCATGAAATTTAAGCACATCAGCCACTGCAATATTCCTACTTATGGTTCTATACTCAGGATTCAAATACTTCAATAATTCTCTAACCCGTGGATCCTCAACAAAAGAAAATGGCAAATCATGGCATATGATGCATAGTGTTATCAACTCACGAACGATAAAATGATCAATCTTTTTTGCTGCTAATTTTTCCTCTGCGCCAATCAATTGCTGCCTCACATCACCACTTCGTGGTCTTTTCTTACATCTTAGTGCATGGCGTTTCATAGTTGATGTTCCATGATTTTTTCCTGCCAAAAGTATCCCAGCACAATGCTTGCATTTTACAGTTTCTTGACCATCACTGTTCTTTCCATTAAGATCAAAGTGATCCCACGCAGTTGAAGTAAAACGTCTTAGCTTTGGTTTACGTGTTTTACCACTCTTCGCTTTTTTCTTTTGAAAAGATATGTCCTCATCACCAAACTCATCTGATGACAAATCGTGAACATCATTATCCTCTGTATCCATTGGAATTGAAATCTGTAAAAACATATAATATTACTATCATCAAAACAAAAGTGGTATTTAAGAGGATAAAATCATTGAAAAACATGACCATCCCCGTTAAACACAAAAAGCAAATCGTGTTTCTCCATTCTAAAGACTTATTAGAAGACTTAAAAGTCAAATATACACACTTAATAGCTAATACATGTTTTTTTTTACTAATAGCTAACACATGTTACGTATACACACCTATACTTCATGATTCCAAATAATAATGTTCATGCATGATTGGACACAATTCACTGATTTGAATAATAATTCTCTTACGTGACTTGTAAAAGACATTGACTTACAATATTGAAAACGACGACAAAGGTTGAAAGCAGGCGTGCCTCTCGGAAATTAGTTTAGGTTGGGTTTGGTATTTATAGGAAAAACTAGAAAATTAGGGTTTATTCATTAATAAAAAGTCGAGTTTTTCGGGTAAGCCCGAACCCGGTTGGATTTAAGTGCAAAAAACCATTAGCTCAAATGGGTTTAGTCCGAAAGGCCCGATTTTTTTTGAGCTTAAATATCAAAGTTCGAGCCCGATATTTTTCAGGGTCGGGCCGGACCGGCACGCGGTTTTTGACCCTAATTGACATCCCTAGGCAGATATACACAAACGTTTTGTTGAAGTGCATAACAAGATTGATGGTGTCCACACGGAACTATCCGGGAAGATTGAAGCTTTGACCGCTCGTGTCAAGACACTTGAAAACAACAAAGGCATTGCATCTACAAGCCAAACAAGCAACCTTCCTGGAAAATCTGTCATGAATCCAAAGGAGTATTGCCAAATGATCACCACTTTCGACGAGGAAAAACGGGATCTACTTGAATTCACTTGTCCAAAACGGGCTCAAGTCGATGAGGACATCGACATCCTAAGAAGGGGAGGGAGTTCTAAAAATTTGCCGATCCCTGAAGAGAAAGCACCATTCCTGAGAGTCTACAAACCGCCAATGCCATACCCTCATATGCATAAGAAGCATCTCATAGAGGAACAAGAGGCCGAATTAATCGAAACATTGAAGAAAATTGAAGATCTCTTCAACAATGCCGACGAGACTAAGCCCATTCCAGATTTCCTAGTAGCTTTGAAGGACAAGCTCTATGCTGATGCAATGGCAACAATAGGGAGGAATGCAGCAGCTCGTGAAGAGAAACTTAAGGAAGAAGCCTTAGTAGTGAAGAAGCTCGAAGATCCAGGGTCGTTCACTCTGCCATGCATACTCGGAGGAATCACCTTTGATAATTGTTTGTGTGATCTCGGGGCAAGCATCAACGTGATGAGTCTAGCCACGGCTAAGCGTCTCGGCTACAACACTTATACCGACTGTAAGAAGCCGTTATCACTGGCCGATGAGAGTGAAAGAAAGATTGTTGGGAAGCTGATGGACCTACCTCTCATGATTGGGAACGTGTTACTGTCAAGCGATTTCCTGGTGATAGAAATGGACCAAGATGTCAAGGAAACTCTCCTGTTGGGAAGGCCTTTCCTAGCCTCTGCCGGTTGCATGTTCGATTGCAAAAGTGGCAAGGTAGAGCTGAGACTAACTGGAAGCTTGGTAATGCACTTTGACACCAAAGGAAAGAGAATCAATGAGAATGAACATGCATACTCCCTTGTGCTCAAGAAGACGATTGAGAAGACCAAAGATACATCCTTGGAAATATGCTACGATGGATCTAGCTTTGATGGGTTCTGTCTCAATGCAATGTTCGAAAGACAACCAGAGGAAGCCCGAGAAGAACATAAAAGGGTGATCACTTGCAAGAAGTCCTATGTGAAAGGACCAACCCTCGGTGATCTTCTGGAAGGTATGACTCTCATACATGTTCTCTCTGCTGGTTGTGAGATGAGATACAAACTGAAATATAAGGGAAAGGTTAGACCAATCAAAAGATACCGATTTGACCAATCAAAAGATACCGATTTGACCAATCAAAAGGGTTCTAAGGCAAGCAAAGAGGGAACTTCTAATGTATTTATGGCTGATTTCATCTAGATGATCAAGGAAAGTAAGGATCCTCCCACATGATCGAGGGGTGTTCGTTTCCCTCTTTCACACTAAAAAGATGATCAAGAAAAGTCAAACTAAGTGACTCAAAACAAAGCGCTCTTGGGAGGCACCCTAAGCTTATCCATGTACATATTAATGCTTTTTCTAGTCTAGTTTAATGATTTCAGGATCCCTTGAAGGATAAGGTGGGGTGACTTACACATAAGAGGAGCTAAAACCAATGTGAAAATTGTTTAGCACAACAACGGGATGTAATATCGGGTTAACACCACGATATCACCCCATGGCATTTCATGTCGAGCAAGCACAACGGTGCGTAGCCGATATGGAACGAAGCCCAAGCTAAACAATCCTCACTGGGGTAACATATCGGGAACCAGCCGATATCGGAAACGTCAGTCATACCATATCGGAGTCAGCCCGATATGGCCGTCCAGGTAATAAGGTATTTGGACTTGGCCAATCCGAGAAAAGCGCCCAAATTTATGGCCCACTTTTATGGATAAGGCATGAATGCTTGGTTGGGGTTAACCGACAACTATCCCTCAAACAAAGAAACCCTAGTCAAACCCTTTTCTTCCCCACATCTCCTCTTTATAAAAGCTATCACCTCTCTCGTTTTCATTCCCCATCACTCTCAACTCCAGAAAATTGTCTATAGCTTTTAATTTTGCAATTCGATTCTGTGCATCCTTCCAAGAGTTTTTGCAAATATCGTGCTAAGGTAAAAATCTGCTTTAGAACGATATGATTGAGTATTGCTTAGGATTGTTCGAATTCGCTGCATTAGGGATTTGAGAGTTGATGGAGGAATATTTGGTAGATAGTTTTTGCATAAAACTTAAGGTTTTTTGTAGGATTTTCTAGAATTTTGGCATTTCTATTTTTGAATAATAGCTTCACGGCTAAACTCTTTTGAAATGTTAAGATTCTGGAGATCCCCTTTTTTCCACCTATTGTTTAATGCATGCTTATCTAAAATCTGAATCTGTGAGAAACAACTTATAAAGAACATTCTTCGTCTTCTCGATTTAGGATTTTTCCCGATCTAGTAATAATTCGAATGTGTTTGCTTGGGTCTCTTTAGTCATGAATAGAATTACCTTAAGTTTAAGCATGTATGCAAGATAATCTTTGATCTTAGTGTTTTTCCCTGTGCTTACACACTTTCGAGTGTTTTTGATTGTTAGGTACAATGGTAGGAGCAACAAGAAGCGGAGCTATTCTCGGAAGATCAAGGGAATACTAGACGGAAAAGAGACAAGGAAAAAGACCAGTGGGAAGCTCCAGCCAAGCGGCTACAGTGCGCTCACCCACGCGTGCATCGGCAAGAAGGAGTGCGAACTCCCGACCCACACTGGCCGATATGAGTGCAACATTCAGGAGAATAGAGTTCAAGGCCACACGCTACCCCCATGAGGAAACAATGGTCGAGCTGGGCATCTACGAAGACTGCCAAATCCTTTTCAATGCGATGGGTCTGGGGAAATTCATGGAGAACGCCTATGCGTCTCACGACGAGGCAACCTTCCAGTTCCTTGCAACGCTGGAGGTAACCTTCTACGCCTTTGGAGAAGAGACTCCAGAAGAAGACGGTGACGGTTACATCCGCTTCAAGTTTGGGAGCGAGACTCACCGAATGTCATTTCGGGAACTGGAGTCGATATTCGGATTCAGGTAAGGCGATATGCGCGAGATGACCCTCAATATAGAAAGGGAGGAGCTGGAGGCACTGTGGAGGCACATTGGGGTAGGCACTTATAAGCCCGGAGTGAACAAGAGTACCAGGATAAGGCACCCAGCCTTGAGGTATGTGCAAAGAGCCATTGCACATACATTCTTTGCAAGAAAGGAATGTGGAGCTGTCATGACCAAGGAGCTGAAAATAATGAATGACGGCCTGGTAGAGATTATTCAAGAGACCCGAAATGGGAGGGAGCTGAAAGGAAGCAGACGGAGCACCGGCTTGATCACGATATTGCTCAAAGAGCTTCTCCACTACCAGTCGTGGATGATCTCCACGCCAAGTGAAAGGCCTCAAGTAGGCTGTGGAGGAGTCGTATCTGCCATCCTAAAGGGAGCTGGTGCCGATCTCGAGGAGCCAACGCACAGGATTTGCTGGATAGACATCCACTATTTGAAGAAATGTCAATTTCTCGGGAAGCCATATCGGCATGGACACCGATATCAGTTCACCCTTCCTTTAGACAGAGCGGCCGTGATGTTCCTGTCCAACCCATACCTGGCCACGATAAGGAAACCTCAGCATCTGGATTTTGAGCCGCAGGACGAGCATCTTTTCCCCTATGGAGCTGACATCTATGGGGACTACGAGGAAAAATATCGGGAGGAAGCCGATACAGTTGCTGAGGAGGAAGGAGAAAATGAAGACGACTACGAGGACCCTACGGACGAGTATGGTTTCCCTCTCTACGGAGCGGATCGTTACCATTTCGATCCAATCACGAGTGCAACGCACCGAACCCTCAAGACGGCTCACGATCGGATCAACGCACTCCAGCGGTACTGCAAATGGCAGGATCGCTCAATTAAGAAGCTAGTCTCCACGGTGAAGGGCATTAAGGGACACGTGAAGGGTCTGAAGGGCCAGATCAAGTCGCTCACCTCGAAGCTGAAGGGGTCGACACCATCACCACGGCTTGAAGCCGATATGTCATCCGGAGAACGAGGAGGAGAAGGAGAAGAAGAGTCTGACGAAGCAGACAGCCAAATGCTTCAAGAGAGGCATTCCTTCTCGTTCCTACCAAGGGAGCACGAGCTAAGTGATCCAGGAAGGCATTCCTGCCAAGAAGAAGGCATATCGAGGAAGAGACGTGCGAACCAGTCCCCGATACCGGACAACCCTTCCTTCTCAACCAGTGAGGACACCACGTCCTCACATCACACTGAGCAATGAGGTACCACTCCAAACTATTGTACATAAGCATTTTTCTTTTTCTTTACATTTTACATTTTGCTTGAAATTTTGCATTTTTCTTAGGACTGTATTCTTCCTCTCTTCTATCACACATGGACTGTGTGATTTAAGTTTGGGGGAGTATGTAGTTCATGCGCTCACATAGATTAGACATCTTGCATTCATCAAATTTGCATAGAAAAACACAAAAAAAAATTGAAAATTTTTGAAAATTTATCCCACAAAAAGATTCATGTAGTTGCATTTTCATATTAGGATTGAGTCTAGATGCATTCATTTAGGATTCATAAGCATTCACATAGGGTGTTAAGTATGATGAATCCTTGTAAATAACCATTTTTAAGCCATGAATTCAATGCCTTAGTTCTTGTTTGTTTAATGCATTTGGAATTAGACTGAGCTTAAAGCAGCACCACATTTAGAATTTGTCTTGTGAAATTCGGTTTTAGCTTGATGCATTGCGATTTGAACCATTTCCCTAATGAACTTGAACCTTTAAAATGAAAATTTAATTATCTTGTTCAAATTTGTCGATCAACTCATAGATTTCACTTGGACTCTCTTTCCTTTTGACCATTTTTCTGCTAGTCCAAGTACAAGACCACACCCTAAACCTAAACCTTCGTTTTAAGCCATAAACACTTTTGTGAGAGCATGTGAGGCCTTTGCATCATTTTCGAATCTTCTTAGGCAAAAAGTGTTGGGTTTAGATCGAAAAGATTAGATTTCCATGTAGACGTTGGCTCAAATCTCGAGTCAACACTAGGTTAAGTGGTATAGATACTGAAACGGCTTGATACCAAAATTTGAGGCCGATATTACTAGGTAGACTAGGAAAAATGGGGGTGTATTCCGATTGATCATGCATTGACAAAAGAGAAAGGAGAAAACCACTGAGTCAGATGGGGACACGAATAAAGAGATGGCGACAACAAATGAGGCTCGAAACCAAAAGAAGAAAAAGGTGATTCTAAGAGAAAGCAAAAGAAGGCCAATCAACAAAGTCTAAATCCAGCCAACAACACCAAAAGGTGAAACGCAAGGAACGCAACAAAGGAGCCAGAAAGCCAAAACCGATCTCCAACAAAGAAGAAGTCCCCCGAAAATGACCAGGAAAGGTAATATCGAGGAGTAATATCGGGTATAAGGTGAAATGCCAAAACGAAGGGTAGCTTAGGAGGGAGCAGTTTAGATTAGGGTAGGAAACGAAATAGATGTTCTGGGTAGATGGGAGTCTAGCCTTGTATGCATCCATTGGTTTTTACCCTTAGCATTTTGCATTAAGAAGGTTCCTTTCAAGAGTGGTCCCACTTAAACACTAAACCCGTTTGCACGACGAGTTCATATTTAGCTCGTTACCTTACCCTGAACCAAGTGAGTTGATTGACAGGTATGAATGAGATCCACGTTTTAAATTTCTTAATGAATGTGAAAGGGAATTGGGAATTTGAATGTGCATCTAAGTTAGGATTGATTGTGCTCGATTTTTGCGATGAATGTGGCTCGGAGCGAAGATCCAGCAAGAGGATGCCATGAAGACGGATATCGGAGCAAGGCAACGGGAAGTACTCGATTCGAGTAACAAGGAAGGTGAGCCTTCACGACATGATCCCGACACCCTCGCCCGATATGGAGACTGCCCGGAGAATCAGAAGAGATAGCATCTCGGCTTGCTCACAACGACTTGAGCCCGAAACGCTAAAATCCAAAATAGTACCATTTCGGGAAAGTGGTCCCAACGTTTTATGTTTTTCCACTTTTTTGTATAAATACCTACCCTCCACCCTTATCCTCCTATCACGTTTTCTACTTTTATCTTAATCCATACAAGTCTAGCTAAAAAACTCTAAACAAAAGCGTTGAATGGGAGGCAACCCATTAGGTATTTCTTTTTCTTCTTTCTTTTGAGGTTTCTAATATTCACTTTTGGTTTTAGTTTACTCTTATTTTCAGTTTCATAAACAACACAAAAGCAAAAAAAAACCAGAAAACCAAGAAAAGCACAAAAAAAATGAAGGAGTTTCGAAGAACACTCACCGAGCGACGAACTGCCCGTGGGCCGGCCAGAAGGAGCCTGGCCACACCATGAGCAACGATGGCGCGGAGGAGACACCCCTAGCCACGGCCCCGACTACCCATCGTGCGGCCATCCCTCTTCCACAACGCTCTCCATCTCGAACTTAGCCAAACTGGATCTCCTTCAACCTGTGTCAAGCCTTTCAAACTTCCTTCTTGATTCAAGGGCCTGATCACGTCCTAAAGACCGCAAAGATCACTTCCACAACCGCAAAGATCACTTCCATATTGTCAAGGAACCAAGAAAAGTACTCAAGAACCAGAGTAGCTGTTCTTCTCAACAAAGGCGAGCCAATCACCACCACCAAATGCCTATCACCACACTCATCCATCATCACCATACGCCCACCACCACAATCTGAAGCAAGGAAGCTCAACCGCGTAACACATTTTTTTTCGAGCTAAGTTTTCGATTTCTTTAGTTCAATTAAATCGATTCTAAGCATGGCCATAAGGAAAATGATCAAGTCCTTAGCTCAATCATACCACACGCCCAACCACCCACACCAAACCCATCACCACTTTCAAGTAAGTCTTCACAAGCTTGTACTTGAATTTACCTATCTTTTTCACCTCAACTCGATTTAAACAAACTGGGGACAATTTGATTTAAGTCTGGGGGGGGGGGGGGTTCTTATATTACTAACTATGCTTTGATTGGATGAGTCTTAAGCATACATGCATCATTTATCGAGTCGTTTTATAGAGTCAAAAAAAATTTCTTTTCTTTTAGTCGGAAACTATGAACATAGCTAGGTACAAGTCATTTCGAACAAGGAACCTTAATGACCATTCTCATGGGTTTAGAAGCAAGGTTTACTAAGTTAAACACTGTGAGTGGATCATTCCAACTGAGAATGTTCTAATCTCTAGAGTACTCGAAGGATCTTGCGTTGACTCTGCACATAATGAATCAAAACTTCTCGTTAAGGGGCTTGAGGTACTTCGAACTTTGCTCCTCTTTTAAACTCTAGCATGACTAAGTAGATACAATGCAACCTCTCCTTGATCTTCCCTGATTATAGAAAAGAAAAAAATATAGAAAGAAAAGTTTTAGTTTGAGAATGGCAACTCGAGTTCCACAAAGGACAATGATGGTTCGCATACATCATGAAACCTTCGAAGAAGTGATCGTTCTCAAGCTAAGAAGAAAAGAAAAAAAAATAGAATAAGAAAGTCGATAGAAAAAATAAAATGATACCCTAGAAAAGTAGGGAGAAATCGACGTAGGGAAGAGAAAATATGAGAGTTGTATCTAAAATATCTTTGTCTAGATGTTTGGGAGAGAAGAGTATAATGTCTCCTCGACTGATACTCCCTCGATACAGACCGCACGCCTAAATGAATAAAGGGGTCAACAAGAGAGAGCTCGAAATACTCAAAGGGACCATGAAGCGTATCCGGGAAGGGTGAAAAGCTCAAGGTAACTAGACCCAAATGCCTTGAAGCTAGATTCCGGGTTACGTGGCTCAAACAGGTCGATTGCAAGACTTGATGAGTTCCCAAGTATTGGTGAGTTTCCACGTTTTCAAATCTCTTTTCTTTACTTAGATTTCTGTTTTGATAACATGCATATTTTGCCCATTTTTACCATCATAAGTGTATGCTTTAATAAGCATTTCACTAAGGTATTAATGTATACTTAGTAGTTTCGAGTATTTGTGTGTCCAAGACTCTTTTCAGGAAATCTTAGGAAAAATGATGCAAAACGGAGCAAAACGGAGCTTTTTGACAGAAGTTTAGCACAAAACGGAGACCTTCTCACCACGGGATTGAGCTGAATTTTTGCGACAAGGTAGCCTGAACTACTACCTTTCACCTCGAAGTGGTTTGTCTCCAATCCCACATTTGGATTTCAAGTAATGAAGGAAGCAAAAAAGCTCGTCAGACACATCCTCATAAGAAGGATGGCCGCGCCAGGAAAGCTCAGAAGACCAACGGCCGGCCCATGAACCATTAGTGGAACGGCCAGGACAAGTGACGTTTCCCGAGCCCGTTTTCAAGCCCAAATCAAGCCCGATAGCCTCCAAACTTTGTGGAACACTAAGTGACGCCTAAGAGGACATGGAGACCTATAAATACTCATCTCTACTCATTATTTTCTTCAACTTTTAGTCTCTCTTTGTAGCCACCAAAAACCTAGCCGCATAGGGCTTTTCTCGAGGGGGAGAGAGATCTTCTCTAAAACCCTCAAACTTTCTTGGTTTAATTTAAGCATGCGTTCATTCATATCGTCTCTACTCGCCCCAATCATGTTAGGGTAGATTTGTTTGTTGTGTTCAAGGGATTTCAAACGGAATTCATGGATTGATTGCTAGGTTGTTAGATCGAAGTTTGTCCTTAGGTTTTTTGAGGTTAACTCTCGGGTATACACGTGGGTTGGTCAAGATCATCATCGATTCTCTTTTGTTTAATCGAAGTTTTTCCTTAGGGTTTTCTTTCTCACCATACTTGTTCTTATTGCATGAGTCTAGCGTCATGAACTAGAAGTCTGATCGCAGGATTCTGAGAACGACTAATGTCCTGAATCTTGGATCCAGACCTAGTAGGGTAGAGAGCATCGTTTCTGGGGCGCTTGTGCGTATTCAGGAAGGTGTCTGAATGGTTATTGTCCTAATCTTATTGCGTGTTTGTTTATGACGCAGGATACGAAAGTATACCTGCGAAATAGGCATCCATAGATCGATATTCCTTTGTCAGAGTTAGGTCGTTAAAACCAGTGAATCAGTTTAGGGAAAATCGCCTAGTACCCCGGAGAACACCCTTGAGCACAACGCTTGTTTGCATGTTTGTTATTTTCTTCCTTATGTAGGGTTGACTGAAAACCAGCCCTATATAAACTTGCTTCACGATTCCTGCATTCAATAGCCACAGTCCGCGAAACACCCTTCTCCAAACCCCTCTTCTTGTCTTAGAAACATTTTCTAACCGTCACTGATTCTGTAGTTAATCATACACACTCTGTGGTTCGACACCTTAAGTAATACAATGCACATCTGTGCACTTGCAGGCATTAGGGTTTATAAATTGAAAAATTGAAAAACCGAAGCTCTAAATCCTACCGCATGACCTGCCTCTTGCACCAATACCGATGCTGTCTACTAACGTGGGGGGCATTATTTCCATTTATCCGCTGCCAACCAGACGTTATAGAGTTCGTTAATCTCGTCTTTGCCAATCCATCGTTTATCAAACCGAAATTGTTTCCATCATTTAGGGATTTGTGATTGTATCGTAGCAACGATTGGCCTATGGTCGAATCCCACCATTCACTGATATTCTACATATGAATGCGGGAATAAAATCGTGCCACTCTTCTGTTGCTAATGCCAGATCTAATCTGCATCGGACCATTTCTCCATTCCTCCGTCTCTGCCATGATAATTTGTTCACTAAATTTGGAAAGTGCATTAAACCATAATTGCTGATCATAACTTTAAAATCGACAAAGGTACAGGCTTGTCTAAGTGTACCTCCTTGTTTTTCGTGGTTTCCGGTTAATTTATTAAAGTCTCTAATTAAAAACCATGGTTCCGTTCTGCATATTATCGTTCTCGTAAGTCGTTCCCAGACATGATTTCTAAACTTTGTAAATTATTCTTATTCAAATCAATTTAGCATTAAATTTTGATGTATTTAAAAATTGTCAATGTTATAACATAATATTAAAAATTATATAAAAATTAAATATATTATTTTCTTATGATTTTCTAATTATATCAAATTAAATAAATAATATTTTTTTTACCCCGTGCATGCCATATATTATTACCTAGTTGAAAGTATGATGGAATATAGAGTAATTAATACATAAAAACATGAATTGTTCTGTTCATTCCACATTGATTTTGTTAGAAGTTCATAAAAATTAATAAATTTATGTTCAACCATGAGTGGTCTGAGTATGGTTTATTACCATTACTATAATGAGATTCGATTCGAGTTGGAACAAAATAATCATCATCTAAAAAAAGTGTATCAAGAATTTAACATTAGAAGTATGATCGGACCCAAAGTAGTATATAATGAAAAAGTGTCAATCCACCTCATTATCCATTCGTTTGGATTGTAAACTTATAAAAATTAACTAATTCAAAACATAGAAAACAAAAAGGAAAAACGCTACAACACACATCATAGTTCCAGAAAGAAAACTCAGATATCAAACAAGATACAAGCTGATTAACTCATCGTCGGTATCTATCTTCTCTGTTAGGATAACAATCCAAGTCCCACATCGCAAGTTTAGACAGTAATTGTCTAATATATAAGTAATGTCTAACTCTTATTTGTATGATGGCTTTTGGGAGGAGCCCAAAAAATATTCGTGCGGGCTTTGCCACTTGGATTCAAAGCGGGTAATATCATACTAATTGGGGAATTGTATATGGGCTTTAAAAGCCCAACAAGCTCTTTGTCACTTTAATAAAACTAAAGTTTGAGAAGTTAGAGCCGTTACCATCATTAACCAAGAACTTTCACAAATAGATGTTCCAGTACTCTGAGATTTGACCGTCCATTGGTGAAAAAGAAAAATAAACACAAAGGTACTAATTAATTTGAAGTAACATATGTAACATTTATGACAAATTCTACAAACTTACGAATCCAACTTGAGTTGAATTTGTAACATTTTTTTGGGATTATGAATTTGTAACATTTTAACATATGTAACAATTTTAAATCGACCAACATTAAACAGAAACATATATATGTAACCTTTGAAAATCAAGCAATCATTTAATGACCAGAAACATAAAAAAGCTAGTCGTTACCAAACACTAAACCATGAGAGCCTCATTCACAAAATCTTTCTTCATCACAAGAAGAAGAAGAAAATGGAGAAAACAATTCTCATTCTCATAGCTTTTCTCGTAGCCACTTCAATGGCTTATAATCAAGCTCTCGCTCAAGAAAAAGACATCAGTCCATATCCAGAACAATTTGCAGACCCACCAGCTGAATTTTACGACAATGAACTCCTACACCACATGACGTTACAAAGCATCCGATTTCTCGAAGATTGTACGAACAAGATGAGCTCGAAATGCGTGATAGAGATGACGGAAGGATTGCTCAACGTAGAGCCCTTGTCGGAGGAATGTTGTGAAAAAGTGTTGAAGATTGGAATAGATTGTCACGAAGCATTTGTGAGTTTTGTTTTGTCTACTTATGAACTAAAGGATGTTGTTGATGAGATTCGTCCTAAGAGCAAGAAGATTTGGAACCAATGTGTTCGTATTACTGCTGCTCGGATTGGTGCACCTATCGCTTTTGAAACTTGATTCTTGATTGTGATATCATTAAAAATATAAATATATTATACATTGCATATCTGGTACAATTATACATACATATTGTTGAACCTTTTGAATATATTATGTTCTCGCTTTCTCGGAGGTCTTATTGTTTTTTTTTGTCTAATAAAAACTGAAATAATGGATTAATCATCAATTTTTCGCACAATTGATTGTGAGAGATATATAACTTGACGAAATTGATTGTTGTAGGTATAACGATAAGTAAACTATCAAAATAAAAAAGGTATAACTTTGAGTAATGGGTATATTAAGTGTATTTTATATAAGTCTAAGCTCGTTGAGGCTTTGACGAGAGACTCTTTGTAAGGAGGTAAACATTTTTTAACTGTGAGTTGAGTTTACGTAAAAGTTGAAACTTTTATTTTCTTTTGATTCCTTATTCTAAAGTCTAGTTTAGATAATGTTCAAAAAAAGAATCTAGGTTAGATGATTAATAATTATTCCATTTGTGTTACTGTAGCAATGATTTAAGGTAATGTATATTCTCTTATCTTAAGATGTGGTTGTATATTAACTAACCTCTTTTTCTTGGCGAAAGCAGCGCTTGAACAATCCTCTTTTTTTGTGTTAGCCTCAGCAAACCCGACGTTGACCTGAAACAGTTTTTTCCATACCGCAACTTTTTTCTCCTCATTTTTTTTCTTCCTTATCAATTGACTCTACGGTGTGCTAATCAACTCCATCTGTGGTAGCAACTTCAGTCTCATCGAGGATCTCCTCTCCCATTTCGAGCCCTTGAGAGAGATCCCCTTCATCACTAGCTAAAAAGTGAATTTCAGAATCCTCTTCCATAGCATCACCATCCCCAGTAGTAGCCAAAGTCACGTTGTGACGCCCGTCCTTACTCATAACCAATACGGCATGTCAAATACGAAAATCTCATTCCCAATGATCATATACAAAATATCTTACATAAAACCCAACTTTAAAAAATTAAACCAACAAAACCAAAATATTCAAATAAATCCTTAAAAAAAAACGTTCAAATGAAATAAAGAATAAAACCATATGTTCCCCAAATCCAGCACCACCCAGACTACTCTTGCACTTTCTCGAGCTTACCTGCAAGAAAGGAGGGGTGAGTAAATGGAATACTCAGTGAGGGCGAGTCTGACGGACTCACGAATTCACCACAATCGACTTAACAACAAGACAGCGCAAGCCTATACTTAAAACACATAACAATCATCAAATCATGGAATGCACACACAAGATCACATAAAAATAATATCATTTCAGTGCATCGCACCTAGCGGTCATTATCCGCACTTATCGTTTCAGTGAATAGCACCTAACGGTCCTTATCCGCACTTATCTTTTCAGTGAATAGCACCTAGCAGTCCTTATCCGCACTACGTGCCCATTGCACCACTTTTAATCACATAACAATATTATATCGCATGCATCACAACAACAATTATCACTCAAATTTTATCAAATTAAATAAATAATATTTTGTTTACCCTCTCAAGCTGCATATTATTACTATTAGGAAGGATGATGGAATCTAGAGTAATTAATACATAAAGAACATGAATTGTTCTATTTATTGCACATTGATTTTAAGTTACAAGTTCATAAAACTTAATAATTTATGTTCAGCCATTAGTGGTCTCAGTATGATTTATTACCATTACTATAATGAGATTCGATTCGAGTTGGAACAATACAATCATCATCTAAAGAAAGTGTATCAAGAATCTAACATTAAAAGTATGATCGGACCCAAAGTAGTATATAATGAAGAAGTGTCAATCCACCTCATTATCCATTAGTTTGGATTTAAAACTTATAAAAATTAACTAATTCAAAGCATAGAAAACAAAAAGGAAAAACGCGACAGCACACATCATAGTTCCAGAAAGAAAACTCAGATATCGAACAAGATACAAGTTGATTAACTCATCGTCAGTATCTATCTGCTCTGTTGGGATATCAATCCAAGTTCGACATCGGAAGTTTAGACAGTAAATGTCTAATATATAAGTAATGTCCAACTCTGATTTGTATGATGGCTTTTGGGAGGAGCCCAAAAACAAATTCGTGAGGGCTTTGCCAATTGGATTCAAAGCTGGTAATATCATACTAATTGGGGAATTGTATATGGGCTTTAAAAGCCCAACAAGCTCTTTGTCACTTTTATAAAACTAAAGTTTGAGAAGTTAGAGCCGTTACCATCATTAACCAAGAACTTTCAGAGATAGATGTTCCAGTACTCTTAGATTTGACCGTCCATTGGTGAAAAAGGAAAATAAACACAAATTAACTAATTAATTTGAAGTAACATATGTAACATTTATGACAAATAGTACAAACTTACGAATCCAACTTGATAAATGTCTTGAGTTGAATTTGTAATATTTTTTTTTGGGATGATAAATTTGTAACATTTTAACATATGTAACATTTTAAAATCAAACAACAATAAACAACAATAACCTTTGAAAATCAAGCAATCATTTAATGAGATGAAACATAAAAAGCTAGTCGTTACCAAACATTAAACCATAAAAGCTTCAATCACCAAATCTTTTTCTCCATCACAAGAAGAAGAAGAAAATGGAGAAAGCAATTCTCATTCTCATAGCGTTTCTCGTAGCAACATCAATGGCTTATAATCGAGCTCTCGTTCAAGAAGAAGACATCAGTCCATATCCAGAACAATTTGCAGACTCACCAGCTGAAATTTACGACAATGAACTCCTACACCACATGACGTTACAACGCATCCGATTTCTTGAAGATTGTATGAACAAGATGAGCTCGAAATGCGTGATAGAGATGACGGAAGGATTGCTCAACGTAGAGCCCTTGTCGGAGGAATGTTGTGAAAAAGTGTTGAAGATTGGAATAGATTGTTACGACGCATTTGTGAGTTTCGTTTTGTCTACTTCTGAGCTAAAGGATTTTGCTTATGAGATTCGTCCAAGGAGCAAGAAGATTTGGAACCAATGTGTTCGTACTACTGCTGCTCGGATTGGTGCACCTATCGCTTTTGAAACTTGATTCTTGATTGTGATATCGTTAAAAATATAAATATATTATACATTGCATATGTGCTACAATTATACATACATATTGTTGAACCTTTTGAATTTGTTATGTTCTCGCTTTCTCGGAGGTCTTATTGTTTTGTTTTTGCCTAATAAAAACTGAAATAATGGATTAATCATGAATTTTTCGCACAATTGATTGTGAGAGATATATAACTTGACAAAATTGATTGTTGTAGGTATAACTATAAGTAAATTACCCAAACAAAAAAGGTATAACTTTGAGTAATTGGTATATTAACTGTATTTTTTATAAGTCTAAGCTCGTTGAGGCTTTGAAGAGAGACTCCTTGTAAGGAGGTAAATATTTTGTAACTGTAAATTGAGTTTATGTAAAAGTTGAAACTTCTATTTTCTTTTGATTCCTTATTCTAAAGTCTAGTTTAGATAATGTTCAAAAAAATAGTCTAGCGTAGATGATTAATAATTATTCCATTTGTGTTACTATAGCAAGGATTTAAAGTAATTTATATTCTCTTATCTTAAGATGTGGTTGTATATTAACTACATCTTTTCCTTGGGGCGAGCAGCGCTTGAACAAACCTGTTTTTTGTGTTAGCCCCAGCAAACCCGACGTTGACCAGAAGCAGTTTTTTCTATGCCCCAAGTTTTTTCTCCTCATTTTTTTCTCCCTTTTCAGTTGACTCTACGGTGTGCTACTCAACTCCATCTGTAATAGCAACTTCAGTCTCATCGAGGATCTCCTCTCCCATTTCGAGCCCTTGAGAGAGATTGTAATGCCCTAACTCGATTTTCCTTACCGCAGTAAGGAAATGTCTCGGCCACTTCCTGACCAGACTTGAGTATTTTCAACTTTTTCCATATTTAGTCGTTTTCAAGCGTTTTCATTCGGATTTAGACAGTCAATTCATCAAGTAAACATAAAATGCATCTTAAATTAAAACCGAGGTTCAAATATACAATGAAGGTTCGCTAATAAGCTATTACATTGCAATATTCGACCTAAGTCTACCCAAATCCACCATCCTCCCGTCCACTGCCTTAGTCCCGCGGCTCCAGATTAGTCCTCACGGACAAACTCAATACCTGCATCCATAAAAGGAGGCATAAGCAACATAATTGCTTAGTGAGAGCGGTCATCCCGTCTCACTTAGCCATAATCAAGAAATCGCAATCAAACAGTCAATACATTCAATCAATAATTTTTAGTTATTCAGATAACGGCTTCACTCGCCTTAACAAGTCGTCACTTGTTCTGTTCACGGCTTCACTCGCCACAGAAAAGTACATAGTTCAGACAAGTTTTCAGTCAAGCAATCATACAAGTATTCGGACAGAATAATCTAAGCAATCACGGATCAAACGGATCTAAGTAAGAAAACTATTCTAATCATAGCCCGCGGTCACGCACTCACCTTAGTCAATCGGATTTCGCAGATAACTTGAATTCGTTCGGTGGTTTCTCTTTCCAGTAACGTTTTCCTCGGACGCAGTCACGAACTCTCTTGGCTATAGTCGGAATCACCCGGCTACGTCACAAACAGATTCGGAACACTCGAACAATCTCTCGGATAATCTTCTTTCTCTCGGGCAGAATCGATCTCACGGACTTTTCCTTTGTTTCTCTCGAGTCTTTCTGTTCTTCTCTCGGTGAAAAATGACGACTTTCGACACTTAGACGGATTTAATCGCGAACTGCTTCCAAAACCGTTCAATAATCAATTCGCACCGTTTTACCCAGCCGAATAACCGTTTCCGCGCATTCTCACGATCTTTTCCTTCTTTAGCCGACCATAACCGTCCAATTACTCACTACGCTGCGTTTCGCTGAAGCGTCCAACTCTAGTAACCGTTCCCGCACTTTTGACTCGGCCGAATTCGCTTCAGTAAGTCAAATACCCGTTCCCGCTTACTTTAGCCGCGCACGCTTAAACATTTTCCCGAACAATTTCCAGCTCAGCTCAGACTGAAGTAACTGTCCTGTCTGAATTCCGACCAAGCTCCCGAAAAACACGGATTGTCCGGATTTCACTTGTCCGAGCCACACTCCAGCTCAGCTCAAGTCCAGCTCAAGTCCAGCTCACATCCGACCATGCTCCGATTTTCCCGGCCAGCTCCATTTTCTTTCGGTTGTTCTGATTTTAGCTCGGCCATCTTGCCCAAACACTCGAATCTTCATCTAACCCCCTGATTTTTCCTAAACCCGGACTTAACATTCTGAATCCCAATCGAACCGCGCGTCCGTACCAAGCCAATACCATGCTCGTACCGCATACTCGAACCACGGCCATACTTAATCGTACCGCGGACGTACCGCTCGATCCGAAGATCGCGGACGTTACAGAGATCCCCTTAATCACTAGCCAAAAAGTGCATTTCAGCATCCTTTTCCATAGCATCACCATCCTCAGTAGTAGCCAAAGTCACGTTCCCAAGCTCGACATGAACACTCGGGTCCGTCTCATTTACCGTTGCGGGATTTGTATCCCCTGCTGATAACATGCATATTTTACCCATTTTTACCTTCATAAGTGTATGCTTTAATAAGCATTGCACTAAGGTATTAATGTATACTTAGTAGTTTCAAGTATTTGTGTGTCCAAGACTCTTTTCAGGAAATCTAAGGAAAAATGATGCAAAACGGAGCAAAACGGACATTTTCGGAACATGAGCTTTCTGACAGAAGTTTAGCACAAAACGGAGACCTTCTCACAACAGGATTGAGCTGAATTTTTGCGACAAGGTAGCCTGAACTACTACCTTTCACCTCAAAGTGGTTTGACTCCAATCCCAGATTTGGATCTCAAGTTATGAAGGAAGCAAAAATGCCCGTCAGACACATCCTCAGAAGAAGGATGGCCGCGCCACGAAAGCTCAGAAGACCAAAGGCCGGTCCATGAACAACCCGTGGCGCGGCCAGGACAAGTAACGTTTCCCGAGCCCGTTTTCAAGCACAAATCCAGCCCGATAGCCTCCAAACTTGGTGGAACACTAAGTGACGCCTAAGAGGACCTGAAGACCTATAAATACTCATCTCTACTCATTATTTTCGTCAACTTTTAGTCTCTTTTTGTAGCCACCAAAAACTAGCCGCATAAGGCTTTTCTCGAGGGGGAGAGAGATCTTCTCTTGAACCCTCGAACTTTCTTTGTTTAATTCAAGCATGCATTCATTGATATCGTCTCTACTCGCCCCAATCATGTTGGGGTAGATTCGTTTGTTGTGTTCAAGGGATTTCAAAGGGGATTCATGGATTGATTGCTAGGTTGTTAGATTGAAGTTTGTCCTTAAGTTTTTTGAGGTTAACTATCTGATAGACACGTGGGTTGGTCGAGATCGTCATCGATTCTCTTTTGTTTAATTTTCTTGTTCTCGATCTCTTGATTTGAATAAGTCGCTTATCAACTGCTTAGTCATATTAGGGTTTTCTCTCTCACAATACTTGTTCTTAATGCATGAGTCTTGCGTCATGAAATAGAAGTCCGATCGCAGGATTCTGAGAACGACCAATGTCCTGAATCTTGGATCCAGACCTAGTAGGGTAGAGAGCATCGTTTCTGGGGCGCTTATGCGTATTCAGGAAGGTGTCTGAATGTTTATTGTCCTGATCTTATTGCGTGTTTGTTTATGACGCATGATACGAAAGTATACCTGTGAAATAGGCATTCATAGATCGATATTGCTTTGTCAGAGTTAAGTCGTTAAAACCAGTGAATCAGTTTAGGGAAAATCGCCCAGTACCCCGGAGAACACCCTTGAGCACAACGCTTGTTTGCATGTTTGTTATTTTCTTCCGTATGTAAGGTTGACTGACAACCAGCCATATATAAACTTGCTTCACGATTCCAGCATTCAATAGCCACAGTCCGCGAAACAACCTTCTCCAAATCCCCCTTCTTGTCTTAGGAACATTTTCTAACCGTCACTGATTCTGTAGTTAATCATACACTCCCTGTGGTTCCACACCTTAAGTACTACAATGCACATCTGTGCACTTGCAGGCATTAGGGTTTATAAATTTAAAACTTGAAAAAACGAAGCTCTAAATCCTACCGCATCAAGTTTTTGGCGCCGTTGCCGGGGAGTGTTTTTGATCTAGCTGCAGAATCAAAGGTGAGAAAATCCGGTTTTAAGACCTTTCCTTTAGTTTGTTTTCGCTTCTTTGCCTTTGCAGGAACCATTCGAGACCAGGAGTGAATGCTTGTTTTTTTTGATTAATGAGCGTCTTCCATGATGTCTCAAGCGTCGAGTGACAAGTGCGTGGAGATTAAAGGAACCACGTTTTCCTTTAGTTGATGCTCATCACATCTTAATCCATACAAGTCTAGCTAAAAGACTTTAAACAAAAGCGTTGAATGGGAGGCAACCCATTAGGTATTTCTTTTTCTTCTTTCTTTTTAGGTTTCTAATATTCACTTTTGGTTTTAGTTTACTCTTATTTTCAGTTTCAAAAACAATACAAAAGCCAAAAAATCAGAAAACCAAGAAAAGCACAAAAAAATGAAGAAGGAGTTTCGAAGAACACTCACCGGGCGACGAACTGCTCGTGGGCCGGCCAGAAGGAGTCTGGCCACGCCATGAGCCACGATGGCGCGGAGGAGACACCCCTGGCCACGGCCCCGACTACCCATCGCGCGGCCATCCCTCTTCTGCAACGCTCTCCATCTCGAACTTCACCAAACTGGATCTCCTTCAACCTGTGTCAAGCCTTTCAAGCTTCCTTCTTGATTCAAGGGCCTGATCACGTCCTAAAGACCGCAAGATCACTTCCACAACCGCAGCATATTGATGTTGCATCAAAGACGGCGAGACAAGACAAGACTCCATCCAAGTCGAGTTAAGTCAATGATCTATCTGTCTCATTCAACTTCTTCCTACACGTTCAACGGACTTGTATCCATGAAGAAGAAGAAAAATACAACGGTCTCACCCTCCAAAACCGTTGTGCAAGCTCCAGAAGGAAGAAGATGCAACTTCCTTCACCAATCCACGAAGAGAAAAGTCCCTGAAGACTAGCTTCTCTCTTCCACAACCAAGACCTTTACATAAGCCACATAAGAATTTCATATGGCATTGAAGTTCAAACTAGCAACACCTGTATTCCGGGATCCCGAACACATCACCGGATAGGCCAGCATAGACCCAAACTTCAAGTTTCTGAGGTGATGCAATCTTCAAGACGTAAGGACGGAAGATTTTCCATCTCTCATTCACGGTGTTCCACAAAGGTCAAGGAACCAAGACAAGTACTCAACAACCGGAGTAGCTGTTCTTCTCAAAAAAGGCGAGCCAATCACCACCACCAAATGCCTATCACCACCCTCATCCATCATCACCATACGCCCACCACCACAATCCGAAGCAAGGAAGCTCAACCGCGCAACACATTTCCTTTCGAGCTAAGTTTTCGATTTCTTTAGTTCAATTAAATCGATTCTAAGCAGGGCCATAAGGAAAATGATCAAGTCCTTAGCTCAATCATACCACACGCCCAACCACCCACACCAAACCCATCACCACTTTCAAGTAAGTCTTCACAAGCTTGTACTTGAATTTACCTATCTTTTTCACCTCAACTCGATTTAAACAAACTGGGGACAGTTTGATTTAAGTCTGGGGGGGGGTTCTTATATTACTAACTATGCTTTGATTTGATGAGTCTTAAGCATACATGCATCATTTATCGAGTCGTTTTATAGAGTCAAAACTTTTTT
>JAHZTW010000001.1:324271971-324310156 GCA_020283515.1 Alliaria petiolata | reverse complement strand
GAGTTCGTATGGACAGCCGAGTGTGAGGAGTGTTTCTCGAAACTGAAAGGGATGCTTACAAGTGCACCAGTGTTGGCTCTACCTGAGCCGGATGAACCGTATGCGGTGTACACGGACGCTTGTGGGAAAGGATTAGGTTGTGTCCTAATGCAGCACGGGAATGTGATTGCATATGCGTCTAGACAGCTAAGGAAGCATGAAGCAAATTATCCTACTCATGACTTGGAGATGGCGGCCGTAGTCTTTGCGTTAAAGATATGGCGATCTTACTTGTATGGTGGGAAGGTTCAGGTCTTTACCGATCATAAGAGTTTAAAGTACATCTTCACTCAACCTGAACTGAATCTAAGGCAACAGAGATGGATGGAGTTAGTCGCTGACTACGATCTGGAGATAGCTTATCATCCGGGGAAGGCTAATCTCGTTGCTGATGCATTAAGCCGGAGACGGGCTAGTGTATCGTCTGCGAAAGACGTGGAAGGAGTTGTGAATCTCCTAAGGACGTTAAGGCTAAACGTTCTGACTGAGAATACAGAACCGTTGGGTTTGGGAGCTGCGGATCAGGCTGACTTGTTAACGAGGATCCGGTTAGCTCAAGAGGATGATGAGAATCTGATTAAGATGTCAAAGGCTGACAAGACCGAGTATCAAACTTCAAACAATGGGACAATTGTGTTGAATGGCCGAGTATGTGTTCCTAACGTGAAAGAGTTAAGGGAAGAGATCCTTAAGGAAGCACATCATTCTAGGTTTTCTGTTCATCCGGGAATGACCAAGATGTACCGCGACCTGAAAAGATACTATCATTGGGTCGGGATGAAGCGGGACGTGGCCAAGTGGGTGGCTAGTTGTCCGACGTGCCAGTTGATTAAGGCCGAGAACCAGTTTCCGAGTGGTTTGTTGCAAACATTACCAATGCCGGAATGGAAATGGGATATGATCACAATGGACTTTGTGATGGGTTTACCGAAGACTAAGAATAAGCATGACGCGATTTGGGTTATTGTGGATCGGCTGACCAAGTCTGCTCATTTCTTACCTATGAAAAAAACGGATGGAGTGGCTAGGCTGGTGGAGTTATATGTCGATGAGATCGTGAGACTCCATGGCATGCCAGTGAGCATTGTGTCTGATCGTGATCCGAAGTTTACTTCACGATTCTGGAAAGAATTTCAGGAAGAGTTTGGGACGAAGGTACACATGAGTACTGCGTATCATCCGCAAACAGATGGTCAGTCTGAGAGGACCATCAGGACGTTAGAGGACATGCTGAGAGCGTGTGTACTAGACTGGGGTGGTAACTGGGATAGACATCTACCGTTGGCTGAGTTTGCATATAATAACAGTTACCAAGGGAGCATTGATATGTCTCCGTATGAGGCGTTGTATGGACGGCCGTGCAGAACACCGTAGTGTTGGACCCAAGTGGGGGAGCGGAGTGAGATAGGACCAGCGATAGTCGAGGAGACGACTGCAAAGATTCGATTTCTGAAGGTTAAGCTGAAAGAGGCTCAAGACCGGCAAAAGAGTTATGCCGATAGGCGCCGTAAGGACTTGGAGTTCAGTGTGGGCGATCTGGTTTATCTGAAGGCTATGACCTACAAAGGGAAAAGCCGAGCAATGTTTGATGCTAAGTTAAGTCCGAGGTACATGGGGCCGTACCAGATTCTGGAAAGGATTGGGGCAGTGGCGTATAAGTTGGACTTACCAACGGAAATGAGTGCTTATCACAATGTGTTTCACGTGTCGCAGCTGAGAAAGCACATAACCGAACGTGAGAATGTGATACCTGAACCGCCTCCGGAACTGCAAGAGGATCTGACCGTGGAAGGTAGACCGATCCGTGTGGTTGGCCGGAAAGAAAAGGTTAAGCGTGGTAAAGTGGTCAAGATGATCAAAGTTCTGTGGGACTGTAATGGCGACGAGCAAACGACTTGGGAAAAAGAGTCACGGATGAGTACAAAGTTTCCGAAGTGGTTTGAGAAACTTCCTGAGGAAGAGCCGGATTCGAGGATGAATCCAAACTGAGTGGGGGAGAATTGTAGCATCCGCGACCAGAAATCCTAAGTATGGTCGTGCGGGTCATGGGATGACCGTTGTATGTATGTCCTGGTATAGTGGAGGTTCGTCCGTTTCTGTAAATATGTGTGTTGTACAGTGGTACGTCTGTGGTACCGTCTATGGTACGTCTGTGGTACGTCTGTGGTACGTCTATGGTACGTCTGTGGTACGTCCGTGGTACCGTCTGTGGTACGTCTGTGGTACGTCCGTGGTACGTCCGTGGTACGTCCGTGGTACGTCTGTGGTACGTCCGTGGTACGTCCGTGGTACGTCCGTGGTATGTCTGTGGTACCAAACCGTGGTACGTCCATGAGGTTAAGTACCGTACTGAGGCTGGACCGAATAAATATTGTGGAAATTTGACTAAGTGTCGAGATGGGCCATGGGCCGTGGATTTAGTCGGCTAAAAGTGCGTTTTTCTCGATGATGGTCGACTGGTTTGGATTGCAGCCGAGAGAAATTAAATCCGACCGACTGCAGCCGAGAGATAACCGAGACGCTTGGACTAAACCGGGATATTAGGTTTTCCCGAGTATAAAAGGGTGAAACCCGTGACTTTTCTCGGGCTAGCCGCATTTTTCTCGAGAGAAACCTAAAGGGGCGATTTTTCACCGAGAGAAATCCCGAGCTGCCAAGATAAATCCGAGAGCCGTCGAGAGATTGTTCGGTGCGTCGCGTTTCTGAGTTTCTGTCCGAGAGAAACGAACGGGAAGGGTCGATTTCCCGAGAGAAGTTCGTTCGGCCGAGAGATTTCTCGATCGGATCGCGAAGCATCCGAGAGATAATCAAGGTAATCCGTTTTCTCCGAGAGAATTCTGTTCTGGTGCGATTTCACCGTGAGTTTTTCTGTTCTGGGTTGTTTTCACCGAGAGATAATCGAGTTATCTGTTTGTAGGCAAGTTTTGGCCGAAGTTATCCGAGAGATATCCGAGGATTTTCTGCGTAGCCGAGAGATAGCCGGGAACACTTAGAACCGTCCGAGAGAATTCGGTGAGTGTTCGGCTAACTCTTTTCTGGTTGAGTTTCTGTCGAGTAACCTTCGACTAATCTGATTATTTTGGCCTGTTTCCGAGGGAATACAGAAGATTGTTCGAGGAAAAGTGAGCGGTTTGAAAGATAGCCGAGAGGAGATTGGATCTCGCGGGTTTAGCCGTAGCGATAGCCGAGAGAACGCAAGTGCGTCCGACTATCTCCGTTTCTGACCGAGAAATCACCGAGTTTCTTCCGACTGAAACGTTTGCCTTTGTGTCTAAGGTGAGTGCGTGACTGTAGCTGACCTGGAACCGTAGGATTGCTAGGTTATCTGGTTTTCATTGATTGCTTGTGTAAGTTAGTGTATGCTTAGCAAGGTCAATGTGTTTCTGTGATTGGTATTGGATACCGTGGTTTATACGTGGTGTCTAACTAGCTGTGTGAATGTCCGGATCGTGTTGCTAGCTCAAGGGGATGTGTGATTCTCGCTTGAGTAGAACCGAGGCCGTGAGGAAATTCACAAGTAGTTGAGATGATCATAGAACCGTGATTCTGTTTTCTGTGCTTGCTTGCTAAGTGTTAATGCGAATTATATAACTGTTGCTTGATTGCGTTTTCTGGTATTGGCTGGTGGTACGGGATGACCGTACTCACTAAGCATTTGTGATAATGCTTATGCCTCTCTTATGTGTGGAGTGTGCAGGTAAAGATGTTATCCGGGACATTTAGTCTTGAAGGCGGACTTGAAGGCAGTGAAGAAAGAAGCGGATTAGGACTGGGTTTTGGGGGTTTATTTATCATGAGTTTTCTGGATATTTGACTTTGCATTTCTGTTATGACTTAGAACGAATTTGGCTAAGTTAGTTTTCTGTTTTATGAACCTTTGTTATATCTGGATTGGAATTATTATGCAATAAGAATGGGCTTTTTATGAATCGAATGCGTTGTTTAAGTTTAAGAAAAATCTGAAAAATATGCGAAGTCTGGAATCTGGTTAGAGTTAGACTCGGGACGGCCGGCCTGGTTAGTATTATCGGGTTAGGTCGCCACAAGTTGTGTCTGAAATATCTTTGTCTAGATGTTTGGGAGAGAAGAGTATAATGTCTCCTCGACTGATACTCCCTCGATAGAGACCGCACGCCTAAATGAATAAAGGGGTCAACAAGAGAGAGCTCGAAATACTCAAAGGGACCATGAAGCGTATTCGGGAAGGGTGAAAAGCTCAAGGTAACTAGACCCAAACGCCTTGAAGCTAGATTCCGGGTTACGTGGCTCAAACAGGTCGTTGCAAGACTTGATGAGTTCCCAAGTATTGTTGAGTTTCCACGTTTTCAAACCTCTTTTCTTTACTTAGATTTCTGTTTTGTTTGAGGTCAAACAAAGGTTTAAGTCTGGGGGAGTTGATAACATGCATATTTTACCCATTTTACCATCATAAGTGTATGCTTTAATAAGCATTTCACTAAGGTGTTAATGTATACTTAGTAGTTTCGAGTATTTGTGTGTCCAAGACTCTTTTCAGGAAATCTAAGGAAAAATGATGCAAAACGGAGCAAAACGGACATTTTCGGAACCTGAGCTTTTTGACAGAAGTTTATCACAAAACGGAAACCTTCTCACCACGGGATTGAGCTGAATTTTTGCGACAAGGTAGCCTGAACTACTACCTTTCACCTCGAAGTGGTTTGACTCCAATCCCACATTTGGATCTCAAGTTATGAAGGAAGCAAAAATGCCCGTCAGACACATCCTCAAAAGAAGGATGGCCGCGCCAGGAAAGCTCAGAAGACCAACGGCCGGCCCATGAACCACCCGTTGCGCGGCCAGGAAAAGTGACGTTTCCCGAGCTCTTTTTTAAGACCAAATCAAGCCCGATAGCCTCCAAACTTTGTGGAACACTAAGTGATGCCTAAGAGGACCTGAAGACCTATAAATATTCATCTCTACTCATTATTTTCGTCAACTTTTAGTCTCTCTTTGTAGCCACCAAAAACCTAGCCGCATAAGGCTTTTCTCGAGGGGGAGAGAGATCTTCTCTCAAACCCTCAAACTTGCTTTGTTTAATTCAAGCATGCATTCATTCATATCGTCTCTACTCGCCCCAATCATGTTAGGGTAGATTCGTTTGTTGTGTTCAAGGGATTTCAAATGGAATTCATGGATTGATTGCTAGGTTGTTAGATCGAAGTTTGTCCTTAGGTGTTTTGAGGTTAACTCTTGGGTTTACACGTGGTTTGTCGAGATCATCATCGATTCTCTTTTGTTTAATTGTCTTGTTCTCGATCTCTTGATTTGAATAAGTGGCTTATAACCTGCTTAGTCATATTAGGGTTTTCTTTCTCACCATACTTGTTCTTAATGCATGAGTCTTGCGTCATGAAATAGAAGTCTGATCGCAGGATTCTGAGAACGACCAATGTCCTGAATCTTGGATCCAGACCTAGTAAGGTAGAGAGCATCGTTTCTGGGGCGCTTATGCGTATTCAGGAAGGTGTCTGAATGTTTATTATCCTGATCTTATTGCGTGTTTGTTTATGATGCATGATACGAAAGTATACCTGCGAAATAGGCATTCATAGATCGATATTGCTTTGTCAGAGTTAGGTCGTTAAAACCAGTGAATCAGTTTAGGGAAAATCGCCCAGTACCTCGGAGAACACCCTTGAGCACAACGCTTGTTTGCATGTTTGTTATTTTGTTCCGTATGTAGGGTTGACTGACAACCAGCCCTATATAAACTTGCTTCACGATTCCTGCATTCAATAGCCACAGTCCGCGAAACACCCTTCTCCAAACCCCCCTTCTTGTCTTAGGAATATTTTCTAACCATCACTGATTCTGTAGTTAATCATACACAACCTGTGGTTCGACACCTTAAGTACTACAATGCACATCTGTGCACTTGCAAGCATTAGGGTTTATAAATTTAAAAATTGAAAAACCGAAGCTCTAAATCCTACCGCATGACCTGCCTCTTGCACCAATACCGATGCTGTCTACTAACGTGGGGGCATTATGTCCATTTATCCGCTGCCAACCACGCGTTATAGAGTTCATTAATCTCGTCTTTGCCAATCCATCGTTTATCAAACCGAAATTGTTTCCATCATTTAGAGATTTTTGATTGTATCGTAGCTACGATTGGCTTATGGTCGAATCCCAACATTCGCTGATATTCTACATATGAATGCGGGAATAAATTCGTGCCACTCTTCCGTTGCTAGTGCCAAATCTAATCTGCATCGGACCGTTTCTCCATTCCTCCGTCTCCGCCATGATAATTTGTTCACTAAATTTGGAAAGTGCAATAAACCATAATTGCTGATCATAACTTTAAAATCGACAAAGGTACATGCTTGTCTAAGTGTACTTCCTTGTTTTTCTTGGTTTCCGGTTAATTTATTAAAGTCTCTAATTAAAAACCATGGTTCCGTTCTGCTTAATCTCGTTCTCGTAAGTCGTTCCCAGACTTGATTTCCAAACTTTATAATTTATTCTTATTCAAATCAATTTAGCATTAAATTTCGATGTAATTAATATTATATTTTGGTATTCAATTAATAAAAAATATCAATGTTAAATCATCTCATATATCGTGATCATGGCCCAACTATTAATAGTATTGTATGATGTTTAATTTTTAAATTAATTTACTTAACAATCAAATTACACTATGTTTCATAAAATCTATAAAAATATACTAAATTGTCAATGTTATAACATAATATTAAAAATTATATAAAAATTAAATATATTATTTTCTTATGATTTTCTAATTATATCAAATTAATTAAATAATACTTTTTTTACCCCGTGCATGCCGCATATTATTACCTAATTGAAAGTATGATGGAATCTAGAGTAATTAATACATAAAAACATGAATTGTTCTGTTCATTGCACATTGATTTTGTTACAAGTTCATAAAAATTAATAAATTTATGTTCAATCATGAGTAGTCTGAGTATGGTTTATTACCATTACTATAATGAGATTCGATTCGAGTTGGAACAAAATAATCATCATCTAAAGAAAGTGTATCAAGAATTTAACATTAGAAGTATGATCGGACCCAAAGTAGTATATAATGAAGAAGTGTCAATCCACCTCATTATCCATTCGTTTGGATTGGAAACTTATAAAAATTAACTAATTCAAAACATAGAAAACAAAAAGGAAAAATGCTACAACACACATCATAGTTCCAGAAAGAAAACTCAGATATCGAACAAGATACAAGCTGATTAACTCATCGTCGGTATCTATTTGCTCTGTTAGGATAACAATCCAAGTCGCACATCGGAAGTTTAGACAGTAATTGTCTAATATATAAGTAATGTCCAACTCTTATTTGTATGATGGCTTTTGGGAGGAGCCCAAAAATAATTCGTGCGGGCTTTGCCACTTGGATTCAAAGCGGGTAATATCATACTAATTGGGGAATTGTATATGGGCTTTAAAAGCCCAACAAGCTCTTTGTCACTTTTATAAAACTAAAGTTTGAGAAGTTAGAGCCGTTACCATCATTAACCAAGAACTTTCACAAATAGATGTTCCAGTACTCTGAGATTTGACCATCCATTGGTGGAAAAGGAAAATAAACACAAAGGAAGTAATTAATTCGAAGTAACATATGTAACATTTATGACAAATTCTACAAACTTACGAATCCAACTTGATAAATATCTTGAGTTGAATTTGTAATATTTTTTGGGATTATGAATTTGTAACATTTTAACATATGTAACAGTTTTAAATCGACCAACTTTATAAAAAAACATATATATGTAACCTTTGAAAATCAAGAAATCATTTAATGACCTGAAACTTAAAAAAGCTAGTCGTTACCAAACACTAAACCATAAAAGCCTCATTCACAAAATCTTTCTTCATCACAAGAAGAAGAAGAAAATGGAGAAAGCAATTCTCATTCTCATAGCGTTTCTCGTAGCCACATCAATGGCTTATAATCAAGCTCTCGCTCAAGAAAAAGACATCAGTCCATATCCAGAACAATTTGCAGACCCACCAGCTGAATTTTACGACAATGAACTCCTACACCACATGACATTACAAAGCATCCGATTTCTCGAAGATTGTACGAACAAGATGAGCTCGAAATGCGTGATAGAGATGACGGAAGGATTGCTCAACGTAGAGCCCTTGTCGGAGGAATGTTGTGAAAAAGTGTTGAAGAATGGAATAGATTGTCACGAAGCATTTGTGAGTTTTGTTTTGTCTACTTATGAACTAAAGGATGTTGTTGATGAGATTCGTCCTAAGAGCAAGAAGATTTGGAACCAATGTGTTCGTATTACTGCTGCTCGGATTGGTGCACCTATCGCTTTTGAAACTTGATTCTTGATTGTGATATCATTAAAAATATAAATATATTATACATTGCATATCTGGTACAATTATACATACATATTGTTGAACCTTTTGAATATATTATGTTCTCGCTTTCTCGGAGGTCTTATTGTTTTTTTTTGTCTAATAAAAACTGAAATAATGGATTAATCATCAATTTTTCGCACAATTGATTGTGAGAGATATATAACTTGACGAAATTGATTGTTGTAGGTATAACGATAAGTAAACTATCAAAATAAAAAAGGTATAACTTTGAGTAATGGGTATATTAAGTGTATTTTATATAAGTCTAAGCTCGTTGAGGCTTTGACGAGAGACTCTTTGTAAGGAGGTAAACATTTTTTAACTGTGAGTTGAGTTTACGTAAAAGTTGAAACTTTTATTTTCTTTTGATTCCTTATTCTAAAGTCTAGTTTAGATAATGTTCAAAAAAAGAATCTAGGTTAGATGATTAATAATTATTCCATTTGTGTTACTGTAGCAATGATTTAAGGTAATGTATATTCTCTTATCTTAAGATGTGGTTGTATATTAACTAACCTCTTTTTCTTGGCGAAAGCAGCGCTTGAACAATCCTCTTTTTTTGTGTTAGCCTCAGCAAACCCGACGTTGACCTGAAACAGTTTTTTCCATACCGCAACTTTTTTCTCCTCATTTTTTTTCTTCCTTATCAATTGACTCTACGGTGTGCTAATCAACTCCATCTGTGGTAGCAACTTCAGTCTCATCGAGGATCTCCTCTCCCATTTCGAGCCCTTGAGAGAGATCCCCTTCATCACTAGCTAAAAAGTGAATTTCAGAATCCTCTTCCATAGCATCACCATCCCCAGTAGTAGCCAAAGTCACGTTGTGACGCCCGTCCTTACTCATAACCAATACGGCATGTCAAATACGAAAATCTCATTCCCAATGATCATATACAAAATATCTTACATAAAACCCAACTTTAAAAAATTAAACCAACAAAACCAAAATATTCAAATAAATCCTTAAAAAAAAACGTTCAAATGAAATAAAGAATAAAACCATATGTTCCCCAAATCCAGCACCACCCAGACTACTCTTGCACTTTCTCGAGCTTACCTGCAAGAAAGGAGGGGTGAGTAAATGGAATACTCAGTGAGGGCGAGTCTGACGGACTCACGAATTCACCACAATCGACTTAACCACAAGACAGCGCAAGCCTATACTTAAAACACATAACAATCATCACATCATGGAATGCACACACAAGATCACATAAAAATAATATCATTTCAGTGCATCGCACCTAGCGGTCATTATCCGCACTTATCGTTTCAGTGAATAGCACCTAACGGTCCTTATCCGCACTTATCTTTTCAGTGAATAGCACCTAGCAGTCCTTATCCGCACTACGTGCCCATTGCACCACTTTTAATCACATAACAATATTATATCGCATGCATCACAACAACAATTATCACTTATTATGTTCGTACTCTAACCCTTAGTTCATATTCAATCTCACGTATAGTACATATACACCGCATTCAAACATGCATAACTATATATATATATATATATATATATATACTACTAAGATGTACTTATTTTAAGTTTAGTCTAACGTAACAAGAAGTTAAGGTGGTTATAGAGAAATCACGATCTTGTTCCTCACCTTGGCGTGAAACAGAAGTAATGACGATGATGGAAACTGTAACACCCCGACCGCCCCTATCGGCGAGTCACACATCCCTCCGTCGGACTCGTGGACCCCGTCCCTGTCCAACGGTCGGGCGTTATTTTTTTCGGTGGCCCGACCGACTCATTTAGTTGTCCCTGCAATCACCACGTGATATTTTCTCATGTTTTGGTCTCACTCACACGGTTCCGCAGAGCACTTTCCCGAAAGGTCACCCATCCTAATGCTACTCCAGCATAAGCACGCTTAACTCTGGAGTTCTCTTAGGGTAAGTGACCGGAAAAGGTTAGTGCACTTTGATGACATAGGTAGTCAAATTAATCAATTTAAACTTATTCAAATGGGTCGGGCCGGGTCGTTACAATTCTCCCCCACTTAACGGGAATTCATCCCCGAATTCTGATCCCGCCAGTGTGAACTCTAACCCCCAAACCACAAGACAGTCTCCTGGGACATAACCAGTTTGACTTCCCTTGGCTCTGATACCACTTGTAACACCCCGACCGCTACTACCGGCGACTCACCCATCCCTCTGTCAGGCTCGTGGGCCCCGCCCCTATCCGACAGTCGGTGCGTTATTTTCTCGGTGGCCCGACCGACTGATTTACTTGTCCCTGCAATCACCACGTGACCTTTTTCCGTATTTTGCCCTCACTCACCCGGTTCCGCAGAGGACTTTCCCGGAAGGTCACCCATTCTAGTGCTACTCCAGCATAAGCACGCTTAACTCTGTAGTTCTCTTAGGGTAAGTGACCGGAAAAGGTAAGTGCACTTTGATGACATAGGTTGCCAAATCAATCCATTTAAACTTATTCAAATGGGTCGGACCGGGAAATCAGATACGTGGTTGTAGAGTTCTAAGGCTCAAGGGAAGATTCCTTGCTGGACAAGAAACAATGGAGTTGTATTTAATCCCTCACGGTTTGGGCTCGCAGCGGCGGATGTAGAGATCTCGTGACAGTGGCTCTTCTCCTGGTGTTACTCAACTTGTGGTGGTGAGGTTTCCTGGTCGACGGTGCGTAACGGTGATGGCGCTTAACGGTGACGGTTCGACTCCATCGTCTCTTTTCTCTCCCTTACGTACGTCACCAACGAGAAGATGAGATGATCGATTATGGCTCTTCTCCTCCCTCTCTCTCTTTTTATTCTCTCTTTCTTTTCCTCTCTCTCTCTCTTTCTTTCCTCGACAACAACGGCGGCTCGATTAGGGCTTTAGGGGAGGATGGAGATACGTACACTAGTGTGTATATATATATGTGCAAAAATAAAGACGCTTAAGAGTGATGGGCTATTATGGGCTGAATTTTTATAATTGGGCCACGACTTTGGGATTACGGTTTTGGGTGTTACAATTCTTCCCTCCTTAAAGAGAAATGGCGAGAGACCTTGTTGAACTTTCACCTCAAAGTTTTCGACCCAACAAATTGCCGTAGTGTTTTCCTAACACTCTCTTTGGAGTCCCGTTTCCATTTGAGTTCACACAAAAAATTTTTACTAATCAACAAACCTAACAACTTTTGTTTTTTTTTACTACTAAGCATGCATGCAACCAACACCAGAAATGACTCTCAAACATAACATATAATTATGGTTTAATAGTGAGAGATTACTTACCAATAATCATTTAAGCTCTCCTTCATGGTCCCAAACCACATTCACTATAGGTCTCCCCGCTTGCGTTCTTGGTGGTGGTGGTAACATGTTGTGGTTAGGGCCCCCTTTGTTGCTGTCCTGGTAGCAGCGTCATGCAATCCTTTGAGATGTGACCATTTTGCCCGCAATGATGACAACTTTTATATTGTTGCCTTAACGGACAGTTCCTATGCATATGTCCAGGTCGGTTACATTTAAAACACACACCTCCCTTGCACATTCCATTATGTTTTTTACCAAAAGTTACACCCTCTGGTAGCAGTCCTATTGTAGTGGTCGCATTCATAGTGTCCCAAGTCCGTTTCTGAGTCCCTACTACCTTTGCCACCTTTTCGTGAGTGGTCTTAAGGTCGGTAGCTTTCTCCTCAAGTCCAAGCTCCATCGTATCTGCCTTCTCAACCAAATCGATCATATTATCATAATCCCGGACTGAGCAACGATTACGGATATCAGCCCTCAATCCTTTCAAGAATCTGCTGATCGCCTTCTGCTCCCCTGCATCTCTCGCAGCAAACCTCCTGAGACGGTTGAACTCCTTCTCATACTGTCTAACTGTCATGGCTCCCTGGCGGAGCTCTAAGTACGAACGCTCCATACCATCCATTGCTTCATGTGAAAAGTACTTCTTGTGAAACTCCTCTCTAAAAGTCTCCCAAATGATGTGGTATCCAACTGGCCTGCCCCGTTTCACATTATTCCACCATACATGCGCTTCTCCACGCAAATACTGAACTGCAATATCCCTCTTAAACTCCACTGGGCATCTGGAGGAATAAACAAATTTCTCTCCAACAACTTCATCCAATCATCCGCTAAGATTGGGTTATTATCACCAATGAAGGTTTCCATACCCAAGTCTCTCATGAACCTCACCATGTCATGATACGAAACCCCATCTCTTGGTGGTGGCATCCCTGCTGGAGGTGGTGGTGGAATAATGGGCTGATGCACAACAGCTTGCTACGGTGGTGGTAGTTGATGCACATGACGCTGTAAAATCTGTTGTAGCATGCCTCGAAGCTCCCGGTACTCCTCACGTGTTAATGCTTTCGCTGCTGTCTGGTCTACTGCAGCTGCTCCATTTTGTTGTTGGCCCTGCCCAAAAGCTGGTGCATCCTCAACTGGGTTAACCTCTGCATATGATGGATGTCTTCCTCTTCTTGGTGCCATCCTACTCGCATTAACATATAATCAGTCTCCTCCTCTAAAACTGAACCCACTACACAAGAAAACAACAAAAGAAGCAAGTCTGGCCTGAGTGGTGCTTTACACTCTACTTTTTAAAAACACCCGTTTCTCGAATTTTTTTTTCTTTTTTGAAACCGCCTTCTGGGTCAGAACCGGTTTGGCGAACCTCCGCTCTGATACCACATGTAGCACCCCGACCGCCCCTACCAGCGAGACCCCATACCTCTCACTGGCTGTGGGCCCCCCGCCCCTCTCCGACGGTCGGTGCGTTATTTTTCTCGGTGGCACGACCAACTTATTTACTGACCCTGCAATCACTGCGTGACCTTTCCCCGTGTTTTTGCCTCACTCACACGGTTTCGCAGAGGACTTCCCGGAAGGTCACCCATCCTAGTTCTACTCCAGCATAAGCACGCTAAACTCTGAAGTTCTCTCGGGGTAAGTGACCGGAAAAAGGTAAGTGCACTTTGATGGCATATGTAGCCAAATCAATCCATTTAAACTTATTCAACTGGGCCGGGCCCGGATTGTTACAATTCTCCCCCACTAAACGGGAATTCGTCCCCGAATTCTGATCTTACCGTGAGTGTGAACCTTAACCCCAAAACCCCAAGACAGTCTGCTGGGACAGAACCAGTTTGACTTCCCTTGGATTTGATTCCACTTGTAACGTCCCGGCCGCCCCTACCTGCGAGGCCCCACACATCTCCCGCTCGACATGAACTCTCGGGTCCGTCTCATTTACTGTTGCAGGATTTGTATCCCCTGCCTCTTCCACCAATACCGATTCTGTCTACTAACGTGGGGGGCATTATGTCCATTTATCCGCTGCCAACCAGAGGTTATAGATTTCATTAATCTCGTCTTTGCCAATCCATCATTTATCAAACCGAAATTGTTTCCGTCGTTTAGAGATTTCTGATTGTATCGTAGCCACGATTGGCCTATGATCGAATCCCACCATTCGCAGATATTCTACATATGAATGCATGAATAAATCGTGTCACTCTTTCGTTGCTAATGCCAGATCTAATCTGCATCGTACCATTTCTCCGTTGTTCCCTAAATTTGGAAAGTCCAATAAACCATAATTGCTGATCATAACTTTAAAATCGGCAAAGGTACATGCTTGTCTAACTGTACCTCCTTGTTTTTCATGGTTTCCGGTTAATTTATTAAAGTTTCTAATTAAAAACCATGGTTCCGTTCTGCTTATTCTCGTTCTCGTAAGTCGTTCACAGACTTGATTTCTAAACTTTGTAATTTATTATTATTCAAATCAATTTAGCATAAAATTTCGATGTAATTAATATTATAATTTGGTTTTCAATTAATAAAAAAATATCAATGTTAAATCAACCCATATATCATGATCATGACCAACTATTAATAGTATTGTATGATGTTTAATTTTAAAACTAATTTGCCAATCCATCGTTTATCAAACCGAAATTTTTTCCGTCGTTTAGGGATTTGTGATTGTACGGTAGCCACGATTGGCCTATGATCGGATCCCACCATTCGCAGATATTCTACATATGAATGTGGGAATAAATCGTGCCACTCTCCCATTTCTAATGCCAGATCTAATCTGCATCAGACAGTTTGTCAACTTCTCCGTCTCCGCCATGATAATTTTTTCCCTAAATTTGAAAAGTCCAATAAACCATAATTGATGATCATAACTTTAAAAACGACAAAGGTAGATACTTGTCTAAGTGCACCTCCTTGTTTTTCGTTGTTTCCGGTTTACTTATTAAAGTCTCTAATTAAAAACCATGGTTCCGTTCTGCTTATTCTCGTTCTCGTAAGTCGTTCACAGACTTGATTTCTAAACTTTTTAATTTATTCTTATACAAATAAATTTAGCATTAAATTTCGATGTAATTAATATTATATTTTGGTATTTAATTAATAAAAACTATCAATGTTAAATCATCTCATATATCGTGATCATGGCCCAACTATTAATAGTATCTATGATGTTTAATTTTAAAATTTATTTACTTAACAATCAAGTTACACTATGTTTCATAAAATCTATAGAAATATACTAAATTGTCAATGTTATAACATAATATTATATAAAACTTATATTAACATTAATTATATTATTTTCTTATGATTTTTAAATTTTATCAAATTAAATAAATAATATTTTGTTTACTCTTTCAGGCTGCATATTATTACTAGTAGGAAGGATGATGGAATCTAGAGTAATTAATACATAAAGAACATGAATTGTTCTATTTATTGCACATTGATTTTAAGTTACAAGTTCATAAAACTTTATAATTTATGTTCAGCCATTAGTGGCCAGAGTATGATTTATTACCATTACTATAATAAAATTCGATTTGAGTTGGAACAATACAATCATCATCTAAAGAAAGTGTATCAAGAATCTAACATTAAAAGTATGATCGGACCCAAAGTAGTATATATTGAAGAAGTGTCAATCCACCTCATTATCCATTAGTTTGGATTGGAAACTTATAAAAGTTAACTAATTCAAAGCATATAAAACAAAATGGAAAAACGCTACGGCACACATCATAGTTCCAGAAAGAAAACTCAGATATCGAACAAAATACAAGCTGATTAACTCATCGTCAATATCTATCTGCTCTGTTGGGATATCAATCCAAGTTCGACATCGAAAGTTTAGACAGTAAATGTCTAATATATAAGTAATGTTCAACTCTGATTTGTATGATGGCTTTTGGGAGGAGCCCAAAAACAAATTCGTGAGGGCTTTGCCAATTGAATTCAAAGCTGGTAATATCATACTAATTGGGGAATTGTATATGGGCTTTAAAAGCCCAACTAGCTCTTTGTCACTTTTATAAAACTAAATTTTGAGAAGTTAGACCCGTTACCATCATTAACTAAGAACTTTCACAGAAAGATGTTCCAGTACTCTTAGATTTGACCGTCCATTTGTGGAAAAGGAAAATAAACACAAATTAACTAATTAATTCGAAGTAACATATGTAACATTTATGACAAATAGTACAAACTTACGAATCCAACTTGATAAATGTCTTGAGTTGAATTTGTAATATTTTTTTTGGGATGATGAATTTGTAACATTTTAACATATGTAACATTTTAAAATCAAACAACATTAAACAGAAACATATATATATATATATATAACCTTTGAAAATCAAGCAATCATTTAATGAGCAGAAACATAAAAAGCTAGTCGTTACCAAACATTAAACCATAAAAGCTTCAATCACCAAATATTTTTCTCCATCACAAGAAGGAGAAGAAAATGGAGAAAGCAATTCTCATTCTCATAGCGTTTCTCGTAGCCACATCAATGGCTTATAATCGAGCTCTCGCTCAAGAAGAAGACATCAGTCCATATCCAGAACAATTTACAGACCCACCAGCTGAATTTTACGACAATGACGTTACAACGCATCCGATTTTTCGAAGATTGTACGAACCAGATGAGCTCGTAATACGTGATAGAGATGACGGAAGGATTGCTCAACGTAGAGCCCTTGTCGGAGGAATGTTGTGAAAAAGTGTTGAAGATTGGAATAGATTGTCACGAAGCATTTGTGAGTTTTGTTTTGTCTACTTATGAACTAAAGGATGTTGTTGATGAGATTCGTCCTAAGAGCAAGAAGATTTGGAACCAATGTGTTCGTATTACTGCTGCTCGGATTGGTGCACCTATCGCTTTTGAAACTTGATTCTTGATTGTGATATCATTAAAAATATAAATATATTATACATTGCATATCTGGTACAATTATACGTACATATTGTTGAACCTTTTGAATTTGTTATGTTCTCGCTTTCTCGGAGGTCTTATTGTTTTTTTTTGTCTAATAAAAACTGAAATAATGGATTAATCATCAATTTTTCGCACAATTGATTGTGAGAGATATCTAACTTGACGAAATTGATTGTTGTAGGTATAACTATAAGTAAATTACCCAAACAAAAAGGTATAACTTTGAGTAATTGGTATATTAACTGTATTTTATATAAGTCTAAGCTCTTTGAGGCTTTGACGAGAGACTCCTTGTAAGGAGGTAAACATATTTTAACTGTGAATTGAGTTTACGTAAAAGTTGAAACTTCTATTTTCTTTTGATTCCTTATTCTAAAGTCTAGTTTAGATAATGTTCAAAAAAGAGTCTAGTTTAGATGGTTAATAATTATTCCATTTGTGTTACAGTAGCAAGGATTTAAGGTAATGTATATTCTCTTATCTTAAGATGTGGTTGTATATTAACTACATCTTTTCCTTGGCGAGAGCAGCGCTTGAACAATCCTCTTTTTTTGCGTTAGCCCCAGCAAACCCGACGTTGTCCCGAAGCAGTTTTTTCCATGCCCCAACTTTTTTCTCCTCATTTTTTTCTCCCTTACCAATTGACTCTACGGTGTGCTAATCAACTTTATCTGTGATAGCAACTTCAGTCTCATCGAGGATCTCCTCTCCCATTTCGAGACCTTGAGAGAGATCCCCTTCATCACTAGCCAAAAAGTGCATTTCAGCATCCTCTTCCATAGCATCACCATCCCAGCCAAAGTCATGTTCCGTCTCATTTACCGTTGCGGGATTTGTATCTCCTGCCTCTTCCACCAATACCGTATCACTTTGCTTAAATTCAACCTTTTCTAGGACAGTTTTCTGCACAGTTTCCATAGCTTGTTCCACAATCATCAAATTTGGTTCCACTCGATTCATATCTTCATCCATGTTTGCTATTGCATCCTCAAAAAGAAGAGATTTCCTGACCTTTTTGGCTGATGGCATAGGTCTTGTTGTCGTATGTCCGCGAGATTGTCGTTGAGTAATGACCTTGACAATCTCTATTTGTTTGTCCACATTCTCCACCAAAGTGTGTCCGGATGCGTATCTATGTCCTCCTGTAATTCTCCCATTGTCCCTCCATTGAGTCTCTCCATTAGTCCTTTTCGATTGGTATGAAGGAAGGTAACCAGAATGTCTCATCCCAGGTGATGATGTTTCACCAAAACAGCGATCATTTATCCGGTGTGCATTACGGTATTCCAGCTGTCTATTGCCTTCTCCCTCACCATAATTTGCCATCTTTCCTTTCCCCTTATTGCTGCCAGAATGTTCTTGTTGTTTAGGCCGGTCATTGGGTTGCCCATCTCCAACTGGACCCCTTGTTACTGCTCCTCTATAACTTTTCATAGCTTAACCAGTTTCTCCAGTCCTCCCCTCATTCCCCTTTCGCACTTCACTGTGACTCTCCCTTGTTGTGGGGAAAACACTGTGATCATGGCATAGGCTAAAGCACACCCGACAACAACCAAAGAGCCTCTCCTAGCTGAGTGAAACTCGTTTTTCCTCGCCACTATGAAACTCAATCAGAGTTTCAAAGATCAATGGTTTGAGGCCATCAAGCACCACATATATCTTCCCGTCATCAAGATCCACCGACTTAACTTCACCGAGAGCTTCTCCAATGCCCACAAACGTTGGCTCTGCCCAGAAGTTGCAATGGAACGCCCATTACTCTGATCAAGAAAGTAATAGCCGAAGGATAATGAGTCCACCACGGGCTTCCACCGCACCAAGGAGACCATCCAGTAATCAAAATGGAACAGTTCCATCTTTAAGACCTCAATGATATCCTCTTCCTCATCAAAGTCGAACTGGAATATCCCGAAACCCAATTTCACACCAGCGATCCTCTCTTCCATCTTCCAGATTTGTGGCATCATGTAGATCAGATATTTGACATCTTGCTTAGTTGGATTCATACAACGCCCAATGAGAGTTTTAGAGTAACCCTCAATCAGCTTTGAGTTGTCAAAGTTTAGAATTTGGATCGTAATGCCTTGTGTAACCACCGCTTTTTGTTTACCCGCACCCGAAACCTGATGATAGACAGGATTTTAACCAGTTTGATAATCAAAACCTAAAGGTCTTTGTGCAGTTGTAGTACTTTAGGTGTCAATCCAACCTTGGGATGAAAGCTACTAAGATTACAAGAGTTCTAAGAAGCTAAGCAAGATTCAGTTAATTGGGGAAGATTTCTAAAACAATTACTTGCGGTTACTAGATAGATATGAAAACAATTTTAAAATCCCTACAGAATTGTTATACAACTATAAGATGACAAATAAACAATATAACAACCGATCTAATAATTTAATAAATTCAAAAGGTAAAACCGGATTTATAAAATAGATTTGATGGTGAGTAGCTAAATAATTTAAAAACTATTTATAAAAATAAAACGACTACAAACTCAACTCCACACAGTAAAATAAGGGTCTAAGCAATTTCTAAAATATTAAAAAGAGCAATAACACTATTTTTACAATTTTATGAAACTATATTATATAAATAAACTAGAGGAAAAATGTTTTTATTTCTTTTGGTTTTTAAAATACTAAAACATATTTAAGGCTGGGAATCATCTTTAAGAAGGTTGAAAGTTCAAACTTGGGGTTTTTGAAAATATATTTTTACTCTTTTTAGTTAATTCTCTAAACCTTAAGAAACCAAAGTAGAATTATCCATGATGTGTGGTATAATTCCTTTCTTCACCCTTTCCTCCTAACCCATGATGTTTGGTGGAAAGAGAGGGTGAAGAACATTAAGAATGGATCTTAAAAAAAATGGTTTAACTAGCTCCCTAAACATCCATGATGTGTGGGAAAGGATGAGCTAGTCTCTTGGATTTGGTTTTAAGGGATTTCCTATTTCTTGTTAGGATAAGGAAATCCCTAGATTAAAGAGATCTCCTAGGAGAATCTCTAGACCTTAAAACCCCCAAATCCAAGAAGAGACTTGCATTAAGCACAAGATAAAAACAAACTCAAGAATTTAACTTTCAACCTACTTAATCATCCCAACCTCAAACCTTAGGTGGTTTACTCACAAATCATGTTTTTACCTCTTTTAAACATAAGTTTAGAGTTAAGAAACATGATTTATGGGGTTAAGAAGAAAAAGCTTTGGAAGAGAAATAATTTAAATACTAGCTAAAGCGAAAACACAAAAATTTTTACAAAGTCTTAAGTAAGAATTAAGAAGAAAGACTTAACATTAGAATAACTTAAACAAAATATATATATAATAAAAATAAGAGTTTTTAAGAAATTAAATAAAAAGAACTATAGAACTCAAGAACACTTCAAGAACAAAGGAAGGCTTACTAGAATAGTAAGAAGACTTTGAAAGAGAGAATATAAAACTTGATTGATAACTTGAATGAAAAACTGAATGATTTTTTACAAGCACATAAACACTCTTTATATAGAGTTTTAAACATGGCTCTTGGCCTAAAAAGAGGGGTCAAGGGGTAAGAGTCAAGAGGCAAGAGACAAGGGGCAAGAGACAGAAAGTATGTCTACCACTTTCACTTAAAGCATAAACACTTTTCTGGGTCAACTTCCGTCAGTTCGAGTAGTCCAGTCGATCTTCCTGTCGATCTACATTTTGATCGAGTCAGTTTGGTCGATCTCCGACTCGATCAGTATTTTGTTCGGGTCGTCAGTCGATCGTCCACTCGATTTGATTTGGATCGACTCATCTTGGTCGATTGTCTAGTCGATCACACCTTGATCGTGTGAGTGTGGTCGATCATACAGTCGATCTTGTCTTCAGATCGAGTCATTCTGCTCGATTGGTCAGTCGATCTTGGCTTCTTTGGTTTTGTCCGAGTTTTCTCTTGATTCCCACCTACTCCTAGGTTCTTCTTTCGTCTTCTTCTTAATGCTCAGCATCCATCACAGCTCCAAGTACTCAAAACAAACTGAAAAAGATGCAAATATGCAAGAAACCATGCAAATGCTAATGCAAAGTGTTCTAGGACTTAAAATGGTACAAATGATGCAAATTAGTCTATTATGAATGATGTATGCATGAAAAACCTATTATAAATGCAATCTAAATATGCGAAATATATGAGTATATCACCTGAAGACATACACTTTGAGATATGTTTATCGTGTTTGGAGTGAGTAGAAGAAACAAACTTGTGAGAGCCGAATGAGAGAAATGGTAATGATGACTTGATGACCCCCTATGTGTGCCTAAATACTATAGTGCTGACCCTCTAGGCGATACCGTCAGAACCTCAATTTCCATAATCTTCTCCCTCAATAATTTCGAATGAATCTGTTAAACATTATCATAAATGGCAACATCAATCTCCGATTTTATCATGTCCCATGCCGCTTCCTCTGATCCAAAGATTAACAAGGAAATATCCCCATTGCGAATCAATTGGTACTTGATTGATTCTGTATCCCATTCCTTATTACAACCCCAAATCTGGTGATTGATTTGGTTTGCAAGACCATAGAATTGAAACAATTCATCAATTCCTTTTGTATGAAGTGGAATCGAATCTGAAACCAATCCACCAATATTCCAAAAGATATCAAATATTCTCCATAAATTCCCCGATTCCCTAATGAAATAACCGATTGAGGTTTCCCACAAAAGATCTGTCATTCTCCGATCAAAACCCAATAATAGATTTCCCCCGATCCGATGTATGTATCTCCGAGAGATGAAACCAATGTAACCGAATACCTCCAAATCTTTGATTCTTTGCTCCTCAATTTAGAGGATGAGCAAGAGATCCAATTCCACCGTACAAATCCATAATCCTGTAAATTGCGCCACCATCCAAATCTTCATCGTCGTTACGATCGCCTTATCTTCATGAAAGACGCACAAGCGTAACATTATATTACATAATGTTATATATCTAATACCATAATTTTATCATTTATGATAAATTAAATATATATGATTGTGTTCGTGACAAAAAAATTGAGTTTCATACTAATGACTCCGGATTGTGTTGAGGACGATATGTGATTGGCAAATAGCAAGTGAGCTGAAAATATGTGCTCGTCCACTAAGAGGAGCAGTATCACGTGTCATTTTTGTCCGCATAGATGATTTTACAAATGAGTAAGATGGCCTTGAATGCTTACGGGAGGGGAAAATGAGTTTTGTTTCCGAAAGTTCTCTGACATCCAAATTATACATATTTAACTAAGAATGTATAATCGGATGATGAATCCGTGGATGTATATGTCGAGTTAGGAGTCACGTTTATGGATCGGAACTCCTTTCTGGTATATTTTGGTGGTTTATTATACAACATACATATCGTATTGGAGGAGGATTGGAACTCTCCTTAAAAGATATGTCAAATACAAGGACCCCTTCTGGGTCATAAGAAGCAGGTTTTACGTGGTAGATCTTTCAGAGAAACCAGAAGGGGAGATACGACAGTTGACGAGCCATTCTCCGCATATGATGATTTGGTGGATGGATTCTGTTGAGACCGTATGCTATTCTATCTCTGATCTCTGAAGACCTAAGAGAATCAGTTTAGGAGCATCGTCAATCCTCTTGCACGAGAGCATTCTTCTGAGTTCTCCTCATGGGTCGAGCCCATTCGACAATATGAATATATTTAAGCATGCATCTTACTATAAACTAATCACGCAATTAATGTCTTATATTCACATATGATAGGTGAAAGTGACAACTCGCGGTGCATATGGAAGATAAAAGCATTTAAGTTTGTCACACTGCATGGCCCTAATCCGCTATTTACAGTGCATACACTGAGCCGATCAGAGATATGGAAAAGCTTTGTTGTGCAGCTGGCAGATGCAACCAAATAAAGTAGGTGGGAAAGTAGTCGAGTACTCAATTCAAGATCCATTCAACATATCTGATACACGACTTGACAACCGTGGGTATGATTGATCGAGTATACGAATCCGGGCCAGCTAAACTCTATAAATACTTTATATTCTTGAGTTCTTCTCTAAGCACTTCGCTATTTCCTTGATTTTGAGACTCTACATCTCACTTTCAATCATTCTCCAGTCATATCTTTAGTCGTTCATTTGAGCGTGATTCTCACCCTTAAATTGATTCTTTCTAACAAAAAAGCCAATTGTGGATTCATTCTTTTCTTTTGGACCCAGTTAGGCCAAAACACTCTATTATTTTCTTTGTTTTCCGTTCATCTTTCCGGTTACCGACGTATCTCTCATGGTATTTTCTAAATTGTTTTCTAACTTGTGCGTCATAGATCAATCAACAAATACCTCACTATCGTGTTTTTCGGGCTCCTCGTTATTTCTCACTTTGTAAGAAACTTGCTCCTGAGAGCTCGAGATACCCGAAACACACTAGATCATATATGATAATTGATAATTGAGACACTAATTATAAAAATTATTTCTAATTGTATCATACTAATCATCATATTCTTTTTTATCTTTATTTCTTCTTATTTTTATAAAATTGATAAATCATCACATCAATTAAATAGCTAAAAATATCTAAATATCATATTAGTATTATGATTTGATTCTTTTTTTTAAATATAAATAATGAGAAATCGTAAAAATGGAAAACATGGGTTAATTGACGTCCAAATTTATAAGTTTTTATTCGGTTTAATCTGATGATTTAGTTAAATATCTTAATTAGACCATATATATATATATATATATATATCTTATTATATAAAGTTGGATGCGTCAAATTTAGTAATTCACATGATCGCGACACATGGCAAGTTAATCGATAAGATTTCGACACATGTTTCAATTAAAATATATTGTAATAAAAAATATACTAATCCTAAAAGAAAAAAGAAAATACATCTATATTTAAAAGAGATACATATATTTTTAAAAGAGAAATAAATAAAATAAAATAAAATAAATACATTTATATTTAAAAGAGATACATTTATTTTTAAAGAGATACAAGTTTATCGATTTATATTTTGATGTCAGGTTTATCGATTTAGATTTTGACATGAGTCTTAGTAAAATATTATTTTTAAATAAAAAGGAATTTCCAAAAAAAAAAAAGTTTAAAAAATATAAAATTTATCGATTTAGATTAAAAAAGTAAAATAGAATTAACTAGGATATATTTCAATTTAAGAAAAAAAATAAAACAAAAGGATATATTTCAATTTAAGAAAATGAAAAAAAAAGTAAATTAGATTAATTAGGATATATTTTAATTAAAAAAATTAGATGCTATTGATATGGCATTAGACGATGATAAACTCAATGAGAAGAAGGATAGCAAAAATCATGTAGAGAGGCGTTTGAAGTAATTCACATGATCGCGACATATGGCAAATTAATCGATAAGATTTCGAGACGTGTTTTGATTAAAATATATTATAATAAAAAAATATACTTATCCTAAAAGAAAAAGTAAAATACTTCTATTTTTAAAAGAGATACATCTATTTTTAAAAGATAAATAAATAAAATAAAATGAATCTATATTTAAAAGAGAAATAAATAAAATAAAATAAAATAAATACATCTATATTTAAAAGAGATACAAGTTTGTCGATTTAGATTTTGACACGTGTCGAATTTATCGATTTAGATTTTGACATGTGTCTTGGTAAAATATTATATTTAAATAAAAAATGAATTTCCAAAAACAAATGTTTAAAAAATGTTAAATTTATTGATTTAGATTAAAAATAGTAAAATAAAACTACCTAGGATATATTTCAATTTAAGAAAATAAAATAAAATAAAAGGATCTATTTCAATTTAAGAAAAGGAAAATAAATAAAAAAGTAAATTAGATTAATTAGGATATATTTCAATTAAAAAAAATTAGATGCTATTGATATGGCATTAGACGATGATGAGCTCAATGAGAAGGAGGATAGCAAAAATCATGTAGAGAGGCGTTTGAAGCGAGTCTTGAGAATCATAATTTCTCTAGAGAATAGAGAGTTCATATACGGGAAATGAATGTGAAGAGGATGAGAAACTTTATTTGCTTGAAAGGAGTTAATGGGGAGATCGCTAACATACTCGAAGAACTCGAATTGCATACCGAAGTTTTTAATGCAAGGAACAGAAAAAAATAGTTGATAAAGTGTGTGAAATACATGAGAATTAGGGTTAATGTTTCTTAAGATCCGCAACAGATTCTGTGTTTTGAATATTTTAATTGAAAATAAATGATAATGAAAATAAATAAATAATTCTTAGGTTTTTATTTTGTGTTTTTCATATTATCTTTTGAGTAGTGATCCGATTTTGTATTCTATTTTTTTAGAAAAATATTTTAACGGATTTTAAATTTGATTATTATTAACTTGCGTATACGCATATCCTAATATAGATTTTAATTATGATAAATCTAATTATGATAAAAGTAGGATAATTCACATGATTATGACACATGAAAAGTTAATCGATAAGATTTCAACACGTGTTTTGATTAAAATATACTAATCCTAAAGGAAAAAGGAAAATACTACTATTTTTAAAATACAAATAAATAAAATAAAAGGAAAAAACCTATTTCAATTAAGAAAAAGAAAATAAAAACAAAAGTAAATAAGATATTTCAATTTTACTAAAACAAATAAACGTAAAAGTTAGTTATTAATATGATTGTGACATGTGGCAAGGTAATCAATAAGATTTTAACACATGTCAAGTTTAGATTTAGATTTGACGCGTGTCTTCATTAAATATTATTTTAAAAGAAAAAAAAAGAATTTCCAGAAAAATAAAAAAAAATAAAAGATAAAAATGTCAAATTTATTGATTTAGATTAAAAATTATAATTAAATTAACTAGAATATATTTTAATTTAAGAAAAAGAAAATAAAACAACAGTATATATTTCAATTTAAGGAAAATAAAACCAAAAGTAAATTAGATTAACTAGGATATATTTTAATTAAAAAAAATTCTAGATGCTAATGATATTGTATTATACTATGATGAGCTTAATGAAGAGAAATATAACAATAATCCTGTATAGATCTTTTTGATGCGAATTTTGAGAAGTATAACTTCTTTAGAGAGAAGAGAGATCATATACGGGAGATAAATGTGAAGAAAAAGATATATTTTATTTGCTTGAAAAGGGTTAATACGAGATCGTTAACATACTCGAATGATTAGAATTGTATACCCAAATTTTAACGCAACAGAACATAAAATGATAGTTGATAAAGTGTGTGAGATATATGAGAAGTATGGTTAATGTTGCTTAGGACCCGCAACAGATTCTATGTTTGAATATTTTAATTAAAAATAAATGAGAATTAAAATAAATAAATAACTCTTAGATTTAGATTGTGTTTTTCATATATTTTTTTCAATAGTGATCCAATTTTTTTATATTTTTAAAAAATTGTTTTTGCGGGTTTTAAATTTTATTGTTATAAACCTGCGTATACGCGGATCCTAATATATATATTTTATTTATGATAAAAATAGGATAAATAATTTGTTAAAATTTTAGAATAAATAATTATATATATATATATATAATCCATTAGAAATAAACATAATTCATATAAGAATATTAAAACATATATATCTAGAAATATTAATAAAATTAAATTTTTTTTATAGATTATCCGATTTTGTATTTAATTTATTTTTTACGAATTTAAAATATCTAATTAAAAACCTGCATATATGCGGGTCCTATTCTAGTATATATATATATATGTTAATAAATATATAAACTTGATACAAAAATAAAATATTAAAAATTAGTAAATATTTCATACCATGATATATAAACTTGATACAAAATTAAAATACTAAAAAGTAGTAAATATTTGTACTATTTGATTATACCATGAGGCGAATCAGGATTGATATTTTTTTTAGGATTGTAGTAATATATAAGTTTGTTTGTGAAATCGTGCAAAACATCTTATTCTCATGAGATGAAGGTTAAATAGACGATGCCAAAAAAAGGGTTAAATAGACATATTAGTGAGTCATTTACACTAGAAGGTATTTATGAATTTCATTCTAACAAAAAAAAAGCACTTGTTGATGTAAACAATGAAATCTTATGAATTATGTTATGGATTAACGGCGTCGTTTATCTTTATTAAGGGTAAATTGGGGTTTTCAGACATAAAAAGAGAAGGCTAAGTCATCTAGTAGCAAACATGTGAACAAATGGTTGTGGCTGATTGGATGTGGATACGTTGTATTGTAATGACGACATGCTTTTGTTGTTACCGTTGATGTCCATATAAAGACAAAAGAAGGAGCTGCTGTTATCAATCCAATGGATGTGCCATATGGAGATACATAGGCATATGAGGTTTACATGTTTGGTGTATCCACGATGGTGTATCCACGTAAACATATGATTCTGGTCTTGCAATTGTAGTAATGTTTCCTTGATGAACAAAAGTGTTGTGTCCTCGCTTTCCAATCCACGGTTACTTGTCCATAGACATTAGTACAATTGCACTGTCTCAGGTTGTTTTAGTTATAAAGTGGTATCAGAACCTATTTGGTCTTCCTCGAATATTTGTGTATTTCTCAATCACTAGGCAAATATAAGAAAAGAAGCATGCTAAACATGTTGGGGTTGTACTTAAACAAAAAAACAAGAAAGGTACAAAGATTATAAGGTTTCACCTCTACGCAGAGAAAAGTGAGCATCTTTTGTCGTGGCATTTACTTCATCTAGGAGAACCGGCATGAACAAAGATTCCTCTATAATAATGAATTCCAATTTTTCTTCTTAATGAACAGAAGTGGTGGTGTCCACGCTTTTGAATCCACGTTTACATGTCCATATACATTAGTACAAGTGTTTGTGTCCACGCTTTTGGAATTTAGTTTTCGTTTGAAAAGGCACAATTTTTGGGTCCATAAGTTCGCATATCACCAATCCGAACAACATTGCTTTGGTTTCTACAAGTACGATATATATGTTGTACATGAATCCATGGTAATCCATAACTTAAAATCAGTAAGCTGTCCAAGATCATTTATCCATAATAAAAAATAACTCAAAATCATATTGGCCACACAGACATTTAGAGATTTGAGAGAAATATTAGCACAAAAATACTTTCTTCAACACAACTTGTCCATCCGCCCTATTTTGCCCACCTGATCTTGTCCATGATACGATGTCCAGAATATCATGTCCAAAATATATCGAGGTAGTCACAGAATGTAGAGAGTTTCGAATTGAATACAATTTTCTCCACAACATTGTTAGTCACCCTCAAAATCATGTGACATCCCGTCCACTGTTTCCACATAGAAGGTCCAGTACTTCTTCCACATGAAAAAGAAAGAAGACAAGCAAAAAATGCCAGCAAGAACAACCATCCCTTTGTCCCATATTCTGCAAAAAGGCGATAAATAAATACATCCACATCATTTTTCGTTCATAAATTAAACAAAGGGAAAATTGATCTAAACAGAGCAAAATTAGAAATCAGATTAGCTAAAAAAAATAGTTCACCTTAAAAAATAAAGAGACTCACGAAATTCACACTAACGAAGAATTGGGCAAATGCCGCAAGAGATTTCGATAGTTAAATCCAGGAACAAAACAAAACCAGAACAAATTGTGAGTCAAACCCCGACTCCTTTCACAACGAATAGAAACTTCGATCGATGATTAGAGAAAATCTCCAACTAAAACAATTCAACGGCGACGTATATTAGATAGGAGCGTTATTTGCGATTGTGAATAGCAAAAGAGAAAGGTGAAAGAAAACCCAAGTCAAGAAACTTAATTGTTTTATGGGGGTGGTTTTAGTCTTTTTAACTCTTCAAAGTACACCAATCTCTATAAGTACCTTTAATTGTAATAAAAGTTTGTCAAAGTGCCCTCTACCGTAATTATCTCCATATTAGTTCATTTTGAAACTAATAAATGTGTAGTTACATTTATGTAAAACTAATAAATGTGTAGTTACATTTATGTAAAAAGTAATTGTAAATTTGGTTATAAAACTATTAAAAATTAGCATAGATTACTCGATATATGAATCAATATATGAATATGGTTAATATCAAAGACCAATGCAAATCATGACTTGTAACGTTTCACACTCAATAGAGTGTCAAAACATTGAGCGAGTAACTATGGTTCATAAACCAATCAACATTTCCATATAACCGGTTTAAATGAAATTATGAGCATGAGCAATGTGAGTAAAGATGTTTGAGAACTAGTTTCTCATAAAAATTCCGAGTATGAACAATTGAATGTTGGCAGATTGCACTTGTGTCAGATGCTCATCAAGAAATCTACATCACTTGCAAAAAAAAAAAAAAGAGGATGTACAACTTGTATCACAGAAGAAATGTAAATAGGGTATGAAAAATTGACTTAGGCCGAATCAATTTCCGCGAAGAAGTATTTGAACTCAACAAGCCTTGATGATTGCCTTTCTGCTTTCCCTTCACCACCAAATAAGACATACACACAGAACCAAAAAAAATTCATATTTCTTGCATTTCTATGATAAGTTAAGCAACGTGAATTAGATTATATACCTTTGCAGCATCCTTGAGAGGTCCCCAACACTCGATTCGGTTGTATTTAGGTGAGCTTGAATGGAAATAAATCCATACATAAGCATCCATTAGCTCAGGGTTCTCTCTAAACATAACTGAATCTCCATGGAGCACAGCTTTTAGTACCTAATATTAACCACAGTGCCACAAAGAGTTAGATCTCTCATTCTCACATTTCTTAGAAACCAATTGCAAAAAAAAAAAAAAAAGGCAAGCGGACTAACCAAAGGCAGTTCCTTGGAGAATATGTGATACCTAAGCTCTGCAGCCACATCCTGCAATAAACTCGGCCCGCTCACGCAACAATGGATATGTAATCTCAGCTCGTCTTTCACCTTCTTCCACTCGGCAACCACATCGTCTTTCTTGTACCAGCCATGTAATTGATCCAGGTTGATAACGTTGGAGATGGTTAAGGTTAAGTTAGCAGTGAAGTCACAATGGGAAAGTATATATGTGCGCGGCGTAATAATCCCGCTGCTGCTAGTCTTGTTCTCCAGTAACTCCCCTAAGAACTCAACTTTGAGCTTGGAGGAATCAAAGTTTGCTTGTGGAACCAAAACCCTCACAGCCTAATTCACAATCATATCCACACCATTAATATTCACAATGGAAAATTGAATGAAGAAGTATAAATGTTGCCATAGAGATAGAGTTATTTCTGGTTTAAAATGTTGCAATAGAGATTGAGTTGTTTCTGGTTTTGAGCATAATGTACTCTCATCCACAAAAGATTTGAGCTCAACAATCAGGAAACAGAACTAACAGTGTCACAAAAATTCCACTAGTACGATCTCTCAGTACGCAAATCTTATAACATTTAGTTTGCTTGCGGAACTAAAAGCCGCACAGCCTAATTCACAATCATACACACACCATTAACATTCACAGTCTGAAGTAACTCCACTACATAAACATGTAATCCATCATTGAACAAGAAGTCTAAATGTATTAGTCGAACATTGAACATTGAATTCACCAAAAGATTGAGCTAAAAAATCTGGAAACAAAACTAAAAAGTTTGCTTCTGGAACCAAAAGCCTCACAGCCTAATTCATCATTATCCACACCATTGGCATTCACAATCTGATGTAACTCCAGTACATAAACATGTAATCAAAAATTAAATAAACAAGTATAAATGTATTAATCGAGCATTGAACATTGAATTTCACCAAAAGTTTGAGCTAAAAAATATGGAAAAAAAAACTAAAAAGTTTGCTTCTGGAACCAAAAGCCTCACAGCCTAATTCATCATTATCCACACCATTAACATTCACAATCTGAAGTAACTCCACTACATAAACATGTAACTAAACATTGAATAATCAAGTATAATTATATTAATAGAACATTGAACATTGAAATTCACCACAAGATTGAGCTAAAAAATCGGGAAACAGAAATAAAAGTGTCAAAAAAAAAAACCCCAATTGAACATGAAGTTAAATTTCAAATTGTAGTCAGATCCAATTCAACAATTATTCTATTAAGATCAGATTTCTCGAAAATCTTTTGACATTTAGTGAAAATTCAACAATATAGAAACGAAATTGCCGAAAAATCATCTCACCTCGGAGACTAAGGTATTGTAATCGACACCACCGTCGCTAATGGCGGAACTTCGAGGAACCACAAGTCTTGTCTTCAAGAGCTTGCCGCAGAAACGTTGGCGATGACGGCTTACGATTTCTCTATTGAGACGAGACGAAACGGGATTGTAGTAATAAGGAACGATGTAACAGGCCATGGAAGGAACATAACAACAGGGTTAATAATAATGCTTGAAGAACAACAACAATGCTTCTTCTTCATTGTTCATCTCCCACCATTTTTGTTCTTCAACGAGAGGGAGAGAACGATGTGGAAGACTCTCTGCCGAGCTTCGTTCTCCACACATTCAATTTTATTATTCATTTTAGATTTTCGTTCATATTTTTGTGATATTATTTATTTATTTTTAACCGAAATATTATGATTGGTGGAAATTGAGTTGGGACAAATTATCAGATTTGGAAGCCCAAAATTGTTCGGTTCTGTGTATGGTTTGGTTTGGGTTCGGTTGGTTTGGTTTGGTACTGTTCGCTTTTTTTTCTCACCTCTAGTTGATAGATTCTTAAAGCCCAATATATATGTCCAAGCTCATGTGTTACATAGGTTTCTCATGTAGAAACCCTAATTTATAATTAGTCTCACCACGATCGCATGATCATCTAAATAAATAGGATTTTCCAAAAAAAAATTCCAGAGGTTTTCAGAATTTCTTATCATCCGATGTTCTTTCTTGCTCATGTAGAAACCCTAAATTATAATTTTTTCCAGAGGTTTTAGTTCTTTGTTATTACTTTTGTTTTTTCATAATTTTTTTATTTATTTGTTATTACTAATTTTTATAATTTATTTTACTCTAATCCTATATTTTTAGGTCTTAGGCTTTTTGTTTTTTCTTATTAGTTTTGGTTGAGAAATTGTTAAACTAATAATCGTTCACCATAAGATTTCATTGTTTACATCACGAGTTCTCTGTAATGACGTATTTATTAATCGTCATAGATTAAAAAGTATTCTTTTTCCAAAAGGATGGTAGTATAGTGGTAGTACAATAGGGTTGATTTTTTGGGACACCGGTTCAAACCTCTTTTAGAACGGAAAGGTATTCTTTAAATCAGAATATTTAAAAGTTGATTCCGAATACTGAGAAAGATTATGAGTTAAAGGTCCGTAATTCCACGGTATTCAATTTTTTTTTTTTTATCATTTTCCTTAAATTGTAATTTTAGTTTTCAGATTGATAGTATACGAGTTAAAGTTACATATGTTTGTCCATGGATGTATTGTCTTACACTTATTTTAATGTTAACCCTCTTCTTTATCGATTATATTAGTGTTTTTATTTAAGTTGATTTTGTTTTTCAGATAAGCGATTAGAGAGATACTTTAAAAAAACAACTCAATTTTTGATATTAATGGAGAATATTTACTTTGCAGTATCATTCAAATCGAGGAGGCAAGGTACAACAACAGTATTTCTAATTAGAGGTACATGATACCCTTTCGTAATAATTTTCCTAAAAGATGATTGGAAAGCTCCTGAAATACGCAATATAATATTTTTTTGAAAAATGCCTCGAAATATAACCATATGATTTTTTTTCAACAATCCTAGAAACATTGTCTATCCTTCTGCAAAAAAAAATAAGTAGTGAAAACTATTGTAAATGAAATTAATTTTGATGTGTTTGGTTTGTTAGCGCATGACTCTGCTAATCTTTATGACAAAGAACAAATGGTTGTTGTAACATCAATTTGTTGATAGAAGTGGAATAGTAAAATAGAGATTTATTAGCATTGTCTATGTAAAAAATACGTATTCTTTAGATGATTTTTTTTCAAAATACGGTTTGAATTTGAAAAATGTGAGATGACAAAGTTACGATACAAAAATAATAAGAGGAATGAGGTAAGTGGATGGAGATTTTTGAAATTAAGAGAACAAAATTTTTACCAAGAAATGTACATAATATGCATTTTTGGTTTTACTTAAAAACAATGATCTCATCCCATTGAACTCAAGTTACATATTACTTGGTCCATCATAATCTTGTCCTCTCACATTTTTCAAACTCAAACAGTATTTTGCAAACAAATCATTAATAACAAATTTCAGAGAGAAAAAAATATCTTTTTTTTTATTAAGGAAAATGACAATAACAATAACCTCTGCAGTCAAATCTCTTGGCTTCTCCACGTTTTCAATATCCCAAAATACTTTCTCTGTTTTTAATTAAGTGTCGTTTTAGAATATTTCACACAGATTAAGAAAACATTAAATTTTTCTGTTTTGCCCTTCATTAAAACATTATTTTGTTTGATAAGAATAATTAATAAGCTGAAAAAGTAGGGATAAAACAGGAAAATTTATCATAAATCTGCATTGAACTCCGAGAACGACAATTATTTGTAAACAAAAAAACAAGTATAAAATGACACTTAAATCAAAACGGAGAGAGTATTATTTTAGGACCGACCGCGTACGCTTGAGTGAGAAGCCCATCAATGTAGATCCCTTTTTTTTCCGTGTGAGAAGCCCATCAATGTAGATCCCTTTTTTTCCATCAATTAGTATACATATGTATCTCGATCTCTTCTTCTTCACAAAAAAACTTTTCTATATGAATAACTCTAATAAATCTTTTTGTTTACTATTCTACTTTTATCAATAGATGGGAATACAATAGTTATTTGTTTTTTGTCATCAGCAGACTATCCACTAACAGACCAAACACATCATGATTAATTTCATATATAATTTACTTTGCTACTTCCTTTGCAAAAGAATGGACAACATATTTTGGAATCATTAAAGAAGTGATTTGGTTATTTTTGAGAGTTTTCTTCGAATAAATTTACTTGCAACATCATTTGGTTATGATGTGTTTTTCAAGAGCTCTATAAGTTTTTTTTATTTGTAGACTTTTCTAACTAACATGACTAAGAAAAGATAGTCATTTGCCCAATAAGTGTACATGCATCAATTAAAAGCATTTAGTGATGCAGCAGCATCTAAGATGTATCACACACTATGGACTCTGTGTCACACATCTTGGTGACGGCTTACACGACAATTAGGGTTTTGAGCTTTTATATTAATTTCTATTTATTTAATTAATATTAATTACTTTATTTTGGTTAACTAGGGTTAGCCTCTTGATAGTTAGCATATTTACACCATTTTAACATCCAATTAGTATAGAATTTACATTGTTTCATGCATATAATTTGTCCATATAGTTTAGTTTGCATCCATTTTAGAATTAGTAAGTCTTATCTTTAGGTCTTGCATTTTCTTGCATATCCTTGCATTTGGAGTGTTATTTCAGGTGATTTGGATCATATGGAGACTTTCTGAAGCTTGGAGGATGATCTAGGACCAAGTAGAGAAGAATAAGAAGCAAGCAGACGTCATCTGGCACCATATCGACTTGCTGTACCGAGATGTTGCAGCCGAAACAAGTCCATGCCGCCTAAAGTTACTCAAAGATCAGAGCATACAAAGACTTTCCATTCTGATTCAGGCTCAGACATCTTCATGAAAGTCATAGACAATTGAGTTATCGTTCTTTCGGTGGTTGTTTCAAGTCATTATGATCAGTGGTTAAAGAGATACAGCGATTTTAGCAAACATATATCCGTCTGGACGTTTTGATCGATCATTTTGATCGACTGAAAGATCAGCCTCGACGAAGGGTTTCCATTCCGATTTGGCCTCGGCGGTCTTCATGAAAGTCATAGATAATTGAGTTAGCTTTCGTTTGGTGGTGGTTTCAAGTCAAACAGTTCAGCGGTTCAAGAGATACGGCGATTTTAAGACAGATCGATCGATCTGATTCAGATCGATCGATCCCATGATGAGCAAAAAAACGTAAGATTTCAGATCGATCGATCCATAGGTGGATCGACCGATCCCTGTTCATAAACCAGCTGGTTCAGTGTAAAATCAAAGAAAATTCGGTTTAAACCCGGTTTGACCTAATTTCTCCACCAAAGAACGAAAATTTGGCCTTTATATCTCTGATTTTGGCCATTGTTGAGGCCAAACTTCTTTTACACATTTTCTCTAAGCTCTTATTACAATCTTTTACCTAAATAATCATTTGTTCTTGTTTAAAAAATCTTTCTCCTTTTGGTTATAAATCAACTTTGTAAGATCTTTTCAAGAGTGTTTGCAATTCAAGAGTGTTTACAATTCAAGAGTTCTTCTTCTCTAATCTCTTCTCTTTACTCTTTCTAATGCTTATTATTAAGTTTTTACAAGTTTTTATTGGTTTGATCATGAATAGTGAGTAGTTCTTTAGAATCTAAGGTTGGTTAGATCTAGGGTGTTTAGGGTGTTAGTATTGATGTCTATGAGTTGATTCTTCCATATCTCTTCTTGCTTAGTGCTCTTAATGCTAATTTCAACCTTGATCATGTTGAATTAGATTTCTAGGGAATTTTCTCATCCAAAAGATTAGTAAAATTCCTGGATCATTTAAGCAAGAGATTTACATACTTAGCTCATGAAAGTGATTGTCTAAGGTGTTTATTAGCAGATTAGAACTGAATCTTTATGCTTGTTGCATCTTTGATCACAAATGAAAGTTTGTTCTTGATTAGAAATGTGATGAAAGGATTAAGTCCATGAAAGTGGTTTAATCTATTCTTGAAGTTCTAAGCTTGGGGATTAGCATTTATATGAGTAGAATGACATCATTGATTACACTTTTAAACACCTGAAAATCAATACCATAACCTTGGATTCATCTTTCCAAAATTTACAAAAACCTTTTAGAAACTCTGTTTTGTTTTTACTTATCTCTGTTTTGTTTTTACTTATCTTGAAGATAGTTGGTCATTCACCTTGTTTAATGTTACTAATCAAATACCAAAACCTTCACTAGACTTGCTTAGATTAAGAAGTTTTATGAATTCCTTTTGTCACAACAAACCCATATGGATTGATCCTCAAATACTACAATGACATGTGTAGTAGGATTGAGTAATTGATTGGTCAAATCTTGCTATCAATTTGGCGCCGTTGCCGTTTGGGTTCTGCTTTGTGTATTAGGATTTTAAATCCTCTTGAGCCTAAGTTTTATTTTTCATTTCATTACTAATCTCTTTTGCTTGCTCTGTTTTTCCTCTCTATAGGTGCATGAACTTGAGGTCTAGAGGACAAGAAGATCTTGTTGAACCAATAGACAACATTCATAGACTCAGTAGAAGAGCATTTGCAAGAAGATAGCAAGAAAGAGCAGCCCATATAGCACGCCCGGGCATGGACAATCCGCAGGAAGCAGGTGGTCAACCACCACCTCATTATCTTGACCAGCAACAGATAGCTAAGGAGTAAGAGTGCCACAGCACCCACCTAGACAACCACGTCATATTGGAGCTGGAGATGCGCCTAACACTCATGGCAATCGCCAAGGCATCATCCCTCCTCCAGTTGAGAACAACAATTTCGAAATCAAGAGTGGGTTAAACTCTATGGTGCAGAACAACAAGTTCCATGGACTACCAATTGAAGATCCTTTGGACCACTTGGATGAGTTTGATAGAATCTGCAGCATGACAAAGATCAATGGGATTTCAGAGGATGGTTTCAAGCTGAGATTGTTCCCATTTTCTCTTGGGGACAAAGCACACCTATGGGAAAAGACACTTCCACAAGGTTCCATCACTTCTTGGGATCAATGCAAGAAGTCTTTCTTGGCCAAATTTTTCTCCAACTCAAGAACTGCAAAGCTGAGAAATGACATCTCTAGCTTCACTCAAAGGAGCAATGAAAGTTTCTGTGAAGCATGGAAAAGGTTCAAGAGCTATACCATGTAATGTCCACACCATGGATTTTCTGAAGAGTCTCTACTAAGCACTCTCTACAGAGGTGTGCTTCCTAAATTTCGCATTCTTCTAGACACTGCAAGCAATGGAAATTTTCTGGGGAAGGAGGTAGAAGATGGTCTTCAACTGGTGCAGAACCTAGCCCAATGTGATGGGAATTATAGTGAAGACTATGATAGATTATCAAGAGGTGGAGGAGATACTGAAGATCAAAGAAGAAGGTAAATGAAAGCCCTCAATGACAATATGGATAAGCTGCTGCAGGCTTCTAAAAAATCAGTACATTATGTGAGTGATTATGAAGACAGTCATGGACCTCATCAAGAAGCAAATGAGGATTTCAGAGAAGAGGTCAACTATGTTAGTGGTCAAGGATTTCAAAGGGGCTACAACAACTATAAGAACATCAACAATAACAATCTGTCCTACAGAAGCAACAATGTGGAGAACCCACAAGATCAGGTTTACCCACACCAAGGTCATAACCAAGTTCCTGAAAAAAAAACCTTTTGTGTCATACCACAAACAACAAGGGTTTGTTCCCAAGAACAATTATCAAGGGAACCAAGAAAATTTTCTAAAATACCAAGGAGGTCAGGGAAACTTTCAGCCAAGACCACAACATCCCCCTGCTTTTGTGCAGCAAGGGCAAAAACAAACTTTACCCCCTCAAGATATGGACATGAAGAATATGCTCCAGCAAATTATACAAGGCCAAGCACAAGGAGCAATGGATTTAAGCAAGAAGATGAAAGAAATACACAATAAGGTGGACTCAACATACAATGAGCTGAACTCAAAGATAGAAATCATCAATTCCAAGTTTCAGCAAATGGAAAACAAGGGCAATGCATCAACATCAAGGAAGCAAGGTACTCTCCTTGGAAATTCAGAGACTAATCCTAGAGAGTACAACAATGCAATAACATTGAAAAGTGGGAGAGCACTACAACCACCAACCACACCTTCCAAACTCAATGAGGACATTGAGAGACAAGAAGGGGAGGTGAACTTTCAAAATGATGAAAGTGTGATTGCTGAAGATTTTGTGGTTCAAAGAGAAGGCAAGGAAAAAGTTGGAGAGAAACCAAGAGAGGAAACTGTTGTGTACAAGAAGACTCCCTTTGTTCCACCACCATACAAACCAAAACTCCCATTTCCTGGGCGATTTAAGAAGCAATTGGAGGAGAAGTATAAAGCACTCTTTGACAAACAAATGAGTGAGATTCAACTAACCATGCCTATGATGGATGCATTCATGCTGGTTCCTCAATATGCCAAGTTTCTCAAAGATGCAGTAATGGAGAGGACTAAAGAGCTGCAAGGTATGGTGGTTCTTACTCATAAATGTAGTCCCATTATTCAAAAGACCATCATCCCAAAGAAGATTGGTGATCCTGGTAGTTTTACTCTGCCGTGTGCTTTGGGACCTTTGTCATTCAACCATTGTTTGTGTGACCTTGGAGCTAGTGTAAGTCTGATGCCACTTTTGGTAGCTAAAAGACTGGGCTTTAATCGCTACAAGGAGTGTGGAATCTC
>JAHZTW010000001.1:324247137-324258540 GCA_020283515.1 Alliaria petiolata | reverse complement strand
AAAAAGGCCTAATGCACTCAATAAGGAAGAGGTTTCAAAGGAAGCTTAGTTTGGGAATTCGTTTTCAACCGCTCTAAAGATGAGAGTCGGCTATTTGCGTTAACAAGAGTGGTAAAAGGAAAGAAGATAACCCAAATATGTATATGGTATCCACAAGTTCTCTAGCAATGCATAACCATGATAATTACTTATTCAAATTAGGTTCAAGTTCAAGAGAGTTGGTTTCTATTCAAAGCTTGCTTCAATTAAAACTTGAATATCAAATGGTGAGGTCCAAGTAAGGTTCAACTTTAACTTTCAAAATTTGCACACCAAGCATCAAACAACTATTAATTAGGGCCTTGAACTAATTCATGAGTTTAACACCTTACAAGTAAAAATCATCATTGTCCCCTATGCATGAATGCAATCCTATATGAAAGCTAGACTCAATCCTACTTATGTAACAAATGCAAATGCAACTACGTGCTATTTTTTTTTTTGAAATTTTTGAAAATTTTCCTATTTTTTGGTTTTTTTCTATGCCATAGATGTATGCAGGAGACTCAAGAATGCATGAGAAAGAAAAATAAGATCACAAAACACAAGATCAAATACACCATACTCCCCCAAACTTAAATTACACAGTCTCTTGTGTAACCCAAGCTTGGAGAAGATTTCAACAATGCAAATGAAAACAGAAATCAAATGGTATTTACAATGGTTTGGAATGTTACCTCAATCAGAAACGCGTGGAGGAGGAGGAGTATGAATCCATGGAGTATGATGGATTGCTTGATTGAGGAGTGGGGGATCGCATGACTCTCTTCCCGCGCCTTCTTGTCTCATAGGAGGAGGGGCGTGGCTCATCGTCATGGCTTGCAGCACTAGGGACTCCTTGGATGGAATGGCGCCTCTCTTTCATGTGGCTGTCTCCTTCTTGATCTTTATTTTGATCCCCTTGATGCCTTGAAGAGGAAGCTCCTTCAACCTTGGATGTGAGATCTTTAATCTGCTTTGCCATCCCCTTGACAGTTTTAACAAGCTTCTTAATGGTCTTGTCTTGCCATTTGTTCCATCTTTGGAGGAGCTTGATGTGTTCATGGGCTTTTCGTGAAGGCTCTCCTTGGTTTGTGCCTTCATAAGGTACAAAGAAATACCTCTCACTACCATAGATTGGAGGTGCTTGGTATGGCACATGATAGGTGTCCCAAGGAGCTATCGGGAAAGTCTGAATGTCGCCTAGTTCTTCATCGGATGGGGTGAAAGCAGCATTAGATCTTTCACTAAGGCTTGTGATGTGAATGCAGGGAAGCTTGATTGTAGCTTCTTTGAGGCGTTCCACATTGAATTTGTAGCGGTATCGTTTCCTTTCCTTGACCAGAAATTGTGCCTTAAGGCGGTAGGTGGCATCCAAATATTGCTCCTCAGCTGAGGGCTCTCCCAAGTTAACTCCAACCCCTTTAAGAATTGGCGTGATCATGCCCCCAATTGTGATCTGTGGTGTGCGGTCTCTCTTGCTTGCTGCCAATCCCTTGAAACTCTCATCATGAGCTAACCACAACTGCACCATCCCGTTCCCAGTTGCGTCACCTTTCATTCGAGTGTTGTCATCAAAGAATTCGATGATGTCTTTGAGCCCAACATCAAGGATCTCCCATTCTTCTTCAGTTACATTTCCAGTTTCCTTCTTGGAAAAGAAGGTATGAGCTAAGACCTTGTGGGCATACCGGATTGCAGGATGTCGGATCATGGAGCTCTTAACCTTCCCGGGGTTGTAAGTTCCGCAACCAAGCATGTTCCACAGCTTTCTCGCTTCTGCTTTTTGGACATCTAACCTGGAGTCTGCGCCCCTTCCCTCATCAAATCCAAGCAATTCACTCAACCTCTTGAACCCCATCGTGTAGTTCTTGTTCCTAACTCGAAACTGAATGAACCCAGCTCCATCCCTCTCTTGATTAACCTCTCCCGAACTTCGCCACTTCACCGTCAAGGTAGAAAGGAATTGGCAAGTTTCTTCTTGGTAGCTTGGGAATGATCGGTTGAACCACCTTTCAGAGCCCATGTTCTTGAAGATGGCAATGACATCTTCTAACAATCCCAACTCCTCTAGCAATTCATGATCGGGGTACTTGGTTCCTTTGAAAGGGATCTCCATGAGGAGCTTGTACACATCTGCATTCGATGTAGGCTTGGCTGCACTCCATGCTGATATCCCCTTGCTCAGAGAGATTCCTTAGACCCGCGGAACCTTCCCCAACTTCTTCTTCTACCTCTTCTATAGGTCTTTTCTCTTTTCTCTTGTTTAGTGCACTCCTTGTTCTCCCCATTCTTCCTACAAAATTCAAATCTTGGAAGGGAGTGGGCAAAATGGTGATGTTCATACATGAAAACAAATAAGGCAATGGGTGCAATTGGATCACATTTATAATCCTAGAGGTTTTAACAAGAGAGTTTCCAGAATAATCACCATCTAAGTGAAGCCAAACTAAAATTTATAAAAACTCTAGCTTAATCACTTATGGAGCATGGGGAAATAAGAAGTAGAAACTCAATTTGAAAAAATTTCAGCATCAATTGGCATAAAAATCAAGATTTTCGCCACTTTTGAAAATTCAAGACTAAGGATGATCAAAAATCGAATTTTTTCATAAAACTCCTTGGAAAACTGCAGCAATCAAGACCCACAACAACTATCAACCATGCCCAACTCAATCAATCCATTTTAAACCTTTCTAGCAACCCTAATTTCCAATTCTCTTCTCTTTAGTAAATCAAAGATTAGAAGAGAGGATTATAAGACAAACCTCGGTTCCTTGCAAATATATGGCCGAAATCAACTAGAGAATCAAGATTAGCACAGAATTTCGGAAATATAGTACTTGAAATCAATGGATTTGAAGGAGAATTGAGAGAGAAAAATGAAAAAGAAAATTTTTTGACTTATGAGAGCAAGAAGAAATCGTGAAAGAGGTAATTGTGGAGGAGAAGGGGGTATAAATTCGCTCAGACCGGTTCAAATCAAGTTGATAAGTCAAAGATTAAACCGGTCAAAGGAAGGAGGAAAGTCAACTTACCTGGATTTTAAGAGTGTATCGGTGTGATACGTCGATACAGTTGGTCGATACGAACCTCGGGAAACCTGGTTCGACGTGCCTACGTCGAGACGAACCTCGGGAAACCTGGATCGACGTGCCTACGTCGAGACTCCATGCCGAGACGAACCTCGGGTTTGCACGCATCGACGTAGCTGGTCGATACACTACGTCGATACAGACATAAAAATTTTCTCCAAACTCCCTCTTGAAGTTTAAGTCCTCCATACTCAACCTGAAATCTTTCAAAACTCAAAGAAACACAATTATAGAACAAAAGCAAGAATATATACAAGGATAACCATGGGAATGCCTCCCAAGTGCGCTTGTTTAACGTCATTAGCTCGACTTTTCAAACCTTTTAGGCTCGATGGGGGTTTTGAAGAGGAATTGAGCTTGCCTCCTCCTTTGACTCATGCACCAAGAATGGCTTGACCCTATGACCGTTGACTGTGAAGTCCTCACCATTCTTTCCTATCAAGGTGATGGCTCCATATGGCAACACTTCTTTAATCTCAAAAGGGCCTCCCCACCTTGACTTGAGCTTACCCGGGAACAACTTCAATCTTGAATTGTAGAGAAGAACCTTGTCACCAGCACTTAGCTCCTTCTTTACAATCCTCTTGTCATGGAAAGCTTTGGTCCTCTCCTTGTAGATTCTTGAGCTTTCATAAGACTCAAGCCTAATCTCCTCAAGCTCTTGGAGTTGGATTAACCTCTTCTCTTGGGCAGTTTTTATGTTGTAGTTGAGAAGCTTCACAGCCCACAAAGCCTTGTGCTCAATCTCAACTGGTAAATGACAAGCTTTCCCATACACAAGATTGAAGGGAGACCTTCCAATTGGTGTCTTGAAGGCTGTCCTATAGGCCCACAAAGCATCATCAAGCTTGATTGACCAATCTTTCCTTGTTAGACCCACAGTTTTCTCCAAAATAGCTTTGATCTCACGGTTTGAGACTTCCACTTGACCACTAGTTTGAGGGTGGTAAGGGGTAGCTACCTTATGCTTGACACCATGCTTGTTCAATAACCCTTCAAAAACCTTGTTGATGAAGTGGCTTCCTCCATCACTAATCACCACTTTTGGTACACCAAACCTTGGGAAGATTATGCTCTTGAACAATTTGACCACAACCTTGGAGTCATTAGTGGGACTTGCAATGGCTTCAACCCACTTTGACACATAATCAACAGCCACTAGGATGTATTGGTTACCAAAAGAAGAAGGGAAAGGTCCCATGAAGTCTATTCCCCAAACATCAAATAATTCTACTTCCAAGATAGGGTTTTGGGGCATCTCATCTCTTTTGCTAATGTTCCCCTTCCTTTGACAAGGCTCACATCTCTTGATATACTCATGAGTGTCCTTGAACAATGTAGGCCACCAAAACCCACTTTGAAGCACCTTTGTAGCTGTTTTGAAAGTTGCAAAATGCCCTCCATATTTAGACCCATGACAATGGAAGATCACACTCTCAACTTCTTCTTGTGCCAAGCATCTTCTATATATCCCATCAGCACATCTCTTATAGAGGTAGGGCTCATCCCAATAGAAGTGTGACACATCTCTCAAGAACTTCTTTTTGTGATAGGTGTTGAGATGAGTGGGCTCCTCATTGCATACCAAGTAGTTAACAAAATCAGCGTACCAAGGCTCACTCTTTGCTTCCATGCCTTGAATCTCTTCAAGCTTTCTTCCAATTCCATGCACACTAGCAATGCTCTTGATCATCATAATTTGTTCCTCCGGTAAAGAATCATTGATTGGCAAAGCATCTTCAATCCTCATCCTTGACAAATTATCAGCCACACCATTTTCTACACCCTTCTTGTCCACTATTTCCATGTCAAACTCTTGTAGAAGCAGAATCCATCTAAGGAGCCTTGGCTTGGTCTCCTTCTTGGCATAAATATGGCGCAATGCAGCATGATCGGTATACACTATGACCTTTGATCCCACCAAGTAAGATCTAAACTTCTCAAAAGCAAACACAACTGCCAAGAGTTCCTTTTCTGTTGTAGCATACTTGGTTTGAGCATCATCAAGTGTTCTACTAGCATAGTAAATCACATGAAGCTTCTTGTCTTTCCTTTGCCCAAGCACAGCTCCAACGGCATAGTCACTAGCATCAGCCATGATCTCAAAAGGTAGACTCCAATCCGGTGCTTGCACAATGGGGGCACTCACAAGTGCCTTCTTGATGGTCTCAAAAGCTTGCAAGCACTCTCCATCAAACTGAAAATCCACCTCCTTGCAAAGGAGTCTTGTCAAAGGCCTAGCAATCTTTGAGAAGTCCTTGATGAACCTCCTATAAAACCCAGCATGCCCAAGGAAACTCCTTATGCCTTTCACATTTGATGGTGGTGCCAAGTTGATCATGACATCTATCTTGGCTTTGTCCACTTCTATACCATCTTCAGAAATCTTATGACCCAACACAATGCCTTGGTTGACCATGAAGTGACACTTTTCCCAATTTAGCACCAAGTGAGACTCTTCACATCTTTGTAGAACCCTGCAAAGATTAGAAAGACAAGCAGAAAAAGAGGCACCATACACAGAAAAGTCATCCATAAACACCTCTACCATTTCCTCAATAAGATCGGAGAAGATACTCATCATGCACCTTTGAAAGGTGGCTGGAGCATTACATAACCCAAATGGCATCCTTCGATATGCAAAGGTACCATAAGGGCATGTGAAAGTAGTCTTCTCTTGATCATTAGGATGAATGGGTATTTGGAAGAACCCACTATATCCATCAAGGAAACAATAGAAGGGATGGTTAGCCAATCTCTCAAGCATTTGATCAATAAAAGGAAGAGGGAAATGATCTTTCCTAGTAGAAGCATTGAGTTTTCGATAATCAATACACATCCTATGGCCGGTGATGGTTCTAGTTGGTATTAATTCATCCTTATCATTCTTAATCACAGTGATTCCACCCTTCTTAGGGACAACATGCACGGGAGACACCCAAGTGCTATCACTAATAGGGTAAATCACATTAGCTTCCAAAAGTTTTAAAATTTCCTTCTTCACCACCTCCTTAAGGTTTGGGTTTAATCTTCTTTGGTGTTCAATTGAGGAAGTGTTTTCATTTTCAAGGTGAATCCTATGAGTACAAAGCATAGGAGATATGCCTTTGATATCACTCAAAGAGTAACCAATAGCTCTCCTATACTTTCTCAACTCATTAAGGAGAGAGTTGAGCTCATCATCACTCAAGCAATCATTCACAATTACGGGGTAAGTAGAGTTAGGGCCTAAGAAAGCATACCTTAGTCCAATGGGAAGTGGTTTGAGGTCCACCTTTGGGGCCTTAAGTTCGCTCCAATCCTCATCAAGGTCCTTAGCCCATTCGCTATCCTCAAGCTCCTCTAGCTTTTCCTCTTGCCCTTGACTTGAAACCTCAACTTCCATGGACCTCTTGTCTTGGTCACATTCCACTTCACCCTCACATGAAGCTACCAATCGTGTAAAAACTTCCTCCCCATCTAGAGCCTTGCGCGAATCAAGCATTTGCATGTATGCTTGTGTTTCCTCATCCAAGTACCCATTCTCTCCATGTGGTTTGGTGAGAGCAACACCAAGATGGTCCTCTTGAGCTAGTTCCTCTAGCAACTCATCGGCTAGCTCATCCATAGTCTCAATGTAGAATACTTGACCATCAATGGTGGGCTTCCTCAAAGTCTTCTTTATGTCAAACTTCAACTCAATCCCTTTTCCAAGATGTAAGCCAATCTTTCCATGCTTAACATCTATAATAGCACCAGCTGTAGCTAGGAAGGGTCTTCCCAAAATCAAAGGATCCTTTGGCTCTTCATCCATCTTGAGCACCATGAAATCCGTGGGGATGATGAAGTTACTAACCTTGATAGGCAAATCTTCAAGAACTCCAATAGGTAACCTCACACTTCTATCCGCAAGTATCAAGGAGATTCCACACTCTTTGTACTTGGTGAAACCAAGCTTCTTTGCAATTGAATAGGGCATAAGGTTGATGCTAGCTCCAAGATCACACAAGCAATTTTCAAAACTAAGAGGACCTAGGGCGCATGGTATTGTGAAAGATCCGGGGTCTCCTAGCTTCTTTGGTATCACATTGCTTTGGATTATGGCACTACACTCTTGAGAAACTAGCATAACTCCTTGGATATCCCTTGCTCTTTGTGCCACGGTATCCTTCAAGAACTTAGCATATTGTGGAATCATCATAAAGGCATCCACCAAAGGCATCTTGAGCTCAATGTCTTTGATTTGCTTGTCAAACATAGCCTTGTATTTCTCCACCAATTGTTTCTTAAACCTCCCGGGAAAAGGAAGCTTAGGCTTGTAGGGTGGAGGAACAAATCTTGACTCCTTCTTGTGCAAATCCTCCTTTGGCTTCTCCTTTACCACTTCCTTACTCTTCTTTGCAATATATACATCATCAAAAGTTATAGCATCTTGAGCTTTTTCAAAGCTATCCTCCCCATCTTGAATTTCAATGTCCTCATTGATCAAAGGACTTGACCTTGGAGGCAACTCCTTTCCACTTCTCAAAGTAATGGCATTGATGTACTCCTTGGGATTTGCTTCACACTTTCCCGGTAGAGTACCTTGAGAGTTGGAGCTAGAAGCCTTGCCTTTCTCTAGCTGCTTGAACTTTTGTTGAAGACCCCCAATTTGAGTAGCAAGCTCATTGAGTGAGGAGTCCATCCTTGTGTTGATTTCAGCAATCTTCTTTCCCATATTAGCATCACTATTGGCTTGACCTTGTAGGATTTGTTGAAGCATAAGCTGAACATTGTCTTGTGGTGGACCTTGTGAAGCTTGATTAAAACCCGGTGGAGCATTGCCTTGGTTGAACCTTTGCCCACCAAAGTTGCCTTGGTTTCCTCCTTGGTAGTTAGACCTTGGTGCATAACCTTTTTGTTGATTGTTGTAGGGCACAAAAGGCTTTCCTTGAGTAGCTTGTGGAGGGTAAACTTGGTCTTGGGGGTTAGCCACATTAGTACTCCTATAAGAGAGGTTGTTGTTCCCCTTATAGTTGTTGTTATAGTTGTTGTTGTATCCTCCTTGGCCTCCCACGAAATTTACCTCCTCTTGACCCTCTTGGTATTCAACTTGATCATCACAATCCTCCACATTATCTTCAACAAAATGTACATGCCTTTGGTTTGAGGACATGAGCTTGTCCATCTTGTCATGTAGAGACTTCATTTCCCTCTTGTGAGCATCAAAATCACCTCCCCTTGGAGCTCTATCATAGTCTTCATTGTAATTACCATCACTCAAGGCAAGATTCTCTACAAGCTCCAAACCATCTTCAACATCTTTGCCCAAGAAATTCCCATTGCTTGCGGTATCAAGAAGCATTCTTATCTTTGGTAGAACACCTCTATAGATTGTGCTTAGTAGAGACTCTTGTGTGAAGCCATGATGAGGACATTGCATTGTGTAGCCCTTGAATCTTTCCCATGCTTCATTGAAAGACTCATTGCTCTTTTGAGTGAAGCTAGAGATCTCATTCCTCAACTTGGCGGTCCTAGAGTTGGAGAAGAACTTAGATAGAAAGGCTTTCTTACACTCATCCCATGTAGTGATAGTACCTTGAGGCAAAGTTTTCTCCCATTGCCTTGCTCTATCCCCAAGAGAGAAGGGAAAGAGTCTTAGTTTGAAGGCATCTTCACTCACACCATTCATCTTGAATAAGCCACAAACTCTATCAAAGTTGTCCAAGTGATCTAGAGGATCCTCCATTGGCAACCCATGGAACTTGTCTTGTTGAACCATAGAGATGAAAGCTGGCTTCACTTCAAAAGTATTGTTTTGAACCGGTGGAGGATTGATACCATAGCGATTTTGATGTGTATTTGGAGCATCTCCAGCCCCAATAGTCCTCCCTAGTCTTGGCGCATGTAAGGGGTTTCCATTCCCCCTTGGTGCTTGCGCCATGTTCATTGGAGGAGCTTGATCTCTTTGTTGTTCTTCCATTCTCAACCTCTCTAACCTTGCAGCTTCCCTTCTTGCAATCCTTGCAACCCTTTCCAATTGATCAATGTCTTGAAAACCTTGGAAGTTGTTGTCTCCTTGTGATCTCAAATGCATTCAAGGAAAAACTGAAATCTAGAAAAGTAGATGGTCAATAAGCAAAAAGATCACTTAGTCTCAAACAAAACTCAAATCTTAATGATCAATCAATCCCAATATGGCAACGGCGCCAAATTGATACAAGAGTTTTTACTCTTGCAAGGAATTCCTCAATTGCTCATATCATTGCAATATATTGAGATATCAATCCATCTTGGGAAATGATGCAATAAGAATACAAAGTTAAGTCTAAGCTAAGCTAAATTGGTAAATTCAAGTAACAAGGAACAATTAAAAGCAAAACACAAACTAAAAGAGACACTACTAGAGTAATACTATCAAATTAAGTCTTAATCACTACTAATCAAGCACAAAACAAGTGATTAACTACTAAGCAAGATTAACAATTTAACTAAACGAAACCTAGGGATGGAATCATTGATTTGGGAAACTAAATGGACAACCTTGCAATCATTTAAGCAACTAATCAAGCTAACTCTATGCCTAGAACACTTAAATAAGATTAAACCATGATGTGTGACCTTAATCCCTTTCTTAATCACCCTAATGAACTAATGATATTTTAGCATTAGAATAATCAACAATCATTAAATTCAAGTCTAATTGGCATGATAAACACTCTAAACAACTAATGTCTTAGGCTAGAAATGTAAATCTCTTATTAAGTTGGTTCAAGCATTTCATCAAACACTTGGTGGGTGTATGAAATGCTTATGATCCAAAATAGCAAAGATTAGCTATTTGGCATTAGGAAGCACTTAATAAGAAGAGAGAATGAAAGAATCTATCCTAGATTGCAAGATTAATCCATTAGAAAACCCTAAATCTAACCCATCCCCAAGTTTCTTGCGAACTACTCACTAATCATAGCTAAGCCCATCAAATCAATGATGAAAGATAAGCTAAACATGAGTAGAGAAAGATAAAACAAGAGATTTAAAAGAGAAATTGCATTAAACTCAAAAGATCCAAGCAAAATACAAGACTTTCTCAAAGTGGCTAAAAAGTTATTGACAAGACTAATCAGAATAAAACTTAGAGAGAAATTAGGTATTTTCAGTATTTATAGGTGGACCCAACATGAGAGGAAAAAAAAGGAAAAAACGTGTGTTTGTATCGACGCACTATGTCGATACAGTACGCCGATACGAACCTCTGGAAAACCGTCTCGGCTTGTCTCGTCGATACGCCGGGTCGAGATGAAAGCCGGGTAACGCATCTTAGCTTCTCGTGGTTGTCTCGGCGTGCTTCGTCGATGCGGCTGCTCGATACGAACCTCGGGTGAGTGTGTATCGGTCTCGTAGGTCGGTACGACAGGTCGGTACATTTCGAAACTTCTTCTTCATACTTCGCTTACTTCGTCTTGGTCAAGGCAGGCCGATACGCTACACCGATACGAACCTCGGGTTTCTTGTTTCTGTCTGGCTCGTCGATACACCATACCGAAACAAGCAAACACTCTTCCTCTAAATCCCTTCTTCACTTCAAAACAACTTCTTGACTTTCTTCTTGCAATGCCATCCTTCTCCATCTTCAAGCATGCCTCCATAGCCTCCATATTACCTGTTTGAGACTCCAAATGCACCAATATATGCGAAGACTATGCAAAGACACTCTAGGACTCTAAATGATATAATGCAACACAATGATGCTATATTAGACTCCTAAATGATGAGAAACTCATACTAAATGGATGCTAAAATGATGCAAAATAAAGACATATCAGAAGACAATTGAGAAAACCAAAGATCCATCCTTGGAAATATGCTACGATGGAGATAGCTTTGATGGGGTCTGTTTCAATGCAATATTTGAAGGGCACCCAGGAGAAATCCAAGAAGAAACAAAAGAGGTGATCACTTGCAAGAAGTCCTACGTGAAAGGGCCGACTCTCGGAGACCTTCTGGAAGGTATGACTCTCAAACCTGTTCTCTCTGCTGGAGGTGAGATCAGATACAAGCTGAGATGCAAGGGAAAAGTTAGACCCTTTGCTTACCTTAAGGTGATAAAAGACACCGATTTGACCAATCAAAAGGGTTCTAAGGCAAGCAAAGAGGGAACTTCCAATGTGTCTCTGGCTGATTTCATCACAATGATCAAGGAAAGTAAGGATCCTCCCACATGATCGAGGGGTGTTCATTTCCCCCTTTCGCACTAAAAGATGACCAAGAAAAGTCAAGCTAAGTGACTCAAAACAAAGCGCTCTTGGGAGGCACCCCAAGCTTATCCATG
>JAHZTW010000001.1:324216054-324240507 GCA_020283515.1 Alliaria petiolata | reverse complement strand
CCCAATACTAGGAATGACTCCTCGGCTGCTTTTGCTTCCCAACCAGAAGTCTGCTGTGTATTTGAGAAGTCTGCTGTGTATTTCAGAAGTCTGCCGAACAAATCATAAGTCTGCCTTGTACCGGATGGAACAAACATAAGCATTCTCCGCCATAATGTAATCAGCTTGCTCAAGCTGAGTTATCTCACGTTCGATCTCTTCCTTCAATCCTTTAGCTCGAATAGAAAGCTTTTGACCGGAAGAAAAGTCGAATGGGTCGGTACTCGGATGCTTGACTTGGACAATCTGATTTCTAGAACTGACTCGAGTTGGTCGAGAGACTCGGTCATCAGAACGGAGCTCCCTTTGTAGATTATTCCCGGATAGTGTTGGATCAAAGCGGAACACGGCTGTGTCGGACTGAACACGATCGCGGCCAATGCTGGTTTCTCCTCGATGAACCTCACTCGTACCGTCCATGACCTGCTCTGGTACATGCTGCTCGTCATCATCCGAACCATCTGTGGATGTTTGGCTTGGTGCTCTGCCACGGAATCTATCAACACCCGTGGCTGACCACGATAAGGGCGCCAAGGAATTTATATTTCGACCCCCAAGATGAGCATCTCTTCCCATATGGAGCTGACTTCGATGAGGGTTACGAAGAAGAATATTGGGAAGAAGTCGATGCAGCTGCTGAAGAAGAAGATGAGGATGAAGACGCCTATGATGACCCTAGTGACGAGTTTGGATTTCCTCTCTATGGGGCGGATCGCTACCATTTTGATCCAATCACCAGTGGACCACACCGAACTCTCAAGGAGGCGCACGATAGGACAAATTTGCTGCAGCGGTACTGCAAGTGGCAAGACCATTCGATCAGAAAGCTAGTCTCCACGGTGAAGGGAATCAAGGGTCACGTGAAAGGCCTGAAGGGGCAAATCAAGATGCTCACCTCAAAACTGAAGGGATCGACACCATCTCCACGGTATGAAGCCGATATGTCTCCGGAGGAAGCCGAAGGGAATGAAGACGAGGAGTCCGATGAAGCAGACAAACAAATGATTAAAAGGAGGCATTCCTTCTCGTTCGAACTAAGGGAGCGCGAGCTGAATGATCCAGGAAGGCATTCCTGCCAAGAGGACAGCATGTCGAGGAAGAGACGTGCGAGCCAATCCCCGATACCGGAATCAGACAACCCATCCTTCTCTACCAGTGAGGACACCACGTCCTCACATCACACTGAGCAGTAAGGTACCACTCCAAACATTTGTACATAAGCATTTTTCTATTATTTTTCATTTTTCTTGAATTTTTTGCATAATCATTAGACCATATTCTTCCTTTCTTCTATCACACAGAGACTGTGTGATTTATGTTTGGGGGAGTATGTAGTACATGCATTCAAATAGATTAGACATCATGCATTCATGAAATTGCATACAAAAACACAAAAAAAAATTGAAATTTTTTGAAAATTTATCCCACAAAAAGAACTCATGTAGCTGCATTTCCATGTTAGGATTGAGTCTAGATACATGCATTTAGGATTCATAAGCATTCGCATAGGGTGTTAGGTATGATGAATCCTTGTAAATAGCCATTTTTAAGTCATGAACTCAATGCCTTAGTTCTTGTTTGTTTGATGCATTTGGAATTAGACTGATCTTAAGGCAGCACTACATTTGGAATTTGTCCTGTGAAATTCGGTTTTAGCTTGATGCATTGCGATTTGAACCATTTCCCTAATAAACTTGAACCGTTAATTTGAAAATCTAATTGTCTCGTTCGTATCTGTCAATTAGCTCATGGATTTCACTTGGACTTTCTTTTCCCTTTTACCACCCTCTTGCTAGTCCAAGTACCAGACCATACCCTAAACCGAAACCATTGTTTTTAAACCAATAAACACTTTTGCGAGAGCATGTGAGGCATTTGCACCATTTTCGAATCTTCTTAGGCAAAAAGTGTTGGGTTTAGAACGACAAGGTTAGATTTCCATGTAGACGTTGGCTCACATCTCGGGTCAACACTAGGTTAAGTGGTTCGGTTACTGAAACGGCTTAACACCGAAATCGGAGGCCGATATTGCTGGGTAGGCTAGGAAAAAGGAGTTATATTCCAACTTGATCATGAGTTGACAGAAGAAAAAGAAAGGAAACCAAGGAGTCAGACGGGGACACGAATAAAAGAGATGGCGGCAACAAATGAAGCTCGAAACCAAAAGAAGAAAAAGGCGAATCCAAGAAAAAGCAAAAGAAGGCCAAACAACAAAGCATAAATCCGGCCAACAACACCAAAGGTGAAACACAAGGAACGCAACAAAGGAGCCAGAAACCGAAACCGATCTCCAATAAAGAAGAAGTCCCTCGAAGATGACCAGGAAAGGTAATATCGAGGAACGATATCGGGATAACGGCGAAATGCCGAGAGAAAGGGTAGCTTAGGAGGGAGCAATTTAGACTAGGGGAGGAAACGAAATAGATGTTCTGGGTAGATGGTAGTCTAGCCTTGCATGCATCCATTGGTTTTTACCCTTAGCATTTGGCATTAAGAAGGTTCCTTTCATGAGTGATCCCATCTAAACACTTAACCCGTTCGCGCTGCGAGTTCATATTTAGCTCGTGACCTTACCCTGAGCCAAATGAGTTAGTTGACAGGCATGAATGAGATCCACATTTTAAATTTCATAATGAATGTGAAAGAGATTTGGGAATTTGAATGTGCATCTAAGTTGGGATTGTTTTCGCTTGATTATTGTGATGAATGTGGCTAAGGCTTTTTGGATAAGTAGAATTCGACTTGCATCCTAGAAATCTGAACTTAGACATTGAGTTGATTTCCTTTAAATGGCGTTTTGGATTCAATCTTACACCTTTATTTTTAAAACCTCACCCCTCCGGTTGGCTTTTGCTTGAGGACAAGCAAAAAGGCAAGTTTGGGGGTGTTGATATCTCTGTAAATTGCATGTTTTTGGCACACATTTCATGATAGTTAGGATTTCATTCTTGCACTTTTATCTCAGTTTGCATCACATTTTCTCTCATGTTAGGATTAGATGCATTAGGTTAGGTTTTTGCATAGTCTTGCATGTTTGAAGTGTGTTCTCAGGTGCTTAGGATGATCCAAAGAAGAGACCAAGGAGAGAGGTCACAAATGGAGAATGAGCCGGCGATATCGAGCATGGATCACGACACGAGGGCGATTTGGACGAGTAGCAGCTGCTTAATCCCGAAAGGAGAACCTCGTTGTGAAGAGCCAGCAAGAGGATGCCCAAAGGACGGATATCGGAGCAAGGCAACGGGAAGTGCCCGATTCAAGTACCAAGGAAGGCAAGCCTTCACGACATGACCTCGAAATCCTTGCACGATATGGAGTCTGCCCGAAGAATCAGAAGAGTTAGCTTTTCGGCTTGTTCATAACGACGTAAGCCCGAAACGCTAAAAGCCAAAAAAGTACCATTTCGAGAAAGTGGTCCCAAAGTTTATGTTTTTCCCTTTTTGTGTATAAATACCTACTCCCTCACTCTTATCTCTTCATCACGTTTACTACTTTTATTTTCTGTCTTCTTCTTCTTCAAAGAACCGAGACTTTTGTATTTCGCCATTGAAGCTTATTGTAAAGCTTTGATTTTTATGCAATCTTGAAGTTTTAAGTCATATAGCTTAGTCTTATTTACTTAAAGCTTCTTCCTTTTCTTGTTTTTGATTATCTGCAGCCTATGAGTTACTCTCTCATCCTTATGGATTTTGAGGTTTCTCAAATGGCTTGTGAGTAGTCTTTTTAGGACCTTGATGGGTTAAAAGAACTAAGGGACTCTCGGATTTATATTTCTTGCTTAGCTAAAACATAAAGTTAGATTCTTTCTTATTTATCATTCCCAAAGCTTAGTCTAGTTTGGCCATCTAGTCTAAAGTCCTTAGGCGGCTTGACACGAACATCACGTGCTTGCTTAGCCGGATCTATGAACAAGAGTTTGATCTCTTAAGCTAAGACTAACCATCTGTCTAAGGATCTTACGGTTCATTAGGGACGTTGCAGATGCTTGTTTCTTCTATTGTACCATTATGCGAAAGCTAGTCTATGGTGATAGAGATTCAAAAAGTTTAGACCCAAACATCATGAGCTAAACGATTTGAGGATCCCTTTACCTAAGAATCACCATCAAAAGACCAAGTCTTGATGTGATCCAAAAGCTTTAGCTTGTTAAGTCGAACCGAGAGTTACCTAGTTCATAACACTCATCAAGATCCTCTCTTTATCTTGAAAGTTTATCTTTTTACCGTTTAAATAGCTATTTCTTGCCTAGCGTCCTTAAAGTTCTCTTATTTATGGTCTTGAGTGACACAAGATCAATCTTTTAGTCGATTTTAATAGTAAAGTCTTGATCTTCACCCGATTTGAACTTGACTTATAACACCGATATGACCGTTATGTTCACTAACGCTCCCAAAATGGTTTGATACCCCATACACTATACTACTCCGATTGATAGCTGTTGGGACATTGCTAAAAGGGTGAAAACCTTGTTTGTCAGTCCCACAAATGATGCTAAGGTGGTGACCAAGCTTTTCAAATCCATCATATTACCAAGGTTTGGAGTGCCAAGAGTGGTCATAAGTGATGCAGGGAGCCATTTTATCAACAAAATTTTTGAGAGCCTCCTCAAGAAGCATGGAGTTAAGCATAAGGTTGCAACACCTTACTATCCTCAAACAAGTGGCCAGGTCGAAATTTCCAATAGAGAAATCAAAGCCATTCTAGAGAAGACAGTAGGGGCTACAAGAAAAGACTGGGCAGCCAAGCTTGATGATGCACTATGGGCCTATAGAACTGCCTTCAAGACACCCATTGGGAGATCACCCTTCTCTCTTCTATATGGGAAATCATGCCACCTACCTGTGGAGCTTGAGTACAAGGCGATATGTGCAGTCAAACTCCTGAACTTTGACATCAAAACAGCCCAAGACAAGAGATTGATCAATCTCCTAGAGCTAGAAGAAATCCGCTTGGAAGCTTTTGAAAGCTCCAAAATCTACAAGGAGAGAACCAAAGCCTTTCATGACAAGAAGATCAAGCCGAAAGAGTTCTTGGCTGGACACATGGTACTGCTGTACAATTCCCGGTTGAAGCTATTCCCGGGAAAGCTCAAATCAAGATGGTCTGGTCCTTTCAAGATCAAGGAGGTTCTACCTTATGGAGCTGTCACTCTTTATGGTCTCAAGGGAGAAGAATTCACTGTGAATGGGCATAGGTTGAAGCCTTACTTGGCCAGTGATACAATAGAAGAGGCAACTTCAGTCCCTCTTCATGATCTTACCAATGCCTAAGGGGTTTGAAAAGTCAAGCTTAGTGACGTTAAACAAGCGCTCTTGGGAGGCATTCCCATGTTTATCCTTGTATATATTCTTGCTTTTTATTTCAATAATGTGTGTTTTGAGTGTTTGTTTTCAGCAGATTCGTCATCCTCCTCCTCCATACCATTCTAGAGGTAACACTTCAACCTCCATTGTACACATCATTTAGCTTTATGTTTCATCATTTTTGTCATATTGATTTAGTCTCTCTTGAACTTTTATTACACAAGGGACTGTGTAATTTAAGTTTGTGGGAGAGGTTGAGAGATTTGACTTTATGTTTTGTGTTTCTTATTTTTTATTTTACATATTTGAGTTTTCATGCATTCATCAAAGACATAGAAAAACACAAAAAAATCGAATTTTTTTAAAATTTACCAAAAAGAAGCATTCAGAACTTGTATTTGCATTTCACGATTGAGTCTAGTTGCATTTCATGTAGGCTTGCATTCATATTGCATAGGGAGCAATGATAAGTTTTCCTTGTAAAATGCTGATTTTTAAGATGAAACCATTGTCCACGTTCATAATTGTTTGATGCATTCAAATGAGTTTGAAGTTAAGATAGCACCACACTTGGAATTTATGTGTTGATGTTCATGTTTTGATTGAAGCTTGCTGTGAATTGAACTCATTCCTATTTATAAGAACCATTAATCTTGAATTGAAATTATCATGTTTATACATTGGTAAGTGACTCATGGATACCATATACATATTTGGGATGTCTTCTTCCTTTCTACCACTCTCTTGTTATCCCAAGTAGCTTACCACACCCCTAACCAAACCTTCTTTCAAGCCAAAAAGCTCTTGTGTGTGTTATGAGGCCTAATTTTCGAATGAACTTACCAAAAAGTGTTGGGTTTAGCACGACAAGGAGAGTCTTCCATGTAGAACTAGCTCACACATCATTGGGCTAGACATAAGCTAGGTTGGTTAGCTTAAGAAGGGGCTTGAGTTGTTGTCTAAAAAAGAAAAAAAAATGGAAAAGAAGAAAAGATTTGGAGAAGGTATAAGGGGAAACAATTTTGGATTGGTTGGCAAAGAAAATTTGAAAAATAGCTCTAAGAATAAATGTTGGGTAAGCCTCTAAGTTAAAGAAAAGATAAAAAGCCAAAAATAGCAAAAGCAACTGAAGGATGATTAGATTGCCTTGAAAGTAAAATGAGAGCTAAGTAATGAGAGTAAAAAGCCAAAACCATTCGTTTACCAAATATTGAAGAAGAGTTACTCCTAAGAGTTTAAATGGAAGTGAATATGAAGAGATTGTGTGGGTTAAGAAGGCAAATGCCTTAAGAAAAAGGTAGAATATGAGGGACTTTGTTGGGTTTGGAGATAAGGGTTAAAATCACAAATGGTACTTGGGTATATGGAAGTTTGTCCTTGTATGCACAAGTTGTTCTCTACCCTTAGCATTTTGCCAAAGTTCATTATTTCTTGAAAGATCCCTTGTAATGAAAAAACCCACATGAATGAGATCATTTTTTATCTCATAACCTTTTCCATTAACCAAATAAGTTCACTTGCAGTGCATAAGCATGATCCATGGTTACAAATTGAATGAATGTTTAAGGAATGAAGGATAGGAAGGCTTGTGTAGGCTAGACTTGAATTCATTTCATGTTTGTGATGAGTATGGCTAAGATTTTTAAAGTAGGACAAACTCGATATGCATCCTAGAATTATAAACTTGGACAATGGCTTGATCTCTCTTGTTGGCATTTTTGGATTTGAGCTCCCACTTTCACACCTCTTTTGGAATTGTCATATTTATTTGCTTGAGGGCAAGCAAAAGGCAAGTTTGGGGGAGTTCATAGTTAGCATATTTACACCATTTTAACATCCATTTAGTATAGAATTTGCATTGTTTCATACATATAACTTGTCCATATAGTTTAGTTTGCATCCATTTTAGAATTAGTAAGTCTTATCTTTAGGTCTTGCATTTTCTTACATATCCTTGCATTTGGAGTGTTATTTCAGGTGATTTGGATCATATGGAGACTTGCTGAAGCTTGGAGGATGATCTAGGACCAAGTAGAGAAGAATAAGAAGCAAGCAGACGTCAGCTGACACCATATCGACTTGCTGTACCGAGATGTTGCAGCCGAAACAAGTCCATGCCGCCTAAAGTTACTCAAAGATCAGAGCATCCAAAGACTTTCCATTCTGATTCAGGCTCAGACATCTTCATAAAAGCCATACACAATTGAGTTACCGTTTTTTCGGTGGTTGTTTCAAGTCAATCTGATCAGTGGTAAAGAGATACAGCGATTTTCGCAAACATATATCCGTCTGGACGTTTTGATCGATCATTTTGATCGACTGAAAGATCAGCTTCGACGAAGGGTTTCCATTCCGATTTGGCCTCGGTGATATTCATGAAAGTCATAGATAATTGAGTTAGCTTTCGTTTGGTGGTGGTGTCAAGTCAAACAGATCAGCGGTTCAAGAGATACGGCGATTTTAATACAGATCGATCGATCTGATTAAGATCGATTGATCCCATGATGAGTAAAATGCCGTAAGATGTCAGATCGATCGATCCATAGGGAGATCGATTGATCCCATTTCATAAACCAGCTGGTTCAATGCAAAATCAAAGAAAATTCGGTTAAAACCCGGTTTGACCTAACTTCTCCACCAAAGAACGACCTTTATATCTCTGTTTTTGACCATTGTTGAGGCCAAGCTTCTTTTACACATCTTCTCTAAGCTCTTATTACAATCTCTTACCTTAATCACCTTTTGTTCTTGTTTAAAAACTCTTTCTCCTTTTGGTTCTAAATCAACTTTGTAAGATATTTTCAAGAGTGTTTGCAATCCAAGAGTTTGTCTTATCTATCATCTTCTTCTTTATATTTATGTTTACCAATATCTACTTCAATATATTTATGAGTTTAACCATGTTTAGTGAGAAGTTTCCTTAGGATCTAGGGATGGGGTAGATTTATGGTGTTTTAGGAATTTAGTCTTGATGTCTATGAGTTGATTCTTCCATATCTCTTCTTGCTTAGTGCTCTTAATGATAATTTCAACTTTGATCATGTTGAATTAGATTTCTAGGGAATTTTCTCATCCAAAAGATTAGTAAAATTCCTGGATCATTTAAGCAAGAGATTTACATACCTAGCTCATGAAAATGATTGTCTAAGGTGTTTATTAGCAGATTAGAACTGAATCTTTATTCTTGTTGCATCTTTGATCACAAATGAAAGTTTGTTATTGATTAGAAATGTGATGAAAAGATTAAGTCCATGAAAGTGGTTTAAACTATTCTTGAAGTTCTAAGCTTGGGGATTAGCATTATATGAGTAGAATGACATCATTGATTACACTTTTAAACACCTGAAAATCAATACCATAACCTTGGATTCATCTTACTTTGATTTACAAAAACCTTTTAGAAACTCTGTTTTGTTTTTACTTATCTTGAAGATAGTTTGTTATTCACCTTGTTTAATGTTACTAATCACATACCAAAACATTCACTAGACTTGCTTAGATTAAGAAGTTTTATGAATTCCTTTTGTCACAACAAACCCATATGGATTGATCCTCAAATACTACAATGATATGTGTAGTAGGATTGAGTAATTGATTGGTCAAATCTTGCTATCACCTCTCTTATTTATATCGTTGTATTTGCTTCATTGATACTTGGTTGTTTTTGATTAATAAAGAGTTTTGCTTTTGAGAGAAGATTATTCTACGTTTAAGTCATTGTATCTTTTTCGTTCTCGCGGGAAGAAATCGAATAGATCTAAGCATCAATTGTTATCAGAATCCATTGATATTCTAGAAACTTTTGATTATTCCGCTGCAACCGCTCTATCATCTGGTATCAGAGCCAGGTTCTTTGATTTGTTAAATCGAAAACCGATTTTGTATGTCATGTTGATTGACAGTGACATTATCTATCCGGACGTTAGTCGAGAGAGAAGAATACCATCGGATCTACAGAGAGATCTATGGTGATCTGATCTACGATGTGTATGAAGAAGATTAGATCTATAGAGAAATATGTGGTGATCCCATCTATGATGAATATGAAGACGCTGTACTTGTTATCGACTTTGTATTCGAAGAAGGTTCTTTTTTCAATCGAATCTGTGCAAAATCCAAGCATAATTCGATTGGTTCAAAATCCATGCAAAATCAAAGGAGAGTTGTGGAGCTTGTTTGATGAAAACCCTACTGAAGATTCGAGGGCGAATCTTTCTTGGCCGGGGCGACCTGATGCAGCAGCATCTAAGATGTATCACACACGATGGACTTTGTGTCACATACCTTGGCGACGACTTAGACGACACTTAGGGTTTTGGACTTTTATATTAACTAGGAGAGAACCCGCGCGATGCGCGGATTTTAGTTTAAATTAAATTTTAAATATTATATTTTTAGATCTATATTTTAACTATTGATTTTAATTTTTTTAAAGAATTTTTTTTTTTAATTTTTTCTTGATGATCTGTGCAATTTCTTTCAAATATTATTTTACGAATCTTTATTTATTCTTCAATTTTCATTCTCTTTTCATTTGTCTTAATTTTAATATTATAATAATTTTAAGTTTTTTCAATTTATCATTTTGAAGTTTTATTTTACATATCTTGCATTGAAACCATGTCATTTTTTGTATACTTTTGTTTTTTTTTTCTTTTCTATATATTTTTTATATAATTTGTTATCATCTCGCTTTTTTATTGAATATTTTGTTGTGTCTTAAGATTTTATAGGTTGGAGTTAAATTCTTAATTTATTCCATATCATAATTGTTTTCACTTATACCAAAGTTTAATTATCGTAAATTATTTTAAAATAAGGACTAAATCATTCAAAAAATATATTGATATATTTAAAATTATGAATTATATAAGATTTATGTATATATATATTTTTTAAATTAAATTAGAATTTTATCTACTTATAATAATATTTCAATTGTTGAATTTGAATTTAATGATTTTTATATATAGTTAATTGTACATATGTTAATATTTATTTACGTTACTTGACGTTTTAAAAAATTAATAACTTTTATCAATGATTTCTTTATTTATGCGTTTGGGGCATAAGTTTTTAATTGATATACATATATTTTTTTTAAAAAGTGCTTCTAATTTATATGTAAAACATAGAGAAAATATCATAAGTGTTTAGAGAGGGATGTCAAAGAGTACCCGTGATATAATGGAAAACGGTATTCTTTTATTGAGAGGATTATGGATTTGAATCCGCATTAATGCAAATAAGAGGATACAAATATTTTGTTTGATTCAAATTTAATAAAAAGAAAAGAAACTTTTGAAAATTATATAATACGTGACACATGGCATACTCTGAGATGTTGCCGTGCACGGTCATGTAGGCAGCCATTAAGATTTCATATAGTAGAAAATAATGATTAAATTACTCAAAAATATAATGATATAGCAAAAATTATGTATTATAATATATATATATATATATATATATATATATAAGTAAATTAAATTTCATCTACTTATAATAATTTTTAAATAGTTGAATTAAAATTTAATAGTTTTTTGTATAGTTAATTGTACATATGTTAATATATTTTTATGTTACTTAATGTTTTAAAAAAATTAATTGCTGTTTTCAATTTATCATTTTGAGAATGTCTTTATTTATGCGTTTGAGACATATATAATTGATATACATATAAATTAAATAAATGCTTCTAATTTAATATGTAAAACATAGAGACAATATCATTCGTTTTTAGAGATGATTGTCAAAGAGTATACATGGCAGAATGGAAAAAATGGTCTTTTTTTATTGAGAAGAATATGGATTCGAATCCTCATAAATACAAATAAAATATTTTTTAGAAAATTAAATGAGTAAGTGCCACGTGGCCCTCTCTCATGTGCTGACGTGGCAGAAGCAGGAGAGAGCCCTTGTGCTTTCACATAGTAGATTTCTATTTATTTAATTAATATTAATTACTTTATTTTGGTTAACTAGGGATAGCCTCCCTTATTTATATCGTTGTATTTGCTTCATTGATTTTTGGTTGTTTTTGATTAATAAAGAGCTTTTGCTTTTGAGAGAAGAGTATTCTCCGTTTAAGTCTTTGTATCTTTTCCGTTCTCTCAGAAAGAAATAGAATAGATCTAAGCATCAATTGTTATCGGAATCTATTGATATTCGAAAAACTTTTGATTATTCCGCTGCAACCGCTCTATCATTTAGTCATATACATTTCTCTTTTTTTAACCACATCACGTTGTTTATACAAAACATATACTATAGATTGACTTTGATTCATCAAAAAATTAAATTATTTGACAGCATTATTATGGAACTGGAAGATATTGATGTCACTTATATGCAAGAGACATATTAATATGTCACATTTGTTTTAACTAAAAAAGCCTTATGTCACAAACGCATCATTCATGATGTGTTTTTGTATGTCTATTTCTAAAAAGTTACAATATAAAGAAAAAAAACTATAGTCCGATATGATATACTCTAGCTAGTTATCATATTTATGAAACCAAGTTGGATTGAATCGTCTTAATTGCATTTCTATTCATTTCTCATCAATCTGTGATTTAAATACTTTATTAAGTTTTTGGATTCATTATTTTTTAATAATAGTAATCCAAAATATCAACCCCAATGGAAATCCACAATGAAACTTACCTCATTTTTTTAATAGTTTGCCTTCTCAATGATTTATTTTAATATGAAACAACCAATAAAAACATTACACATCAACATTCAAAATTAAGAAATTTACCAAATTTTTAAATTGTACTAATTAATAAAAATATATAAGAGATAAGAAAATGATATATAAGTTTCTATTAAGATCTCATCAATATTTGATTTAAATATTTTATTAGATTTTTGAATTCATGATTTTTTTTTTCTGATAGTGAATCCAAAATATCAACCCCATTGGAAATCCACAAGGAAACTTATCTCATTTTTCTCAATTCATTGCGAGTTTGCCTTTTCAATAATTTGTTTTTTTATAATATGAAACAACTAATAAAAACATTACACATCAACATTCAAAATTTAAAAAGGATTTCAAATTCTAAAATTGTACTAATTAATATAAATATATAAGAGATAAGAATATTATATATAAGTTTGTATTAACAAAAAAAAAACAGCTTTTAAAATTATGTTAGAGGCATATATATATTTCTATTGATACTAAAATTTTAGAATTTGAAAAATTTCTTAAAATTAAATGTCGATGTGTGACATATTAATTGGTTGTTACGTACAAGACAAAGCTGCGAATAGACCAATCACAGATTCATTGGTGATGATGCTAACAAATAGGACGGTTGAAATTTCTAAATAAAGAAGGTGGTGTTTCATCTTCTTCAGTCATTCGAGAAATTACTATATCTGTCATGGGTCCTCGACAATGTTAAGATTTAAAAACTATAGTTTTTATTATTAAAAAAAGTATGTTAATGTATGCACGCCATATATATGTAGAGAAAGATTATGATGAGAAAATCCATATTTAATAATTATGTGCATATTTTATCTTTTTGATGTTTGAAAAGTTCTCTTAATTTAGCGTTGAGAAAAAGTCACAAACTCTTGTGAACTATATATTATGATATAGTTTTGGTTTGTGCTGAACTATATTGTAACACTCCGACCGCCCCAATCGGCGAGTCACCCATCCCTCTATCGAGTTCTTGGACTCCGTCCCTATCTGACGGTCGGTACATTATTTTTCTCGGTGGCCCGACCGACTGATTTACTTGTCCCTGCAATCACCACGTGACCTTTTTCCGTGTTTTGCCCTCACTCACACGGTTCCGTAGAGGACTTCCCGAAAGGTCATCCATCCTATTTTTACTCCAGCATAAGCACGCTTAACTCTGGAGTTCTCTTAGGGTAAGTGACCGGAAAAGGTAAGTACACTTTGATGACATAGGTAGTCAAATCAATCCATTTAAACTTATTCAAATGGGCCGGACCCGGGTCGTTACAATTCTCCCCACTTAACAGAAATTCGTCCCCGAATTCTGATCCCGCCAGTGTGAACCCTAACCCTCAAACCCCAAGACAGTCTCCTGGGACAGAACCAGTTTGACTTCCCTTGGCTCTGATACCACATGTAACACCCCAACCGCCCATACTAGCGAGTCACCCATCCCTCTGTCGGGCTCGTGGGACCCGCCCCTGTCCGACGGTCGGTGCGTTATTTTTCTCGATGGCCCGACCGACTGATTTACTTGTCCCTGCAATCACCACGTGACCTTTTCCCGTGTTTTGGCCTCACTCACACGGTTCCGTAGAGGACTTCCGGAAGGTCACCCATCCTAGTCCTACTCCAGCATAAGCACGCTTAACTCTGGAGTTCTCTTAGGGTAAGTGACCGGAAAAGGTAAGTGCACCTTGATGACATAGGTAGCCAAATCAATCCATTTAAACTTATACAAATGGGCCGGACCCGGGTCGTTACATATATATTATGAACTATACTATAATATAGATGTCTGTGAAAAATAGTAAGAGAAAGATTAAGAGTTTTGCTTTCTTCAGTTCCTTCTATCTAGTTGTACATAGTTTGATTACAAACATCTATATTTATAAGGAGCAATTGCGGTTAATAGAAAGACACATTATTACTAATCACTTAATAAGGTGACTCATAGTATAAAAGTGACACTTGTATAGCAAGTGATGAATAATCATATTATCTAATACTCCCCCTTGAGTATTCATCGCCATTTGATTTGTTGCGTGTTGCCTCATTAAAAACCATTCCACAGAAAAACCCAATGGGATAAAAACCATGACAAAGGGAAAAAGAGTACATCGATGCAAGCTCCCCCTAGAAATGATGAATATCATCTTCTCTTCATAGATATCGAAGATGCCGCATTCCAATACTATGAACATGTTTCTTTAATGTTGTAGTTGGAAGCGCCTTTGTGAAGAGATCAACTGCGTTGTCACTTGAGCTAACATATTGAATATCCATTTCTTGAATCTTCTCGAGCTCTTGGGTGTAAGAGAAAAATCTTGGATGTATATGCTTCGTTCTATCGCTCTTGATATAGCATTCTTTGAATTGAGCAACGCATGCCGCATTATCTTCAAATATTTGTGTTGACTCCTTGTTGATGACTATTCCACTTGCTTATTGAATGTGATTAGTCATTGATCTCAGCCACACACAATATGTAGATGCTTCATGAAGCATAATGATTTTAACATGATTTGAAGAAGTAGCAACCAATGTTGCTTCTTAGAACGCTGAGAGATCGCAATTCCTTTAATTGTGCTAACGTATGCGGTTTGCGATCGAGCCTTATGTGACTCTCTGCAAAATAAAACATATTAACATCGAGGTTTCTAGGATAAAATAAGTCAAAAACAATCCATACATTAAAAAAAAAATGGAATATATGTTTTATTCCACTTCAATGTATGTGTGTAGAAGATGAGCTGTATCTTGCAAGTAGATTACTAGTAAAAGCTATATTGGTCAAATATAATTTGCAAGATACATAAGCCTACTGATATGGCTCATCTAAGGTACTTCAAGACCATTTAGTATTTCTTTTAGAAGTGATTTAAAAGTAGTATTCTTTTAAGATACATCTTTTTCACTTGATGTTATATCTTGGAATACCTGAGGAAAATGTTGTGCTTCCAAAGTCTTTAATTTCAAATTATTTTTATAAAATATTATACGGCTTGTGGTAACTCTTCAGGAGTTATGATTGAATGGAGTTCCTCAGAATATTATTTTGATATCATTAATTCTTCATTGATTATATAAATATTGAGGCACAATTCAAATCTTTGCCAAACTCATCTAATATCTTAAAATTATTGCATCCATTATATTTTTCTAATAATCTTTTGCAACAAGTCATTTTGCACATCACAAGGTTCATAAAACATTTTTTTTTCATTCATCTTCTGAAAATATATATACCCTTTTGATCCTTGAACTTCTGAAAAAATAACTCGTTTTTCCATGCGAGTTTAATATATATTTGATTGTCTTTTTTAGTCATTGACCAAGAATTATCTCTCTACACTCATTCTTAGAATGGAGAGTTATGATCCTCATTAATGTTATTCATATCGCGTGTCATCTTATTTATTATTGTCGACAATGACTTTGTCTTTGGTTCTATCTTTTTCTGTGATGGTTAATCGAGCTCTTTTATCCTTATCATTGATTTCATTCAGGTACCTGATTTTATTATTAACCATATAGGCGGTTTCTTACGGAGATTCATCCTCTATTCAATAATTATTTATATGCTCATTTTGATTTTGGAGGATTTTAATCTTTGGAACCAAAGTAGTTCTATCACGTCCCTCGTGCCATAGACTTACGATTAATAAATCGTCTTTCAAAGACATATATCTATATTGGAGCATTTTAGCTAGACTGATATTTCTGATTTTAATAATATGTTTGGCAGTAATTTACAATATTCTATAAATGAATTATCTATATGAATTAATTCATGTTCATATTCATTTGTACGAGTTCACGAAATCTCAACAATCAACTATTTTTGATCATTATGAGATCGTATCTATCATTGCTTCATGCACAACTGCATGTTTTATACCAGATCATGGAGATAATATTTCATAGTACTTGATCTTGTAATCTCAGAGAATAAACAAGTTCAACATCTTATGGATGTTTCACTTACTGGGATTCTTTAATTCTCTCCCTCGAGATGACGACGTTTCATGTCCATCTATCTCGATCTGAATCTTACTTTAGGACTAATAACATTTCCAGTTACCTATTTTGGGTCATAAACTATGTATCAAATCCAGGACCAAAAACATTTCTAATTACCCATTTTGGGTCATGTACTATGTATCAAATCCTTTTAATGTGAGACTCTCAATACCCTCTTTCAAGATGATGGTTTTTCTGCCACATTCATCTTAAATTTGATTTTGACCTTTGAATCAATTATATTCGGGTGTGATTTGGGGTCTGCTGATAACATGCATATTTTACTCATTTTTACAACAATAAGTGTATGCTTTAATAAGCATTTCATTAAGGTATTAATGTATATTTAGTAGTTTTCAAGTATTTGTGTGTCAAAGACTCTTTTTAGGAAATCTTAGAAAAAGGGTGCAAAACGGACATTTTTGGAACATGAGATTTTTGACAAAAGTCTGGCATGAGACGGAGGCCTTCCCACCACGAGATCAAGCAGAATTTTGGTGACAAGATAGCCTTATCAGCTGTCTTTCACCTCGAAGTGATTTGAGTCCAATCCCACAGTTGGATCTCAAGTTACGAAGGAAGTAAGGAGGCCTGTCAGGAAAGCTCAGAAGGCCAACGGCCGGCCCATAAACTGTCGCTCGCGCGGCCACGACAAGTGACGTTCCCGAGCCCGTTTGCAAGCCCGATGGCCACCAAATTTGGTGGAACCCTAAGTGACGCCTAAGACGACCTAAAGACCTATAATTACACGTTGCTACTCTTACTTTTGGAGAGTTAGAAGACATCCACCAAAACACACCCTAGAAGAGGTGCCGCCGCCAAGGAGGAAGAGAAGAGGAGCGAAAGCTGTCTTCTCCACTCCCCAATCTCGTCGCCCTATTCGATACTCTCTTTCATCTCTTTTCTGCACTCCCTTTGCATCGCTATTACTTTCTTTCTTTTCTTTTCAGACCTTTGTGATTTTTACCTATTGCAATGATAATGAACTTCAAATCCATATGTGAGTAGTCTTTTAGTTGGGTTTCAAAAGGGTGTTTCTCGAAGGGATTTCATGGTTTGATTCGATAGGTTGTTAGATCATAGGCAGAATACTTTTCACTGTTCTTCGTTTGGATTCTGTCTTATCGCGTAATCCTTGACTGGCCACTAAGGATTGATTGTAGGACCATTAGAACCGCGCGAGCGCTGAATCTCTTGGCCAGATATTGTTTTAATGAGCAGGCACCGAAGGATGCTTATGCATATCGGTTGTGCGTTGAGAGCTTTATCGAACCTGATCTTATAGTTAATCTTGCTGCGAAGTCGCTACCGAAAGGGGAGCGAACGAGCAGTTTAGGTTTAGGTGTTTGGTTTTCCGAAAGGAGGATCCGACCACTTTTGTGTTTGAGCTTAAGAACCACTAGAAATGATTGGCCTAGGTCAAGTGTGTTAACCCGTAGAATCATTCCGTAGAAAACCCTGAGAGATCCCTGAAACCCAGCGTTCTGTTTTATAGTTTTACAAACCTTCTTGATTTCCGTTTTGTTACTAAACCATCACCTTTCCCAAACCAATCTTTAATCTGATCGTTCCCATTTGGTCTTCTATTTTAGTGGATTTGTTTAAAGCATCATAGTCTATGTGGTTCAACACCCTAAATACTACAGCGCACATCTGTGCACATGCAGGCAATAGGGTTATAAATTTAAAACTTGAAAACAGACTCTAAATTCTGTTGCATCAAGTTTTTGGCGCTATTGTCGGGGACTATTGATTTGCTTCTCACAAATTCTTTACTGAAAAATCAACAGAGCGATCACTGAACTACTCGTTTTGCAGGTACTTCTCTAATGGGGGATCAAGTTCGAGACCCCGATGCTCTTGGAGACCCGTTTAATCTAAACGAAGAACAACGGGTGGAAGAAGAAGAAGATCTGTTGAGCGACAAAGATAAGACGTTCGCCGAGGACGCGCCTGCAATCTCTGAGTTCGACGCACCCCTCAAGTCCTTACAAGATCGAAACCCTTTTCGGCTAGCACTACCTGGAGGAGACAATTTCGAGATCAAGAAACGCATTATAGACTTGGTTAAGCAGAACCAATACCGAGGCCAACCATCGGAGCAACCCATCGAGCACATGGATTCATTCGAAGGAGCCTGCGCCATCTCCAAGATTAATGGAGACTACCTGAGATGCATGCTGTTTCACTACTCTTTAGGAGAAAAGGCAAGCAGATGGTTGAGATCTTTAGCCCCAACATCCATCACAACCTGGAAAGAATGTAGAAAAGTTTTCCTAAACCGCTTCTACACTAAGTCCCGTTCCTACCTCCTAAGGAACAAGATACAAGGAATCCGACAAGAAAGGTGTGAAACTCTCATCGAAGCATGGGAGCGATTCAAAGGCTACAAAAGAGACTGTCCACACCACGGATTAACTGACAAACACATGATTAGCACGTTCTACCGAGGAATCAACAGGAAACTCCAGGTCGCGCTGGATATTGCAAGCAATGGAGACTTCTCGTCAAAATCAGTAAAAGGAGCGCGACTATTAGTGACCAACCTGGCCACTAGCGAGTACAACGGCCTGAACGACCCTGGCCATGCAGCAAGCCACGAAGAAGAAGCCAAAGCAGACCCTTTGAAGATCATAATGGGCGCGCTAGCTAGAATGGACTCAAAACGTACACAACAGCCGGAAGCCATCCGGGAGCTGCAGGATTTCCGCATGCGTTAGAACTCGGGTCGCGACATCAACCCAAGACACTGCCGCGACCTCGACCTCCATCGCGAGAACTTAGAAAGGAGCATAGTGCGTCATCACGGCGACCGTCAAACCCAAGACCTAATGGGAGTGAGCCACTCCCTCGACCTTTCAATACACTGAGACCATTCAGATCGAATTAATAGACTCGAGAACAAGATACATGAACTCGTGGATTCTTTCGAGAGAACCTCAAGCGATTCAAAGAAGGAAGCTGAGCGTAACCACCATGAAACGAATGCTAAGATCGACCACCTCGCTTCAGAAATACGAAGGGTAGAAAAAGAAAACAAGAGACTAGCCAAAGGAGAAAGAAAGACATCAAGGGCAGAAGAAGAAAATGAAGATAGCAAAGATTGCTACGACACCGTGAAGGCAGTGGAGCTTAGAAGCGGGTTGACCTACAAGGAGCCCAAGTTCCCAAAGGATAGGAAAGCAGTAGAAGAGGAGAAGGATCGCGGTGGGAAAGATCAAGCGATCGAAGACATGGAGGAAGACAGTGTCGATAAGGAAGCCGTGACAGAAGAAACCTTGCGAGAGGAAGAAGCTCCACCACCGCCAGAACGAGCCCACGCACCCAAAGCACCCTATTCACGCTGTCTAAGCACGCCCAAAAAAGAGAAGGAAAGGGCAAGGTTGAAAGAACTAATTGGACAACTTTCTGTGAGGCTGCCTTTCATAGAGGCTTGCGCCATGATCCCAACACTGAGAAGGTACATGAAAAGTATTCTTACCAACTCTCTCACCCTGGAAGAGGGAGTTATGATGATCACACAAGAATGCAGTTTGTTCATCCAGAACCATCCCCCTCAGAAACGTGAAGATCCTGGAAGCTTTGTACTCTCCTGTTCGATTGGAGAGGAAGTGCTTAAGCGAGCTCTATGCGATTTGGGGTCAAGCATAAACATGATGCCACTCTCTGTAGCGAGACGCCTCAGATACTACGAATTCCTACCTACAAAAATTACCCTAATCCTAGCGGATAGATCGACCAGGCTGCCCGTCGGAGTTTTGGTCGACGTCCAAGTCATTATCGGGGACTGCACAATTCCAACTGACTCCGTGGTGCTAGATATCGAAGAGAAACCTCGGGACCCTCTCATCAACGTTCCAAAAGGAAAGATAGATCGACACCTGGGGAATCTCGTTACGAACTTCGATATGAACAAAGATCTTAGGAAGCCTACCCTGAACGGGCAAGTCTTTCGCATCGATGAGCTCGCCGGAGCTGTGGAAGAAATATACGAGGTCATGCTTATGGACGACCCGCTGGAGATAGACCTGACGAATGCGAACACCGCAAGCGGCCCCAGTCGCGAGGAAACGAAAAGTTGTGCAAGAATGCTGGACCAAACCGAACCTCACGTTGGATCTGCCCCTTTTCTGGGCCTAGGAGACGAAGAACACAAGACCTTACCACCAAAGGACACCCGAGGAACAATTCCAGATCCTTGGAACCCACTCAAGGCGCCCAAGGTTGAGCTGAAGCCGCTTCTAGCCTGGCTAAGGTACTCATTCCTAGGACGAGATTCGACTTATCCAATGTTCATAAATTCTAGCCTAAACAACGTCGAAGGAACGTTGTTACTTTACGAGCTACGGAAACACATGAGAGCGAAAGGATACTCCTTGGACGACATTCCCAGAATATCTCCAGACCTCTGCATGCATAAGATCCATTTGGAAGAAAACGCTAAAAACTTGGTCGAACAGCAGAGGAGGCTCAACCCGAACCTAATGGAAGTAGTAAAAAAGGAAGTAATGAAGCTTTTGGAAGCAGGGATCATATACCCGATCTCGGACAACACGTGGGTAAGTTCGGTTCACGTGGTCCCAAAAAAGGGAGGAGTTACACTTATTAAAAGCGACAAGGACGAGATGATTGCTACAAGAACTGTGACCGGCCATCGAATGTGCATCGATTACCGGAAGCCAGCGACCAGGAAGAATCATTTCCCGCTGCCATTCATCGACCAAATGCTAAAAAGGTTAGCAAACCATCAGTACTATTGTTTTCTTGACGGATATTCTGGATTTTTTCAGATCCCAATACGACCAGAGGACCAAGAAAAGAAGACTTTCACGTGCCCTTATGGAACGTTCACGTACCGGCGGATACCGTTCGGCCTCTACAACACTCCTGCAACATTTCAAAGGTGCATGTTATCGATCTTTACTGATTATATTGAGAAGTTTATGGAAGTTTTCATGGATGACTTTTCGGTCCACGGGCCGTCTTTCAAAGAATGTATGTGTAGTTTAGGAAAGGTCCTGCAAAGATGCGAAGATAAGCACCTCGTTCTGAATTGGGATAAGTGCCATTTCATGGTGCGAGACGACATAGTGCTCGGACATAAGATCTGTGCAGAAGGCATCGAGGTTGATAAGGCAAAGATAGAAGTCATGACGAGTCTGCAGCCACCGTCAAACATCAAAGGGATACGGAGCTTCCTGGGTCATGCAGGGTTTTACAGGAGGTTCATCCAAGACTTCTCAAAGATAGCAAAACCGTTAACCCGTCTTCTCAACAAAGACGCAAAATTCAAATTCGAGAAGAATGCCTGCAAGCCTTCCATAAGATCAGAGAAGCTCTGGTGTCAGCTCCAGTAGTACAACCTCCTGATTGGGAACAACCATTTGAGATTATGTGCGATGCCAGTGATTATGCAGTGGGAGCAGTGCTGGGACAGAAGAAAGATAAGAAGATGCACGCAATCTACTATGCGAGAAAGACCATGGACGATGCCCAATGCAACTACACGACGACAGAGAAGGAACTCCTAGCAATCGTGTTTGCATTCGAAAAATTTCGTTAGTACTTGGTCGGGTCGAAAGTTATAGTGCACACCGATCATGCAGGAATCCGGCACATAATGACAAAGAAAGACACGAAACCTAGACTGATTAGGTGGGTCCTTCTACTCCAAGAATTCGACATGGAGATAAAAGACCGAAGAGAGGCTGATAATGGGGCAGCATATCACCTTTCACGAGTATATTATGGGGATAAGATCCCTATAAACGACGACCTCCCCGAAGAAAGCATGAACACGATCAATGCAGTCCCCGCAACAGAAGAGCCAACAATGAGACATCCTCCTATGGCGTAATCCAGAGCATACAACACACCATGTTTCGACACATCGTAAACTACCTTGCGGCCGACATCAAACCACCTAAGTTCGTGGGATACAACAAGAAGAAGTTTCTTCGAGACTTCCGCAAGTACTTCTGGGACGTGTCGTATCTATACAGACGGACTATTCAGAAGATGCGTGGCAGAAGAGGAAGTCGAGGGAATATTGCATGGATGCCACGGATCGGCTTACGCGGGACACTTCGCCAATTTCAAGACCGTCTCTAAGGTACTGCAAGCTCGATTCTGGTGGCCGATCATGTTCAAGGACATGCATACTTTCATCTCAAGATGCGACGCTTGCCAAAGAACGGGGAATATAAGCAGAAGAAATGAGATGCCACAGAATTTCATCTTAGAAGTAAAAGTGTTTGATGTATGGGGAATCGACTTCATGGGACCGTTCCCAACTTCTTATGCGAATCAGTACATCCTCGTAGCCGTCAATTATGTCTCCAAATGGGTGGAAGCAATAGCAAGCCCAACCAACGACGCTCGCGTCGTTGTCAAGATGTTCAAAACGATCATTTTCCCCCGCTTTGGAGTTCCCATGGTTGTCATAAGCGATGGAGGATCACACTTTATAAACAGGGTCTTCGATAACCTGTTAAGGAAGAATGGAGTAAGGCACAAGGTAGCATCACCATACCATCCACAAACGAGCAGCCAAGTAGAAATCTCCAACAGAGAAATCAAGTCGATCCTGCAGAAGACCATTGAGATCCACCATAAGGATTGGTCAGCCAAGCTAGATGATGCTTTATGAGCCTATAGAATCGCTTACAAGAAACCTTTGGGTACAACCCCGTTCCATTTAGTATACGGGAAAGCCCGCCACCTGCCGGTTGAAATCGAATACAAGGCGCAGTGGGCTATCAAAAAGATAACCTTCGACCTAAAGGCAGCCAAAGAAAGGCGACATATCCAAGTACATGAGCTGGACGAAATGAGACACAAGGCCTACGAAAGCTCTAAGATCTACAAGGAAAGGACCAAGGCCTACCACGACAGGAAGATCATCCCACGCACATTCGCAGCCGATGACCAAATCCTACTATTCAACTCTCGCCTGAAACTCTTCCCACGAAAACTAAGGTCAAGATGGTCAGGACCATTCAAAATAAAAGAGGTTAAACCATATGGAGCAGTCACGCTCTGGGACAAGAATGGGGGTTTCTTCACTGTAAATGGGCAACGATCAAGCCGTACCTAGACACGCCTGAAGACATAAGGGAGACAATGCACCTAGGCGACACATTAGTCGCCTGATGCACAGAAAAGTCCAGCTAAAGGACTATAAACAAGAGCGACTCAATGGGAGACAACCCATTTTAGGTACCTTCTTTCCTTTTCTTATCTCTCTAACCATACTAATTTTTAGTTTTGGTTTCTTCTTGATTACAACATTCTAATAAACCACAAAAACATAAAAAAATCATAAAACTCGGAAAAGACCAAAAATATGACGAAGGAGGCTCGAAGAACAGTCACCGGGCAACGAACCGCCCGTGGGCTGGTTAGAAGGAGCCTGGCCGCGGCCGCGACAACCCGTCACGCGGCCGGCCGTCGTCTGAGACGTTCCCCATCAGAACCTCACCAAACCGAATCCCCTTCAACCCGTGTCAAGCCTCTCAAGCATCCTCCTTGATTCAAAATTTGAACACGTCCCAAAGACCGCAAAGACAACTTCCACAACCGCGGTATGTTGCTGTCGCATCAAAGACGGCGAGACGAGACGAGACTCCATCCAAGTCAAGTTAAGTTAATGATCCATCTCTCTACATACTTCTTCATGTACGTTCAATGGACCTGTATCCATGAAGATGAAGAAGAATACAACGGTTCAAGCTCCTGAAGGAAGAAGATGCAACTTCCTTCACCAAACCGCGAAGATAAAAGTTCCCGAAGACTAGCTTCTCTCTTGCGCGACCGTGACCTCTACCGAAGGCAAGTAAGAACTTCATATGGCATTGAAGTTCAAACTAGCAAAACCTGTCTTTCGGGATCCCGAACATCTCACCGGATAGGCCAGCATAGACCCAAATTTCAAGTCTCTGAGGTGATGCAATCTTCAAGACGCAAGGACGGAAGATTTTCCATCTCTCATTCATGGTGTTATCAAAGGTCGAGGAACCAAGACGAGTACTCAACAACCGGAGTACCTGTTCTTCTCAACAAAGGCGTGCCCATATCATCACCATCACCAGCCGCCAACATCACCACCACACGCCCACCACCACCATCCGAAGCAAGGAAGCTCAAGCGCGCAACACATTTCCTTTCGAGCTAAGTTTTCGATTTCTTTTGTTCAATCAAATCGATTCTAAGCAGGGACATAAGGATAATGATCAAGTCCTTAGCTCAATCATACCACACGCCCATACCAAACCCAACGCCACTTTCAAGTAAGTCTTCACAAGCTTGTACTTGAATTTACCTATCTTTTTCACCTCACTCGATTTAAACAAACTGGGGACAGTTTGATTTAAGTCTGGGGGGGGT
>JAHZTW010000001.1:324197529-324215995 GCA_020283515.1 Alliaria petiolata | reverse complement strand
GGGGGGGGGGGGGGGGGGGGGAGGTTCTTATATTACTAACTTTATTTTATTTGATGAGTCTTATGCATTCTTACATCATTTATCGAGTCGTTTTATAGAGTCAAAACCTTTTTTAGTCGGAAACTATGAACTTTCCTAGGTACAAGTCGTTTCGAACAAGGAAAATTAATGACCATTCTCACGGCTTTAGAAGCAAGGTTTACTAAGTTGGACACAGCGAGTGGATCATTCCAACGGAGAAAGTTCTAATCTCTAGAGTACTCAAAGGATCTTGCGTTGACTCCGCACCTAATGAATCAAAACTTCTTGTCAAGGGGCTTGAGGTACTTCGAACTTTGCTCCTGTTTTAAACTCTAGCATGACTAAGTAGATGCAATGCAACCTCTCCTTGATCTTCCCTTGTTATAGAAATGAAAAAAATAAATAGAAAAGAAAAGTCTTAGTTTGAGAATGGAAACCCGAGTTCCTTAAAGGACCATGACGGTTCGCAGACATCATGAAAACTTCGAAGAAGTGATCATTCTCAAGCTAAGAAGAAAAAAAAATAGAATAAGAAAGTCGATAGAAAAAATAAAATGATACCCTAGAAAAGTAGGGAGAAATCGACTAAGGGAAGAGAAAATAGGAGAGTTATGTCTGAAATGTCTTTGTCAAGATGTTTGGAAGAGAAGAGTATAATGTCTCGTCGACCAATACTCCCTCGATAGAGACCACACGCCTAAATGAATAAAGGGGTCAACAAGAGAGAGCTCGAAATACTCAAAGGGACCATGAAGCGTATCCAAACATTTCTTTTATAAGTGATTTAGAAGTAATATTCTTTTAAGATACATCTTTTTCACTTGATGTTATATCTTGGAATACCTGAGGAAAATGTTTTCCTTCCAAGGTCTTTAATTTCAAATTATTTTTATAAAATATTAAACGGTTTGTGCTAACTCTTCAAGAGTTATGATTGAATGGAGTTCCTCAGAATATTATTTTGATATCATTAATTCTTCATTGATTATATAAATATTGAGGCACAATTCAAATATTTTCCAAACTCATCTAATATCTTAAAATTATTGCATCCATTATATTTTTCTAATGATCTTTTGCACAAGCCATTTTGCACATCACAAGGTTCATAAAACATTTTTTGTCATTCATCTTCTGAAATATATATACCCTTTTGATGTTTGAACTTCTGAAAAAATAACTCGTCTTTCCATGCGAGCTTAATATATATTTGATTGCCTTTTTCAGTCATTGACCAAGAATTATCTCTCTACACTCATTCTTAGAATGGAGATTTATGATCCGCATTAATGTTATTCATATCGCATGTCATCTTATTTATTATTGGCGACAATTAATTTGTCTTTGGTTCTATCTTTTTCTGTGATGGTTAATCGAGCTCTTTTATCCTTATCATTCATTTCATTCAGGTACCTGATTTTATTATTAACCATATAGGCGGTTTCTTACGGAGATTCATCCTCTATTCAATAATTATTTATATGCTCATTTTGATTTTGGAGGATTTTAATATTTGGAACCAAAGTAGTTCTATCACGTCCCTCGTGCCATAGACTTACTATTAATAAATCGTTTTTCAAAGACATATATCTTTATTGGAGCATTTTAGCTAGACTGAGATTTCTGATTTTAATAATATGTTTGGCAGTAATTAACAATATTCTATAAATGAATTATGTATATGAATTAGTTCATGTTCATATTCATGTGTACGAGTTCACGAAATCTCAACAATCAGCTATTTTTCGATCATTATGAGATCGTATCTATCATTGCTTCATGCACAACTGCATGTTTTATACCAGATCATGGAGATAATATTTCATCGTACTTGATCTTGTAATCTCATAGAATAAACTAGTTCAACATCTTATGGATGTTTCAATTACTGGGATTTTTTAATTCTCCCCTTCGAGATGATGACATTTCATGTCCATCTATCTCGATCTGAATCTCACTTTATGACTAATAACATTTCCAGTTACCTATTTTGGGTCATAAACTATGTACCAAATCAAGGACAAAAAACATTTCTAATTACCCATTTTGGGTCATGTACTATGTATCAAATCCTTTTAACGTGAGACTCGCAATAATACCCTTTTTCAAGATGATGGTTTTTCTACCACATTTATCTTGAATTTGATTTTGACTTTTGAATCAATTATATTCGGGTGTGATTTGAGGTGTGCTGATAACATGCATATTTTACCCATTTTTACCACAATAAGTGTATACTTTAATAAGCATTTCTTAAAGGTATTAATGTATATTTAGTAGTTTTCGAGTATTTGTGTGTCCAAGACTCCTTTCAGGAAATCTTAGAAAAAGGGTGCAAAACGGAGTAAAACGGACATTTTCGGAACATGAGGTTTTTGACAAAAGTCCAGCATGAGACGGAGGCCTTTCCACCACGAGATCAAGCTGAATTTTGGTGACAAGATAGCCTTATCAGCTGTCTTTCACCTCGAAGTGATTTGAGCCTAATCCCACCGCTGGATCTCAAGTTACGAAGGAAGCAAGGAGGCCCGTCAGACACATCCTCAGAAGAAGGTTGGCTGCGCCAGGAAAGCCCTGAAGGCCAACGGCCGGCCCATGAACTGTCGCTCGCGCGGCCATGACAAGTGACGTTCCCGTGCCCGTTTGCAAGCCCAATGGCCACCAAATTCGGTGGAACCCTAAGTGACGCCTAAGAGGACCTAAAGACCTATAAATACACGTTACTACTCTTATTTTTGGAGAGTTCGAAGACAGCCACCAAGACGCACCTTAGAAGAGGAGCCGCCGCCAAGGAGGAAGAGAAGAGGAGCGAAAGCCGTCTTCTCCACTCCCCAATCTCGTCGCCCTATTCGATACTCTCTTTCATCTCCTTTCTACACTTCCTTTGCATCGCTATTACTTTCTTTCTTTTCTTTTCAGACCTTTGTGATTTTTACCTATTGCAATGACAATGAACTTCAAATCCATGTCTTAGTAGTCTTTTAGTTTGGTTTCAAAAGGGGGTTTCTCGAAGGGATTTCATGGTTTGATTTGATAGGTTGTTAGATCATAGGTAGAATACTTTTCACTGTTCTTCGTTTGGATTCTTTCTTATTGCGTAATCCTTAACTGGCCACTAAGGATCGATTGTAGGATCATTAGAACCGCTCGAGCGCTGAATCTCTTGGCCGGATATAGTTTTAAACGAGCAGGCACCGAAGGATGCTTATGCATATCGGCGGTGTGTTGTGAGCTTTATCGAACCTGATCTTATAGCTGATCTTGCTGCGAAGTCGCTATCGAAAGGGGAGCGAACGAGCAGTTTAGATTTAGGTGTTTGGTTTTCCGAAAGGAGTATCTGGCCACTTTTGTGTTTGAGCTTAAGAACCAGTAGAATCGATTTGCCTAAGTCAAGTCTGTTAACCCGTAGAATCATTCCGTAGAAAACCCTGAGAGATCCCTGAAACCCAGCGGTCCGTTTTATAGTTTTACAAACCTTCTTGATTTCCGTTTTGTTACTAAACCATCACCTTTCCCAAACCAATTTTTAATCTGATCGTTCCCATTTGGTCTTCTACTTTAACGGATTTGTTTGAAGCATCATAGTTTTTGTGGTTCGACACCCTAAATACTAGAGCGCACATCTTTGCACTTGCATGCAATAGGGTTATAAATTAAAAACTCGAAAACACACTCTAAATCTTGTTGTATCAGCTGCTTAAAGAAATCAACCGTTATATCCAATAGGATCTTTTAACCAAAAATAGTGATTCATTTATCATAATGGTCTCCTTTTTCTTTATTTTTGCCAAGGCATGCTGTGTGAAAAATTTCTGGTTTTTCCACATAAATTTTTAATAATATATCATATCATCATTGGACCGGAATGGCTTCAACCGGTTATGTTATTAGAAAATTGTCAAGTTAATATCATATGCACTTTTTCCATATTTATGCATGTCTCACTTATACACTCTTGGGTAGGGTTATTGGTTCTTATATTTTAATGGATTTCGAAATCCTCTTTGGATTTAGAAAATACTCAAATCCAATCAAATAACAAGGTTAAATCTTGAATTTGGGTATTTGTATTTTAGTCATGAAAATACTTCTAAATCCATTCAAATCCAATAAAAACTCAAATCTTTATAATACTTGGATTTTAAAATCATAAAACCAATAACATTGGATTTCACTATATATTTTAAAATCATAGAACCAATAACACTGGATTTTAATATGGATTTTATAATCATAGAACCAATAACACTGGATTTGGTTTGGATTTCCAAATCCATTAAAATACAAGAACCAATAACACCCCCTAGTGTTTTACTCTACTAGAACATTCATTATTCTTGGTTTTTTATTTTATTAGAACGTTTAGCTCATACAGGCCTCCCAATTACTCAAAATGTTTGTGAGGGCATCTACTTATCAGTTTTCTTTGAAAACATCCCTTAAATGAAAACTTTCCTCGTTGAAAAATCCTATGGATTTTTAAATCTAAAGCTTGAGAGTAACTTCTTTTGTGCCTTTGTCAACACCGGTTCAGGAAAAGGGAGTGGTGCCTTGTAGACAAGGAGATCATAAGCCTCAACTTCAGTCTTTTTAGCCACTTCTCTTTCCTTCTCAACAACTCTTGCTTGTGTAAAGATCACATCCTCATCAAGCTCTTCTTTACCCTTTTGTTTACCAACAACCAAATGGTCATTTTCAATGACCTCCTCCCCCACTAGAACTTCAATGTCATCATTGACTATAGATGCTTCATTGGGACACTCAAATAGTTGCTCAAATTCAGCCACCACTCGCTCATACTCTTCTTCATCAATAGAGTAGATATCATTGCAATAGTCTTTGGGGTTTGGCTCGGTTTTACTGGGCAAAGAAGCTTGAGGGCGTGTAGACGAGGAAGCAATGTCTTTGTTGTTCTCCATTTGCTTGATCTTGGAGCTTAAAGTGTCAAACTTGGAGTTAAGGTCATTGTAAGAGCACTCCACCTTTTTGTGAATTTCAGCCATCTTCTTACTCAAATCAAGAGCATTACTTGCTTGACCCTGGAGAATTTGTTGGAACACATTCCTCATATCTAAATCTTGTGCAAAACCCGGTGGAGGACCTTGCTTAGACTAAAAATTCCCTTGGTTACCTTGATTGTTCCCTTGGTAGTTATTCTTGAGAACATATCCTTGTTGTTGTTTGAAAGGGATAAATGGTTTTTGTTGACCTCCTTCTCCTTGTTGAGGGTAGACTTGATCTTGGGGGTTCTCCACATTTGTACTCCTATAGGAAAGATTGTTGTTCCTATAGTTGTTGTATCCTTGTTGATAACTTTGGCCACTCACGTAGTTGAGCTCTTCTTGGCAATCCTCATCCAAATCTTATTTTACCCCTTGACTCTCGTCACAATCATCCACAAAGTGAACATGCTTTTGTGAAGCTTGGAGCAACTTATCTACATTTTCTCATTAAGAGATTTCATCTCTTTCCTTCTTTGATCCTCATAAGTGCCACCATCTCTTGAAGATCTATCATAGTCTTCCCCATAGTTGCCAACACTTTGTGTCAAGTTCTCCACAAGCTCTAGACCTTCTTCTACATCTTTACCCAAGAAGTTCCCATTACTTTCTGTGTCTAGAAGCATCCTAAACTTGGGAAGAACACCGCGGTAGAGAGTGCTCAAGAGGATCTCTTCGGAGAAGCCATGATGAGGGCATTGTGAATTGTATCCCTTGAACCCTTCTCATGCTTCACAAAAGCTTTCATTGTTCTTTTGGGTGAAGCTAGATAGCTCATTTCTCAACCTTGTTGTCCTTGTATTGGAGAAGAACTTAGCAAGGAAAGCCTTCTTGCATTCGTCCCATGAAGTGATGGAACCTCTTGGAAGTGTCTTCTCCCATTGATGTGCTTTGTCGCCAAGGGAGAAAGGAAAGAGTCTCAACTTGAAACCATCCTCGGATATGCCATTTATCTTGGTCAAATCACAAATCTTATCAAACTCATCCAAATGGTCAAAAGGATCCTCCAAAGCTAACCCATGGAATTTGTTGTGTTGCACCATGTTGATCAACCCACTCTGTATCTCAAAGTTGTTGTCCTCAACTGGAGAAGGGAAAATACCCTGGCGATTGGCATGAGTATTAGGAGCATCTCCAGCCCCGATGTGCCTAGGTTGGCGTGGATGGTGTTGAGGCACTCTAGGAGCTTGAGCCTCATTCCCTTGATTCCTTTGTGGTATTCCATTACCACCTTATCCTTGTGTAATATCCATTCCAAAACGCCTTAGATGTGCGAGGTGTTCTCTTTCTTTTCTCACAAAAGCTCCTCTTGTTACTCGGTGGATGTTGTCTAGAGGCTCAACTAGATTGTTGTGTCCACTATACCTCAAGTTCATACACCTATAGAGACAAAGAGTAAACCAAGGAAGATAGATTTGTAAGCAATAACTGAAAAATAAAACTTAGTCTCAAGAAGAAGTAAAATCCTAATGCTTAAACCAATATCCATATGGCAACGGCGCCAAATTGATAAGTAGATTTTTCCTTGTACTTAACAATTACTGAAACCCACTCATGTCATTGTAGGTGCTTGAGGATCAATCCATATGTAAATGGTTAAGACAATAGGAATGCATAAAATTTCTTAATCTAAGCTAGCAATAAAGTTTTGAGGTTTAACTAACAACCTAAATGATTAAACAAGCCAAATTAAAAGCTAATTAACTACTAATCAAGATTATCAAATGATTAAAATGAATCCAAGGATGGGGTTATCAATCTAAGGTGTTCCAAGAATCAATCTTTGATGTCAATCAATCACAATATAAGCTAATCCCTAAGCTTAGAACTCAAGACCAAGACTAATGCACTTCCATGGCACTAATTCCTTCATTAATAATCCTAATCAAGATCAAACTTTCATTTGTGAAAAGGAAGCTAACAAGCATTATGAAACAATTCTAAAAGGCTAATAAACACCCTAGACAATCACTTTCATGAGCTAGGAATGTAAATCGCTTGTTTAGTTGGTTGGGGAATTTCATCAAAACACCTTGTGGGTGGGAAATTCCTTAAACTCTAGTTTTGGCTCGATCAAGGCTAAACTAGCATTAGGATCACTAAATAAGGAGGGAAATGAAAGAATCTAACCCTAGACATCAAAATCAATCCATGAAACACCCTAAATATAACCCATCCCTAGATCCTAAGGATACTACTCACTAATCATGATTAGACCCTCATATCCTATGAAAGAGATGAAGATAAACATGATTAGAGAGATAGATAAGAAAGATTAACAAAGATAAGTACTAAATTGCATAAACTCAATTAAAAGTCTTACAAAATCACTTAGAAACCAAAGATGAAGGTTTTCTAAGAAAGAACAAAAGATTAAAAGATACTTAGGAAAATTTAGATCATTTACTTTTTATAGTGAACAGTGGACAAATCGAGTCAACCCGGAACAAACCGGATCAACCCGGAACAAACCGGGTCAACCTGGAACAAACCGGGTATTGACCCAGTTTAAGGCAGAAATCGGGCAGCCTATCGAGCTTGCTAGGTTGACATGCAACTCGATACGCTGCTAAAAGTTTTCTTCAAGGACTGTGTCGAGCTTAGCAGTCCAACACAAATGCCCGATACGCTCTTTCCAAAACTCCGGGTGGGCTTTGTATCGACCTTAGTAGGTCGATACAAACTTCCGATACGCTGCTCCTTTTCTTCCTGCGGGCCATATCGACCTTGGTAGATCGATACCAAGGTCAATACACTTCTAAAACATGTCTACTTCTTGTTTGGCTCCCTTCTCCTCTTCCTCCTTGCCACCCAACTCTCCATGGAGGTCCTCCAAGCCTCCAAAGTGCCTAATAAAGACTCAATATGCACAAATATGCAACAACCTAGGCTAAAACTCACTAAACTCTAATATGGATACAATTTGGAATAAAAGTAACCAAATGAATGCATATATGGATGCAAAGCTATCTAAAAAGGATTCTAAAACATGCTAATTATTGAGTATATCATTTGATTGCCCAGATTCTCTGTTTTGTACTTGACCGCCTCCCTGTGGTTCGATACCCTAAGTGCTACAACGCACGCTGTGCACTTGCATCTTAGGGTTCTACAATTTCAAAGCTCAACGAGTCCCCAAAGAAATCTTCCAATCTCGGATGACTATTTAGACTCCATAACCTATTGCCATAAAACACTCTTTATCGGAGCGTGTGAACTCAAGGCCCTTCGATGCAATCCACTAGCACTTCATTTGAGTTTGAGAGGTTGTAAGCCTTCCTCTCGTTCGCCTTATCGGTGAAGTGATAGACATAAGTGCTAGGGGCTAGAGGGGATCCGAAGAAGCCAATTGATACCACGTAGTCGTGGTCAATTTAAGCTCGATCCATGCATGCCTCGAATGTCTGAGAGGTCTACTCCGGCTTTTGCAAACAGAGGAGTGAGAAAACCTCATATGTAGATCGAGCATGCCCTTGCTTTTAGTGCCCTTGCTTAGTCAAAACCAGCTCAGGGAAAGGGAGTGGTGGCTTGTAGACAAGGATATCACATGCCTCAATTTCAGTCTTCTTAGTCACTTCTCTTTCACTCTCAACAAAACTTGCTTGTGTAGAAGTCAAATGTTCATCAACCACTTCTTTACCTATTGGTTTAGCAACAACCAAATAGTCATTTTGAATGAACACCTCCCCAACTTGAACTTTAATGTCCTCATTGAATGTAGATGTATCATAAGGAGATTCAAATAGTTGCTCAAATTCTTGCACAACAAACTCATATTCATCCTCATCAATAGAGTACATAGGATTACAATATTCTTGGGGGTTTAGCTCAGGTTTACCGGGCAAGGAAGCTTGAGCTCATGTAGAAGAGGAAGCAATACCCTTGTTGTTCCCATTTGCTTGATCTTGGAACTCAAGGTGTCCAACTTAGAGTTAAGGTCATTGTAAGAGAAATCCACCTTGTTGTGAATTTCAACCATCTTCTTACTCACACCTATAGCACTACTTGCTTGACCTTGGAGAATTTGTTGGAGAACATTCCTCATATCCAAATGTTGTGCAAAACCCAGTGGAGGACCTTGCTTTGACTGAAAATTCCCTTGATGTCCTTGATTTCCTTGATTGTTCCTTTGGTCCCTTGATAGTTTTTCTTGGGAACATAACCTTGTTGTTGTTTGAAAGGAACAAATGGTTTTTGTTGAGCCCCTTGACCTTGGTTTTGGGGATGGTAGACTTGATCTTGAGGATTCTCCACATTTGTGCTTCTATAGGAAAGATTGTTGTTCCTATAGTTGTTGTTGTAACCTTGTTGATAACCTTGGCTACCCACATAGTTGACCTCATGTTGGCAATCCTTATTCAACTCTTGTTCAACCCCTTGTCTTTTTATCATGGTCACCAACAAAGTGAACATGTTTTTGTGAGGCTTGAAGCAACTTATCCATTTTCTCATTAAGAGATTTCAGCTCTCTCCTTCTTTGGTCCTCTTAAACACCATCACCTCTAGAAGATCTATCATAGTCTTCACCATAATTTCCATCACTTTGGGCCAAGTTTTCCACTAGTTCAAGACCCTCATCTACATCTTTGCCCAATAAGTTGCCATTACTTGATGTGTCTAGAAGCATCCTAAACTTGGGGAAAAGTCCACAGTTGAGAACTGGAGGAGGGAGGATACTTTGGCGATTTGCATGAGTGTTAGGAGCATCTCCAGCCCCAATTTTTCTAGGTGGGCGTGGTGGATGTTGAGGAACCCTAGGACTTGAGCTTCATTCCCTTGAGCTCCTTGTTGTGGTCTATTACCACCCAATCCTTATTGGTTGTTCATTCCCAAATGCTCTAAGTGTGCTAGGCGTTCTTCCTCTCTTCTTGCAATAGCTCCCCTAGTCAAACGGTGTATGTTGTCTAGAGGCTCAACTAGGTTGTTGTGTCCACTAGATCTCAAGTTCATTCACCTATAGAGACAAAGAGCAAACCAAGCAAGAAAGATTAGCAATCAAAATAAAAATAAAGCTTACTCTCAAGTAGAATTAAAATCCTAATGCACAAACCTAAACCCCGAATTGGCAACAGCGTCAAATTGATAGTCGATTTTTCAAGCTATCAATTGCCCAGTCCTACTCATGTCATTGTAATATTTGAGGATCAATCCAAATCGGCGTTGATTGTAACAATAGGAATGCATAAAACTCCTTAATCTAAGAAAGCATATAAAGATTTGTATTTAACTATCAGCCTAAATGATCAAACCAATCAAACCAAGCAAACAAAATGAACTAGAATCTTAACTAAGCAAATGAAAAGCTAATTAAGCAAATCAAAGACTAATTAACAACTAAGAAAGATTAACGATTGATTAAAAACGAATCCAAGGATGGGGTTACCAATCTAGGGTGCCTTGAGAACCAATCTATGATGTCAAACAATCACAATATAAGCTATTCTCTAAGCTTATAACTCAAAAACAAGACTAATCCACTTTCATGGCACTAATCACATCATTTAACATTCTAATCAATATCAAATTCTCATTTGTGAAAAGGAAGCTAACAAGCATTATGAAACAGTTCTAAAATGCTAATAAACACCCTAGACAATCATTATTGTGAGTTAGTAATGTAAATCTCTTGTTTAGTTGATTGGGAATTTCATCAAACACCTTGTGGGTGGAAAATTCACTACAGCCTGGTTTAATCTTGATCATGGCTAAACTAGCTTTAAGATCACTAAACAATGAGGGAAATGAAAGAATCAAAACATAGACATCATGATCAATCCCTAAAACACCCTAAATCTAAACCATCCTTAGACCCTAATGAACTACTCACTAATCATGATTAAATTCCCTAGTCCCATGAAGGAAAAGTTGATAAACATGATTAGAAAGATTCAAAGATGAAAGATTAAGAAAGTTAAACTCTAAATTGCATAAACTCTTAAAAGGATCTTACAAAATCACTTAGAACCCAAAAAAGAAGGTTTTCTAAGCAAGAACAAAAGATACTTAAGAAAACTTAGGTTTTTGATATTATAGTGAACAGTGCGAAATCGGGTCAACCCGGAACAAACCAGTTGTTGACTGATATGTCTATATTTTGCATCATTTTCCCTTCCATTTAGTGTAAGTCTCTCATCATTTAGGAATCTAATTAGGCATCATTGTGTTGCATTTTGATCATTTACAGTTCTAGGGTGTCCTTGCATAGTCTTTGCATATTTTGTTGCATTTGGAGTTTATCTTAGGTAATCTTGGAGGCTAGGAAGATCATTTGGAGATTGATGGGTAGCTTGGAGTCAAGAAGAAGTTGGAGAACAAGAATCAAGAATTGTTTGGCATCACATCGGTTTGCAACCCATCAGACAACAAACCGATATGAGCCTCCTCGAGTTCACTTCATGACTTGCATCGGACATAGAGCATCGGACAACAGTCCGATGCGAAGCACCCTGGAGTTAACACCGGCAAAAGACATCGAGCAACAAACCGATGCAAGCACGTTCGAGCTTCAGCCTTATTTCTCATACGTTCGCATCGGTCAGGAGTGCATCGGACAACAGTCCGATGCAAGCACTTAACCAGACGAAAATCCGGGTCAAAACCCGGTTTGTTCCGGATTGACCCGGTTCGATCACTATTCACTATAAATACATTTTACCTAATTTTTCTGAGGGATCTTATGTTCTTTCTTAGAAAAACTTCCTTTTTGGAGTTCTAAGTAATTTGTAAGACTACTTTCAAGAGTTTATGAAATTTAAGAGTTTTTCTTGTTAAATCTTTCATCTTTAATCTCCCTAATCATGTTTACCAACATATCTTTCATAGGATTTGTGGGTTTCACTATGATTAGTGAGTAGTCTCTTAGGAACTTGGGGATGGGTTAGATTTAGGGTTTTCTAATGGTTCAATCTTGTAATCTAGGATAGATTCTTTCATCTCTCTTCTTATTAAGGTGTTCTTAATGCCAAATAGCTAATCATTTGCTATTAGGATCATAAGCATTTCATACACCCACAAAGTGTTTGATGAAATGCTTGAACCAACTTAATAAGAGATCTACATTCCTAGCCTAAGACATTAGTTGCCTAGGGTGTTTATCATGCCATTTAGACTTGTAATTAATGCTTGCTAATCATTTTAATGCTAAAACATCATTAGTTCATTAGGGTGTTTAGTGAAGGGATTAGTGCCACACATCATGGATTAGTCTTTATTAAGTGTTCTAGGCATAGAGATGGCTTGATTAGTTGCTTAAATGATTGTAAGGTTGTCCATTTAGCTGCCCAAATCAATGATTCCATCCCTAAGTTTCGTTTTTAGTATTTTGGTAATCTTGTTTAGTTGTTAATCGCTTGATTAGTGTTTGATTAGTATTAATTAAGGTTTAAAATCATATAATTAGTCTTGTAGTAATCTCTTTAGCTAGTAGCTTGCTTTTAATTGTTTCTTGTCACTTGAATTTCCAATTTGGCTTAGCTTAGACCAAACTTTGTATTCCTTTTTGTGCGTGATGGATTTCACACAACGTTTTATCTGTTAAGAAAAATAAAGAGGACGCAAAGATTCTAAGTAAGAAATCGAAACAGAGATCCAAAGATGGTCTTTTATTAGAGTTGCTTCGATAAGCTTTCAAGGTACAAGTGTTTTGCTAGGTAAAGCACGGATCCCGCCCCGAATGAGCTAAGGGTCCTATTTATACATATCTATCCATAAATCTAAGTGAAGATCCCTCAGAATCTTCCAGTAGATTCTTTTTTATCTTCACCTCCGCGGCGCTCCCTTCCGTGAGGCTTCGTCTTCTAGGGCAAATGAGATCTCAGATTTCCTCGTGACCTGGGCTCGGCCCAATTACACAACATCTTGCCTTGGCTCGGCCTCATATTTTGTCTTGAGCTCGGCCTCATATTTTGTCTTGAGCTCGGCCTCATCTTTTGCCTTGGGCTTGGACCGCGGCTTGTGGGCTCGCGGCTCGGGTTTTCAGGAGAAGATGTTGGTTCGGCTCGGAATCGGAACGGTCAATGCGTTGAGCCTCTTTGGCTCGGCTGTGCATGATTAGTGCGCCAAACCGCTTTGGCTTGGTCGTGTGCAGTTGGTGCGCCGAGCCGTTTTGGCTCGGCTATGTGCGATTAGTGCGCCGAGCCGTTTTGGCTCGGCCGTGCGCAATTAGCGTGCCGAGCTGTTTTGGCTCGGCTGTGCACGGTTTGTGCGTATCTGCTCTGGTTCAAAGAATCAATCCTCCATACTTAGTCGTTTTCTCGATTGATCTTTCCTGGGTGAAAACCGACCCCAACAGTTAGCCCCCCAGCTCGTTGGACGCATGAGTGCGTGTGACGAGGTGTTAAGTTGGGAAAGATCGATTTTCCGAGGCGTTCGGTTTTGTTTGCCCGAGGCGTACAGGTGTCGGGCTCGGCAATTATCGCTGAAGTGTATAACTCGCTGCCGAGGTTCTCGAATGATTGGCTCGACAATTAACTTTATCACCAAAGCGCTATCTCGTTGCCGAGGCGTTGACTGATTAGCTCGGCGATTGACTTTATTACCGAAGCGTTATCCCGTTGCCGAGGTGTTCGAATGATTGGCTCGGTAATTAACTTTATCGCCAAAGCGCTATCTCGTTGCCGAGGAGTTGAGTGATTAGCTCGGCGATTGACTTTATTACCGAAGCGTTATCCCGTTGCCGAGGTGTTCGAATGATTGGCTCGGCAATTAACTTTATCGACAAGGCGAGGAGTGAAGCTCGTCGCCAAGGTCTTGACGTTTAGGCTCGGCTTTCTACTCGTCGCCCAGATGCTTAATTTCTTTGTCGAAACGTGTAAGTCGTGACCGAGGTGAATAGCTTTGTTGCCGAAACTTTTTTAAGTACCGAGATAAACTTGTTTGCCGAGGCGAAGTGTGAAGCTCGTCGCCGAGGTGCTAATTTTTCTGCTCGGCTTTCAACTTGTTACCACGATGCTCAACTCATTCGCTGAAGCGTGTAAGTTGCGATCGAGATGGTTGCTGTCTCTTTTTTTTTAAGTCGAGCTTTCGCCTCGGCTGTTCCCGCGGGGACCATTCACCTCGGAGTGTTTTGACACTTAGGGAATTTTTGTTGGGGTCGGGTTCCACCCAGGCGAAATCAATCAAAGAAAAGGCTACGTATTAAGAGTAATTCCTTACCCGTGCATAATCGGTGCATAAACCGTGTATGAACCGAATTGAACCACTTCGGTGCACAAACCGTGCACGAACCGAAGTGAGTCACTTCGGTGCACAAACCGAAGTGAGTCACTTCGGTGCACAAACCGTGCACGAACCGAAGTGAGTCACTTCGGTGCACAAACCGAAGTGAGTCACTTCGGTGCACAAACCGTGCACGAACCGAAGTGAGTCACCTCGGTGCACCGAAGCGAACCATCTCGGTGCACAAACCGTGCACGAACCGAAGTGAGTCACCTTGGTGCACAAATCGTTCACGAACCGAAGTGAACCAAAGTGTGCAGAAACCGAGCCGAACCGAGTCGTGCACAAACTGTACAGAAACCGAGCCGAACCGTAAAAATGTACAGATTATGCACGAGCCGAACCAAATCAACATCTCCCCTCGATAATCCGAGTAATAGGCCCATGAAGTATTCCGAGCTCAAAACTAAAGCACGGGGCCGAGCCCAAGAAGGATCGTTATGCAAATGGGCCGAGTCCTAGCCCACAAGGAAATCGGAAGCGAGGTACGCCCTAGAAAATGAAGCCTCACGGAAAGGAGCGCCGCGGAGGGGAGATTAGGGAGGATCTACTATAAGATTTCGATAGATATGTATAAATAGGACCCTTAGCTCATTGGGAGGGGGATCCGCGCTTGATCTAGAAAAACACTTGTACCCTAAAACGCTTATCAGAGCAACTCTAATAAAATCGCCATCTTTGGATCTTTGTTTCGGTTTCTTACTTAGAATATTTGCGTCCTCTTTATTTTCTTAACAGATAAATCGTTGTGTGAAATCCAACACGCACAATTTGGCGCTAGAAGGAGGGTGAGTAAAGAATTCTTACACCGAGAACCGACGCATACCAGATCCGACAAGATGACCACCGGAGTGACCGACGCCGATAACATCACTGCAGCAGCTAACGTCACCGGAATCAATCCTCCCGCGGGAGACGGAGCACCCAACGCTGCGCAGCAAACGCCGGAGCAACCCGAGACGATCTCCGCGTCCTTGGCCGAGATGAAAGCCATGATGATGGCACTGGCAAATAAGACGGCGAAGCAAGGAAAACTCTGGAGAGCCTCACGACGGAGAGTCGAGCCCAAAGCCAGCGAATCGGCAGTATGACCCCCATGATGAATCTGTCTGCCAGGAACAGGAGGCTCGGGCTCAACCCGACGGCACTCAACTTCGCAACTCCAGGAGTGAACAATAGCCGAGCAGGAGGCTCGAGAACTTTCCAATCGCAGCACCTCTCCGGAGAAAGAACTCCCGCAGCCACAAGGCCCAACATCACGGAGCCACCACGTCTGGTCCAAAGAGGAGCCGCTGAGCGAGATCAGCAGCTCGGCGGAGCAATAGGAACCCACCAACGGCTCGGCGGCCACTACCGAAACCGGGGAAGAGCGAGCCGATGCGACGACATCGCAACCAAACGAGTTGACCATCACCGCGGCACGACGAGATGGAGCTTCGGGACTCAGCCTCTACTCGGAGCAAGATCAAGACTTAGCCGAGGAAGAGGAAAACCTCATATGGGTCGAGCAGACACACTATCAGGATGATCCCCGCAGGACAAACCGAGGCGGATTTACCGAACCCAACTCGGCGAGATGAGGCAACGCCGTTGACGAAATACGAGCTGATTTGGCTCGGGCAAACGCGGAGGTGAAAGTTATGCGATCGCAGGTGTACAAGGCAACGAGCGCAACACCCGAGATTGACTTAATGCTGGAGGAAGCCCAGATGACGCCATTCACAGCGAGGATTATGGAGGCGAGAGTGTCCGACCCCGGGAAAGTCCGCCTCCCGACTTACGAGGGAACGACGGATCCGAAAGAACATATCATGGCGTTCCGTACGGCGATGGCTCGATCCAACCACAGAGAAAGCGAGTGAGACGCGGGATACTGCCTACTGTTTGTCGAGAATCTCCAAGGACCGACCCTCGAGTGGTTCTCCAGACTCGAGCGCAATTCTATCAGCAATTTCAAAGACCTCTGCACAGAGTTCATGAAGCAATACTCCATGTTCATGAGCCGAGGCGTGTTAGACGCCGACCTCTGGACGCTATCTCAGGGACCGACCGAACCATTAAGAACTTTCATGGGGCGCTTCAAAGCAGTAATGTCAAAAGTAGGTGACGTGGGCGACAAAGGAGCGCTTCAAGCATTAAAGAAGTCCCTGTGGTATAAATCGGAATTCCGAAAAGAGATTTGGCGCAACAAACCCCAATCCATCCAAGACGCCATGCATCGGGCGTCGGATTTCATACTCGAGGAGGAGGAGTTCCGAATCCTCGACCAACGCTTCCGGCCAACAAAATCGGCGAACATGAATCAAGTTATGCCGAGCCAGCCGAGCCATTCGAAGAATCGCCCGAACAGCGCCTACGTCCACCACGAGGGACCAAACTTCAGTGGAGCGCACAACTATCAAATCAGCGCCGAACAAGGAGCTGGGGGAGGTCGAGGAAGAACGAATGGAAACACATGGACTAGGAACTCAAGTTCATACGACGAAAAGGCCTACTGCGAGATCCATAAGACATACGGACACCTCACGGCCAACTGTCGAATCTTGGGAGACAAGCTCATGGCGAAATTCTTGGCCGGAGAGCTCGGCAATTAAATCAGCTTGAAGGACCTCGAGCAGGAAAAGCCGGCCGAAGCCGAGCAGGAAGAACAACCCGACCCAGAAAACCGACCGGGCGGTCCGCAGAAGCGAGGGAGAAGAAACAATAACGCCTCGGATTCCGGCGGGCCGCGCCAGAGAATAAACATGATCATGGGAGGATCGGAATACTGCAGAGACAGGTGTCCGCGATAAAGGCTTTCCAACGAAACGCCGAAGCCAAGATAAACTGTTCCACACCTAGCAGAAATCTCAATGATGTCATCACATTCGAAGAGAAAGAAACAACGGGCATAGACACACCGCATAACGATCCCCTGGTGATCGAACTCATAGTGAAGGATCACGAAGTAGCCCGAATCCTAATTGATACCGGAAGTTAGGTAGACGTCATTTTTCGAGAACCTTTGACGAAAATGGGAATCGACATGTCCGAAATAATACCGATTCCGAGCCCGTTGACCGGTTTCTCGGGAGAAACGACTATGACGATCGGAACGATCAGACTACCAGTCCTGGCGAAAAATGTGACTAAGATCGTCAACTTCTCGGTAGCCGAAGGTCCCCCGGTGTATATCATTATCACCTCTGTTTGAAATTCCCCGGAGCCAACAAGATCTGAACGATTTGGGGAGTCAGAAGGAGTCGCGAATATGTTTCATGACCGAGCACAAGCTGAGGAACCCCAAAACCGAGGCGAAAGGGGAGACTGTTCATAAAAAAATAAAAACCGATCGAGAAGCGAAGATCGGCACCAAAAAACTCTTGTAGCAATTACAGAAAGCCGAGCAGGCCGGAGACAACCAGCCGCGGTGCGCCCCGGTGATATATGTATGCTTGGACGACGAGAACCCGGAGAAATTCGTAGAAGTGGGAGCTGAGTTAGACGACGCGATCAAAACCGAGCTGGTCGACTTTTTTAAAAAAAATATCAACACTTTTGCTTGGGCCGCGGAGGATATGCCCGGAATCGACATCAACGTTACGTGCCACGAGCTCAATGTGGATCCAACTTTCAAACCAGTAAAGCAGAAGAGAAGAAAACTCGGACCCGAGCGAGCTAAAGCAGTGAATGACGAAGTGGACAGATTGCATAAAGTCGGATCCATCACCGAGGCAAAATATCCAAACTGGCTTGCGAACCCGGTAGTCGTAAAAAAGAAAAACCGAAAATGGCGTATATGCGTCTACTTTACCGACCTGAACAAAGCGTGTCCGAAGGATAGTTTCCCCCTCCCCCACATCGATCGTCTCGTCGAGGCGACCGCAGGAAACAAGCTCCTCTCGTTTATGGATGCTTTTTCTGGGTATAATCAGATCTTGATGAAACCCGACGACCAAGAAAAAACAGCATTCATAACCGACCGAGGCATTTACTGTTAAAAAGTGATGCCATTCAGATTGAAGAACGCCAGAGCTACATATCAGCGATTGAACAATAAAATGTTCGCCGACAAGCTGGGGAAGACGATGGAAGTATACATCGACGATATGCTGGTAAAGTCGAAGGAAGAGAACAACCACATCACCCACCTATCGGAATGCTTCGAACGGCTAAATCACCACAACATGAAGCTCAATCCGGCAAAATGCAGATTCGCAGTAACATCAGGGGAATTCCTCGGATATCTG
>JAHZTW010000001.1:324146877-324185617 GCA_020283515.1 Alliaria petiolata | reverse complement strand
TGATAACATGCATATTTTACCCATTTTTACCATCAAAAGTGTATGCTTTAATAAGCATTTCACTAAGGTATTAATGTATATTTAGTAGTTTTCGAGTATTTGTGTGTCCAAGACTCTTTTCAGGAAATCTTAGGAAAAAGGGAGCAAAACGGACATTTTCGGAACATGAGCTTTTTGACAGAAGTTTAGCACAAAACGGAGACATTCCCACCATGAGATCGAGCTGAATTTTGGTGACAAGATAGCCTGAACTACTACCTTTCACCTCGAAGTAGTTTGAGTCCAATCACACGGTTGAATCTCAAGTTACGAAGAAAGAAAGAAGGCCCGTCAGACACATCCTCAAAAGAAGCATGACCGCACAAGGAAAGCTCAGAAGACCAATGGCCGGCCCATGAACCCACGGTGGCAAGGCCACAACACTTGACAAATCCCGAGCCCGTTTTAAAGCACAAATCAAGCCCGATTGCCCCCAAGTTAGGTGGAGCCCTAAGTGAACCCTAAGAAGACCTAAAGACCTATAAATACTCCTATTCTACAACCTAATGAAGGCAGCATCGGGAGAGCCACGAAATAAACACTAAAACCACAAAGAGAGAGCCTCACGGCCGCCTCTTAGCTTACTTTACTTGTTCTTTGTTCTGTGTTCTTAAGGGAGATAGATATGTTCTTGAACCCTTGTTCTTTCATCACTCTGATTTCGTTTTATGCAATTCTCTTCATCTATGATTCTTATTTTCGTTTCTATGCTTGAGTAATCACTTTCGTTGGGCGTTCTTTAAGGGGATCTATGGGGAATTTCATTAACTATTTTTAAACAGATTGTTTAGGCCGAAGATTAGGGTTTTCTGTCTCACCATACTTGTTCTTAATGCATGAGTCTAGCGTAGCTAAATAGATCTCTAATTCCAGGATTTCGAGACAGGCTAAAGTCCTGAATCTAGGGTCCAGACCTAGTAAAGTAGAGAGCATCCTTCCAGGGGCGCTTATGCGTATTCGGGGAGATGTCTGAATGTTTATTGTACCGATCCTATTGCGTGTTCGTCTAGGAAGCAGGATATGAAAGTATACCTACGAAATAGAAGTTCGAAGATCGACCTTGCTTGATAAAGTTAGATTGTTAAAACCAGTGAATCAGTTTGGGAAAAATCGCCTAGCCTCATTTGCTTAACTTTTGTATGTTTGATTTCTAGTTAGAACCCCATAGATTTCCCGAGAAGATCCCCAACGTGTTCACCCATCTGCTTTTCAATCGAGATTTACGCACTTCAATATTTACTTTCTGCACTGCTTTTTAATCGAGATTTACGCACTTCCATACTTACTTTTCCGTCTGATATAGAGTTGATTGACAACCAGCTCTATATAAACTTGCTTTTTCGTTTCTTGCATTCAATAGATACTGAAACCGTGACACAATCCTACAAACCCCCAATTCTCTGCGTCTTTGCTTGCCCTGATTCTCTGTTTTGCAGTTGACCTCCTCCCTGTGGATCGATACCCTAAGTACTACAACGCACGCTGTGCACTTGCAACTTAGGGTCCTACAAATTCAAAGCTCGACGAGTCCCCAAAGAAATCCTCCAAACTCGGACGACTATTTAGACCCCATCAAGCTTTTGGCGCCGTTGCCGGGGAGGCTGCGTTCTGCTGTTCAAAACAAAGGTCAGGATCACAACTCAAAGACATCATTTTTCTTTAATTTCGTTTTTGTTTCTGGTTTTCAGAGGCATCCGAGATGAAGAAAGCCCGCATCCTGATCAACGATCTCGCTGCGACCATCCGCGACCTTTCCACCAACTATGATAGGATACTACATCCTATTAGTCTTAAAGTCTTAAAGTTACGATCCAGATAGATCCGCGACCTTTCCACCAACTATGATAGTCTTAAAGACATACTACATCCTATTGGATCTCCTTCCAAGGATACTACATCCTATTGGATCTCCTTTCCACCAACTATGATAGGATACTACATAATATCGAGTTGTTCGAATCGACGATGTATTCAGCTATGGACGAGAAATTTCAGCACAATAATGAGTTAGAAGATATCGAAGAAGTCGGCCATTTGTGCGATGTCGGAGTGCAAGCCGAAATTGAGTTCATTGAGAAACTCGACATTATATATGGCTCCCTCGTAGAAGACGATGAAGTAGATCGCGAAGAGCACAGCGACGCTACCACCAAAGAAGATGAGCTTACAGAAGAGATGCATGAGGTTCCGGGAGACGAGAAGAAGAGTGCAACGACTCTTCACGCCAAGGTGGAAGACAAAGATAGTGATTTTCAAAAGAAGTCATTAGATTTGAGTTTCTCATATCCTCCTACTCATGCTAATGAAGTCATACATAGAGGAAAAGAAGGACTTGTTTCTTTTCCTACTTCTCTCTCTGCACCTCAAGAAGATTTCATCTCTGCCAATCCGTCGGAGCACCTTGAAGACGAAAGTCCAATCAACAAGGAGCCACAACCCCACGACCAAAGGAAGCCTCTTACTCCAGCTCCTCACCACGTTGAGTACGAATCAAAACTCATGGAGAAGAAGACGATGATGGCGATTCAAGAACTGCCCTTGACGACGGTTTCAAAGATATATAATCCGGGAAAACTTTCGGTTTCATGCTCAATCAAGGGAGTTGAATTTCGTGTCTCTCTTTATGACTTAGGATATGATGTCAACCTTATGACTAAGACCATTGCAGAAGTCATAAGAGTTTCGAGCTTCCAAGCCTCGAACACACCCGTTCACCATGAGGATCGTCCGTCACCAAATATGTTTGGTTTCAAGCCAAACTTGTGCCTCAAGTTGAGGATGGTCTCGTGCCTTCTGTTCTTCACATATTGGAGACAAGGAAGGACACAGATCACTTGTTGATCCTTGGCTGTTCATTTGCTGCACCTGTTCGAGCTTTGATTGACAAGCTGAACCAACAAGTGCGCTTATCCAAAGTCAACGAGAACACTTTCTATCCAGCAACTCTCACAAGAAGCACTCATTCCACGACCTTAGGCAGTGGAAGTGAACCAATCTTAGACCCTGAAGGAAGCATGAAGGATGTCAAAAACATCCTACAAGAAGATCCATTCAGCACGCACAAGTGAAGCGCCAAACAGAGGAGTTTGAAGCGCAAGGAGATCCCATATGATCCAGGTTCGATTTTCCCTCATATGAGACGTGATGGAGACATGCATGAAGCCAAGGGGAAGCTTAGAAGGTCCTCAAGAGCCTCTCAAAAATCCGAGATCATCACCCATCCGAACCGAGAAGAGAAAGGCGAACAGCTTAGGAGAAGGAAACTGAACGATGCATTTGTTCTTCGGGACAACGATAAGCATTATTAAACGCTGAATAGAAGATGTCTCAAGCCAACAAGTGCGGAGTGCCGAGAAGCTAAAGGAGCCACGACCCCTTTAGTTGGAGTCGTTCCCATCTAAAACCTCTAACAAAATCTAGCTAAAAGACTCTAAACAAGAGCGGCTCAATGGGAGACAACCCATTTTAGGTATCTTCTTTCTTTTTCTCATCTTTCTAACCATACTAATTTTTAGTTTTGGTTTCTTCTTAGTTTACAACTTTTATATAAACCCCAAAAGCCACAAAAAGATCAGAAAAACCCGAAAAATACCAAAAAAATGAAGAAGGAGTTTCGAAGAACACTCACCGGGCGACGAACCGCCCGTGGGCGGCCCAGAAGGAGCCTGGCCGCGCCAAGAGCCACGATGGGCCGGAGAAGACACCCCTGGCCGCGGCCGCGATAACCCGTCGTGCGGCCATCCTTCTTCTGCATTTCTCCATCCCGAACTTCACCAAACCGGACCTCCTACAACCCCTATCAAGTCTTTCAAGTATCCTCCTTGATTCAATGGCCTGAACACGACCTAAAGACAGCAAAGATCACTTCCACAACCGCGGCACATTGCTGTTGCATCAAAGATGGCGAGACAAGACAAGACTCCATCCAAGTCAAGTCAAGTTAATGATCCATCTCTCTACTTACTTCGTCCAGCACGTTCAACGGACCTGTATCCACGAAAACGAGGAAGAACACCACGGTTCTAGAGGATGAAAACCGTAGTGCAAGCTCCAGAAGGAAGAAGATGCAACTTCCTTCAACCAAACCGCGAAGAGGAGAGTTCCCGAAGACTAGCTTCTCTCTTCCGCAACCAAGACCATTACCGAAGCCAAGTAAGAATTTCATATGGCATTGAAGTTCGTACTAGCAACACATGTCTTTCGGGATCCCGAACAGATCACTGGATAGGCCAGCATAGACCCAAACTTCAAGTCAAGTTTCTGAGGTGACACAATCTTCAAGACGCAAGGACGAAAGATTTTCCATCTCTCATTCACGGTGTTATCAAAGATCAAGGAACCAAGACGAGTACTCAACAACCGGAGTACCTGTTCTTCTCAACAAAGGCGTGCCCCAAATCATCATCATCACCATCCGCCAACATCACCACACACACGCCCACCACCACCATCCGAAGCAAGGAAGCTCAACCGCACAACACATTTTCTTTCGAGCTAAGTTTTCGATTTCTTTTGTTCAATCAAATCGATTCTAAGCAGGGACATAAGGATAATGATCAAGTCCTTAGCTCAATCATGGCACACGACCATCCACCCATACCAAACCCAACACCACTTTCAAGTAAGTCTTCACAAAGCTTGTACTTGAATTTACCTATCTTTTTCACCTCAACTCGATTTAAACAAACTGGAGACAGTTTGATTTAAGTCTGGGGGGGTTTCTTATATTACTAATCATGCTTTTATTTGATGAGTCTTATGCATACATGCATCATTTATCGAGTCGTTTTATTGAGTCAAAACTTTTTTCTTTTAGTCGGAAACTATGAACTTTGCTAGGTACAAGTCACTTTGAACAAGGAACCTTAATGACCATTCTCACGGATTTAGAAGCAAGGTTTACTAAGTTGAACACGACGAGTAGATCATTCCAGCGTAGAAAGTTCTAATCTCTAGAGTACTCGAAGGATCTTGCGTTGACTTCACACCTAATGAATCAAATCTTCTCGTTAAGGGGCTTGAGGTACTTCGAACTTTGATCCTCTTTTAGACTCTAGCATGACTAAGTAGATGCAATGCAACCTCTCCTTGATCTTCCGTTGTTATAGACAAAAAATAAAATAGAAAGAAAGGTTTTAGTTTGAGAATGGCAACCAGAGTTCCTTAAAGGACAATGACGGTTCGCAGCAATCATGTAAACTTCAAAGAAGTGATCATTCTCAAGCTAAGAAGAAAATAAAAAAATGGAATAAGAAAGTCGATATAAAAAATAAAATGATACTCTAGAAAAGTAGGGAGAAATCGACTAAGGGAAGAGAAAATAAGAGAGTTGTGTCTGAAATGTCTATGTCTAGATGTTTGGAAGAGAAAGTATAATGTCTCGTCGACCAATACTCCCTCGATAGAGACCGCACACCTAAATGAATAAAGGAGTCAATAAGAGGGAGCTCGAAATACTCAAAGGGACCATGAAGCGTATCCGGGAAGGGTGAAAAGCTCAAGGTAACTAGACCTAAACGCCTTGAAGCTGAATTCCGAGTTATGTGGCTCAACAGGTCGATTGCTAGACTTGATGAATTTCCAAGTATTGGTGAGTTTCCACGTTTTCAAACCTCTTTTTCCTTACTTAGATTTCTGTTTTATTTGAGGACAAACAAAGTTTAAGTCTGGGGGAGTTGATAACATGCATATTTTACCCATTTTTACCATCAAAAGTGTATGCTTTAATAAGCATTTCACTAAGGTATTAATGTATATTTAGTAGTTTTCGAGTATTTGTGTGTCCAAGACTCTTTTCAGGAAATCTTAGGAAAAAGGGAGCAAAACGGAGCAAAACGGACATTTTCGGAACATGAGCTTTTTGACAGAAGTTTAGCACAAGACGGAGACTTTCCCACCATGGGATCGAGCTGAATTTTGGTGACAAGATAGCCTGAACTACTACCTTTCACCTCGAAGTGGTTTGAGTCCAATCCCACGGTTGGATCTCAAGTTACGAAGGAAGCAAGAAGGCCCGTCAGACACATCCTCAGAAGAAGCCTGGCCGCGCCAGGAAAGCTCAGAAGACCAATGGCCGGCCCATGAACCCACGGTGGCGCGGCCACAACACTTGACGAATCCCGAGCCCGTTTTCAAGCCCAAATCAAGCCCGATTGCCCCCAAGTTCGGTGGAGCCCTAAGTGAACCCTAAGAAGACCTAAAGACCTATAAATACTCCTATTCTACAACCTAATGGAGGCAGCCTCTGGAGAGCCACGAAATAAACCCTAAAATCGTAAAGAGAGAGCCTCATGGCCGCCTCTTAGCTTACTTTACTTGTTCTTTGTTCTGTGTTCTTAAGGGAGATAGATCTGTTCTTGAACCCTTGTTCTTTCATCACTCTGATTTTGTTTTATGCAATTCTCTTCATCTATGATTCTTATTTTCGTTTCTATGCTTGAGTAATCACTTTCGTTGGGCGTTCTTTAAGGGGATCTATGGGGAATTTCATTAACTGTTTTTAAACCGATTGTTTAGGCCGAAGATTAGGGTTTTCTGTCTCACCATATTCGTTCTTATTGCATGAGTCTAGCGTAGCTAACTAGTGTTCTGATCGCAGGGTCTTGAGAACGACGAATGTCCTGAATCTCAGATCTAGACCAAAATAGGGTAGAGAGCATCCTTTAAAAGATGTCTGAATGTTTATTGTCCCGATCTTATTGCGTGTTCGTCTAGGACGCATGATATGAAAGTATACATGCGGAATAGAAGTTCGCAGATCGACCTTGCTTGATAAAGTTAGGTTGTTAAAACCAGTGAATCAGTTTGGGAAAAATCGCCTAGCCTCGTTTGCTTAACTTTTGTGTGTTTGATTTCTAGTTAGAACCCCATAGATTTCCCGAGAAGATCCCCAACGTGTTCACCCATCTGCTTTTCAATCGAGATTTACGCACTTCAATATTTACTTTCTGCACTGCTTTTTAATCGAGATTTACGCACTTCCATACTTACTTTTCCGTCTGATATAGAGTTGATTGACAACCAGCTCTATATAAACTTGCTTTTTCGTTTCTTGCATTCAATAGATACTGAAACCGTGACACAATCCTACAAACCCCCAATTCTCTGCGTCTTTGCTTGCCCTGATTCTCTGTTTTGCAGTTGACCTCCTCCCTGTGGATCGATACCCTAAGTACTACAACGCACGCTGTGCACTTGCAGCTTAGGGTCCTACAAATTCAAAGCTCGACGAGTCCCCAAAAAAATCCTCCAAACTCGGACGACTATTTAAACCCTATCACAAGAGAAGCAAGAGATAAAGGAAGAAGGGTTGTGAAAATCGGCTGAGGTCGCATCGGAATGTTGCACATCGGACAACAAACCGATGCGAGCCTCCTCGAGTTCACGTCGCGGGCTGGATCGGACAGACGGCAGCGGACAACAAACCGATGCGACACGCCCTGGAACTCGCTTCAGCCGCATCGGTTAAAGGTGCATCGGACAACTGTCCGATGTGAGCCTTTCCGTTCTTCGCTTCAGCCGCATCGGTTAAAGGTGCATCGGACAACAGTCTGATGCGAAGCACTCCAAATTTGGCATCGGTCTGCTGCATCGGGTAACTGTTCGATGCACCTCCAAAGGTAAGTTGTCTTTTCCCTTTTTCTGTCTTTGACCGGTCTAATTTGAGTAAACCATGCTTTTCCTAAACCGATTTTTACACAATTTTGTCTGGTTTACTCTCTTCTTCTCCCCCAAAACTCGTTTTTTTCTCCCTAGAACTTCACATTCACGATTTTGAGCAAAGCTCTCTAAATTTTCATCCGATTTTGGTGATTCAAAAAGCGATTTGTTCAAATTCTTCTTGTCTAACGAGTTCTAATCCAATTTTGAGCCATCTCTCTGAGCACCAACAAGGTATTCTTCTCATTTCTCTCCATCTCCATGATTTTCCCTTTTTATGGAACTTGAGGTAAAAGCTCAATAGGAGTCGAATTTGGTAACTAGAGGCTTGGATTATACTTTGGGTTGGTTTATATGCTGATTTCGTGGGCTAATTCATAGATTACATGGTGAAATTTTGAAATTTTAGCAATTAGGGTTCATGAGTCCTAAAAGGTGCGAAAATGCCAATTAGTCTTGTGATTCTTGTTAGAATTTGGGGCTTTCACTTGCAACCACTTGCATTCATCATATATAATGCTTAGCACTTGTTAGCCAACAATTTTTGAGAAGTTGAAATTTTGAGTTCTTGGGCAAAAAATTTCTAAGTATTGGAATTGTTTGAATTTAGCCAATGCTTGTTGTGCTCATAGGTTTTCCTTATTGTTGATGGCTATGCTTAAACTACCATGTGCTAACTCTTGCTCAAGGGTATCTATTTTATAGGTACCAAATGGGAAAGGATAGAGGGTCAAAAGATGGAGAAGCTAACCAACAAAGGGAAGACAAGATGAAAGGGAAACTAGAAATGGTACGCAGTAGTGGAAGTGGAAGTGCCAAAGAAACTCCTGTTAAAGAACCCACGGCCAATGAAATCTACAAGGCTCTTATGGCCATGGAGCACCAAGGGACAAGGTACCTGCACATGGAGACACTCCGGGAGCTCGGAATATTTGAGGATGTGTTAGCTCTCTTCACCAACATGGGAATGAGGCAATTCTTCCAAATGGCTCACCCAACCCACCAAGTCCCGCTTTGCCAATTCATTTCTACATTGAAGGTGGTGTTCTATCCCCTTTGTGCTGAGCCAACCGCAGAGGAAGAAGCAGATGGGCATGGCTATATAAAATTCAAGGTGGGGAAAAAGAACTATAGGATGTCCTTTAAGGATCTCAATGAAGTGTTTGGGTTCCCCGAAAGATGGAGAAGAGGGAAGATCATGGAGTTTCCAAGTGGTGAACTTACAAGTTTGTGAAGGTACATTGAGGTTGGCAAGTTCAAGGCTGGAGGGAGCAAGGGTGGTTCCATTACCCATCCAGCAGTGAGATATGTTCACAAGGCGCTCGCCCACACATTTTTCGCAAGGAAGGAGTGTGGGTATGTTCTTGAAGATGACCTTGAACTCTTGGATATGGGGCTCAAGGATATTCTAAGGAGCATAGGGATTGATGGAAATACAACAATCTTGAAAGGTGATAGCTCCGGCATAGAGTTGATCTCTCTGTTTTTGAAGAGGTTGTTGAGCTACAAGGAGTGGGCTATGACAACTACGGATTACACGCCACAGCTCTTGGAGGAATTGTAACACCCATTCTACTTGCTTGTGGAGCGGATCTTGGAGAGGTTACAAGTGAGCCGAAATGGATGGACATCCAATACCTTAGCAAGACAAGGTTCATCAATGGGAAGTTAGAACAAATCTATGCCTACAAGTTTTCCTACAGTGACTCCACATAGCAAGAACCAAACTTCCTTGCCCAAACTTGACGAGTTTCACCACGCTAAGACACATCGACTTCCGTCCTTCCAACGATGAGCTCTACGATCCTTCAAGGGAACCTCCACTTCAAAGCATAAGTAAACAAAGAGGTCCCCCTAGGAAGGAAAGTGGAAGCAGCCCCCAAGAAGAAACTCAAGAGGAAGCGCCCCCAAGTCCTACATATGGAGTCAAAAATACTTTTTTGAGGCCTATGATTCATCCATTCCTAATCAAGCCTTGAGAGAAGCCCACCACTGAATTAACATCCTCAAAAGGTGGAACAAATGGCAAGATAAGACCATTCGAAAGTTGGTAAAGACGGTTAAGGGATGAAAAATCAAATGAGAGAGCTCAAGTCCAAGGTGGGGGGCGCATCCTCCTCAAGAGCTGCACATGGAGATGTCAATGAAAGGGAAAACATGGGAGAAAGCACTATGGAACTTGATAGGAGACATTCATTCTATGTGCAAGAAAGGAGTGCATCTCATGAAGGTCCACCAAGGTCCTCTTCTTATGAGACTTGGCGAAGGAAGAGGAGAGCGATGCGGTCACCAACCCCGGAATCCAGCAACGTCTCATATTCCATGGAGGAATCATCTTCCTCCTCAACCCAATTTTAGAGGTAACACTCCCAATTCCATTGTAAATATCATCTAGTTTTTATTTCTGCATTTTGAAATCTCCTCCAAGCTTGGATTACACAAGGGACTGTGTAATTTAAGTTTGGGGGAGTATGATGTATTTGATCTTGTGTTTTGCGGTCTTATTTTTCTTTCTCATGCATTCTTGAGTCTCATGCATGCATCTTTGACATAGAAAAAACCAAAAAAATTGAAAAAAAATTCGAAAAAATTTCAAGAAGAATAGCATGTAGTTGCATTTGCATTTGTCACATAAGTAGGATTGAGTCTAACTTTCATATAGGTTTGCATTCTTGCATAGGGGACAATGATGATTTTTCCTTGTAAGGGGTTTAGCTCATGAATTAGTTTAAGGCCCTAGTTAGTAGTTCTTTGATGCTTGAAGTACAAATTTTGAAAGTAAAAGTTGAACCCTACTTGGAGCTCACCATTTGAAACTCAAGTCTAAATTGAAGCAAGCTTTGAATAGAAACCAACTCTCTTGAACTTGAACCAAATTTGAATGAACAATTATCATGGTTATACATTGTTAGAGAACTTGTGGATACCATATACATATTTGGGTTATCTTCTTTCCTTTTACCACTCTTGTTAACCCAAATAGCCGACTCTCGTCTTTAGAGCGGGTAAAATCGAAATACCTAGCTAAGCTTTCTTTGAGACCTCTTCCTTATTGAGTGCATTATGCCTTTTTCTTCTTGTGAACTTAGCAAAAAGTGTTGAGTTTAGAGCGACAAGGATAGACTTCCATGTAGCTAGCTCGAAACAATGAGCTAGGGTGTAGGTTAGGATCCTTTTGGGGGGGGGGTTATCTTGACAATGAGTTTGAAAGGATTGAGTTTGGCGAAAATTTGAGGTGGTGAGAAAGGGAAAACGAAAATTTTGAGACAAGTGTTGGCAATATATATTATGCTCTAAATGTTAAAAGAAAGTCCTCTAGGAATGAAAAGTAAAAGAGCCAAGAAAAAGAAAAGGAGAATATGGCTAAGTAATAAAGAAAGAGGATAGCTAAATGTAAAGGAAAAGAGTTTGAAGTAAAAGTGTGCCAACACTTGTGGTTGTAGAAGAGGTTTTCCCTAAGTACTTAAAAGAGGAAAAGAAAAGGAAAAATGTTTGATTTTCTTATGGGTTTGGCGAATTGTCTTGTAATGGGTAGCTTAGGTTGGACTTGGTGAGTGAGCTTAAAAGAAAATGAGAGTGAAGACATTTGTGTTACAAAGGGTAGATGGAAGTTTGTCCTTGTATGCATAGGTTGCTTTTTACTCTTAGCATTTTGCCAAAGTTCACTTGTTCATTGAGAGATCCCTTGCATTGGAACCCCATGAAGTTGAGATCATTTTCATCTCAAAACCTTACCCAAAAACAAAACAAGTTCGATAGCATTGCATGATTCATAATCCATGATTACCACTTAATGAATGTTAAAGAGTTGGTGAAAATGAATGCTTGTGTAGATTGAGGCTTGGGTTCACTTGTATGGGTATGGCTAGACCTTTTGGAGTAGAAGTTTGCATAAAGAGCATCCTAGAATTAAGAAGTAGGTCCATTTAATTGATTCATTTGCTTAACACCTTTGGATTTGAGTCCCCACCTTCAAACCTCTCTCCTTAGCTTGTGTTTCATTTGCTTGGGGACAAGCAAAAGGCAAGTTTGGGGGAGTTGATATGTCTATTTTTTGCATCATTTCCCCTTCCATTTAGTGTAAGTCTCGTCATTTAGGAATCTAATTAGGCATCATTGTGTTCCATTTTGATCATTTAGAGTTCTAGGGTGTCCTTGCATAGTCTTTGCATATTTTGTTGCATTTGGAGTTTATCTTAGGTAATTTTGGAGGCTATGAAGATCATTTGGAGATTGATGGGTAACTTGGAGTCAAGGAGAAGTTGGAGAACAAGAATCAAGAATTGTTTGGCATCACATCGGTTTGCAACCCATCGGACAACAAACCGATGTGAGCCTCCTCGAGTTCACTTCATGACTTGCATCGGACAGAGAGCATCGGACAACAGTCCGATGGGAAGGACCCTGGAGTTCACACCGGACAGAAGACATCGAGCAACAAACCGATGCAAGCACGTTCGAGCTTCAGCCTTATTTCTCCTACGTTCGCATCGGTCAGGAGTGCATCGGACAACAGTCCGATGCAAGCACTTAACCAGACGAAAATCCGGGTCAAAACCCGGTTTGTTCCGGGTTGACCCGGTTTGATCACTATTCACTATAAATACATTTTACCTAATTTTTCTGAGGGATCTTATGTTCTTACTTAGAAAAACTTCCTTTTTGGAGTTCTAAGTAATTTGTAAGACTACTTTCAAGAGTTTATGAAATTTAAGAGTTTTTCTTGTTAAATCTTTCATCTTTAATCTCCCTAATCATGTTTACCAACATATATTTCATAGGATTTGTGGGTTTCACTATGATTAGTGAGTAGTCTCTTAGGAACTTGGGGATGGGTTAGATTTAGGGTTTTCTAATGGTTCAATCTTGCAATCTAGGATAGATTCTTTCATCTCTCTTCTTATTAAGGTGTTCTTAATGCCAAATAGCTAATCTTTTGCTATTTGGATCATAAGCATTTCATACACCCACCAAGTGTTTGATGAAATGCTTGATCCAACTTAATAAGAGATCTACATTCCTAGCCTAAGACATTAGTTGCCTAGGGTGTTTATCATGCCATTTAGACTTGTAATTAATGCTTGCTAATAATTTTAATGCTAAAACATCATTAGTTCATTAGGGTGATTAGTGAAGGGATTAGTGCCACACATCATGGATTAGTCTTTATTAAGTGTTCTAGGCATAGAGATGGCTTGATTAGTTGCTTAAATGATTGCAAGGTTTTCCATTTAGATGCCCAAATCAATGATTTTATCCCTAGGTTTCGTTTTTAGTATTTTGGTAATCTTGTTTAGTTGTTAATCGCTTGATTAGTGCTTGATTAGTGTTAATTATGGTTTAAATCATATAATTAGTCTTGTAGTAATCACTTTAGCTAGTAGCTTGCTTTTAATTGTTTCTTGTCATTTGAATTTCCAATTTGGCTTAGCTTAGACCAAACTTTGTATTCCTTTTGCATCAAACTCCCAAGATGGATTGATATCTCAAGTATTGCAATGATATGAGCAATTGAGAAATTGCTTCAAGAGATAAAAACTCTTGTATCATTGACCCGGTTTAAGCCTTGGATCGGAGTGCCACATCGGGCTACCTAGGCCGATGGCCAGACCGATGTCCAGCCCGATATGGTTTTATAAACTCTCTTCTTTACTCTGATTGATATGCATCGGGCTACGCTGGCCGATGCGTTAGCCCGATGTGGATTTCTACGAACTCTGGGAGAGGCTGCGCCAGGTTTTGCACCGGTCTGCCTTGCCCGCTGTGATTGCCCGTTGTGCTGCTCGAAAAGCTCTGGTTGAGCTGCCTCGGGCTACGATAGACGATGCGTTTGCCCGATGTGGCTCTTCAAAGTTTGTTCCTTGTTCTGCCTCCTCCACATCGGGCTGCACAGGCCGATGTGTTGCCCAATATGGAGGCAAACGACTTCTGCTCTCCATCTAGCCACTTCTCTTCCTCCTTTGATCATCCATAAACCCCAATTGGTCCTCCAAGCCTCCAAATCACCTAATAAGGACTCTATATATACAAATTATTAAACAAGCTAGGTTAAGAGTCACTAAACTCTAATATGAATGCAAATGAGATTAAAATGACGAAATGAATGCACAAGTGGATGCAAAACTATATAAAATGAATGCTAAATTATGCTAAATTATGAGTCTATCAGTTAGTTTGTATACTTTATCTCATTTTATGTCCTATAACACTTTGCATAAGCATTTGCAAGGTTTATTGCATATTTGCATCATAATCAGGTTGTTTTGAGTGTTTAGAGCTACGGAGAGTGCTAAAGCCTTATCAGATTCAAGGGAGAGCTTGAGAACACTTAGAAGGACTCGGACGAGCAATGTAGCACTGAGATCGAGGAGGAGTTCGAGCGAGGCAGGTCGATCTTGGTAAGATCGAGGAGCTCAGACCGTTTCAAGGTCAAGATCGAGGTTAAGATCGACCAAGCCCAGTCGTGCGAGTGTACGGACATGGAGACACATGCAGAAAAGATCGACCAAGAGATCGGAGTCACGGGTTTATCTAGGAGAGATTGGCCACAAGATCGAAGAAGGAGATCGATCGAAGCCTTGAATCGACCTGGAGATCGAGTGAAGCAAGCCGATCCCAGACCAAGATCGACCGCAAGATCGACAGCTCAGCTCGATCTAGAGCCGTAACCGGACAGCTCACGATTTTTCCTTTTGTGAGGGGACCATTTCTCTTGTACTATATAACGTTTTTAGACCTATTTTTGGGTCATCTCATCTTTTTATTCGTTTTGCCTTTCTTCTTTAAGCTCTCGAGCCGCCATTGTTAGTTTTCTTCAAGCTTGCTTAGTTGTAAAACCTTAATCTTTATCTTAATCGTGCGTACTTATCTTTAATCTTCTTTCTAATCATGTTTAGCATTTATTCTCTCATGCTTTTGATATGTTTAATCATGCTTAGCGAGTAGATCTCTTAAGATCGAAGGTTGAGGGGATTAGGGAGGTTTAAGGAGGTCCGACCTTGGTATTTACGTTCTTAATCTTTATCCTTTCTTGGTTTGGAGCGTTTTAAGGATCTTGTTACTCGGCAGATTGGATCGTGACTTTGTGTAGAAGTGATTGAGGAAGGCGAATTTGCATTCCACCCTGTTAGTGATCGATCCTGGTGGTAAAGTCTTTAGCCATCTATGAGCCTTGTCGTGAGGGATCCAGTTCGTATTTGTGGTGCTGCAAATCTCTTCAAAAAGTTCGATGTGGTCCATCGGATGCTCGTTTGATAGCCCGTGAAACTGATTTTGTTTCACCAAAGAGATGATTTGCGGTTTAATCTCCAGCTCGTCCTCGTGAGGGACGTTCACTTGAATCACATCTCGATTCTGAAAGTGCTGATCAGGAGTGTCGTGATTGGCTATGATGCGGTTCCTTATGGGTTTGTTGGCGGGTAAAATAGGTCGGTTGGCGTCTCGGTCTTCCGGTTGGACGATAGGGTTTGCTTGGTTCGCGCCATTTCCGATGATATTATGTCCTCCTTGCTGCAAGGCAGAATCAAGTTCTTCTCCATCCGAGTCAGCCTCGGGAATTTGATTAATCGGGTTTCCATTGTTGTCGAGCTGCGGCTCTCCATCTTGCAAAACGTGAGGTGCTCGACCAACGTTGCGAAAAGCGTCTTCGCGGTTTCGTTGAACTCCAAGAGCGGCCTCGTTTTCAGCCATGCTGATCTGGCTTCTTAACCTTCATATTTATTTTTCGCGCCTGTCTATCTTAATGTGGCGGGGCAGGACGTTAGAAGCGTTCCTCCTAGTGGTCATACACCTGAAACATGAGAAGTAAACACAAGAGAATCGTGAACAACAAACAGAAAAGCTTAAAATTCAACGTGGTATAAAAGAGGAATTACAAACTGAAAATTCGCAAAAGCAAACAATCCCCGGCAACGGCGCCAAAAACTTGAAGCGGTGGGGTTTGTTCCTTCAAGTTTTACCCATAAGATAGCTGCAAGTGCACAACAATCATAGTAGTATATTAAGGGATCGAATCCACAGAGATTGTTGTTTTGTGAAAGTCCTAAGATTTCTAACTTCTTTAAACCAAAAGGGAAGTTGGGGGTTTGAGTGTCACGATTTGCAGTAATGATGTCAAGCAGCAGAAGAGAACTAAACGGTTGTAAATCAATAGGTAAAAGGCGTTGGGTTCAGGGGTGTTCGCTGGGGTTAGTGGATCGGATCTAACAAGCAATAGATTAGATTTTAAATGACTTAATGGGTTAGGTTCTTAAGCTGAAACGGTCAACTATGACTACCCCGTGCTTGCGGATCTAGCCACCTACGTTTGCCTTGCTCTGCATATATGAGTTATCATCCCGCGATGCGAGACAAACGCGCAAACATATCATTCACCTATTTGTAAACACTCGCGGTGCGGTCCGTCGATATGCCTAAGCATCCTACGTTGCGGTCCGCTCGTTAACCTCTAGATCCAGAAAATAGACCACACGTTCGTGTATCTAATCGTCATGGAATCAGTGGCTAATTGATCAGAAAAGCAAACATGCAATAAGAGCAAGACAAAAACGAAGATATTTAAAAGAAACTTTATCTCTATCAAACTAGCGAAATTGATCCATGATTAAACCCCTTTGAAAAGCCCTTAAAACCCAACTAGATGATTACTCATTCATGGGAACGAGAGACATCTTCGAGATAAGAAAGGTGTGAATTGTATTGAATAAGAAACAAAGTGAGAAAACTTCTTCAAAGGAAATTCGAATGAAGAGATCTTCTCAAAGTATTGAAAAGCAAAGAACTAAAAACAAAAGATGAAAAGAGAAGGAAGGAGAAGTGGTGGCTGCAGAAGAACTATCTCTCGAGGTCTTCAACTCCGGGCGCCGTCGATCTCTCTCTCTCTCTCTCTATCTCTCTCTCTCTCTCTCTCTCTCTCTCTCTCTCTCTCTCTCTCTCTCTCTCTCTCTCTCTCTCCGGCGGCGTGAAAGTGTTTCTGAAAAAATCTTTGTGAAGAGATGTACCTTGTGAAGCTCTAAGGTCTCTTTATATAGGCCTTCGTGTCTTCCGAAAGTGGGCTTCGCGTTTTAAACTCGGAAAATATCGAATAAGTGCAAACGGGCTCGAGATAGGCCGGAATGGTCTGGCCGAGCGACCGACCGGGCGTGGCGCGGCCGTTGGTCGTCTGGTAAGGCATGGCGCGGCCGTCCTTCTTCTAAGGATGTGTTAGATGGGCCTTCTTGCTTCCTTCGTAACATGAGATCCAACCGTGGGATTGAACTCAAACCACCTCCGGATGAAAGACAGCTGAAAGGGCTATCTTGTCTCCAAATATGAGCTTGATCTTGTGGTGGGAAGGTCGTCGTCTGATGTTGAGCTTATGGCTCGAGCACTTGTCCTTGAAGTTCTGTTTTGCTCCAAAATGTATGTTTTTTGTCCAATTTCCCTGAAATGACTCTTATGACTAGGAAACGTGGAAATCACTTTAAAACCGTTGAAAACCGGGTTAAAACACTTGTAAGGGATCTTGAAATGATAGGTTTTAGGAGTAAAATATGAGTGTTATCAATGACGAGGCGGGGAAAGCTTTCACTCGACTTAAAGCGAGGACAAGATTATACGGTGTATGACCACTGCACCTGTTCTAGTATTACCAAAGCCAAGATAAGATTATACAGTGTATACAGATGCATCTCGAGTGGGTCTAGGTTGGGTGTTGATGCAAGATGGGAAGGTCATAGCTTATGCATCAAGGCAATTAAAGAAACATGAAGACAATTATCCGACACATGATCTTGAAATGACGGCTGTGGTATTCGCATTGAAGATATGGTTATCTTATCTTTATGGCGAGACAGTTGAAGTATTTACTGACCATCATAGTCTTAAATACATGTTCACTCAATCTGATTTGAACTTACGACATTGAAGATGGATGGAGTTTATTGCAGATTATGATCTGAAGATCCTCTATCATCCTGTAAAGGCAAATGTTGTTGCAGATGCTTTAAGTCATCGGAAAAAGACTTAGCGGCTTTAACATCCATATTCAAGATGATCAATCTATCAGCATTACAAGCCGTGGATCAAGCAAATATCTTGCAACGAATTCGTGAAGGACAAAAGGAGTACGTGAATTTAAAAAGAATTATTGAAGAATTGATTGAGTCTGTCGAAAGAAGCGCAAATGGCTATCATCTAGCTTCGGATGGTACCTTGCTATTAAATGGAAGAATCACAGTGCCCAAAGGACAATATTTACAAGAAGAGATACTTAGGATGGCACATCATTCCTTTCTAAGTATCCACCTGGGGAGCACAAAAATGTACCGAGACATTCATATATATTACCATTGGCCAAAAATGAAGAAGTCAGTTGCGCGATGGGTACCTCAATGTCAAACGTGTCAAGAAATCAAGGCAGAGCATCAAGTTCCAGGAGGATTTCTACAAAGTTTGCCTATTCCAGAATGGAAATGGGAGGCAGTGGTGATGGATTTTGTAACCGGATTACCCAAGGCATCAGGCAGAGGTAATGATGCAATATGTGTGATTGTGGATCGATTGACTAAGAGCGCGCACTTCCTACCTATGAAGCTTGTTGATAAGGTAGAGTCCTTAGCAGAATTATACTTGCGCGAGATAGTAAAATTTCATGGAGTTTCAACCAATATAGTATCCGATCGATATCCAAGGTTCACCGCTCATTTTTGGCGAGCTTTTCAATAAGCATTGGGAACAAGCCTTCATATGAGTACATCATATCATCCAGAGACAAATGGACAGACGAAAAGAACTATAAGAACGCTAGAGGATTTTCTTTGAATGTGCGTTCTGGACTGGAAAGGAAATTGGGGAGACTATTTACCACTGGTAGATTTTGCGTACAACAATAGCTATCATGCAAGTATTGGTATGGCTCCATATGAAGCACTATATGGACGTCCTTGGCGAACATTTATTTGTTGGACGGAGGTAGGTGAACAAAACACAATAGGACAAGAGTTGGTAGAAGAAACAACGAGTCGAATCAAAGTGGTGTGGGAGAATATGAAGAAGGCCCATGATCGGCAAAAGAAGTATGCTGGCCAGAACAAAAGAGAAGTTACCTTTGAAGTTGGAGATTGAGTATTTTTGAAAGTGGCAGCACAAAAAGGAAAGGATAGATTTGGTAAAGTTGGAAAATTGGCGACGCACTACATTGGACCATACCAAATCATGGCGAGAGTAGGAGAAGTAGCATATCGCTTAGACTTACCTTTAGACATGGCACTTCATCCGATATTTCACGTGTCAGTTACCTTTAGACATGGCACTTCATCCGATATTTCACGTGTCAATGCTGCAAAGCTATGTTCGTGATCCAACCACCATTGAACCAGAACGAATTAGGGATCTTCGAACCAATATTTCCTATCCTGAGGGACCCATACGAATTGGAGAAAGACGAATCAAAAAGCTAAAGAATCGTGAGATCTCACAAATCCAAGTCTTCTGGGGAAAATAACATCGAATTGTTGTTACATGGGAAGATGAAGAGAGGTTCCGAATATCTCACCCTGAGCTATTCTTGGAGACCAATGAAGACGAAGAGGCCAGACCTTTTAACCCTTAAGAATTCGGGACGAATTCTAATAAGGGGGAAAGAATGTAATAACCCGTACAAGGGATAAGAACGAAGCGGGTCAAAAAGTTATTTCGTCCTTATAGATCATTGGATAAGCACGAAGCTGGTCAAAGAGTTATTTCGTCCTTATAGATCAATGGATAAGCACGAAACTGGTGGAGAGCTATTTTGTCCTTATAGATCAATGGATAAGCACGAAACCGGTGGAAAGCTATTTCGTCCTTATAGATCAATGGATAAGCACGAAACCGGTGGAAAGCTATTTCGTCCTTATAGATCAATGGATAAGTACGAAATTGGTTGGAAAGCTATTTCGTCCTTATAGATCAATGGATAAGTACAAAATTGGTTGAAAAGCTATTTCGTCCTTATAGACCAGTGAATAAGCACGAAAGTAGTTGGAAAGCTATTTCGTCCTAATAGATCCGTAGATAATTTATTCCGTCCTTATAGATCAGTTAGAGCGCTAGTTTGTCCTTATAGATCAGTTAGAACGCTCTTTCGTCCTTATAGATCAGCGGATAAGGATGAAGCTGGGCGTGATTAGTGTCACTTTGGCATTGGTCAGGTCACCACCAACCTCATCCATCCATCCTCTATAAATACCCCCTCACCCTTTGCCATTTAGAACCACATCCAAATTGTTTCAAACTTAGAGAGAGAAATAGAAAAGGGTAGAGAGGGAAAGTAAAGGCATTCGAGTAGAGCTTAAGGGAGAACCGGAGGTAGGGTGGTAAAGCTAGAATCCATCCGTGGTGGTGAAGTCAAATCTAGAAACTATTCATCCGAAAGCATTGTGAGTCTCGGTATAGGTTGCTTGTTGTTTTACTGCAAAATAAGTATGAGTGTTTACTTTGCTTGATTGTTGGTCGTGTGATATGTGCATTAACACCTACTTATGTCACCGATGTTGAGATAGATATGCATGCATGCTGCCGGATCTAGCAGATTCATTCAGAATATTGATTATGCAGAAAGTAAATATGAAGATGATTGAGGCCATTTGAGAGCCCCTAGAGGATTGTGGCTTGGCCAGTCACACATGAATTGGCTAAGTTACAACCGCACGCAGAGACGGGGTTGCAGCCTAGGGTCGTGCTCTGCACAACGGTGCAGATTCGATCCGGACATTCGAATTATCTAGCAGTTGTGGCTATGGTCCGGATGGGTAATAAGGGAGAGCAGAGAGGGGTGTGAATCTCAAATGTGCAGAAATACCTTGGCTAGTAAAATGAAGTATAAATATTATTGATATGCATCTTATAGTATATATATGCATATGGTACTGCTTCTGTTGCATCTGATGATATGTTGATTGTGTGATTATGTAATTGGGTGTGTATGTGATTGGTGATTGCATGCCGCTTGTTATTTTGCGATTTATGGGGGGGGGGGTTAATTATTTGTATAGGGAATGCGAACTCACTGAGCAAAACAGTTACTCACGACTCAGCTTATTTTACATGTAACCAATAGTTGAGAACAGTAGGGGCTGAAGGAGCTTAGGACAAGCTGGTGTAGTTTACTGCCTTTTGTAAGACAAGTATGTATTTAATATGTATAGTATGTTTTGGGTGTTGAACCCCTGGCCAGATCTATATATGTAGTTTGTGGTTACTCTTGGAAACTAAGTACTATATAAATAAGATATGTTTGTTAAAATGATTGAGCTTCCATGTGGTATTAGTCCTTGTCCAGGACGAATTAACTATTGGATATCTCACAGGTTGTAAAACCTTCAGTCATGTTTGATAGGTAAGTGTTCCCGGTCGTTTGGTCTAGGGTCTCTGGATATGTTCTAGGAAACTTGGAACAAATGTCTGAGTACACATTGTAACATCTTTGGTCTGTTTTGGGTCTTCAGATCTGTTGTGCATGTTCTGGCTTGATTATTGCACGATCGGTCATATCAACTTTGACCTAGGCCGAATCTGGGACGTTACAGAAGTTCTGCCAAATTCTCTCCAGCACATCAACTAATAGCTTTCTGAGCCGTCACCTTGCGAAACATTTTCCTGTTGACTCAGAACGAACCAGATCGCACTCTTGATGTGGTTTGAAAGAGGATTCTCCTATCTTTCTAGAACACCTTGAATCGTTCGATCTGAAGGTATATTCTGTTAGTTACCGTCGTTTTAATTTGAGCTGATCCATATATGAAATTCTGAGTTTTTCCTATTTTCGCAGTAGAGGCTGCATGCCGAAAATCCGAGACTTATTTAGAAATTTCTTATTTCAAAATGTTCTAATTTAGAGAAGTTTTATTTTGAAAACATTCTATTTTAAAAAAGTTTCTATTTTAGGAAGGTTCCAGTTTTAGGAAAGTTTATAATTTTGGGAAGTCTATTGAAGGAAACTTAAACGTTATTTTCCTTATCGCAGTTCTCGACCGTCAACCGCAGTAACCACACCTTCAGTTTTTCATTTTCAACCGAAAGCAAAGGTGAGGTGGGACTTATTGATCTATAAGTTGTGTTAAGCTTAACTAAGTATGTGTGTGCTGAATCTAGATATTAGAGATTGATTGTTAATTAAAACGAAGATAAATGATGATTGAGAACGGATGCTTAAATTGTTAATTGGTGTTAGAATAGGCGCACTAAAGCGCATGATTTATTCCGTCCTATGCACGGATTATTTGTTGTCATCACGAAGGACGTTGCGCGAAGTGGGACCATGGTTGGACTGCACACAAAGGAAGTGTAGCCAATACAGGGGCTGACGGGCCTGTGAGATTTCGGCTGACGAGTCACTAGATTTCAAAGTGTGACGTTCTCGTGAGTGAGAACTTGTTTGATAGGTTTTCTCTGAACATGTGTTTCCATTTTGATTGATGTTTGTCTAACCGCTAGGTTGACTAGATGCATATGTGGTAATGAGTAATGCTTCATATAGATCAAGTAGGCATGTATGATCGTTTCACTTAGTAACTTGTTACTCACCCCTCTTTTCCCTTTTCAGGTGAGTAGACTTGAGTTGAAGTCGGAGCGGTGCTATTTCCGCGAATTAAAAGGGCGCGTTGGTTTTATTTAAAACTTTTACAAGATATTTCAGTTATTTTATTCCTAAGTTTAAACTTTATTTTTATTGTTACGACACTTCGAGTTTCCGGTTCGATTTTAATAAATGGAATTTTGACATTAAAAAGTCGTTAAACGCGTGAGGACCACTCTCGGCTAAGATAACGAGATTGGGATCTCTCAAATTGGTATCAGAGCCAAGGGAAGTCAAACTGATTCTGTCCCAGGAGACTGTCTTGGGGTTTGGGGTTTAGGGCTCACACAGGCAGGATCATAATTTGGTGACGAATTTTTGTTTAATGGGGGAGAATTGTAACGACCCGGGCCCGGCCCATTTGAATAAGTTTAAATGGATTTGGCTACCTATGTCATCAAAGTGCACTTACATTTTTCGGTCACTTACCCCGAGAGAACTCCAGAGTTAAGCGTGCTTATGCTGGAGTAGGGCTAGAATGGGTGACCTTCCGGGAAGTCCTCTGCGGAACTATGTGAGTGAAGGCAAAACACGGGGAAATGTCATGTGGTGATTGCAGGGTCAGTACATAAGTCGGTAGAAAAATAATTCACCGACCGTCGAACAGGGGCGGGAGTGGGGGGGCACAGCCCGGAAGAGGTATGGAGCCTCGCTGGCAGGGGTGGTCGAGACATTACAAGTGGTATCAGAGCGTAAGGTTGCCTAGCCTGTTCTGTCCCGGAAGGCGATCCTATGAAAGTAAAATGTTTTAAACCTATTTTTGGGGTAATGAGAATTTTTGAAAATTAAAGCACCACCGATTGAAGCTTGAGTTTGTGTTCTGCAAGTGGCTTTTAAAGATTGAAGATCTGATTCGAGTGTTTCTTTTTCAGAACGGTGGGACCTCGACGCAACAATAACAAAATGGCTATCAGAACAGGATTGCAGTTAACCCAATGAATGAAGTGCCAGTTGTTGTGGAAGAAAATGTGGCTGCAGAAGGCCAAGAGCAACCAGTTGCGGCTCAAGCAGTGGATCCAGCGGTAATAGGCGCAGCAGTGGGAGCAGCTGTTATGCAAGGAATTCAAAAGTTTCTTGGACCATTGTTGGAGCGAATCCCGGTTGTCGGAGCAGCTCTGGGAGTAGCTCAAGGAGGAGCCGCGGGGCAGCATCAATTTCTGGGGAATGTTGCTTACCAGGATCTGCCACCCTAGGCACAGAGATATGACCCACAAATGCCTTCCTATTATGAGGTGATCAGATTCGTGAGAGAGTTGGGCATGAAGACTTTCAGTGGTGGGACCGACCCAGTGAGAGCAGACCGTTGGAGGAAGCTATTGGAGCGAACCTTTGCATCGGCAAGGTGTCCATTGGGCTACAAATTGGATTTGGCAGTTTTTTACTTAAGGGATGAGGCTCACGAGTGGTCGGAAGGAATAACTGAAGGGGCGGAAGGGATTGTGCTGCAGTGGAATGACTTCGGGTATGTGTTTAATCGTAAATACTTTCCTCAGGAGGCTGAAGACAAACTGGAAGCATAGTTATTAAAGTTAGAGCAAGGGAGCCGTACTGTGAGGGATTACACTCAAGAGTTCAATCTCCATAAGAGGTTTGCTGGGACAGAGATGTCTGAGGTTCGTCTGGTGAAGAAGTTCATGGGTGGATTGAGAGTGGACATCCGTAACCGCTGTCAACTCCTGAACTACGCATCAGTGATTGACCTAGTTGAGATTTTTTAATCAGGATGTTAGAGACTATATTTAACTTAAGTTGATCTAGACCGAAGGCTGGCGCAAGGTCAGATGCAAAATCAGATGCAAAATCAGGATAACAGTTGAGCTGTGCATGACAGGGAAAGACCACCACAATGTCGCTTGTGCACAAGGTTCCACCATGGACCTTGTAAGGCAGATTCGGATTCGTGCTTTGGGTGTGGGAAGCAAGGGCATACAAGGAGGTATTGTCCTGATAAGGGAATTACTTGCAGTAGCAGTACATGTGAAAAGTTGGGACATACCGCTAAGAACTGCTGAGTGAGACTAGTGGGAGCAGTACATGGCAACCAGGACATGAATCAGCTGCCGCCACCTCTGAAGAGGCCAGCTTTGGAACCCCGTATGTATGTGATGGAAGCTGAGTACGAGTCAGAGGACGAGTATGCTGCAGCATTCGACGAGGATGCAAATCAGATTGCTGTTAAGTCTTGTTTAAGCATGTAGCATATGAAAATGGCATGGTTATTGTTTTATGAATGCATGTTAGACGTATTATGTGTCGAGTTATTTTGAAGTAGGAAGCCGCGAAAAACTAAGATTTTGGGAAGGGTTAAGTTGGCGGTAAGTCAAAGTCGCGAAACCTTAGGCGATCGAGTTCCAACCAGTAGCTCAGGAGTTAGAGTGCGCAGCGGAAGCTTTGGGATGTCACGATCAAACATCAAGGAAGAAGATGTTTCATGATTGGTCAAAAATCAAGTGGGGGAGAAGTTGAGAAGTCGTTCCCGGATTTCGAGGACGAATTCATTTCAAGTGGGGGAGTTTGTGACATCCCAAACCCATTAGTTTTTTTTTTCAAACCCATCTTTATTTTTATTTGTTTTTCTTTCCAAATTCATGTCCTAAATCCCAAATCAAAACCCAAAACCTAACCTTTTGTCAACCCTAGACTCCCTCTCCTATATATAGTTTCGTCCAGCAAGCTTAGATAGCACATAAAACATATAGCGAAGCTGTGCCAAATTCTCTCCAGCACATCAACTAATAGCTTTCCGAGCCATCACCTTCCGAAGCAGTTTCCCGTCGACTCAGAACGAACCAGATCGCAAACTATCGTCCGATTTGAAGGTATATTCTGTTAGTTACCGTCGTTCTGAGCGGATCCATATGTGGAATTCTGAGTTTTTCCTATTTTCGCAGTAGAGGTTGCGGGCCGAATTACCGAAGGATCAGGACAACCCAACGTCTGATCTTGGTATCCTTGGAAAGAGGACATTCTAAGGTTTCCGTGGAATCTAAGAACGTGCGATTTGGAGCTTTACTCAGTATGTTATTGTTGTTTCTTTTTAAGCAAGCATATTTGTTAGATTTTGGGATTAAGAACCCTAGTTACAGAATAGTAATTTTCCAGAATCCGAGTTGTGTTTTTGGGTATGCATTTCCGAGCATATCCAAACAAGTGATATCAAGCCGTGGTGGTTCCCAGTAGAGGACGTGTCTGGGAAGCCGTCGGTCCATTCAGATTTGTCAGAAGAGGTAAACCTTAACTTTTGCATTCGTTGCTTGTTGCCCAAGATTGGTCAGAAACTCTATGTTCTTAAACTTTATGTTGATTTTACAATAATTGGCTATTATTTAGTAACATAAATCTATGTTTTTGGATTTTTTGTTGATTTTTGTTTAATTAATTAAATTACAATTAGAATGGCGTTTGATGTAATATCTTAGATTTTTAAAATATGTACTTCTTAAATAATATTATCGATAAAAAATGTAGATACATTTCAAAAGTGTAAGGTACAAAATGCACTCTAAATTGACAAAAAAAAATTGAAATATATTAATAATATTTAATTTTGACTTTCTAGATATTGCAATAAAATTAGATTATGTATTTGAGAACAAAATTAAAAATGAAAGTATTAAAAAGTAAGGTTGTTGTAAATACATTTGAATCTAATAAATTGTAACTAATTTAAGCTATACCGATGTAACATTTGTGGACATATAGAATATATATATCCATATAATGTCTTATTTGAAAATATAATCCTATCTTTATCATAAAATTATGTGTTATATATCACAAAAATCTACACCTTATGTAAATAAAATTTTGAAATATATATATGTATGATAATTTATTAATAATAAAATAAATGAACATTTTGTGACTTTTTAACTTATAATTATTTACCCAATACACTTTTAATATAATAAATTCATTAATATGATATTAATAATTTGTTTAGTTAATAATTATCTTACTTATTATATGATTAACTTTTTTACTGTGACTTTGCACCATTAATAACAAATGTTTCTAAAAATATCACATTGTTTATTAATAACTAGATTTCATGTTATTAGTTATGATTTTTAAATTTAAAATTAATAAATGCTAAAGATAATTGGATTTATTGTAAACAAGTAAAGTAATATAAATATCAAAAATATAAGATGCCAAATAAGTTGCTTTGTAGTATTTGGAATTGTTTTTTTATTTTAATATAATATTAATAGAGTTTATGTTTCAATGATATTGTAAGAGATTTAGTTTATATAAAAAGAAAATTAAGAACTAAAAAACAAGATTGTTGTAAATACAATTTAACAAGGGATATGAAGTGGTTTTCATATACAGCTTTGTAAATTTAGAATAGCAACATATGTTCACTTAGAAAATCTATCAATAGAATTTACTAAATTTATATAGTTGTTTTTAAAAGAATTAATACTATTTAAAATATATATAAAAAGACAGAGAAGATTAATTTGGCTAACAACTATATATAAACATATTGTATGTGCTGAGCTCCAATATTCAAATTCTCAAATATTTCATTTTCTGAAAGCATTATTAGTTATATTGTTAAAGCAGTTAAAACATTTGTAAGATGGATCCAACTATGATAATAAGAAAACATTTAACAGAATCTGATGTTTCCGGCATGAGTGCTTTGATATTACCAAAATTGCTGATGGAGAGCATACTAAAAAAGATGGGAGTTACAGTGCCACAAAATGGTATTCAAGTGGAAGTTCAAGATAATAACGAATCCTATTTAGTAAACCTTAAAAAAACAAATGTAGTTATTTTTTTAAGGTGGATGGCCCAAAATCAGAAATGCAAGAGATCTGAAAAAAGGCCAACTCATCCAATTATCTTTCAAAGATAACAAATTCATTTTTTCTTTGATGTAAGTATTTTTTTTTAAGTATATCATATTAATTATTCATTTTCTTAATAAATCTATCTAGCCAATGTTTTTTTTGTAGAATAATGATATTTTTGATGGATTTTATGTGTATCATAAGTAAGAAGGTAGCATGTTAATCTACATTGTGATCTAAATTATAGATATGTTAATAGATATAACTATAATTTAAATAAACTTTAAAGTTTTATACAAAACATGTTATTATGGTGTAGTTATGCAACATATTGAAAAGATTATATGTAAAAAATTGAATATATAAAGTAAATGATAATATTTAAATTTTTACGGTTCAGTGACGGCGGTGAATCGTTCGGTGCAAAACAGACGAATCAGTCATGAGAAAGCAGTTCAAGCACTACTCCTCGAAACAAAAAAAAAGATGCAAAATAAGCGGTACCGGATAAGAGAAACAAAGTTGAATGGTGAATTTAATAAGTGTGGTATAAATATTATAATTTGCCAAGACCGAAATATTTTTCTATGAATAAAATTTTATTGATCAACATATTTAATCAATAGATTTTTGTTTTTTTTACATTTTTGAATTTAAATTTAAAAACAAATGGTACAGTACAAGGTCCTTATCAATGTTCAACCCAAAAAACATATTAAACGACGATTGAGATTACGACAGGACGACCCTTTATCACTATTATATTATGCATGAAATCATTGATATCAAAATTCACGAAGGCAAAATAAGAGAAACTTGATATTTAGGCTAATTATTTAAGATAAAAAAGCAGAAAATATGCCTTACAAAATTTTAATACAAATTAAATGGAAATCAATAACGAAAAAATATACTAACAGAGAAAAAATCATCAAAAAGGAAATTAACTTAAAATCTAGGCTAACTATTTAAAAAAATCAATATAAAAGTCTGACTAATAGAAAAAAAATTATGTCTTTAAGAATGTCAATACTTTCAAAATTCTTTTATGTGAAAATAAAATGGAAATCAATATCAAAAGAGTTAAATTAACAAAAGAAAAAGTCATCTAAAACTAGATATTTATCCTAACATTTAGGAAAATCAACATAAAAAAGCTTAACTACAAAAAAAAAGATGCTTTAGGCTAATTATTTAATAAATCAATATAAGAAAATTTTAACTAACAAAAAAAGCGGAAAATATTTCTTAACAAAATGACAATACAATTAAAATGGAAATCAATATCGAAAAGGTTAAATTAACAAAGAAAAAAATCATCAAAAAAGAAATTAACTTGATATCTAAGCTAAATATTTAACAAAGTCAATATAAAAAACTTTAGCTAACAGAAAAATAAAAATAAAAACTTAATTAAGAAAACAAAATGAAGCTTTAAGCTAATTATTAAAAAATCAATAAGAAATTAACTAATAAAAAAATTAACAAACAAAAAAGTTAACTAACAAAGGAAATTATATCTTACAAAATGTTATTATAATTAAAATGGAAATTAATATACGAAAATTTAAGTTAAAAAAAAAATCTAAAAAGAAATTGACTTGGTATCTAAGCTAAATATTTAAGAAATCAATATAAAAAATTTAACTATAAGAAAAAAAAGGATTATGTCTTAAAAATATCAATATTTCCAAACATTTATGTGCCAAATTGAAATAGAAATCAATATCAACAGAGGTATATTAACAAAAGCATAAAGTCATATAAAAAAAAACTTTGATATTTAAGCTAACTTTTTTGGAAAATCAACATAAAAAATCTTAACTAAAAAAATAGATGCTATAAGCTTTTGAGAGAAGTGCACATAAGATTTAAAATGACCAGTTATACATGTCAAATCAGTATTATATTTAAAATAAAAATTAATATCAAAAAAAGCAATATGGGAATTAAGATGCCACGAAATGGTATTCAAGTGAAAGTTAAAGATAATAACAAATCATATTGGGTAAACCTTAAAAACAAAAAGCGAAAATAGTTATTTTTTTGGAAGTGGATGGACCAATATCAGAAAGAGATAATTACAAAATAGAGCACTTTCTATAATTGTAATTACGAAATAGGGTACTTTCTTCAACATGAGTACTTTGCTATGATGAAAAGTCTATATTGTCCTTTGCTTGTATTTTATGAAAAGTCTACAGCGACAGAGTTTTGTGGATGGTTTCTGGTGGATAGGAATCACAGAATTACCACACGCTCCTTTCCTCATCTTCCAATTTTCACTCTTCCATGCCTACGCACTAATTTTCCATGTTCATAATATGGTATCCACTATCTAACAATCCACATCAAAACTCACTACCAAAACACCCTTAATCGACACATAAAATACAAACCACCACAACTCACGCACCATCCATCATCCACACCACACTATCCACATATCTCTAGTCACGAGCGCCTAGAACAGAAATTGGTTATCAACACCTACTTATCCATATTGTCTCATTCTGCCTATACACATATTAGCGTCCATGATATATTTTTGCATATAAAGATAAAATTATTGTTTAAAATGGTATACACTTCGATCAACTGATACCTCGTAATTTTCCCTCATCAAATCAATCCATTTAACCTATTTCATATTCATCCATCATGAATGTGTCCATGTAAGAGTTCAGGCACGATTAGGAAGAACATTTGGATGTTTGTAGATGGATATGATTTGTTGGATGGTTAAGAAGGTGTGGAGGTTCACATATGCGCCTCCAAAGTAAATACCGCAAGTCCAAAGTATCAGAAAAGAACAATGGAAGCATCATGAATTCCACATATTTTAGCCATCCATTCATACTATTCCAAATGGATGGATAAACGTGGACATAGATCTGCATATTAACACCATACATCATGTATTATGGAGGGGTCCAGATGGATTTAAAAAATCTATCCAGCTACTCATCATATCATATTATCAACGTATATAGTCACACGTTTACCATGAAAACATAAGCCACACTAAAATTGTTCAATACCCATTAAGGGTATTAGTGAAATAACACATAGAGAAAAGTGAGAAAAAGTACCCTAGTTGGAGAAAGTACTCTTTTGTGTTAGAGAAGTTGAGAAAGTGTCTTCCTATGTAAATAGCTCTATCATAAATGCAAGAGATCTGAAAAAGGCCAACTCATCCAATTATATTAGAAAGATGCAAAATTCATTTTCTCTATGATGTAATTTTTTTTTTAAAGTGATATATTTATTTTCTTAAAAAATCTATCTAACCAACGTTTTTTTTATGAATAATGATATTTTGGATGGGTTTTATGTGTATCATAAGTAAAAAGGTAGTTGTGATCTAAATTATAGATATGTTTATAGATATGACCATAATTTATATGATCTTTAAAGTCTTATACAAAACATGTTATTATGGTGTAGTTATGTAATATATTGAAAAAATTATATTTATAAAGTTGAACATATAAAGTAAATGGTAAGATTTTTACCTTTACGGTTCAGTGATGATGGTGAATCGTTCGGTGTAAAACAAGCGAATCAGATAGGAGAAAGCAGTTCAAGTAATACTCCATAAAAAATGATGCAAAATAAGCAGTACCGGATACGAGAAACAAAAGTTGAATGGTGAATGTAATAAGTGTGGTATAAATATTATAATTTGCTTAGACAAAATATGTTTCTATGAATAAAATTGTATTGATCAACATATTTAATCAAAAATCAAGAAGACGGAATAAGAGAAACTCCTCATGGGGCTGAAGGTTGCAAGAGCAAGCCCACAAGTCTCTCGTTTGCTTTACGCGGATGATAACTTATTTTTCTGCAAGGTAAATGATGTGGATAAATATAAACTTCAAGTTTTACCCTTAAAGAGAACTGCAAGTGCACAATCACGACAATATATTAAGGGATCGTATCCACTGAGATTGTCGATTTGCAAGACTTCTCAGATTTCTAACATCTCTAAACAAAATTCGATTAAGTGGGGGTTTTGTGTCACGTTCTTATAGCAAAGAATTAAAGTAAATAATGCAATCAATCAAAAATAAAGGGATGTGAAAATAAAAGACTAAAAACATTGGATTTATAGGAATCTTCGGGGATCATGGATCAAATCAAGCAAGCAAGCAAATAGATAGGATTATGCGACTCAGTCGTCAAGATTCTTTAAACTGAACAAAAAAAATATAACCGACCTACTATCGTAGAACCGACTGCATATGTCTAACTACTCTATGTTCTTAGATTTTATGTTAATTTTACGATAATTGGCTACTATTTAGTACTATAAATATATGTTTTTAGATTTTCTGTTGATTTTTTGTTTAATTAATTAAATTATAATTATAATGGCATTTGATTTAATATCTTAGATTTTTCAGAATATTTTGTAAAATTTACACTTAAATAATATTATACACTTGAATCAGTACACCAAAAAATCAAAATATCATTTAAACTCAGGAGAGTTACTGTAAAAAAAACTATATAACTAAAAATATAGATAAATATCAAAAGTATAAGTTTCAAAATGAACTCTAAATTGACCATAAAATTTTGAAAAATATTACTAAAATTTAATTTTTACTTTCTAGATAATTCAATAAAGTTAGATTATGTATTTGAGAACAAAATTTAAAAGGAAAGTAGATTGTAACTAATTTAAGCTATACAGTTGTAACATTTGTGGACGTATAGAATATATATATCCATATAATTGTCTTATTTTAAAATATAATCCTCTCTTATCATAAAATTATGTGTTATATCACAAAAAATCTACACATTATGTAAATGAAATTATGAAATATATATATATGTATGATAATTTATTAATAATAAAAATGATCATTTTGTGAATTTTTATTTATTTATAATAATTTAACCAATACAGTTTTAATATAATAAATTAATTAATATGATATTAATAATTTGTTTAGTTAATAATTAGTTTACTTATTTTATGATGAACTTCTTAATTGTAAATTTGCACTATTAATAACAAATGCTTCTAAAAATATCACATTGCTTATTAATAACTAGATTTCATGTTATTAGTTATGATTTTAAATTTTAAAATTGGTAAATAATAAAGATAATCGGAGTTATTGTAAACTAGTAAAGTAATATAAATGTTTAAAATATAAGAAACAAAATAAGATGCTTTGTTGTTTTTGGAAAAAAAGTATTTTTTTTATAATATTAATAGAGTTTATGTTTCAATGATATTGTAAAAAATTAGTTTATATGAAAAAAAAAATTAAGAACTAAAAAACAAGATTGTTGTAAATACATTTTAACAAGGGATATGCAGATGTCAGTTCAGGCCGCGGGTCAGGTCCAAGTAAGATCGTAAGGAGCGGACTTGGACATTGTAAAAGTTGTCCACCTAATAGCGGGCTTCGCGGGTCTGACACATGCGGATCTCGGCTTTAGCGGGCTAGCCCGTCACGGGTTTGCGGGTCGACGGACAAAACGGCAATTAGAGTTCCGAAATTCATGTCAAATTTCATTATCATCTCAAATTTCTTCATCAATTGGGGTGTAATTCACAATCTGAAATTGATTTCGAGATATTACATCTACTAAAATTTCTTTCTCGAAGTTTTAGTCATGGATTCCGACAACCGATGACTTCTCGTCTGAAAATATGCTTCGCCAAGGTGGATTTGGTACGGTTCATAAGGTAGTAACAATATTTATACTAATGATAAGTTATTGATTGAGTAACAGATCTTGAGAACATGTTTCAGGGGAGATATGATATGGTGACTTGATACGCAAGGAACGATTAGGATTTGCTCTAAAAATGTTCACGGCTTAACTTCGGCAAACGTGTGGTGATGTCGTGGTGGTTCAACGCTGGTGAACGACACTGATGCTGATACACACAAATCGTGACTCCAATAGATTCCAATAAACGAATTCCAATGTTCAATTAAACAAAGAAATCCAAGAACAGTAGAGAAATTCAACAAGATGATGAACCCCCAAAGTTTGTTACAGAGAAAGCGAAAGGAAGAAGAAGATGAATTACAAGATTATTTCTGAATGAATCTATATTCTATTTTTTTTCTTTCTTTTAAAAACAGCTACGGCTTCTTTCCTCTTCATCTCAGCCGTCTACTTATTCTCTTATCCCAGCCGTCCATGTAATCATTATGATTACTATATCAAATCCTCCCCTTTTAGACAACCAAGTCCTCATGGTTGAACTCCAGATACTTTTGCAACAAATCGTACAAAAATTCCCAAGTGGCTTCACTCTCATCTTCATTAGACCATTTCACCAGAACCTTTGTTGCAGGTCGGCCTTGCCTATTAACCATTTTTCGTTCCAATACACGCTCTGGTTCCTTGCTCAATACATCTGTGACAATTGAAGGTAAGTGATTTCTAACCGAGACATCCCCAACTCGAAGTTTCAGCTGAGATACGTGAAAAACCGGATGAATCCTACTGCCAATCGGTAATTCCAACTTGTAAGCGACGGATCCGCACTTATCCAACACCTTATAAGGGCCAAAATACTTCGGAGCCAACTTCTGATTCAATCTGATTACCACTGAACCTTGTCTATACGGTTGCAGCTTCACATAAACAAAATCACCAATCTGAAAACTTATTTCAGAACGCCTTCTGTTTGCAGATTGTTCCATGCGGTGTTGCGCTCTTAACAGATGAAACTTCAAAACAAGCAACATGTTTTCTCGTTCCTACAAACTCTTATCCACAATCGCGACTTTGCTCTCACCAGGTAAGTAAGGAAGATGTTGTGGTGGAGGTTGACCGTAAACAGCTTCATAAGGACTCGTCTGAGTGGCAGAATGGAAGTTCGTATTGTACCAAAATTCTGCTAGAGGCAGCCATTTACTCCATAAATGAGGCCTATCACTACACATACACCTCAAATATGTCTCCACACAACGGTTGACAACCTCTGTTTGACCGTCACTCTGAGGATGATAAGCACTCGAGTAGTTAAGAGCAACTCCTTGAAGCATGAATAACTCCTTCTAAAAATCACTCAAGAATATAGCATCTCGATCACTCACAATGGAATTACGAAAGTCATGGAGTTTAAAAATGTGATCCAAAAAGACTTGAGCCACCGTAGCAGCTGTGTAAGGATGACTTAAGGCAAGGAAATGAGCTGCATTTGTCAGTCGATCCACTACCACAAAGATCACAGATTTGCCAAAAGAATTAGGAAGACCATCAATGAAGTCCATTGAGATGTCAGACCAAATAGTATTTGGAATTGGCAAAGGTTGTAAGAACCCATGAGAAGCAGATGTATCATATTTGCATTGTTGGCAAACAGAACACCCCCGGAAATATGCTTGAATATCCTTAGCCATACCTTTCCAGTAGAAAATGCCTTTGACCCTTTGATGCGTAGCATCTCTTCCTGAATGACCTCCAACACCCGAACAGTGGAGCCACTCTAATATGGTATCTCGTAAAGGTACATCATTTGGAACCACTATTTTGCTCTTTCTGCGCAAAATGTTACGAGACCAAGTAAAGTGCTTCTTGCAGTCTGGTTTTGCAGTTAACTCAGCAATCAGTGTTTGTACGGCTGTGTCAGTTTCATGACAACCTTGAATTCGCTGCAGCAAGTCACAATCTAGAACTGATAAAGCCATATGAAGTATCTCAGATCCCTCCATTCGAGATAAAGCATTAGCCACCAAATTTTCCTTCCCTTGTTTATACTGTATCTCGTAATCAAATTCCAGAAGTTTAGGCAACCATTGTTGTTGAATCGGTGTATTCAAACGCTGTTCTAACAAGTATTTGAGGCTGCGTTGATCCGTTTTGATAACAAAATGTCCATTGAGCAAGTAATGTCTCCATTTTTGAACTGCAAACACTACTGCTAACAATTCTTTCTCGTATATAGAGAGATGAAGTTGTTTACCCTTTAAATGGCGGCTGATGTAAGCTAAAGGATGGCCATCTTGCATTAGAACTGCCCCGATACCATGCCCCGATGCATCTGTCTCTACCACAAATGGTCTATCAAATAACGGAAGTGCCAAAACAGGAGCTGTACACAATGCATGTTTTAACATGTCAAAAGCAATATGTGCTTCTTCAGACCATAGAAAGGAATCCTTCTTAGTGAGAAGAGTGAGTGGTCTTCCGATAGAACCAAAATTCTTCACAAACCGCCGATAATACCCAGCCAAACCCAGAAACCCCCTCAACTGTTTCAAATTTGTAGGTACTGGCCAATCAGCAACTGCTTTGAGCTTGTTAGGATCAGTAGAAATACCTTGTTCTTCAATGAAATGACCCAAGTATTCCACTCTTGAAGTACCAAAAGCGCATTTACTCCTCTTAGCATATAACTTCTGACTTCTCATTATCTCAAAAACCAGCTGCAAATGCTGCAGATGTAACTCCATTGAGCTACTGTAAATCAGTATATCGTCAAAGAAGATCAAGACAAACTTCCTCTACAATTCTTTGAAAGTAGCATTCATCAAGCCTTGAAAAGTTGCATGAGCATTTGTCAACCCAAATGGCATCACCAAATATTCATAGTGGCCACTATGAGTTTTAAAAGCTGTTTTATGAATATCAGAAGAGCACATTCTGACCTGATGATAGCCTGCTCGTAAGTCGATCTTTGAGTAGATCTTTGAACCACCTAATTCATCCATTAAATCCTCTATTAATGGAATAGGGAATCTGTCTTTGACTTTTAGACCATTCAAGCCTCTGTAATCAACACATAATCTCCAAGTCCCATCTTTTTTCTTAACCAGAACCACCAGGGAAGCAAAAGAACTGGAGCTAGGTTGAACTATACCACTTTCCAACATTTCACTCACAATTTTGTCAATCTCATTCTTCTGATGTATCGCATATCTGTAAGGACGTTGATTCACTGGATTAGCTCCTTCCACTAGCTGGATCCTGTGATCGTGATTGTTTCTAAACGGTGGGAGATCCACTGGTTCTTCAAAAATATCCTTAAAGTCAACCAGTAACTGCTCCATTGGTGATGATATGCTTTGACTAGAAGGCAACGTTTCTAAAGAGAAACAAGTAACGGGATCCTCCATCTCATCCTTAGTAACACAGAGCATGGACAATTGTATAGAGTTGTCCTGTAGCTTATTAAGTTTCTCAGCTTTGACTGCTCGCACTGATCCTGGATGTATACCATGCAACACCACTCTCTTGTTTCCCCACTGAAACTTCATAGTGAGATTTTTGAAATCCCATGTCGTTGGACCCAATTTATGTAACAACTGTACTCCCAACACTGCATCGCAACCCTTTAAAGGAATCACCATAAAGTCATCAGTGAAGCTAGTACCCTGAAAATCCCATTGAAAACTGTCTATTTTGGCATGGACATTCAGCTTATTCCCATCCGCAACCAACACTCGAGCATTACCACTAGATAGCAAAGAACAACCCAGTTTTTCAGCTGCAGAACTATCCAGGAAGTTGTGTGTAGACCCAGTGTCAATCAATATGAAGAGAGGTCGCTTCTTATGAATACCTTTAACTCGGAGTGTATGAAAATCAGAGGCTCCAGTGAGAGCACTTACAGATATTTGAGTCAACTCCCCGATAGGTTCTATTGTTTCCTGCATCTCCTCAATCAACTCCTCTTCTTGCCCGTCTTCCAACTCTAGGATGTAAAGCTGAGTTCGCTTGTGCACTTTGAAATGACCTGGTGTGTACTTCTCATCGCAATAGTAACACAAGCCTTTGGATCTCCTATCGTTCATCTCTTTTGAAGATAAGAACTTCTGTGGCTGATTATTGAGGACTTGTGTTTTATCAAGCTCAGCCGGTTTCTGCCATTTTGAGACTGTGTCCTTTGGAGTAGGCAAGATGCCTTTACTGATTTGGCCGGATTTAACATTAGACCAAGATGAACCCGAGGTCTTTTGTGGATGAGCCGTTTCATATAATCTCCCCAACATCAAGCATTGTCTCACTGTTTGTGGTTGAAACATCCGAACGTGCATTTGTGTTTCCAGCCTTAGTCCTGCCAAATAGTTACTGACCAAATATGCTTCAGATAGATGCATCCGAGTTCTGATCAGTTCAAACTTGTTGTGATATTCAACAATACCATCAGTCTCTCTCAACTTCTTCAATTCTGCAATTGGATCATCCCATACATCATCAAATCGTTCTTTCAACAGCAATTTGTAGATTTTCCAGTCCTTGATATTGTGGTGCCCTAACTCATCTTGGACTAAAGATTGATGCCAAGTAGCGGCAATACCATCTAGATGAATTGACACAACTGCTACTTTGATATCCTCAGGAGTATGATCAATTTCAAAGAATTGATCCGCCTTGAATAACCATCAATTTCAAAGAATTGTTCCGCCTTGAATAACCACTCCTTCAACTTATCGCCATTAAATCTCGGAAAATCTAGCTTAGATAGTCGCGTAATTCCAGCATAGTTGAGAGGTATACCAGATCGAGAGTTGTTTCCTTGTTCGTGAATGTTTACCGTAGCGGATTGGACCGGACATGAAGAATTAGGTCTCTACATAGACATGAGCCGTATCAATTCCATCATATCCGCTGCCATTTTCGTAATCGTCGCACTTTGTTCGTCAAATCTGTTTGAAATCGTTGCGTTTTGCTCGGTGAATTGATTTTCCAGAATTTGAGTCCGACGAAGCATCTGGTCGAGTCGCGAGCTTAGAAAATCATCGCCGTTTGTAACCACCGCTTGAGATCGCGTTTCCACCATTGTTTCCGAGGTCGTTTGACGTCTGATACCTTTGATACACACAAATCGTGACTCCAATAGATTCCAATAAACAAATTCCAATGTTCAATTAAACAAAGAAATCCAAGAACAGTAGAGAAATTCAACAAGATGATGAACCCCCAAAGTTTGTTACAGAGAAAGCGAAAGGAAGAAGAAGATGAATTACAAGATTATTTTCTGAATGAATCTATATTCTATTTTTTTTCTTTCTTTTAAAAACAGCTACGGCTTCTTTCCTCTTCATCTCAGCCGTCTACTTATTCTCTTATCCCAGCCGTCCACGTAATCATTATGATTACTATATCAGATGCTGATGAGAGAACGATGGTGGCGCCATCTTGGTGATCAACGGTGGTGGATCGGCTCCCTTATATCTTCTCTCTCCCCCACGTACGGCCTCCACGATAAGAGAAGATGGTGATGATTAATTATGGTTCTCTCCTCTCTCTCTTTCTTTCTCTCTCGCTGCGTGAAGTTTCATGTGTTGATGTTTTGCTGACTGGTTTGAGAAGCTGTATTATCACGTCATCAGAAACATGATGCACATGCATCAACAGGAAGATGATGCAGACGCGGCAACAGAAAGATGATGCATCAGACGCATCAGACAGGACATCAGAAGTCAGAAGTTTATGGAAAGTGTATATATTCAAAGGGGGCGTCTTGAATATATTACTTGGAGATAAAGCTTAAGGGAAAAGGAAGATTGAAGCTATTTGGAAGGCTTGATGAGATATGGAAATATTAGGTTGATAAGGATCAATCAAAAAGGAATATTTCCTCTTGGCTTTAGGAAACTTGTTAGGATGCCAACTTGGAGAGTTAGGCACGAAATCCTTTAAGTATATT